>JAGTTD010000016.1:10220010-10832481 GCA_018398585.1 Simmondsia chinensis | reverse complement strand
AGTTCATCATACACCTTATAAAGCTATCATACACGGTGTATGGTAACACATACCCCATTCTATACTTGAAAGACACCAAAACAAGTTCATCACATTCCTTTTAAAGCTATCATACACGGTGTATGGCTATGCATACCCCATTCTATACATGAAAGACACCGAAACGAGTTCGTCATGCACCTTTTAAAGTTATCGTACACGGTTTATGGTTAAGCATACCCTATTCTATACATGAAAGAAACCAAAACGAGTTCGTCATGCACCTTTTAAAGCTATCGTACACGGTGTATGGTTAAGCATACCCTATTCTATACATGAAAGACACGAAAACGAGTTCATCATACACCTTTTAAAGCTATCATACATGGTGTATGGTTAAGCATACCCCATTCTATACATGAAAGACAGCAAAATAAGTTCATCACACACCTTTTAAAGTTATCATACACAGTGTATGGTTAAGCATACCCCATTCTATACATGAAAGACACCAAAACAAGTTCATTTAAAAACGTTATAAACTGTCATACACGGTGAATGGTTAAACATACCCCATTCTATACTTGAAAGACCCCAAAGCAAGTTCATCATACACTGTTAAAAAGCTATCATACACGGTGTACGGTTAAACATACCCCATTCCAGACATGAAAGACACCAAAAAGAGTTCATCATACACCTTTTAAAGCTATCATACACGGTGTAGGGTTAAACATACCACATTCTATACTTGAAAGACCCCAATAGAAGATCATCACACACCTTTTAAAGCTATCATACACGGTGTATGGTCAAGCATACCCCATTCTATACATGAAAGACACCTAAACAAGTTGATCATACACCTTTTAAAGCTATCATAAACTGTGTATATATAAACATACCCCATTCTAGACTTGAAAGACACCAAAACAAGTTCATCACTTACCTTTTAAAGCTATGATACACGGTGTATGGTTAAGCGTACCCCATTCTATACATGAAAAACACAAAAACTAGTTCATTTTAAAACGTTAAAAGCTATCATACGCCGTGTATGGTTAAACATATCCCATTCTATACTCGAAAGACACCAAAACAAGTTCATCATACACCGTTTAAAGCTATCATACATGGTGTATGGTTAAACATACCCCACTCCATACATGAAAGACACCAAGACGAGTTCATCATACACCTTATAAAGCTATCATACACAGTGTATGGTTAAACATACCCCATTCTGTACTTGAAAGACACCAAACAAGTTCATCACATACCTTTCAAAGCTATCATACACGGTGTATGGTTAAGCATACCCCATTCAATACATGAAAGACACCGAAATGAGTTCGTCGTTCACCTTTTAAAGCTATCGTACACGGTGTATGGTTAAGCATACCCTATTCTATACATGAAAGACACCAAAAAGGAGTTCGTCATGCACCTTTTAAAGCTATCGTACACGGTGTATGGTTAAGAATACCCTATTCTGTATCTGAAAGACACAAAAACGAGTTCATCATACACCTTTTAAAGCTATCATACATGGTGTATGGTTAAGCATACCCCATTCTATACATGAAAGACAGCAAAACAAGTTCATCACACAACTTTTAAAGTTATCATACACGGTGTGTGGTTAAGCATACCCCATTCTATACATGAAAGACACCAAAACAAGTTCATTTTAAAATGTTATAAACAATCATACACGGTGTATGGTTAACATACCCCATTCTATACTTGAAAGACACCAAAACAAGTTCTTCATACACCGTTAAAAGCTATCATACACGGTGTATGGTTAAACATACCCCATTCTATACATGAAAGGCACCAAAACGAGTTCATCATACACCTTTTACAGCTATCATACACGGTGTAGGGTTAAACATACCCCATTCTATACTTGAAAGACCCCAAAACAAGATCATCACACACCTTTTAAGGCTATCATACACGGTGTATGGTTAAACATATCCCATTCTGTACATGAAAGACACTAAAACGAGTTTATCATACACCTTTTAAAGCTATCATACACGGTGTATGGTTAAACATACCCCATTCTATACTTGAAAGACACCAAAACGAATTCATAACACATCTTTTAAAGCTATCATAAACGGTGTATGGTTAAACATACCCCATTCTATACATGAAAGACCCCAAAACGAGTTCATCATACACCTTTTAAAGCTATTACACACGGTGCATGATTAAACATACCCATTCTATACTTGAAAGACACCAAAACGAGTTCATCACATACCTTTTGAAGCTATCATACACGGTGTATGGTTAAGCATATCCCACTCTATACTTGAAAGACACCAAAACGAGTTCATCATACACCTTTTAAAGCTATCATACATGGTGTATGGTTAAGCATACCCCATTCTATACATGAAAGACACCAAAACGAGTTCGTCATGCACCTTTTAAAGCTATCATACACCGCGTATGGTTAAGCATACCTCATTCTATACATGAAAGACACCAAAATGAGTTCGTCGTGCACCTTTTAAAGCTATCGTACACGGTGTATGGTCAAGCATACCCTATTCTATATATGAAGGACACCAAAACGAGTTCGTCATGCACCTTTTAAAGCTATCATATATGGTGTATGGTTAAGCATACCCCATTCTATACATGAAAGACAGCAAAACAAGTTCATCACACACCTTTTAAAGTTATCACACCCGGTGTATAGTTAAGCATACCCAATTCAATACATGAAAGACACCAAAACAAGTTCATTTTAAAACGTTATAAACTATCATACACGGTGTATGGTTAAACATACCCCATTCTATACTTGAAAGACACCAAAACAAGTTCATCATGCACCGTTAAGAGCTATCATACATGGTGTATGGTTAAACATTCCCCATTCTATACATGAAGGACACCAAAACGAGTTCATAACACACCTTTTAAAGCCGTCATACACGGTGTATAGTTAAACATAACCCATTCTATACTTGAAAGACACCAAAACAAGTTCTTCATACACCGTTTAAAGCTACCATACATGGTGTATGGTTAAACATACCCCACTCTATACATGAAAGACACCAAGACGAGTTCATCATACTCCTTATAAAGCTATCATACACGGTGTATGGTTAAACATACCCCATTCTATGCTTGAAAGACACCAAAACAAGTTCATCACATACCTTTTAAAGCTATCATACACGGTGTATGGTTAAGCATACCCCATTCTAGACATGAAAGACATCAAAACGAGTTCGTCATGCACCTTTTAAAGCTATCATACACGGTGTATGGTTAAGCATACCCCATTCTATACATGAAAGACAGCAAAACAAGTTCATCACACACCTTTTCAAGTTATCATACAGGGTGTATGGTTAAGCATACCCCAATCTATGAATGAAAGACACCAAAACAAGTTCATTTTAAAACGTTATAAACTATCATACACGGTGTATGGTTAAGCATACCCCATTCTATACATGAAAGACACCAAAACAAGTTCATTTTAAAATGTTATACACTATGATACACGGTGTATGGTTAACATACCCCATTCTATACTTGAAAGACACCAAAACAAGTTCTTCATACACCGTTAAAAGCTATCTTACACGGTGTATGGTTAAACATACCCCATTCTATACATGAAAGACACCAAAACGAGTTCATCATACACCTTTTAAAGCTATCATACACGGTGTAGGGTTAAGCATACCCCATTCCATACATGAAAGACACCTAAACAAGTTGACCGTACACCTTTTAAAGCTATCATAAACGGTGGATGGATAAACATACCCCATTCTAGACTTGAAAGACACCAAAACAAGTTCATCACATACCTTTTAAAGCTATCATACACGGTGTATGGTTAAGCGTACCCCATTCCAGACATGAAAAACACTAAAGCAAGTTCATTTTAAAACGTTGAAAGCTATGATACACGGTGTATGGTTAAACTTACCCCATTTTGAACTTGAAAGACACCCAAACAAGTTCATCATACACCGTTTAAACCTATCATACATGGTATATGGTTAAACATGCCCCACTCTATACATGAAAGAAACCAAGACGAGTTCATCATACACCTTATAAAGCTATCATACACGGTGTATGGTTAAACATACCCCATTCTATACTTGAAAGACACCAAAATAAGTTCATCACATACCTTTTAAAGCTATCATACACGGTGTATGGTTAAACGTACCCCATTCTATACATGAAAGACACCAAAACGAGTTCGTCATGCACCTTTTAAAGCTATCGTACACGGTGTACGGTTAAGCATACCCTATTCTATACATGAAAGACACCAAAACGAGTTCGTCAGGCACCTTTTAAAGCTATCGTACAAGGTGTATGGTTAGGCATATCCTATTCTATATATGAAAGACACCAAAACCAGTTCATCATACAAATTTTTAAGCTATCATACATAGTGTATGGTTAAGCATACCCCATTCTATACATGAAAGATAGCAAAACAAGTTCATCACACACCTTTTAAAGTTATCATACACGGTGTATGGTTAAGCATACCCCATTCTATAAATGAAAGATAGCAAAACAAGTTCATCACACACCTTTTAATGTTATCATACACGGTGTATGGTTAAGCATACCCCATTCTAAACATGAAAGACACCAAAACAAGTTCATTTTAAAACGTTATAAACTATCATACATGGTGTATGGTTAAACACACCCAATTCTATACTTGAAAGACACCAAAATAAGTTCATCATACACCGTTAAAAGCCATCATACACGGTGTATGGTTAAACATACCCCATTCTATACATGAAAGACACCAAAACGAGTTCATCATACACCTTTTAAAGCTATCATACACGGTGTAGGGTAAAACATACCCCATTCTATACTTGAAAGACCCCAAAACAAGATCATCACACACCTTTTAAAGCTATCATACACGGTGTATGGTTAAACATATCCCATTCATACATGAAAGACACTAAAATGAGTTTATCATACACCTTTTAAAGCTATCATACACGGTGTATGGTTAAACATACCCCATTCTATACTTGAAAGACACCAAAAGGAGTTCATAACACACCTTTTAAAGCTATCATACACGGTGTATGGTTAAACGTACCCCATTCTATACATGAAAGACCCCAAAACGAGTTCATCATACACCTTTTAAAGCTATTATACACGGTGTATGGTGAAACATACCCCATTCTATACATGAAAGACACCAAAATGAGTTCATCACATACCTTTTAAAGCTATCATACACGGTGTATGGTTAAGCATATCCCATTCTATACTTGAAAGACACCAAAATGAGTTCATCATACACCTTTTAAAGCTATCATACATGGTGTATGGTTAAGCATACCCCATTCTATACATGAAAGACACCAAAACGAGTTCGTCATGCACCTTTTAAAGCTATCATACACCGTTTATGGTTAAGCATACCTCATTCTATACATGAAAGACACCAAAACGTGTTCATGATACACCTTTTAACGCCATCGTACACGGTGTACGGTTAAGCATACCCCATTCTATGCACGAAAGATACCAAAAGGAGTTCATCATACACCTTTTAAAGCTATCATACATGGTGTATGGTTAAGTATACCGCATTCTATACACGAAAGACACCAAAATGAGTTCATCATACATCTTTTAAAGCTATCATACACAGTTTGTGGTTAAGCATACCCCATTCTATACATGGAAGACTCCAAAACAAGTTGATCATACAACTTTTAAAGCCATCATACACAGTGTATGGTTAAGCATACCCCATTCTATGCATGGAAGACACCAAAACAAGTTGATCATAAACCTTTTAAAGGTATCATACACAGTGTATGGTTAAGCATACCCCATTTTATACATGAAAGACACCAAAACAAGTTCATCATACACCTTATAAAGCTATCATACACGGTGTATGGTTAAGCATACCCCATTCTATACTTGAAAGACACCAAAACAAGTTCATCACATACCTTTTAAAGCTATCATACACGGTGTATGGTTAAGCATACCCCATTCTAGACATGAAAGACACTAAAACGAGTTCGTCATGCACCTTTTAAAGCTATCGTACACGGTGTATGGTTAAGCATACCCTATTCTATACATGAAAGACACCAAAATGAGTTCGTCGTGCACCTTTTAAAGCTATCGTACACGGTGTATGGTCAAGCATACCCTATTCTATATATGAAAGACACCAAAACGAGTTCATCATGCACCTTTTAAAGCTATCATATATGGTGTATGGTTAAGAATACCCCATTCTATACATGAAAGACAGCAAAACAAGTTCACCACACACCTTTTAAAGTTATCATACACGGTGTATAGTTAAGCATACCCAATTCAATACATGAAAGACACCAAAACAAGTTCATTTTAAAACATTATCAACTATGATACACGGTGTATGGTTAAACATACCCCATTCTATACTTGAAAGACACCAAAACAAGTTCATCATACACCGTTAAGGGCTATCATACATGGTGTATGGTTAAACATTCCCCATTCTATACATGAAAGACACCAAAACGAGTTCATAACACACCTTTTAAAGCTATCAAACACGGTGTATAGTTAAACATACCCCATTCTATACTTGAAAGACACCAAAACAAGTTCATCATACACCGTTTAAAGCTATCGTACAGGGTGTATGGTTAAACATACCCCACTCTATACATGAAAGACACCAAGACGAGTTCATCATACACCTTATAAAGCTATCATACACGGTGTATGGTTAAACATACCCCATTCTATACTTGAAAGACACCAAAACAAGTTCATCACATACCTTTTAAAGCTATCATACACGGTGTATGGCTAAGCATACCCCATTCTAGACATGAAAGACATCAAAACGAGTTCGTCATGCACCTTTTAAAGCTATCATACACGGTGTATGGTTAAGCATACCCCAATCTATGAATGAAAGACACCAAAACAAGTTCATTTTAAAATGTTATACACTATCGTACACGGTGTATGGTTAACATACCCCACTCTATACTTGAAAGACACCAAAACAAGTTCTTCATACACCGTTAAAAGCTATCTTACACGGTGTATAGTTAAACATACCCCATTCTATACATGAAAGACACCAAAACGAGTTCACCATACACCTTTTAAAGCTATCATACTCGGTGTAGGGTCAAGCATACCCCATTCTATACACGAAAGACACCTCAACAAGTTGACCGTACACCTTTTAAAGCTATCATAAACGGTGGATGGATAAACATGCCCCATTCTAGACTTGAAAGACACCAAAACAAGTTCATCACATACCTTTTAAAGCTATCATACACGGTGTATGGTCCAGCGTATCCCATTCCAGACATGAAAAACACCAAAACAAGTTCATTTTAAAACGTTGAAAGCTATGACACACCGTGTATGGTTAAACATACCCCATTTTAAACTTGAAAGACACCAAAACAAGTTCATCATACACCGTTTAAACCTATCATACATGGTATATGGTTAAACATACCCCACTCTATACATGAAAGACACCAAGACGAGTTCATCATACACCTTATAAAGCTATCATACACGGTGTATGGTTAAACATACCCCATTCAATACTTGAAAGGCATCAAAATAAGTTCATCACATACCTTTTAAAGCTATCATACACGGTGTATGGTTAAACGTACCCCATTCTATACATGAAAGACACCAAAACGAGTTCGTCATGAACCTTTTAAAGCTATCGTACACGGTGTATGGTTAAGCATACCCTATTCTATACATGAAAGACACCAAAACGAGTTCGTCAGGCACCTTTTAAAGCTATCGTACACGGTGTATGGTTAGGCATACCCTATTCTGTATATGAAAGACACCAAAACCAGTTCATCATACACCTTTTTAAGCTATCATGCATAGTGTATGTTTAAGCATACCCCATTCTATACATGAAAGATAGCAAAACAAGTTCATCACACACCTTTTAAAGTTATCATACACGGGGTATGGTTAAGCATACCCCATTCTATACATGAAAGACACCAAAACAAGTTCATTTTAAAACGTTATATACTATCATACACGGTGTATGGTTAAACATACCCAATTCTATACTTGAAAGACACCAAAATAAGTTCATCATATACCGTTAAAAGCTATCATACACGGTGTATGGTTAAACATACCCCATTCTATACATGAAAGACACCAAAACGAGTTCATCATACACCTTTTAAAGCTATCATACACGGTGTAGGGTAAAACATACCCCATTCTATACTTGAAAGACCCCAAAACAAAATCATCACACACCTTTTAAAGCTATCATACACGGTGTATGGTTAAACATATCCCATTCATACATGAAAGACACTAAAATGAGTTTATCATACACCTTTTAAAGCTATCATACACGGTGTATGGTTAAACATACCCCATTCTATATTTGAAAGACACCAAAACAAGTTCTTCATACACCGTTAAAAGCTATCTTACACGGTGTATAGTTAAACATACCCCATTCTATACATGAAAGACACCAAAACGAGTTCATCATACACCTTTTAAAGCTATCATACACGGTGTCGGGTTAAGCATACCCCATTCTATACACGAAAGACACCTCAACAAGTTGACCGTACACCTTTTAAAGCTATCATAAACGGTGGATGGATAAACATACCCCATTCTAGGCTTGAAAGACACCAAAACAAGTTCATCACATACCTTTTATAGCTATCATACACGGTGTATGGTCCAGCGTACCCCATTCCAGACATGAAAAACACCAAAACAAGTTCATTTTAAAACGTTGAAAGCTATGATACACCGTGTATGGTTAAACATACCCCATTTTAAACTTGAAAGACACCAACACAAGTTCATCATACACCGTTGAAATCTATCATACATGGTATATGGTTAAACATACCCCACTCTATACATGAAAGACACCAAGACGAGTTCATCATACACCTTATAAAGCTATCATACACGGTGTATGGTTAAACATACCCCATTCAATACTTGAAAGGCATCAAAATAAGTTCATCACATACCTTTTAAAGCCATCATACACGGTGTATGGTTAAACGTACCCCATTCTATACATGAAAGACACCAAAACGAGTTCGTCATGCACCTTTTAAAGCTATCGTACACGGTGCATGGTTAGGCATACCCTATTCTATACATGAAAGACACCAAAACGAGTTCGTCAGGCACCTTTTAAAGCTATCGTACACGGTGTATGGTTAGGCATACCCTATTCTATATATGAAAGACACCAAAACCAGTTCATCATACACCTTTTTAAGCTATCATACATAGTGTATGTTTAAGCATACCCCATTCTATACATGAAAGATAGCAAAACAAGTTCATCACACACCTTTAAAGTTATCATACACGGGGTATGGTTAAGCATACCCCATTCTATACATGAAAGACACCAAAACAATTTCATTTTAAAACGTTATATACTATCATACACGGTGTATGGTTAAACATACCCAATTCTATACTTGAAAGACACCAAAATAAGTTCATCATATACCGTTAAAAGCAATCATACACGGTGTATGGTTAAACATACCCCATTCTATACATGAAAGACACCAAAACGAGTTCATCATACACCTTTTAAAGCTGTCATACACGGTGTAGGGTAAAACATACCCCATTCTATACTTGAAAGACCCCAAAACAAGATCATCACACACCTTTTAAAGCTATCATACACGGTGTATGGTTAAACATATCCCATTCATACATGAAAGACACTAAAATGAGTTTATCATACACCTTTTAAAGCTATCATACACGGTGTATGGTTAAACATACCCCATTCTATACTTGAAAGACACCAAAACGAGTTCATAACACACCTTTTAAAGCTATCATACACGGTGTATGGTTAAACGTACCCCAATCTATACATGAAAGACCCCAAAACGAGTTCATCATACACCTTTTAAAGATATTATAAACGGTGTATGGTCAAACATAGCCCATTTTATACATGAAAGACACCAAAACGAGTTCATCACATACCTTTTAAAGCTATCATACACGGTGTATGGTTAAGCATATCCCATTCTATACTTGAAAGACACCAAAACGAGTTCATCATACACCTTTTAAAGCAATCATACATGGTGTATGGTTGAGCATACCCCATTCCATACATGAAGGACACCAAAACGAGTTCATCATGCACCTTTCAAAGCTATCATACACCGTTTATGGTTAAGCATACCTCATTCTATACATGAAAGACACCAAAACGAGTTCATGATACACCTTTTAAAGCCATCGTACACGGTGTACGGTTAAGCATACCCCATTCTATACACGAAAGATACCAAAAGGAGTTCATCATTCACCTTTTAAAGCAATCATACATGGTGTATGGTTAAGTATACCCCATTCTATACACGAAAGACACCAAAATGAGTTCATCATACATCTTTTAAAGCTATCATACACAGTTTATGGTTAAGCATACCCCATTCTATACATGGAAGACTCCACAACAAGTTGATCATACACCTTTTAAAGCCATCATACACAGTGTATGGTTAAGCATACCCCATTCTATACATGGAAGACACCAAAACAAGTTGATCATAAACCTTTTAAAGGTATCATACACAGTGTATGGTTAACCATACCCCATTTTATACATGAAAGACAGCAAAACAAGTTCATCACACACCTTTTAAAGTTATCATACACGGTGTATGGTTAAGCATACCCCAATCTATGAATGAAAGTCACCAAAACAAGTTCATTTTAAAACGTTATAAACTATCATACACGGTGTATGGTTAAGCATACCCCATTCTATACATGAAAGACACCAAAACAAGTTCATTTTAAAATGTTATACACTATCATACACGGTGTATGGTTAACATACCGCATTCTATACTTGAAAGACACCAAAACAAGTTCTTCATACACCGTTAAAAGCTATCTTACACGGTGTATAGTTAAACATACCCCATTCTATACATGAAAGACACCAAAACGAGTTCATCATACACCTTTCAAAGCTATCATACACGGTGTAGGGTTAAGCATACCCCATTCTATACACGAAAGACACCTCAACAAGTTGACCGTACACCTTTTAAAGCTATCATAAACGGTGGATGGATAAACATACCCCATTCTAGACTTGAAAGACACCAAAACAAGTTCATCACATACCTTTTAAAGCTATCATACACGGTGTATGGTCCAGCGTACCCCATTCCAGACATGAAAAACACCAAAACAAGTTCATTTTAAAACGTTGAAAGCTATGATACACCGTGTATGGTTAAACATACCCCATTTTAAACTTGAAAGACACCAAAACAAGTTCATCATACACCGTTTAAACCTATCATACATGGTATATGGTTAAACATACCCCACTCTATACATGAAAGACACCAAGACGAGTTCATCATACACCTTATAAAGCTATCATACACGGTGTATGGTTAAACATACCCCATTCAATACTTGAAAGGCATCAAAATAAGTTCATCACATACCTTTTAAAGCTATCATACACGGTGTATGGTTAAACGTACCCCATTCTATACATGAAAGACACCAAAACGAGTTCGTCATGCACCTTTTAAAGCTATCGTACACGGTGTATGGTTAAGCATACCCTATTCTATACATGAAAGACACCAAAACGAGTTCGTCAGGCACCTTTTTAAGCTATCGTACACGGTGTATGGTTAGGCATACCCTATTCTATATATGAAAGACACCAAAACTAGTTCATCATACACCTTTTTAAGCTATCATACATAGTGTATGTTTAAGCATACCCCATTCTATACATGAAAGATAGCAAAACAAGTTCATGACACACCTTTTAAAGTTATCATACACGGTGTATGGTTAAGCATACCCCATTCTATACATGAAAGATAGCAAAACAAGTTCATCACACACCTTTTAAAGTTATCATACACGGTGTATGGTTAAGCATACCCCATTCTATACATGAAAGACACCAAAACAAGTTCATTTTAAAACGTTATATACTATCATACACGGTGTATGGTTAAACATACCCAATTCTATACTTGAAAGACACCAAAATAAGTTCATCATACACCGTTAAAAGCTATCATACACGGTGTATGGTTAAACATACCCCATTCTATACATGAAAGACACCAAAACGAGTTCATCATACACCTTTTAAAGCTATCATACACGGTGTAGGGTAAAACATACCCCATTCTATACTTGAAAGGCCCCAAAACAAGATCATCACACACCTTTTAAAGCTATCATACACGGTGTATGGTTAAACATATCCCATTCATACATGAAAGACACTAAAATGAGTTTATCATACACCTTTTAAAGCTATCATACACGGTGTATGGTTAAACATACCCCATTCTATCCTTGAAAGACACCAAAACGAGTTCATAACACACCTTTTAAAGCTATCATACACGGTGTATGGTTAAACGTACCCCAATCTATACATGAAAGACCCCAAAACGAGTTCATCATACACCTTTTAAAGCTATTATAAACGGTGTATGGTCAAACATACCCCATTCTATACATGAAATACACCACAACGAGTTCATCACATACCTTTTCAAGCTATCATACACGGTGTATGGTTAAGCATATCCCATTCTATACTTGAAAGACACCATAACGAGTTCATCATACACCTTTTAAAGCAATCATGCGTGGTGTATGGTTAAGCATACCCCATTCTATACATGAAAGACACCAAAACGAGTTCGTCATGCACCTTTCAAAGCTATCATACGCCGTTTATGGTTAAGCATATCTCATTCTATACATGAAAGACACCAAAACGAGTTCATGATACACCTTTTAAAGCCATCGTACACGGTGTACGGTTAAGCATACCCCATTCTATACACGAAAGATACCAAAAGGAGTTCATCATACACCTTTTAAAGCAATCATACATGGTGTATGGTTAAGTAAACACCATTCTATACACGAAAGACACCAAAATGAGTTCATCATACATCTTGTAAAGCTATCATTCACAGTTTATGGTTAAGCATACCCCATTCTACACATGGAAGACTCCAAACAAGTTGATCATACACCCTTTAAAGCCATCATACACAGTGTATGGTTAAGCATACCCCATTCTATACATGGAAGACACCAAAACAAGTTGATCATAAACCTTTTAAAGGTATCATACACAGTGTATGGTTAACCATACCCCATTTTATACATGAAAGACACCAAAACAAGTTCATCATACACCTTATAAAGCTATCATACACGGTGTATGGTTAAACATACCCCATTCTATACTTGAAAGACACCAAAACAAGTTCATCACATACCTTTTAAAGGTATCATACACGGTGTATGGTTAAGCATACCCCATTCTAGGCATGAAAGACACCAAAACGAGTTCGTCATGCACCTTTTAAAGCTATCGTACACGGTGTATGGTTAAGCATACCCTATTCTACGCATGAAAGACACCAAAATGAGTTCGTCGTGCACCTTTTAAAGCTATCGTACATGGTGTATGGTCAAGCATACCCTATTCTATATGAAAGACACCAAAACGAATTCATCATGCACCTTTTAAAGCTATCGTACATGGTGTATGGTTAAGCATACCCCATTCTATACATGAAAGACAGCAAAACAAGTTCATCACACACCTTTTAAAGTTATCATACACGGTGTATAGTTAAGCATACCCAAATCAATACATGAAAGACACCAAACAAGTTCATTTTAAAACGTTATAAACAATCATACACGGTGTATGGTTAAACATACCCCATTCTATACATGAAAGACATCAAAACAAGTTCATCATACACCGTTAAGAGCTATCATACATGGTGTATGGTTAAACATTCCCCATTCTATACATGAAAGACACCAAAACGAGTTCATCATACACCTCTTAAAGCTATCATAGACGGTGTAGGGTTAAACATATCCCATTCTATACTTGAAAGACTCCAAAACAAGGTCATCACACACCTTTTAAAGCTATCATACAGGGTGTATGGTTAAACATATCCCATTCTATACAAGAGAGACACTAAAACGAGTTTATCATACACCTTTTAAAGCTATCATACACGGTGTATGGTTAAACATACCCCATTCTATACTTGAAAGACACCAAAACGAGTTCATAACAAACCGTTTAAAGCTATCATACACGGTGTATAGTTAAACATCCCCCATTCTATACTTGAAAGACACCAAAACAAGTTCATCATACACCGTTTAAAGCTATCATACATGGTGTATGGTTAAACATACCCCACTCTATACAAGAAAGACACCAAGACGAGTTCATCATACACCTTATAAAGCTATCATACACGGTGTATGGTTACACAGACCCCATTCTATACTTGAAAGACACCAAAACAAGTTCATCACATTCCTTTTAAAGCTATCATACACGGTGTATGGCTATGCATACCCCATTCTATACATGAAAGACACTGAAACGAGTTCGTCATGCACCTTTTAAAGTTATCGTACACGGTTTATGGTTAAGCATACCCTATTCTATACATGAAACACACCAAAACGAGTTCGTCATGCACCTTTTAAAGCTATCGTACACGATGTATGGTTAAGCATACCCTATTCTATACATGAAAGACACGAAAACGAGTTCATCATACACCTTTTAAAGCTATCATACATGGTGTATGGTTAAGCATACCCCATTCTATACATGAAAGACAGCAAAATAAGTTCATCACACACCATTTAAAGTTATCATACACGGTGTATTGTTAAGCATACCCCATTCTATACATGAAAGACACCAAAACAAGTTCATTTTAAAACGTTATAAACTGTCATACACGGTGAATGGTTAAACATACCCCATTCTATACTTGAAAGACCCCAAAGCATGTTCATCATACACTGTTAAAAAGCTATCATACACGGTGTATGGTTAAACATACCCCATTCCAGACATGAAAGACACCAAAACAAGTTCATCATACACCTTTTAAAGCTATCATACACGGTCTAGGGTTAAACATACCCCATTCTATACTTGAAAGACCCCAAAACAAGATCATCACACACCTTTTAAAGCTATCATACACGGTGTATGGTCAAGCATACCCCATTTTATACATGAAAGACACCTAAACAAGTTGATCATACACCTTTTAAAGCTATCAGAAACGGTGTATGAATAAACATACCCCATTCTAGACTTGAAAGACACCAAAACAAGTTCATCACTTACCTTTTAAAGCTATCATACACGGTGTATGGTTAAGCGTACCCCATTCTATACATGAAAAACACAAAAACTAGTTCATTTTAAAACATTCAAAGCTATCATATGCTATGTATGGTTAAACATATCCAATTCTATACTCGAAAGACACCAGAACAAGTTCATCAGACACCGTTTAAAGCTATCATACATGGTGTATGGTTAAACATACCCCACTCTATACATGAAAGACACCAAGACGAGTTCATCATACACCTTATAAAGCTATCATATACAGTGTATGGTTAAACATACCCCATTCTATACTTGAAAGACCCCAAAACAGGATCATCACACACCTTTTAAGGCTATCATCCACGGTGTATGGTTAAACATATCCCATTCTATACATGAAAGACACTAAAACGAGTTTATCATACACCTTTTAAAGCTATCATACACGGTGTATGGTTAAACATACCCCATTCTATACTTGAAAGACACCAAAAGGAGTTCATAACACACCTTTTAAAGCTATCATACACGGTGTATGGTTAAACGTACCCCATTCTATACATGAAAGACCCCAAAACGAGTTCATCGTGCACCTTTTAAAGCTAGTATACACGGTGTATGGTTAAATATACCCCATTCTATACATGAAAGACACCAAAACGAGTTCATCACATACCTTTTAAAGCTATCATACACGGTGTATGGTTAAGCATATCCCATTCTATACTTGAAAGACACCAAAATGAGTTCATCATACACCTTTTAAAGCTATCATACATGGTGTATGGTCAAGCATACCCCATTCTATACATGAAAGACACCAAAACGAGTTCGTCATGCACCTTTTAAAGCTATCATACACCGTTTATGGTTAAGCATACCTCATTCTATACATGAAAGACACCAAAACGAGTTCATGGTACACCTTTTAAAGCCATCGTACACGGTGTACGGCTAAGCATACCCCATTCTATACACGAAAGATGCCAAAAGGAGTTCATCATTCACCTTTTAAAGCTATCATACATGGTGTATGGTTAAGTATACCCCATTCTATACATGAAAGACAGCAAAATAAGTTCATCACACACCTTTTAAAGTTATCATACACGGTGTATGGTTAAGCATACCCCATTCTATACATGAAAGACACCAAAACAAGTTCATTTTAAAACGTTATAAACTGTCATACACGGTGAATGGTTAAACATACCCCATTCTATACTTGAAAGACCCCAAAGCATGTTCATCATACACTGTTAAAAAGCTATCATACACGGTGTATGGTTAAACATACCCCATTCCAGACATGAAAGACACCAAAACGAGTTCATCATACACCTTTTAAAGCTATCATACACGGTGTAGGGTTAAACATACCCCATTCTATACTTGAAAGACCCCAAAACAAGATCATCACACACCTTTTAAAGCTATCATACACGGTGTATGGTCAAGCATACCCCATTCTATACATGAAAGACACCTAAACAAGTTGATCATACACCTTTTAATGCTATCATAAACGGTGTATGAATAAACATATCCCATTCTAGACTTGAAAGACACCAAAACAAGTTCATCACTTACCTTTTAAAGCTATCATACACGGTGTATGGTTAAGCGTACCCCATTCTATACATGAAAAACACAAAAACTAGTTCATTTTAAAACGTTAAAAGCTATCATACGCTGTGTATGGTCAAACATATCCAATTCTATACTCGAAAGACACCAAAACAAGTTCATCAGACACCGTTTAAAGCTATCATACATGGTGTATGGTCAAACATACCCCACTCTATACATGAAAGACACCAAGACGAGTACATCATATACCTTATAAAGCTATCATACACAGTGTATGGTTAAACATACCCCATTCTATACTTGAAAGACACCAAACAAGTTCATCACATACCTTTCAAAGCTATCATACACGGTGTATGGTTAAGCATACCCCATTCTATGCATGAAAGACACCAAAACAAGTTCGTCGTTCACCTTTTAAAGCTATCGCACACGGTGTATGGTTAAGCATACGATATTCTATACATGAAAGACACCAAAAAGGAGTTCGTCATGCACCTTTTAAAGCTATCGTACACGGCGTATGGTTAAGAATACCCTATTCTATATCTGAAAGACACAAAAACGAGTTCATCATACACCTTTTAAAACTATCATACATGGTGTATGGTTAAGCATACCCCATTCTATACATGAAAGACAGCAAAACAAGTTCATCACACAACTTTTACAGTTATCATACACGGTGTGTGGTTAAGCATACCCCATTCTATACATGAAAGACACCAAAACAAGTGCATTTTAAAATGTTATAAACTATCATACACGGTGTATGGTTAACATACCCCATTCTATACATGAAAGACACCAAAGCAAGTTCTTCATACACCATTAAAAGCTATCATACACGGTGTATGGTTAAGCGTACCCCATTCCAGACATGAAAAACACCAAAACAAGTTCATTTTAAAACGTTGAAAGCTATGATACACGGTGTATGGTTAAACATACCCCATTTTGAACGTGAAAGACCCCAAAACAAGTTCATCATACACCGTTTAAACCTATCATACATGGTATATGGTTAAACATACCCCACTCTATACATGAAAGACACCAAGACGAGTTCATCATACACCTTATAAAGCTATCATACACGGTGTATGGTTAAACATACCCCATTCTATACTTGAAAGACACCAAAATAAGTTCATCACATACCTTTTATAGCCATCATACACGGGGTATGGTTAAACGTCCCCCATTTTATACATGAAAGACACCAAAACGAGTTCGTCATGCACCTTTTAAAGCTATCGTACACGGTGTATGGTTAAGCATACCCTATTCTATACATGAAAGACACCAAAACGAGTTCGTCAGGCACCTTTTAAAGCTATCATACACGGTGTATGGTTAGGCATACCCTATTCTATATATGAAAGACACCAAAACCAGTTCATCATACACCTTTTTAAGCTATCATACATAGTGTATGGTTAAGCATACCCCATTCTATACATGAAAGATAGCAAAACAAGTTCATCACACACCCTTTAAAGTTATCATACACGGTGTATGGTTAAGCATACCCCATTCTATACATGAAAGATAGCAAAACAAGTTCATCACACACCTTTTAAAGTTATCATACACGGTGTATGGTTAAGCATACCCCATTCTATACATGAAAGACACCAAAACAAGTTCATTTTAAAACGTTTTAAACTATCATACACGGTGTATGGTTAAACATACCCAATTCTATACTTGAAAGACACCAAAATAAGTTCATCATACACCGTTAAAAGCTATCATACACGGTGTATGGTTAAACATACCCCATTCTATACATGAAAGACACCAAAACGAGTTCATCATACACCTTTTAAAGCTATCATACACGGTGTAGGGTAAAACATACCCCATTCTATACTTGAAAGACCCCAAAACAAGATCATCACACACTTTTTAAAGCTATCATACATGGTGTATGGTTAAACATATCCCATTCATACATGAAAGACACTAAAATGAGTTTATCATACACCTTTTAAAGCTATCATACACGGTGTATGGTTAAACATACCACATTCTATACTTGAAAGACACCAAAAGGAGTTCATAACACACCTTTTAAAGCTATCATACACGGTGTATGGTTAAACGTACCCCATTCTATACATGAAAGACCCAAAAACGAGTTCATCGTGCACCTTTTAAAGCTAGTATACATGGTGTAAGGTTAAATATACCCCATTCTATACATGAAAGACACCAAAACGAGTTCATCACATACCTTTTAAAGCTATCATACACGGTGTATGGTTAAGCATATCCCATTCTATACTTGAAAGACACCAAAATGAGTTCATCATACACCTTTTAAAGCTATCATACATGGTGTATGGTTAAGCATACCCCATTCTATACATGAAAGACACCAAAACGAGTTCGTCATGCACCTTTTAAAGCTATCATACACCGTTTATGGTTAAGCATACCTCATTCTATACATGAAAGACACCAAAACGAGTTCATGATACACCTTTTAAAGCCATCGTACACGGTGTACGGCTAAGCATACCCCATTCTATACACGAAAGATGCCAAAAGGAGTTCATCATTCACCTTTTAAAGCTATCATACATGGTGTATGGTTAAGTATACCCCATTCTATACACGAAAGACACCAAAATGAGTTCATCATACATCTCTTAAAGCTATCATACACAGTTTATGGTTAAGCATACCCCATTCTATACATGGAAGACTCCAAAACAAGTTGATCATACACCTTTTAAGGCCATCATACACAGTGTATGGTTAAGCATACCCCATTCTATACATGGAAGACACCAAAACAAGTTGATCATAAACCTTTTAAAGGTATCATACACAGTCTATGGTTAAGCATACCCCATTTTATACATGAAAGACACCAAAACAAGTTCATCATACACCTTATAAAGCTATCATACACGGTGTATGGTTAAACATAGCCCATTCTATACTTGAAAGACACCAAAACAAGTTCATCACATACCTTTTAAAGCTATCATACACGGTGTATGGTTAAGCATACCCCATTCTAGACATGAAAGACACCAAAACGAGTTCGTCATGCACCTTTTAAAGCTATCGTACACGGTGTATGGTAAAGCATACCCTATTCTATACATGAAAGACACCAAAATGAGTTCGTCGTGCACCTTTTAAAGCTATCGTACACGGTGTATGGTCAAGCATACCCTATTCAATATATGAAAGACACCAAAACAAGTTCATTTTAAAACGTTATAAACTATCATACACGGTGTATGGTTAAACATACCCCATTCTATACTTGAAAGACACCAAAACAAGTTCATCATACACCGTTAAGAGCTATCATACATGGTGTATGGTTGAACATTCCCCATTCTATACATGAAAGACACCAAAACGAGTTCACAACACACCTTTTAAAGCTATCATACGCGGTGTATAGTTAAACATACCCCATTCTATACTTGAAAGACCCAAAACAAGATCATCACACACCTTTTAAAGCTATCATACACGGTGTATGGTCAAGCACACCCCATTCTATACATGAAAGACACCTAAACAAGTTGATCATACACCTTTTAAAGCTATCATAAACGGTGTATGGATAAACATACCCCATTATAGACTTGAAAGACACCAAAACAAGTTCATCACTTACCTTTTAAAGCTATCATACACGGTGTATGGTTAAGCGTACCCCATTCTATACATGAAAAACACAAAAACTAGTTCATTTTAAAACGTTAAAAGCTATCATACGCTGTGTATGGTTAAACATATCCCATTCTATACTCGAAAGACACCAAAACAAGTTCATCATACACCGTTTAAAGCTGTCATACATGGTGTATGGTTAAACATACCCCACTCTATACATGAAAGACACCAAGACGAGTTCATCATACACCTTATAAAGCTATCATACACGGTGTATGGTTAAGCATACCCTATTCTATACAAGAAAGACACCAAAAAGAAGTTCGTCATGCACCTTTTAAAGCTATCGTACACGGTGTATGGTTAAGAATACCCTATTCTATATCTGAAAGACGCAAAAACGAGTTCATCATACACCTTTTAAAGCTATCATACATGGTGTATGGTTAAGCATACCCAATTCTATACATGAAAGACAGTAAAACAAGTTCATCACACAACTTTTAAAGTTATCATACACGGTGTGTGGTTAAGCATACCCCATTCTATACATGAAAGACACCAAAACGAGTTCATCATACACCTTTTACAGCTATCATACACGGTGTAGGGTTAAACATACCCCATTCTATACTTGAAAGACCCCAAAACAAGATCATCACACACCTTTTAAGGCTATCATACACGGTGTATGGTTAAGCATATCCCATTCTATACATGAAAGACACTAAAACGAGTTTATCATACACCTTTTAAAGCTATCATACACGGTTTATGGTTAAACATACCCCATTCTATACTTGAAAGACACCAAAACGAATTCATAACACACCTTTTAAAGCTATCATACACGGTGTATGGTTAAACATACCCCATTCTATACATGAAAGACCCCAAAACGAGTTCATCATACACCTTTTAAAGCTATTACACATGGTGCATGATTAAACATACCCCATTCTATACTTGAAAGACACCAAAACGAGTTCATCACATACCTTTTGAAGCTATCATACATGGTGTATGGTTAAGCATATCCCATTCTATACTTGAAAGACACCAAAACGAGTTCATCATACACCTTTTAAAGCTATCATAAATGGTGTATGGTTAAGCATACCCCATTCTATACATGAAAGACACCAAAACGAGTTCGTCATGCACCTTTTAAAGCTATCATACACCGTGTATGGCTAAGCATACCTCATTCTATACATGAAAGACACCAAAACGAGATAATCATACACCTTTTAAAGCTATCGTACACGGTATATGGTTAAGCATACCCCATTCTATACACGAAAGATACCAAAACGAGTTCATCATACAGCTTTTAAAGCTATCATACACGGTGTATGGTTAAACATACCCCATTCTATACTTGAAAGACACCAAAATAAGTTCATCACATACCTTTTATAGCTATCATACACGGGGTATGGTAAAACGTACCCCATTTTATACATGAAAGACACCAAAACGAGTTCGTCATGCACCTTTTAAAGCTATCGTACACGGTGTATGGTTAAGCATACCCTATTCTATACATGAAAGACACCAAAACGAGTTCGTCAGGCACCTTTTAAAGCTATCATACACGGTGTATGGTTAGGCATACCCTATTCTATATATGAAAGACACCAAAACCAGTTCATCATACACCTTTTTAAGCTATCATACATAGTGTATGGTTAAGCATACCCCATTCTATACATGAAAGATAGCAAAACAAGTTCATCACACACCCTTTAAAGTTATCATACACGGTGTATGGTTAAGCATACCCCCTTCTATACATGAAAGATAGCAAAACAAGTTCATCACACACCTTTTAAAGTTATCATACACGGTGTATACTTAAGCATACCCCATTCTATACATGAAAGACACCAAAACAAGTTCATTTTAAAACGTTTTAAACTATCATACATGGTGTATGGTTAAACATACCCAATTCTATACTCGAAAGACACCAAAATAAGTTCATCATACACCGTTAAAAGCTATCATACACGGTGTATGGTTAAACATACCCCATTCTATACATGAAAGACACCAAAACGAGTTCATCATACACCTTTTAAAGCTATCATACACGGTGTAGGGTAAAACATACCCCATTCTATACTTGAAAGACCCCAAAACAAGATCATCACACACCTTTTAAAGCTATCATACATGGTGTATGGTTAAACATATCCCATTCATACATGAAAGACACTAAAATGAGTTTATCATACACCTTTTAAAGCTATCATACACGGTGTATGGTTAAACATACCACATTCTATACTTGAAAGACACCAAAAGGAGTTCATAACACACCTTTTAAAGCTATCATACACGGTGTATGGTTAAACGTACCCCATTTTATGCATGAAAGACCCCAAAATGAGTTCATCGTGCACCTTTTAAAGCTAGTATACACGGTGTATGGTTAAATATACCCCATTCTATACATGAAAGACACCAAAACGAGTTCATCACATACCTTTTCAAGCTATCATACACGGTGTATGGTTAAGCATATCCCATTCTATACTTGAAAGACACCAAAATGAGTTCATCATACACCTTTTAAAGCTATCATACATGGTGTATGGTTAAGCATACCCCATTCTATACATGAAAGACACCAAAACGAGTTCGTCATGCACCTTTTAAAGCTATCATACACCGTTTATGGTTAAGCATACCTCATTCTATACATGAAAGACACCAAAACGAGTTCATGATACACCTTTTAAAGCCATCGTACACGGTGTACGGCTAAGCATACCCCATTCTATACACGAAAGATGCCAAAAGGAGTTCATCATTCACCTTTTAAAGCTATCATACATGGTGTATGGTTAAGTATACCCCATTCTATACACGAAAGACACCAAAATGAGTTCATCATACATCTCTTAAAGCCATCATACACAGTTTATGGTTAAGCATACCCCATTCTATACATGGAAGACTCCAAAACAAGTTGATCATACACCTTTTAAAGCCATCATACACAGTGTATGGTTAAGCATACCCCATTCTATACATGGAAGACCCCAAAACAAGTTGATCATAAACCTTTTAAAGGTATCATACACAGTCTATGGTTAAGCATACCCAATTTTATACATGAAAGACACCAAAACAAGTTCATCATACACCTTATAAAGCTATCATACACGGTGTATGGTTAAACATACCCCATTCTAGACATGAAAGACACCAAAACGAGTTCGTCATGCACCTTTTAAAGGTATCGTACACGGTGTATGGTTAAGCATACCCTATTCTATACATGAAAGACACCAAAATGAGTTCGTCGTGCACCTTTTAAAGCTATCGTACACGGTGTATGGTCAAGCATACCCTATTCAATATATGAAAGACACCAAAACAAGTTCATTTTAAAACGTTATAAACTATCATACACGGTGTATGGTTAAACATACCCCATTCTATACTTGAAAGACACCAAAACAAGTTCATCATACACCGTTAAGAGCTATCATACATGGTGTATGGTTAAACATTCCCCATTCTATACATGAAAGACACCAAAACGAGTTCACAACACACCTTTTAAAGCTATCATACGCGGTTCATAGTTAAACATACCCCATTCTATACTTGAAAGACCCAAAACAAGATCATCACACACCTTGTAAAGCTATCATACACGGTGTATGGTCAAGCACACCCCATTCTATACATGAAAGACACCTAAACAAGTTGATCATACACCTTTTAAAGCTATCATAAACGGTGTATGGATAAACATACCCCATTATAGACTTGAAAGACACCAAAACAAGTTCATCACTTACCTTTTAAAGCTATCATACACGGTGTATGGTTAAGCGTACCCCATTCTATACATGAAAAACACAAAAACTAGTTCATTTTAAAACGTTAAAAGCTATCATACGCTGTGTATGGTTAAACAAATCCCATTCTATACTCGAAAGACAGCAAAACAAGTTCATCATACACCGTTTAAAGCTATCATACATGGTGTATGGTTAAACATACCCCACTCTATACATGAAAGACACCAAGACGAGTTCATCATACACCTTATAAAGCTATCATACACAGTGTATGGTTAAACATACCCCATTCTATACTTGAAAGACACCAAACAAGTTCATCACATACCTTTCAAAGCTATCATACACGGTGTATGGTTAAGCATACCCCATTCTATACATGAAAGACACCAAAACGAGTTCGTCGTTCACCTTTTAAAGCTATCGTACACGGTGTATGGTTAAGCATACCCTATTCTATACATGAAAGACACCAAAAAGAAGTTCGTCATGCACCTTTTAAAGCTATCGTACACGGTGTATGGTTAAGAATAACCTATTCTATATCTGAAAGACGCAAAAACGAGTTCATCATACACCTTTTAAAGCTATCATACATGGTGTATGGTTAAGCATACCCAATTCTATACATGAAAGACAGTAAAACAAGTTCATCACACAACTTTTAAAGTTATCATACACGGTGTGTGGTTAAGCATACCCCATTCTATACATGAAAGACACCAAAACAAGTTCATTTTAAAATGTTATAAACTATCATACACGGTGTATGGTTAACATACCCCATTCTATACTTGAAAGACACCAAAACAAGTTCTTCATACACCGTTAAAAGCTATCATACACGGTGTATGGTTAAACATACCCCATTCTATACATGAAAGACACCAAAACGAGTTCATCATACACCTTTTACAGCTATCATACACGGTGTAGGGTTAAACATACCCCATTCTATACTTGAAAGGCCCCAAAACAAGATCATCACACACCTTTTAAGGCTATCATACACGGTGTATGGTTAAACATATCCCATTCTATACATGAAAGACACTAAAACGAGTTTATCATACACCTTTTAAAGCTATCATACACGGTGTATGGTTAAACATACCCCATTCTATACTTGAAAGACACCAAAATGAATTCATAACACACCTTTTAAAGCTATCATACATGGTGTATGGTTAAACATACCCCATTCTATACATGAAAGACCCCAAAACGAGTTCATCATACACCTTTTAAAGCTATTACACACGGTGCATGATTAAACATACCTCATTCTATACTTGAAAGACACCAAAACGAGTTCATCACGTACCTTTTGAAGCTATCATACATGGTGTATGGTTAAGCATATCCCATTCTATACTTGAAAGACACCAAAACGAGTTCATCATACACCTTTTAAAGCTATCATACATGGTGTATGGTTAAGCATACCCCATTCTATACATGAAAGACACCAAAACGAGTTCGTCATGCACCTTTTAAAGCTATCATACACCGTGTATGGTTAAGCATACCTCATTCTATACATGAAAGACACCAAAACGAGTTAATCATACACCTTTTAAAGCTATCATACACGGTATATGGTTAAGCATACCCCATTCTATACACGAAAGATACCAAAACGAGTTCATCATACACCTTTTAAAGCTATCATACATGTTGTATGGTTAAGCATACCCCATTCTATACACGTAAGACACCAAAATGAGTTCATCATACACCTTTTAAAGCTATCATACACGGTTTGTGGTTAATCATACCGCATTCTATACATGGAAGACTCCAAAACAAGTTGATCATACGCCTTTTAAAGCCATCATACACGGTGTATGGTTAAGCATACCCAATTCTATACATGGAAGACACCAAAACAAGTTGATCATAAACCTTTTAAAGCTATCATACACAGTGTATGGTTAAGCATACCCCATTTTATACATGAAAGACACCAAAACATGTTCCTCATACACCTTGTAAAGCTATCATACACGGTGTATGGTTAAGCATACCCCATTCTATACTTGAAAGACACCAAGACGAGTTCATCACACACCTTTTAAAGTTTTCGTGCACGGTGTATGGTTAAGCATATCCCATTCTATACATGAAAGACACCAAAACGAGTTCATCATACACCTTTTAAAGCTATCATACACGGTGTACGGTTAAGCATACCCCATTCTATACTTGAAAGTTCCCAAAACAAGTTCATTGTACACCATACGACAAGGATCCAATAACGACCATTTCAACAAATGAACATTTTACCTTCAGTGTCTGATTTGACAACCGTAATGTGTGTAACGACTCAACCTTCGAACCACCGCAATGCCACAATGCTTCAAACACGATCTTACCTAGCCTTCTTCTTCTTCTTTCGAGGGCACAAAGTAGCAAAACGACGTACACAGGATGAAAGAAATGGAGCTTAGGGAATTCAGAATGAGAGAAAAAGAGCAAAGAAGAGAGAATGAGAGGCAAGTTGAAAGGGCGAGTAAAACGGGAGGGAAGTGAGAAGGGAGGGAGAGGATGCGAAGCAAATTACACTACATAAAATAAAAATATGTCCTTTTGCATTAAATGAGGAGAGAGATAATGGCTTGCCAAACAATATTGCAGGAGATAGAAAATGGACGGGGAAGGGGGTAAAGTAAAATTTACTGCTATAAGATTAAATGAGGAGAGAGAAGGGGAGAGAGAGAGTGGACGGGTGGGGTTGTGGCATGGGAGGGGCAATTTCATCCAAAAGGGTCTATTTAGGGTTAAGGGGGTTGGAAAAACATTGGGGGGGGGGGGGGGGGGGTGCAGCAGGTTCATTCCGTACGATTTCCCTAAAATTAATGTATATACATATATAATAATAAAAATATACCCAAACGGGGGCTAGGCCTTTTGGGGCCCGAGGCCCGGCCCGTTTGGGAACCGGGCCTGGCTGGCCACCTCTACTTACATATTTTGGGTAATAAAATAATCTTTATTTGTTATAATACCCGTTGAGTACTACTCGCTACTCGGGTTCCGATGCCTATTCCCGTAACTGCTTCCTATGCTAGTTGTTCCGTGTTTGCCTAGATTTGTGCCACGTGTCTCATTCACTGTTGTTGGATTTTCCTTGCTTTGTACAATAAAAACCCTTTTGTTTTAGGGTTTTCGTGGGATCTACAGTAAAGAGCAAAAATGAAACTCACTTTTGGGTCTCTAGAAGCAAGATCGCAGAAAGAGTGAAGAAAGAATGGCTTTCTAGAGGAAGAAGGCTTGTATGAGAGAGAAAAAGCTTGTAGAGAGAGGATGGTGAACTCAGGGCTAGACATAACCCCAAGCAATTAAAGCATTCGCTTGGGGCCTCCGAATTATAAGGGCCCCACATTTTTGAAGTTGTGGTTTTTTATGTATCAATTCTTAATATTAGTAAATTATGTAGTCAGAATTATTATAATTTATTGTATATAAAGGGCCCCCTTTTAGAATTTTGCTTGAGGCCCCAGAAATGTCAGGATCAGCCCTGGGTGAGCTGATAAAGAAGAAGAGGCCTGATGTGCTTGGTTCGAAGGTAGAGACTCGGTGATGTAGCCTTTGATGATGGTCTTTTCTTTATGAATCCCACTAGGGTTCGGACCTCTAGACTGTTCTGCGCTCTTTCTCGTTCGATTATGGTTTTCTCTTGCTTTTTCTTGGTTTCTTGCTTTAATATATGTAGTGTTTTTCGTTTTTAGTCTTGATGCTCGTCCTTGATTGTAACCTAAACTACTGATAGTGGATGACTCCTTTGAAAATGGGGGTCCATGGACTAGGACTTATTTTGAGGTGCCGAACCACATATATCGGGTGTGTTTTTTGTTTTTCTCATATTTTCTAGTTTAATTTCCGCATTCTTTTAATTGTGGGTTTCTGTTGCTCAGTGCTTGGACAAGATCTGGTTTTCGAGTTAGGTTTAGGTTAGATTTTAGGGCTCGAATTCACAACAAGTGGTATTAAAGCTTTGGCTATGGAGTCTAATTGCACCGTGAGCACCAAAGCCCATGCGAAATAGAGTCAGAATGAGGTTTTAAGCTTGATTGTCTTGTTTTCTTATAAATGTTGTTTTCTTGAAATTTTAACCTTGCATGTTCTTTGGAGTTTTTGAATGAAATGAAGGATTTAAAGAGAAATTAGAAGATCTATAAAGAAATGGGTTTGAACCGTTTCTTTATTTTTGGAAATTTTTTGAGTTTAAAATTTTCAAATGGGTTTAAGAAGAATGGTAGTTTTAGATGATTAGTGGCCTTTTGTTCTCAAAAAATTTGAGTGTTATTTCTCGAATATTGTTGTATTTGTGGTAGTATAATAAAAGCCCAAAAGCAGGAGAACATATTCGTGATATAAAACAAAAGGAAAAGGTCTAAATCACTATCATTTAAGTTTAGTTTTACAATCAGAGCTGAGGGTTGTTTAGGCATTAGATGCTTTATTTTTGACCTACATTGAGGACTATTACTACCTATTTTGGTTTTAAATGGGTGGTGGGGTGCTTAGGGGTAGATGTTTCTTGAAAGATGGTTGTAGGATAATATGTTGGCTGTAAAACGTTGGATATTCCTAAATGGTTAAGAGAATTTGTGTTTTTCTCTTGGAACCTTAGAAGTGTCTAATTGGTTAGGATCTTCTTGAAGTCCTTGGTTGTCTCTAGTAGGATTTGAACAGTTTCTGAGATGGGTCATTCTATTTGAGAAGCCCTTGTTTGTCTCCTACTTTGTGGTTGAGACAAGTTTGCCATGGTTTTGGGAGCTTGATTAGGTGACCTAGGTAGCTTGGATTTCTCGCTAGTTTTTTTAATATGTTTCTTGTTTATGGAAAAGATGTTTATTCTTAAGACTAATGGTTTGTCTTAAAGTGAGAAAGCTCTAAGTACATCTGTCGGTGGAGTGATTCAGTGTCAATTACTTGTGTACAGCCTGCTATATGGTCAGTTAAGAATCCTGTGTTTGGATTCTTGTTTGGGTGGAGTGGTTCAGGGTCAATTGCTTGGGTTCGGCCTAGTGTACGGTTGATGGGGATGGCAATGGTAAAGAGGTTCTACTAAATTGACGCTGAGAGTATCATAATCCTCCTCATCATCAGATATCTTGCGAGCCCACGAGTCTTTGGCAAGTTGCTCTCACCAAGACTCATTCCCTTTCAAAGATGAGAGATAGGCCCATCTCTCAAGCTTCTTGCATGACTCATTCTTAGCCTTCGTGGCTAAGGTTTTTGCCTTCCCTTTTGGATCCTAAAGATCCATAGGTTCCGGGCGACTGGTCTTCTTATCTTCATGGTCTGAATGCTCCTCGGCAAAATCCTTGATCATCTAAGAGTCAAGCTGAGCTCTTCCCATTGTCGCCTTCTAAGGAAGCAGCTTCCACTTTTGAGTTCGAATGAGTTTGGAAGAGCCTATCTTCTCTTGTTCAAGTTGGTTCTTCCTCCAGATGTTATCAAAATGAACCCCTGAGTTTGTTGACCTGGCTGTCGTGGTCCCTGAGTGGTATCCACTTCAATTAGGTCATACTTTAGATTTCTCTTAAGATTCCCAGTTCTCATGATTAACTGAGCCTTTTATGACGTTCCTTTAATTGGCTCAGAGGACGAGACTTTCCTTGAGGATGTTGGCGTCTTCTTTGGATATAACTCCGGTTTCTTCATTTCAGACACCAGTTTATGGCCACAACCTTTGCAAAGGGAATGAGTAAGTCCCGTGAACTTCCTCATTATTTCCTTTCTGGTAGCATAGACCATCTGCCAATGTTCACTGGTATATATGCCCAAATATATCTCCTCTTTCTTCGAGAGACGGATGGTTCCTTTTTCCAGTTGTCATTTTAGGAACCTTTTAAAGGTGGCACAATCACACGTTGGGTGCTTCGTGAAGATGTGCCATCTGCAGAACTCGTTTCCCAATTCAACAGAGGTCTTTAGGAATTTGAGTGCCTCTCACACCAGTACTATTTCAAACAAGGCGTTGGCTACTACTATTCCTTCCTTATCATCATCCATCTTGCGAGGAGATTTAGTATCAATTCATTATTACAAATGTCTCGAGGCATTACCACCTCTATAAGATTCACTTGTACAGGACATAGGAATGGGTCCTTATCAACACCCATTTTCCCTTCTTCAGGGAAAATAAGTTCCCCAGCCCCATTGGCTTCATAGACTACATTTCTAAAGATAATGCAGTTCTTAGCTGAGTGCGTGAAAGAGTCATGCCACTTACAGTACACCTTCCCCTTCAACAAATTGGGATCATGTTTTCTGTGTTTCTCTCCAATATCGAGTTTGTTATTTGCCTACTAATCAAATATTATGTCGGCTCTTGAGAGGTCAAATGAGTATTTTCTCAAGTCTTGGATTTGATTAGACTTTCTAGCTTTGATATCATTTTTCAGTAAAGGATTATAGACCATAGGAGGTCCTTTGACGTATTCAATAGCGTCAATTTCAAAAGGAGATATTTCCTCCTCATTAATCAGTTCGTGCATATAGGTTCCATACACACTATTTTTCTTGAGGCTTTTTTTCAAGACAACATTGTATCTAGCGGCACACTCGGCTAACTGTAGAAGACTAGTGAACTTTGATCCCTCAAATTTCTTCCTAAACTCAATATCCAAACTATTCAAGGCCAATTTGGATATTCAACTTCAAGGAGAGCCATTGTACATTTTAATCTGGCTCTCTTGAACCGGTTAATTTAGTCTTCTATGGAATCTCCTACCTTGTGTCTCATTTGAGCCCGGTTGGACATAGAAATTCCTTAGTTCCATCCTAGGGAATTGGGCATGAAATTGTCTAGCTATGTCATCTTAGCTGTAGATGAAATTAGGTGGTAAGCTTATGTATCATTGAAAGGTAGTCCCTGTCAAAAAACAAAGGAACAACATAAGCTTCAACTAGGGGTTATAAGTTTCCTCTCTACATTGGGAATTAAACCTAGCCAGATGCTAGAGAGCAGATACTCTCCCCTCTTCTGAGAAGATAGTAAATTTGTGGATCTTATATCCTCGTGGGAACGGATAATCTCTATTTATAAATTCGGGTACGACTTATTGTAAAGGGGTCTGATGAGTCTTCTAATGCCTGGCCCATACATTTGATCAATAAGGGCTGCCAATTGATCTTAGAGGGATAGGTATAATGCTTGATTATGCACTTGCCATTGCCCCCCTAAGGGGTTGAGCATCTCTAGGGGATCATCAGGATACCCCTAAGCTCCCATGACAATCGAATGAGGGAATGGATGTTGTCCCGCATAAAGCAGGATTATTTCCTCCCTGATCAATGTGGCCAACTAGTTGGTTAACCACTACGTATGGACCAATAGACCTTTGGGTTTGGGGTAGGCCCACGTTGACTGGCTGTTGGGCCATTCTAACCTAATCAATCCCCAGAATATAATCTTGAGGATGTAGGACATTAGATTGCCTCCGGGTCTCAAATATGGTAGGAGGCGTAGGTGGACACAGATCTTTAGCGTTGGGAACCTGTTCTTGTCCACCAACTCCGAGGCTTTGATTAGATATCGAAATGGCCTCTTGTACATGGGAGGGTATGTGCGACCTTGCCCCTAGTCTTAGGAGTGGGCATGGTGACATTGGTTTTTAGGTCCCTTAAAACCAAGATATGCCCTTGATTCGAAGGCCTAACACTCCATAAGTCATGTTTTTATTTCTACTGCTCGAATCCATGCATATGACACCCGGATTGGCCATAGTTCGGTCCCCAGTTCTCTTAGGAGTAGCATTAGTACCCTGATTCACTAGCATCCGTGAGCTCAAAGGAACATCACAGGGGTACCTAGTGGGAACTGCGGGAGGAGGAACTATCCTTAATTTCCAAATATCCTCTCTAGGGGCTTGGATAAAGCTGTTGTGAGTTTTTACCTGCCTTGTTAAGATAGGCTCGACTTCAACTACCATTTGCCTTGCCATGTCTTACGTTCATTTCAACAAAGACTTTATTATTTTCCTCGTGGAGTCTATATTTCATTGAAGTCCCAATGTTATTGACAATGGTCCTTAAGGCGGCTGCATTTTCATGCTGGCGAGCCAGAGTACACTCTATCTTAGCATGTTGCTTCTCTTGAGCTTCGTTTAAAGCCTGCTTAAGCCTTTAATCAGCGAGTTCCATCCGATGTTTGAGCATGGCCATAAAACTTCTTCGAGAATAGCCATGAAGCCTAATATGCTCGTCTTCTAGGATGTCTTCTTCACCTTTGCTTTCATTGTTGCGGCTGTGACTCGTTTCATCCCCTCGTGATACAGGACTTTGTTATGAAGGTGCTCGAGTGGTGGCTTAATCAAGGCCAGCCCTTCATGTTCCTCATGCTCGAAAGCACTAGCTCTCCTAGTTTTGACCATTGGTGAATGGTCGGAGACTATGTTATGATAATCCATAACGGGTTTTAAGACAGTAACACCTTGTACAATGTCTCTCACTGTGGTTGCCAAAAGGTGTGGTCGCCGTAAATATAAAATCAAACAAACATACACAAATGGGACTCGCAGCGACTTGGGAGCAAGCTAAAATTTCGAACCACATGTGTTTGACCTTAGCCAATCACCTCTTAAAAGGGTCGATGCTTTTGGCAAATCCGACTTTGGTTTGCGATATTAATGTGGATCTTACATATGCTCAAATTAAGGAGACTTTAATTATTATGGATTTTTGGGTTTAATATTTCGATAGAAATGTAAATCGATATGGATCTGGCTCAAGTGGTAGTTGGGGTGACGGAGCTAAGCCCACAACCACCTTACCTCATACACGCAAAAGCTAGGAACTGGGGTGGAGATAAATTCAAGAGCTCAACAAACCACTTATAAGCCAAAATCAATTAGGTTTTTAAGCCTGAAACCCTTGACTTGCAATAACTTGAATGAGTTAGAGTTTGACAAGATAGATGTAGCGAACCGTATTTGGGTCACTGAATTAGAACCAATGCAATTCAAGGGAATCCTTGGCCGTCAAAGCCTTTAAATGATGACTGTTTGCTCTATTTTGTTTCAAGTTCTGTGTGTGTGGTCGTGATGTGATTTTAAAGTGTGTTTTAAAACCGTCTAATCATAAGCATACGAGATCGTCATAGGTTTGTCGGGTATACGGGTCGTATCCACAGGGAATCGTTTTAAGTTAGACTAAGTGATTAACAAGTGGTTTGAATTTTAGGGTTTTTGTTGTTTGAATAAATTGTTGGCTAAATTAATAAAACTGAATATAAAGTAAATGTGTCAATTCAATTGAGGTTAGTTTAGGGAGTGAATTTAGGGTAGCTTAACACGTATCCCGTTATTATATTTTACTTAGGATGATGATTTGAAGGACTTAGGCTACAAGCTCTAAGCCTGGGTTAATATATAAATTAGGGCTTAGGGTAATGAACTAGTCTAAAAGCATAACCTATCTTAGCACCTTAGATGTAGCATAGGTTATCACATTAGCACTACTTAATTCATTTGTTACTCTTAATTCAGTATTAACTTATATAAAAGATTAGGTTCAGGGTTGGGTACAATCTCAACCCTGACCACGCGTGAATTCCTGTTATGTTATGGTCTAGGCTACAAGCGCAAGACTAATCGCTACAAAGTTGGAGATCTAGTCATGGCTACAAAGTTGGAGATCTAGCACACATACAAAAATATCCAACAATTATGAAGAACTCCCACAGGGGTGCGAATATAACATAACTAAACCAATCGTCAAAAGTATAATATAAATCAGGGATACGGACGGCTACCCGCCCTTCATCACTAAACTAAAAGTCTACTGCTCCATAGGAGTTCTGAACGTTATGAAATCCAAGAAAGAAAACAATAATGATAAAACTAAGGATTTGAAGACTCCCCTAATTGATGTTGACGTTGATCCTTCCTTTAATTCCCCCAGTACTCCGACCACCTGCCCTTCGGCGTTTGAGAACTCTTTGGATCTTGTAGCGGCTTCGGGAAGGAGAAGATGAGAAGAGGCGTGGCAAAAGATCCCCAAAATAATTAGGTATTCGATATTTAAATCGAGCGACGGCGGCGGTGTGTTGTGCGCGGCCCCCCCTCTCCTGTCTCTCTATGTGTTTATATATATATATATATGTATATATATATTATATAATATAATATAAAATATAATATAATATATAATATTAACTATCTACGAGATCTATTTGAGTTATCGAATTACAACCCAGTTGGTCATTCTTTTCCACACGTGGTCGGGTTTCTCGAAGTAGTCTTCAATTATGCCTTGATAGTGCTTGATTTTGCCACTTTTCAACTTTTGTTTGCTCCGTTGTACTCTAAGCCAAATTGTACCTAGATTACAACAAAAGACACTTGTAAAAATTGAATATATGGTAGGAATGCAAAATAAAATATGTAAAAATCAAGTCCATCAACATCCCAAACCCACACATTGCTTGTCCTCAAGCAAGATTCAATTTAAACTAGCTACTGGCGGAAAAGTCGAGTCAGGCAATTAACTGCAAAGGTCACTTGTGAAAATTATTGTTCAATTATATTTAAGAGATATAGTTGAGAGTAGCGAATCCTTATGTGACGTTATTATTGCACTAGTTCTAACTTAAGTCTCCGTTATTAAGGTCTTTTTACTAGTGAATGATCTTAAAACTTCTCTCCCCTTCGTCTAACTTCAAAACCCTCCGACTTAAAGAAGACATAAAGGTAATAAGTAAAGGAAGAAGTTATCCTAACCCTTCACTGCTAATCAATAGTGAAATCAAAAGGCTTCTCTTTTCTCTCTTGTTTTCCCCTCTTCTTTTTTTTTTTTGTTTTTATTTTTTACTCGGTTAGGTGTGTCTCCCTCAGACCCATGGAGCGAGTTTTCGGCCGGCAGCTCGCGATCCAGTTGGTTCAAGGTACCAGGTTTTAAGAAACCCCTACGGACCTAATGGCTCGAGTCTTAAGGATTCATAACCTAATCCGTTAGCGCACACCCTTTTTTTTTTAGGTATTAGTGCTTATTTTAGTAACTACAAAGTTGATTCTTCTTAAGCTTTCCCTGTGGCCCATATAGCGAGCTTTCGACCGGCAGCTCCCGACCCAGTTGGCTCAAGGTACCAGGTTTTAAGATACCCCTACAGGCTTACTTGCTCGAGACACAGGGGCTACAAGAACCAACCAGTCACCTTTTTTTTTCTTCTTTTTTTTCCTTTTTTTTAAGGGGTTATTTAAGATAAAGAAATGTACAATTGATTTCAACATTGTTAGAAGTAGAATAGTGGATTCCTATTCCTAAACTTATTACTATTATTTCGACCCAAACAGTAGGATATGTCCCAAGATTAAGGGTGACAAGTAATAATCTCACTAACTAGTTAAAAGACAAAAATATGGATTCAAAAGTCTGATCCAGCAATAATCTCGTCTCATAATCATTCTAATCGTCAAAGTATATCACATAACTGGGCTACAATAAGGGTCACAAACAACCTTATACTAATTTATGCCTTCAAAAATGTAGCTAATTTATGCCAAATTAGGCTTAAAGGACAAATAAAGTTGACTCTCATCTGCCATCCCCAAACCCAAACCCTGCATTGTCCTCAATGCAAATCAACGAAAGTAAATATAAGCAAGGAAAGGAAAGAGACGACCTGAGGTATGGCATGTTCAGCTATGCGTGGCGAGCAAATCCAAAAAGGGAAGACAGAAATAGCAAGCTGCAATCGAAGACATAGAAGACAGAATACTAAACAGACCTGTTAGTACTGTTAGAAATAGGGATTATACAAGTGTTTAGTAAAAGAGAAACAAAGTTAGCATGGTAGTGATAATAAAAGGATTTACAATTGAGAGAGTTCATGTGCAAAAACAAATTAAAACAAAATTAAAAGTAAGTTGGGTTGCCTCCAAAGAGCACTAAGTTTAACGTCTTCAGTCGGACGCAACTTAGAGCACAATGTCAACCAAAATCAGAGACAGTGTCTGCCATAGAACTCAGGTTGACCAAGGAGGGACAATCCCCAAACCCAACAACGTTTCTAGACCCGTGACTAGCAAGGAGGAAAACATTACCAGCATCGATGTCACAAATCTCTGGCCTACCGGGTATAGATGATGAAGCACAGCTATCGATATAGACAGGGACATTATTACAATAATCACTTTTAGTAGAATCTGGCTTACCCGGCTCTACCAAAGGGTCAATATCATCAACCCTTTAGCATTCCAACTTGTCCTCAGTCTCAGGGTGTCAAACAAAGTTCGAGACCTTCAATATGCCCTTGAGATTTACAAAAGAAACCTCCAACACTCCCATCCTACAGTGAATCACAGCTTCGGCCGTTGCTAGGAATGGTCGACCTAGAATAATGGGAGCGTTGTGCTTTTGCCTAGGAGTAGGGTCTATATCTAAGATGAGAAAATCAACAAGGAAGACAAACTTGTCAACCTTGACAAGTACATCTTCCACTACCCCACGAGGTGCTTGCTTTGTCCTCTCAGCCAACTGAAGTGTAACATTCGTTGGCTTAAGGTCTTCTATACCCAATTCCCGAAAAATTGAGTAAGGGATGAGGTTTACACTCGCTCCTAGATGTAGCAAGGCTCTGCTAGTGTAACGCTCTCCTAAGACGCATGGAGCTGTAAAAGCCCCGGGGTCTCGAAACTTGAGTGGGGCGCTTGATACTAGAATACTGCTCACCTTCTCGGTGAGCCGAACCTTCTTTGGGATATGCGCTTGTGCGCGCTTATTTTTGGTGCAAAGGTCCTTGAGGAACTTGGCATACATAGGAATGTGTTTAATAGCTTCGATCAACGGTAAGTTGATCTTCACGTCCTTAAACAAGTCTATGAGCTCAGTCCTCTTTTGGTCATCCTTCTTCTTCGGTCCCCTAAGGGCCGAAGGAAAAGGGACAGTAGGTTCAGCAATCCTACCTTGTGGGCCCTCCCTGTCAGCAGTGGGAGATGGTCCATGCTCTCCTTCTCAACCTCGACCTCCACATCTCGAGGGGTTGTCCTCCCTAGACACTGACACAACCCGAACTTGCTCGTGAGGGGGCAAGTTTGGGCTAGAGCTAGTTGACCCTACTGGAAGTGGAGAGGTTGGGAGGGTGACCTCTCTTCCTCTCGCTTATGAAGTGCTTTGGTCAATTGTCCTATCTGGTCTTCTAATCTAGCAATAGCCAAAAGTGAGACCGAACCAGCTGAGTAGTGTCCTCCATAAAGTAGACCATAAGCTTATGAAATTGCAAAGTATATCCTAGAGGTGGGGAAGGAGGGTTATCATGGGTAACATTGGAGTGAGGTTGAGTATCATACCTGTGCCCTCCCTGCAGAATGAGAGGGTGCGCGTTACCTACAAAGCCGGGTTCTTGTTGTCTCGTGGGTTGATTATGATTGGCATTTTGCTTCCACGAGAAGTTCGGATGATCGCGCCACCCAGGATTGTAGGTGTTGAAGAATAGGTCGCTATTTTCCGAATATCCTTGAGCTGTGTGAACCTGTTCCTGTACATATTCTGGAAATTGTGACGCATGTAAACAATTAAGCATAGAATGGTCCTCACTCGAACAAATGCCACACGGAGTAGTACCACTCGTTAACTCAGCTGCATAGATTGGGCGCACATTAGTAGGATTCGCATACAAGTTCATAAGCTGATCCATCTTCCTGCTAAGGGCGTCCAGTTGAAGGTTAAAGTCATCGGTAGGTGCTACTTCGTAGACACCGCTTGTGCCCCCTCTAACTACCCTCACAGAAGAGGCTTGGTCAAGAGAGTGTTCGCTGAGGCGCTCAAATAGCGTCCACGCCTCGTCCTCATCTTGTTGGTTAAATGCTCCCCCGCATGAAGCATTAACCATTTGCTTGTTGGAAGCCGTGAGACCATCATAGAAATTCTGCACAAAAGCCCACTTGGGAGACTCGTGGTGGGGACAGCTTCTAAGAACCTCCTAGAACCTGTCCCAACTCTCGTGAAATTGCTCCTGGTCCTTTTGTTCAAAACTATTTATTGCAAGCCTAATAGCCATTGTTCTGGCTTTAGAAAAAAATTTGACCAGAAAGCGTTGTTGGAGGTCATTCCAAGTGGTGATTTCACCCTTGGGTAAGGATTGAAACTACCTCTTAGCTGCGTCTTTTAGCGAAAATGGAAAAGGATGTAGTTTAACAGCATCTGTCGAGACACCTTGATAGTGACAAGTTTCGCAAATTTTCATAAATGCATCAAAGTGCTCATACGGGCTCTCAATTAGCTTCCCATAGAAAATGGGAAGCATGTTGATGATCTCAGGCTTAAGCTCGAAGTTGACATTCCCCAATTGTACGTGGTGCGAAATCAGCCATACAAAAAAATCTAATTAAAATAAAAAAATTAAATAAATAAAAAAAATAAATGAGAAAGGAAAAAAAAGAAAAATAAAGTATTGAAAAGTGAATAAATTTTTTTTAAAAACAAAATAAAATGAAAATAAAAATTAAAAAAAAACCTTAAAATCGGGTAAAGAGGATTTTAAAAGATTTTATAAAAGATTATGTAAATGAGGCTGTTAAAAGACTGTATAAAAAAAAAATTCTAATGAAAAAATAAGTTGGTTCTTTTTTTTTCCTTTTTTTTTTTTGAAAACAAATAAAATAGAAATAAAAAAAAAAAGAAAATAACTCGTTAATTTCTAATCAACTTTGCCTACCGATTCCCCGGCAACGGCGCCAAAAACTTGATGTGATTTTAAAGTATGTTTTAAAATCGTCTACTCGCAAGCGTACGAGATCGTCATAGCTTTGTCGGGTATACGGGTCGTATCCACAGGGAATCGTGTTAAGTTAGACTTAGTGATTAACAAGTGGTTTGAATTTTTAGGTTTGTGTTATTTGAATAAATTGTTGGCTAAATTAATAAAACTGAATATAAAATAAATGTGTCAATTCAATTGAGGTTAGTTTAGGGAGTGAATTTAGAGTAGCTTAACACGTATCCCGTTATTATATTTTACTTAGGACGATGATTTAAAGGACTTAGACTACAAGTTCTAAGCCTGGGTTAATATATAAATTAGGTTCACGGTTGGGTACAACCGCAACCCTGACCATGCGTGAATTCCTGTTATGTTATAGTCTAGGCTACAAGCACAAGATTAATTGCCGCAAAGTTGGAGATCTAGTCATGGTACAAGCACACATACAAAAATATCCAACAATTATGAAGAACTCCCACAGGGGTGTGAATATAACATAAATAAACCAATCGTTAAAAGTATAATATAAATCAGGGATACGAGCGGCTACCCGCCCTTTATCCCTAAACTAAAAGTCTACTCCTCCATAGGAGTTTTGAACGTCATGAAATCCAAGAAAGAAAACAATAATGATAAAACTAAGGATTTGAAGACTCCCCCAATTGATGTTGACGTTGATCCTTGCTTTAATTCCTGTAGTACTCCGACCACCTACCCTTCGGCGTTTGAGAACTCTTTGGATCTCGTAGCGGCTTCTGGAAGGAGAGGATGAGAGGAGGCGTGGCAAAAGATCCCTAAAATAAATAGGTATTCGATATTTAAATCGAGCGACGGCGGCGGCGTGTTGTGCGCGGCCCCCCCTCCCCCGTCTCTCTATATGTTTATATATATATATATATAAACCATCTACAAGATCTATTTGAGTTACCGATTTACAGCCCAGTTGGTCATTCTTTTCCACACGTGGTCGGGTTTCTCCAAGTAGTCTTCAATTATGCCTCTATAGTGCTTGATTTTGCCACTTTTCAACCTTTGTTTACTCCATTGTACTCTAAGCCAACTTGTACCTAGATTGCAGCAAAACACACATGTAAAAACTGAATATATGGCAGGAATGGGAAATAAAATATGTAAAAATCAAGTGCATCAGGTCGCTGTAAATGTGAAAACAAAACAAACATGCAAAAGGGACTCACTGTGACTGGGGAGTGCGCCTAATTACGAACCACATGCCTTTGACCTCAACCACTCACTATTTTCGGAGAAAATATTGTGATATGTTGGTGTATCTAACTTTGGTTATACCATGAGTTTTGCCTATGCTTTAATTAAGAAGACTTTGTTAAATATTTTTGTGAATTTTTTATGATAGAGCATTAAAGGATATGGACCTAACTCAAGTGGTAGTTACAGTGAAGGAGCAGGGCCCATAGACACCTTTTCTCGTGCACTTAAGAGTCAGGAACTGGGGTGGAGAAAAACCTAAGAGCTCAGCAGTCCACTTACAAGCCCGAGTCAATTAGGTTTTTAAGCCTAACACCCTTGACGTATTATAACTCGAATGAGTTTAGGTCTGATAAGATTAAGGTGAAGCAAACCGTGTTTAGATCATTGGATTAGGACTAATGCAATCAAGGAAAAGGCCTTGGCAGTCAAAACCCTAATTAATGGTGCGAACCTAACTTCACCTGACTTATCAAGCAGTGATAGTAGTGTTAAGGCCAACGCAATCAAGAGACAAGCCTTAGCTGTCAAAGCCTTAAACTAAAGCCTTAAATCTCAACTTGTCAATTTGTGGGAATAGATTAAAACTGGAAAATCATACGTGACGCCGTAGAAATTGTATTATTATGAAGGTATATACAACAAATATCTACGTTTCCCTATGCCTAGCTAAGTTACATTACTCCTAGGGAAAAAGCACAAGTGTGCTGTAAAAGAAAACTTCAAGAAGTTTTGTAATGAGTATGTTTACTCCTTTGCACTGACGCAGAGTCTTTTATTTATAGAAAACTGAAAAAAACGGTTGTTCCTATTTCTACGACAACTTCAATCACGTCTGTCCACTAAGCTTCTTCTTTGCGCACTAATCTTCAATGAACATGTTTTGAATTCAATATTGGAGGGACATCTTTGGTGCCCATGTCCGTAATCTTAGAGGAAGTTCCTTCTAGAAACCCCACGTTTTCTTGATTTAAGCTTAACGCCCAAATAACGACCTCGAGCCTAGAAACCAACTGTCTTGCAGCTTTCCTGGTAGTCCCTTGAGCTCGAGCTCCCTTCACCGCTCAACCATCTTGAGCCTCGAGCGGTTGACACCCTTGTCATGGGTAATAATTCTCTTGGGATGTTGGGCTTGAGACGCTGTTATCTCAGCACCTCAAGGCTTAATTCTCCTTGAGGGAAGCCTCATGTGTTAGGCGTGTAGCACTTTGCTCAAAATGGCGTTGTCTCAGCTCTTGTAAATTTAGGTGTAAATAATGACTCAATGGGACACCAGTGTTAACACCAACGCAAATCATGGTCAAGCCTTGGCTGTCAAAGCCTTAAACCAACTCTTCAAATCTCAATTTGGCGATTGTCGGGAACAAACTAAAATAGAGAGTTCATGCCTGAAACCAAAAACTTGTATTGCCTTAGAAGAAAACAAGTATAGGCTATGCTATGCTATACTAGGCTAAGTTGCACTACTCCAAGGATAAAAGCACAAGCATGTTGTAAAAAAAACTTGAAGAAGTTCTATATGGTGGTGATGGGCACTTTACCACGTGTCTCTTAATTATAGAGAAAAGAAATAGCTATTGCATTCTACAATTCTGGCATATCTGTGCCACGTCTGCCTCAACTCTTCTTTTGCATGCTAAATGGGCGCTGATCAGGCCTTGAAAATGTGTGCTTGAGCTTCTTTCTGAAAGCCCCATGTCCATGTATTTTGTTGAAGACTCTTCTAGATGCCGCACATTCGTTTGGATATATTTAAGGTCCACGCTTCTTGATATGCGCTCCAAGTAACTTCCTTGAGCTTCATAACCACCTTTTTTGCAGCCTTCTGGGAAGTCCCTTGAGCGCGAGCCTTTTTTACCCTATCAATCATCTGGAGAGGTTGTTACCCATAAGGGATTCAACTCATCAGGCAACTGAGCTCGAGACACCATTATCTTTTCATTTAAAGGCCAAACATCCATTGAGGATGGCCTAACGTGATAGACACATGTATTTTGTTCCCAAAACAGTGTCGTCCTTACTCCCACGAATTTGGGGTGTAAAGAGTTATAAGATAAGTAAACAAAATATACAAATTGATGGTATTTTATTTCGATTTGGGTCTATTGAAATTTGATTGACTAAATTTAATTAAAATGGATAGGTTTATATCACTTAGTCTTTGGACGTACTTACATTTCAATATATGCAATCAGTTACATTGAGGTTTAAAAATTTTATCATCAAAGTAATGCTGCTAAAATTTTGATAAAAGTTCCATCAGAAAATGATGACTTGGCATATAATTGTGGAAATATATAGGTGGTTTCAAAAAATATGAATGAATTTTGGGTTTTAATCATCTTATGTAGGTCAATCAGTTGCATTGTTTTCGAGTTTGAGTTAACTTGGTTAGGTAAAATCCAAGTCTTCTTTGAGTCAAGTTGGGTCATTTTATGTTTGCACGATATGGCACATTGGTTCAATCAAGTTAGGTCTCTTTTCATACGAACTAAAATTGAAATAAACTGAAATTTGTTGAAAAATAGTAAAGGAAAGCATAAAGACGGAGAAATGACATTTGATTCATTGATGACTCCTCCAATACAAGTATATGCCTATTTAAAAGAGAAAATAATTGAGGGAAATGTAAGTAATGGAGAGACGATTGGTTTAGTGAAGGGAAATATGAAATTCACACTTGCTAGATTTGGCACGTATTAGTACTTTCTCCTTCGAGAGACCCTTGTCCTCTAGGGTCTAGGAGTAAATGTTAATTCATATTTAGTTCCAATCTCTCGGTCATGTTTAATTCAGATACAACTAATTGTAATGCACCTGTGGTCCTATTTTGAGCTAGCCTTGGGATATCTTGCCTACCTGTGGGCTTCAATACCATAAATGTGCCACTGGTTTTAGGTAACTTAAGCTAGTGGGTCTTTGGTTAGCAGAGTTAATATTAAATTGAAATTTCATCTTTCATTCCAAATATAGGGATCTATAATCTTTTTATAAAAACCCTATGGAATTAGGTAGTGGAATTATAATTTTAATTTTAATAGATGAACCAAATAATAAAATTGGAATTTTGGATCTTAATTTCAGCTTTTCTGTTTTCCAGTCTTAATTCTTATATATATTGTCAGGAAAATAGGGCTAATGGGTAATTAAATTCTGAATCGAGAGGCAAAGGCTAACTCGAGAATGGGGAAAACAAAACTTAAACTGACTTAAAGATTAAACTGAACACTAAAGACCACGAATTACACCAAATAGACTTGAGACAAGATAATTAAATGATTGAAAAGAAAAGATCTAGAGAAGAAGGAATGAACGAAGGTTGTCGCTGCGCAGTGGAGTTCACTATTGCCCTAAGTCATTTATGCCCTGACTACGGTACAAATGGGATTGTCAGGCACTCTAATTCCCAAAGTTAACATGGCACCCAACATAGGAGTGTGTTCTCGGGTGATGGGTTGAAGTATGCCCTAACTTGCTCAATAACCAGAGTAATGAAGAGAACTTAGAGGTTATCAAAGTGAATAAGAGAAGGAAGACTTTTATATTTCCCTATATTAAATAATGTCCCAATGCACGGTATTTATGGGAAAAAATACTTAACGTGCAAGCAAGAGTCAGTTATGGAATATGGGCAACAAATCCGGCTTCAATTAGCAAGGTGGATGGATATGGAGGAGCAAAAAAAATCCGACCATAATGGTTAAAGAAAGAATTTGACAATTACACGGTGAAAGTGCGTACTCGAGCTCGAACCTGGTGTAATAGACAGTAGCTCGAGCATAACAGCCTTGAGGTTGTACACAAGAGGACCCCTGGAGCCTGAGCTCATGCTCTTGATCTTAGTCCCAAGAACTCCTCTGGAGTTCGTTTACAATAACTAAAAATAAAATGTCTCTAAAACTAAGGGTCCAGGTCGGGAGAGTCCATAACACGCTGTTTGCACTCTAGTTTCGAGGGAGCTGGGACGACGCCCTTTTAGATAAAGTGCCACATGCTTATCACATGAGGTCCTCCTTGAGGAAAGTCAGACCTCTAGGTACTAAGATAACAGCCTCTCGAGCCCAACATCTTGAGAAGTTTATCACCCTAATGAGGGTATCAGCCACTCGAGGCTTGAGAGGGTTGAAGGGTAAACGGAGCTTAACCTCAAGGGACTGCTAAGAAAACTACAAGACAGGTGGTTTCCAAGCTCGAGACAATTATCTAGAGCATAATTTCAGATGTGTGGGCGCAAAGCTTAATCTAAGAGAATATGGAGCATTTAGAAGAGACTTTAGCTGAAAATGCAAACGCAGGCTTCAAGGAATACGTTGATCACCAAGTCAAGGGCACGGTCATTGATCATTCATGTGCTTAAAGAGCTTGATGGCCTGATGTGGGAAGAATGTGTCACGAAAATAGGGGGTAGCCGTTATTTAGTTTTTCTGTAAATAAGTGACTCTATTGTAGTTGAAATTAGTGCACACACTCATACAAAACTTTTTCAAGTTTTCTTTACGACACATTTGTGCTCTTTACTAAGGAGTAGCGTAACTTAACGCAATCTAGCATAGCGTAGATCTTGCTGTACTTGCTTCTTTAATAATACAGTGCTTAGGGCGCCAAATATGAACTCTGTGTTTTAATCTGTTCCTAAAATCGACAAGTTAAGAATTGAGGCTTTAGTTTAAGGCTTTGACAGTGAAGGTTTGACCTTAATTGCATTGGTCCTAACACTATTGTCACTGCTTAATATGTTAGGTGCACTTAGGTTTACGCCATTATTTAAGGCTTTGATGGCCAAGGCATGACCTTGATTGCGTTGTGACTAATCCAGGACCCAAATACAGTTTGCTCCATCTAAATCTTGTTAGACCTTAACTCATTCAAGTTATTATAAGTCAAGGGTGCTAGGCCTAAAAATATGTAGACTCGGGCTTATAAGTGGACTGCTGAGCTCTTGAGTTAATCTCCACCCTAGTTCTTGACTTTTAAATGTATGAGAAAAGGTGTCTGTGGGCTTCGCTCCATCGCTGTAACTGCCACTTGAGTTAGGTCCATTTTCTTTTAATTTTCTGTCAAAAAATATATAAAAATCCATGAAAAATATTTAAAAGTCTTCTTAATTGAAGCATAAGCAGAACTCATGAAATAACCGAAGTTTGATACACCAAAATATCACAACCTTTTCTCCGAGAACGGTGAGTGGTTGAGGTCAAAGGCATGTTGTCCAAATTTAAGCTCACTCTCTAGTCATGGTAAGTCCCTTTAACATGTTTGTTTACATTTATATTTATGACAACCACATCACACATAACAACAAAGAAATATAGCAAACACGCCTTTTGGCAACCACAGTGCGAGGTTTAAAACAAGACTTCGTTGTCTTCAACCACATTGTGGATTACCAAAACGTAATCTCAGACCATTCGCTGATGGTCAGAACGAAGAGATCTAGTGGTCTTGAGCATGAGAAACCAAAAGGCTTAGCTTTGATTGGGTCCCTGCTTGAGCATCCTCTTGAACACATCCCTATATTAGCCACAATCGCGGAAATGAAAGCAGTGGAGATGAAGACATCCCAAAAGACAAATGTGTTGGGTTTGATGGCCATTCTTGAAAGAGTTCCATGGCCATGCTCAAATGTCGTTTAGAAACTGTGGACTAAAGGGTTCAGCAGGCTATGAAAGAGGCATTTGAGAAACAACATGCTGAAACAGAGTGCATTCTAGCGGCACGACGTGAAAACACTGCCGCCATGAGAGATCTAATAAATTACGTTGGAACCTCAATGAATGAGAGGCTTCATGGGGGAACTAATAGAGTCTTAGTTGAATGAAATCAACCTTGTCTTCTACCATCACCCTTATCGTTGAGGACGTGGCAAAACAGATAGCAGTTGAGGTCGAGCCTATCTTAGTGAGACAGGATGAGGCTCATAATGGCATAGTCCAAGCCTTTGAGAGGACATCTTACGGCTCAGGCCTGTACCTCCTCTGTCAGTTCCACTAGGATATCCATGTGATGCTCCTTCGAGCTCACCGTTTCTAGTTACTTAGATTGACTACATAATCCCCGAGAGAGTGGGAAAGCCAATTATGGCTAACCCAAGTGTTACACGCTTGGAATCCTGCCATAGGAATGACAATTTGCCCCTTGGGGTTGCTGGACCTTCGAATTAGGGATTCTCTCTTTCCTCGAGGGATCTCAACGCTAATGTGCCAATGTCACTTGTCCTCGTGACAGGGGGGACATAACCGTTCATACCGTCCTCAAGTTGGAGAGGTTGTCTCGAGGCCCATTCAAGGCCTTGAAATAGGTGTGCAAGGACAAGTACCCACTTTTGGGGACTAGGCCCTTCCTCTTAGACCTTTTCATACTTATCAGACTGGGGAGGGGGGGGGGGGGGGGTGTTTACTAACCACCCACATCCTCAAGATCAGAACTTGAGTTGCTCAAGCGAGGATGAACCAATAGCCTACTAATGTAGGTGTGCCCTCAAGCATGCCATATAACCCAGGGTCTCCTAGAGCATACTTTGTGGCCAAGCAAACGCATGGCCAAAATGATCAAGGGGGTTACCCTGGGTATGGGGGCAGCAACCATTCGCACACCTGATTGTAATGGGAGCTTAGGGGTATCTTGGAGATCCCCTTAAGACCCTCAATAACTTAGGGGGCAATGTTAGGCGCATAACCATGTGCCTAACCTACCCCTTCAAGACCAATAGGCTGCCCAATATCAAACAAATGAATGGGTCAGACCTCATGAGGATCAATGGACCCTTGTATAGTAAACCTTACCCATACTATATTGACAGGGATTATCCTTTCCCTGAACGATATAAAGTCCTCGAGTTTACCCTTTTCTCAGGAGAAGGGATTGTGTCTACCTTCGAGCGTTTGGAAGGTTTAATTGCCAATGTAGAGAAGCGGCTAACAATAAGTATCTCAAACTTAGGCTGATCCCTAATTCTTTAACAAGGACTGCCTTTCAGTAGTACATTAGTCTGCCGCCTAATTCTATTTATTGTTGGGATGACATGGCTAGGAAATTCTAGGCCTAGTTCTCAGGAATGGAACTAGGAACTTGTTAAGTATCAAGATGGATCTTGATACTTAACCTAGAAGAGAGAGTTGAGATGAGAGAAAGAAGGGACGGAGATGAGAGAATAGAGAGAAAATATCAAAGATATTTTGAGTTTATTATTGGATGAATGATTCTTACAACTCAACTAATCTCTTATAGCTAATACAAGACCCAAACAACAACCAGACACGCGCCTAGGACCATAACTAACTTTCCCGCCACAATACAATTTCAAACTACCTTTCCCGCCATAATACAATTTCAATTATTACATGTTTCGGGACATGACAATTCCCTCCCCTTCAACTCATTCTTGTCTCAAGAATGGAATGAAGGGAATTGGGACTCAATGAAGTTGCAGTTCTCCCATGTAGCCTGTGCAGGACCCAAATTGGTCCATTGGATCAAAACATACCATGTCACTGTCAAGGACTACCTCAGGTTCCAAGATCAGCTGGCCATCATTTCTAGCTTGTAAGCTCACTACTGGCCCCTGATCAGTACCAGCTACTCCTTTTGACTTGTCTATTATCTATTTATTCAACAAGGAGACATGGAAAGCAGGATGAACAAAGCAGTCCGGAGGAAGCTCCAACCTGTATGCTACCTTACCAATTCGTTCAAGAACCTTATAAGGGCCATAAAATCGAGCTGACAGCTTGATGTTCTTATGTACTGCCACTGAACTCTACCTGTAAGGCTGCAATTTAAGATAAACTAAGTCTCCCACATTGAAATTTCTATCAATTCTCTTCTTAGCAACATAAAATTTCATCCTAGCTTAAGCCAACTGGAAATTGTCCCTGAGCTGGCGAGCTAGCTAGATTCTTTGCTGAAGTAAATCATTAACTCCTTGCACATGAGACACCACACCTTGATTGAGCAAGGGAGAAGGAGGATCATACCCATAGAGGGCCTTAAAGGGAGTAGTTCCCAAGGAACTATGAAAGTGAGTATTGTACCAATACTCAGCAAGGGAGATCCATTTATGCCACTGTTTGGGATGTGAGAATTTCATTCCACGCAAATACTGCTCTACACACTGGTTTACCCTCTTAGTTTTCCCATTAGACTGCGGGTGATAGGATGAACTCAGAGCTAATGTAGTGCCAAGCAGTAGAAACAACTCACGCTAAAAGTTACTGGTAAACAACCTGTCCCTGTCTAAAACTATTGTTTGAGGAAGCCCATGGAGTTTGTATATGTGATCTAAAAACGATCGAGCAAGTTTCTCAGTAGTAATGGGGTGATGAAGAGCAATGAAGTGGCCATATCGAGTAAAATGATCAATGACCACCCAAATGATTTCCCTGCCTTTAGATTTTGGTAGCCCCTCAATAAAATCCATGCTAATGTGAGTCCATGACTCCTCAGGAACTGGAAGAGGTTGCAATAACCCCTTATAAGGTGTTTGCTCAACCTTAATCTGCTGACAAGTATCACATTGCTGCACAAAATCCTGCACATGCTTCTTCAGCCCTGCCCACTGAAAGTATTGCTTGACTCTCTGGTAGGTGCCATCCATTCCAGAATGTCCACCCCATGGAGAGTCATGGGAAGCGGCAATAATCTTTTTCCTCAATTCACCACTGCCACCCACATAGATCTTGCCATTGATCCGGATTATTCCCTTGCTAACAGACACACTGCCATCAGAACTTGTAGACAATGGTTGGATGCAGTGAGGAACAATGTGTGATTGGGCAGATTCATCAAACTCATAGGACTTAATTACTTTAATCATCCACAGGGGTATTACATGAGTAACTGCACACATAGGCTTCTCAAGACCTTCTGTTTCCCCTTCTTCAGCAAGTCTAGAAAATGCATCAGCCACGATGTTCTCAGCCCCTTTTCTGTACTCAATGGTATACTCCAACCCCAACATCTTCATCAAGCCTTTCCTCTGCACCCTTGTGGAAATTCTCTGCTCTAATAGGTACTTGAGGCTCTGGTGGTCTGTTCTAATCACAAATTCATGGCCCTCCAAGTAATGTTGCCATTTTTGAACAGCTAGAAGTATTGCCATATACTCCTTCCTGTAGATGGAAAGCCTCTAATTCTTGGGTCCCAAAGCTTGGCTTAGATAAGCCAATAAGCCAAGGGTTTGCCTCCTTATGAAAGCACTACCCCAATACCCAAGCTGCTTGCATCAGTTTCAAGTATGAAGGATTGGCTGAAATTTGGCATGGCTAAGACTGGTGCCTGAGTCATAGCCTGTTTGAGTGATTCAAAAGCCTCCCTAGCTGATTCAGTCCAATGGAAGTTGTCCTTCTTCAACAAATCTGTCAAAGGCTGAGCAAGTCAGCCATAACCAACAATGAACTTGCAATAATACCCTGTTAAGCCCAAGAATCCTCTCAACTCTTTAAGTGATTTGGGCTTTGGCCAACTCAACATAGCTTGAACCTTACTGGTATCAGTGGAAACCCCCTCAGCAGAGATAATATGACCCAGATATTCAACCTGTGTCTTGGCAAAAGCACATTTGGAGAGCTTAGCAAACAGCTTGTGGTCTCGCAAAGTCTGGAAAACTAGCCTCAAGTGCTCAAGGTGTGGCTGTAATGTGGGGCTGTAGACCAGTATTTCATCAAAGAAAACAAGGAAAAACCTCCTCAAATAAGCCTTGAACACCTTGTTCATCAAAGCTTGGAAAGTTGCCAGAGCATTGGACAATCCAAAAGGCAATGCCCTTGATGAGTCCTAAAGGCTCTCTTATGGATGTCTTTTTCCTGCACTCTTAACTGATAATACCCCTGTCGAAGATCTAACTTGGAGAAGTCACATGCTCCATAGAGTTCATCAAGCAAGTCATCAATGACAGGGATTGGGAACTTGTCTTTGACGGTAAGGGAGTTCAATTGTCGATAATCAATACACATTCTTGATGTCCCGTCTTTCTTCTTCACCAAAATCACCGGAGATGCAAAGCGATTGTGGCTATGCCTTATAAATTTGGTCCTTAGTAGTTCATTAACTTGCCTGTCAATCTCATCTTTCTGATGCACAGTGGAAGCGTGGTGGGCCCATAACCCATAGGTCCCAGGATCGAAACCTGGCTATGATACCAAATGTTAAGTATCAAGATGGATCTTGATACTTAACCTAGAAGAGAGAGTTGAGATGAGAGAAAGAAGGGAAGGAGATGAGCGAATAGAGAGAAAATATCAAAGATATTTTGAGTTTATTATTGGATGAATGATTCTTACAACTCAACTAACCTCTTATAGCTAATACAAGACCCAAACAACAACTGGACACGTGCCTAGAACCACAACTAACTTTCCCGCCACAATACAATTTCAAACTACCTTTCCCGCCATATTGCAATTTCAATTATTACATGTTTCGGGACATGACAGAACTTCCATGTCTGACTTGGCTCAAATAAGACAAAAGCCAGATGAATAGGTGGAAGATTACATTAACTAGTTTAAGAGAGCCAGGTTGAAATGCACAGTAGCCCTTCCTGAAGTTGAGTATGCCAAGGTAGCCTTAAATGGCTTAGATATTGAATTTAGGAAGAATTTTGAGGGGTCCGACTTCACGATACTTCTACAACTGGTAGAATGCCGCTAGATAAGAGGTTGTCTTAAAAGAAGAAAGCCTAAAAAAAATATCGTGCATGGAACCTACGTACACAACTTAATTGAAGAGGACGAAGATCTTCCTTATGAAATTAACATTGCTGAGTACATCAAATGACCTCTTATGATTTGCAATCCTTTGGTTAAGAAAGATATCAATGTTAGGAAGTCATATCAATCCCAAGACTTGATAAAGTACTCATTTGACCTCTCAAGAGTGATGTCATATTTGATTGGCTTGAGGCAAATAGCAAACTCAAGATTAGGGGAAAACACAGAAAGCCTGACCCCAATTCAATAAAGGGAATGGCATGACTCGTTGGCACATTCAACGAAGAACTGAGTGATCTATAAGAAAGAAATGTTGTTCAAGATGCGATTGAGGCAAGGGAACTAATCTTCCCTAGAGTAGGATAGATGGGTGTTGATAAAGACCCCTTTCCTTGTTAGGAACAATTTTATGAAAATCCAAATTTATCTTATAGATATTATTTTTTATTAAAGAATAACATTTAATTATGTTCGTTTTCTTTATGTTTGTGTAAGTGGGTTAATCATGCATGTGATTTTCTTTTAAGTAACATCCATGAGATGGATGTACCCCTTAAATTGCATTACAATGTTTATTCTAAGTGGGTAATGAGATTATGCTACATATAGACTTTAAACAAATGGAATGAAATGTTATTAGAAAAATCGTAGTCGGTGACAAGTTTGAACTACTTGTCTGCTAAGGCTATAATGTTACACTTGAGATGACCAGTCTTGGTCATATGGACGGTGATCCAAAAGTGTTGTGTTGGTGTTTTGCAATGAGATTGATACACTGAATTGTACCAAGTGAGTTATTTGTTTCTAGACTACTATTGGAAATGAGTGATTCAAAATGTACTATTTGAACAATGACTCTAAATTCTAAGGGCATTCTAGACCTGGGCATGGAGTGTTAGTGGTCTTGGTATACTTAAAGTTAGGTCTCTTAATGTGACCGAAGGCCTTCCGTACATTATGTAACAGCATGAAGTGTGACAGGGATAGTATTCAATGTGGAATCTATAGTCTCTTACGAGATACAGATATCCCCTTAGTTGATTCGTAAGTGTTTGAATTAATTCGGCAACTTTGGCAAAAGTACTCCAAGTATTTGACATTTGGAGCTTATACTATGAATTTGATCATGTATAACTAGAATTATTCAGAAAAGAGCGAGTCAGGAACCAATGGAAAAGCTGTGAGAAAAATAAAGATAGTAGTTATGATTATTTTTCTCATAGATATCTAATGGAGGGGTCGTTGTTGACAATATAGTCTATTTGAAAATTATTAAATAAATAATTTAATTCTAGAGTGTGATAGGACTTACTTAGTGGAATTAAGTCCTACTAACTAATAATCAAATTTTATCGTGTGATAATAATTAATTTGACTCGTTTGGAGTTAGAGTTAAATTGTCCCTGTTGTTCCTACGCATGCCTCTAATATTACACCATTAGAAAAATTTTGAAAGAATTCATGAAATGAATTATTTATTCATATAACGAGTAAATTTAATTTTGCTAAACAGTATTCACTAGATGAATAAAATAAAAAAATATATAATGAAATAATTTTGTTAGAATAAAATTCGTAAGATAAATTTTTACATGTGGGAAAAAAAGGACCTGCAATCTGAGTGCCTCGCCTCTGGCCAATCGTGTGATAGGTTAGGGGTGATTCTCCTCCCCATGGGTGGGCCAATCATCGCGCAACACAACTACGTGACAATCCGCACCTTCGGTCGCAGACCAAAGGGCTTGCGCCACGTGGCGCAAGTGAGGTGGCAGGCGGAGATTGCTTCCTGGGTTAAAACGACGTCATTTTGGCTTTGAATTTTCTATCCCACATCGATTTTTGCACTCGTCAAAGCATGGGCCAGCATAAACTAGGCGACCTAGGAAGGGCTCCCCAAAACGGGTGACCTAGAACGGGCACCCCAATCAGGATGCCTTAAGAAGGGCACCCTGAAATGGGCAACCCAGAGAGAGCGCACCAGAATAAGCGCCCTAAAATGAGAACCTTAGAATGGGGCGCCTAGAAATAGGTGGGCAAACGAGGGCCCTAAAATGGGTACCCCAAAACGACGTCCCAGAAAATACGTAATAGCACCCAAGTTACACGCGTGATATTCCCCCTTAAAGACTCTCTGCCAATATATATGAAAGACTCAAGCATCATAAATGAGAAAGAATAAAAAAAAGAAGGAGGAGAGGGGACTCTTCAAAGAAGTCTGCCTTAGAAATTAGATAAACCCTAAGCACAATTGAGATAAACCCAGCAAAGAAGGAGATCCCGGTGGTCTTTCCTCTAAAGCTTGAGTTTAGCTTATCTTATCCCGCACATTAACAAATTTATTAAACAAGTAATTGGCACCGTCTGAGGGAAAGATCGAGGACATGACGGAACCACCAGGGTCCCCTAATCCCACGTGTATGCAAAGGTGAAAGCCATAAAGCCACGGGTCAGGGATATGAAGGTTTGCGAAGCCAAGAAGAAGGGCGGTGTATACAGGGGTTGGATTTGAGGGCTAGATACCATGAGAAGAGAACAGACAAATTCCACCATGCAGAGTAGAATCAAGTGAAGGACGAGTCCATTAGCAATAGGGGTAGTAAGTAATGGGAGGCTAATTTCTTGTCAGAGGAGGGCCAATTTGGTGAAGCACCTAAGGTTCCGGGCACGCACTCCCCATTTTCTAAAAGGATCTCGTCTTTTCCAGTAAAGAAGGTTAAGATTCCAAATATAGACCTCTTTGATGGAACTCAGGATCTCGAAAGAATTTAAATCCCAAATGTATATATCGGATGCCTTGGAAGAGGTCTGGTGTAAACGCTTTCCCGCCATGTTAAAGGGAATGTGCAATCATGGTTTGCATCTTTGCCAATGAGCACAATTGACAGTTTTACGCAATTGACAGAAACGCTCTCACATCATTTTGTGAGTAACAAATGAAGGGATAAGACGACAACTCAGTTGATACAATTGCAGTAGAGGGATCAGAGTCTTTGAGAGACTTTGTGAGAAGGTTTGCTAGAGAAATGATTGATATACCAGGTTTGGCTAACGAGACAGCAATAAGTGCCTTTGTGAACAGGATTAGGAGCTCGAATTTTAAGTTTGTGTTGGGGAAAAAGCAACCTACGACAATTGACGAGTTATGGGACAAAGCCAATAAGTATATATCTACCGAGGATGTAAATAGCATTGCAGGGAAGTTCCGATTGGGGGTTACAGGAACGTTGAAAGAAAATTATGAATCATCATACCCGATAAGGGTAAAACCCCCCTGCTCGCATCCCATCCTAGAATTCAAGTGTGCAGGCCTTCAGGGCGAATGTCCTATGAGATATCCACTCTCTTTTAAGAAAATGTCCTACCCGCTCAAGCAGTCGTTCGACTCCCGGGAAAAGGCCAAATGGTGCAAATTTCACCAGTTCTACCGTCACACCACGGGGGATTGCAGAGCTCAACAAAAGAGGGCTCAAAAGAGCTACCAGGTTGGGAAGTGCCAGGTAAGCAGTGAAGCACTAGTGACGCTGCCTCCTAATGAAATGATCGAGGCGCCGAAAAGGATGATTGCAATGATCTCTTAGGTTTTACCCAATAAGCTGTCATATATGCAGAAGATGCAAGCCAAGAGGAGACGATCTTTACTAAGAATCACCTTTACCGATGAGGATCTAAGATATGTCCAAGTGCCCCACGATGATCCCCTGGTCATCTTAATTGATGCAAAGCGATGTCGGGTCCATAGGGTTCTAGTCAACCAAGGGAGTGCTGTAAACATCACTTTTTATCAATGTTTTGAGCATATGGAAATATCCGCAAGTCGGATCGTGCCGGTAGGCTATCTTATGCTTAGTTTCACCGAAGAAGTGATCCAGCCCATGGGGGCGATGTTATGATCTTAGATCATAACCTAAGAGAATAGAGTATGGGATGAGGAAGAAGACAGAATTGAGATGAGAAGAGAAATATCTTTGTATTTCATTCATTAGTTCTTATAAGAACAAAGCGACACTACTTATACTTCAATTACAAGAGGCAACAACTATTACAAAATATCTAACTAACTCCAAAAACTATTCCCGCCAATTGTACTGTATGGCTAATACAAGAAAATCAACTAGTAACTATATTTCAATGAATACAATTCACAATAATACTTCCCCCATTAAAAGATTCTTGTCTCAAGAATGAAATGCAAGAAATTGACTCCTAATGGACTGTATATCTTCCCAGGTTACATCTTCCTTCTGATGATTGGCCCATTAAATCAAAACTTGCTGAATCTCCTTGCCATGTGGCTTGACTTTGCGGGAATCCAGAATAGCTAGAGGTTCCTGAAGGATGATACCACTACAGGATGCCTCAGGAAGTTGAGCTGATAGCCACAATGTGTTTCTTTAACAAAGAAACATGGAATACAGGATGAATTGAAGCACTAGAAGGCAACTCCAAACTATAGGCTAAAGAACCCAGTTTTAATAAAATCTTGTAACGACCAAAATAACGAGCACACAGCTTAACATTCTTGCGAATTGCAACTGAAGATTGTCTATAAGGTTGTAATTTCAAGTAAACAAGATCCTTAACTTGAAAGGAGCGATCTGATCTCTTCTTATCGGCAAAAAAACTATTAGGAACAGTGTCCTGAAATCTAGATTTATTTTGGATATATTATTTTAATTAATAAATAAGATTGAAGTCCCAGTCGCTTCCTAGTTAAATTTGTATAAGTGAGCATTTATACTGCATGTGATTTTCTTTTTGGAAACATCCATGAGATGGGTGTAGTCCTCAGACTACAATTTACATGTTTATTCTAAGTGGTTTATGAGACTAAGCCACAGATAGACTTAGAACAAATGGTATGTATTGTTGTTTGAAAGACTCGTACTCAAAGACAAGTTTGGACCACTTGTATGTTAAGACTATAAGGTGACACTTTAGATGACTTGTCTTGGTCATGTGGATGGAGATCCAAAAGTGTTAGGTTAGTGTGTTTAATAAGATTTAGACACTGAGTTGGACCATGTGGATTACTTATTTCGAGACTACTATCGGAGATGAGTGATTCATATCATACTGTTTGAACGACGACTCTAAATCCCAAGGGTATTCTAGACTTGTGCATGGAGCGTTAGTTACTTTGGTGTACTATAAGTAAGGTCTAAACGAATGACTGAAATCCCACGTAGACTAGGCAGCGGCGTGAAGTGTGACAAGGATCAAGTATTCAATAGGGAATCTGCAGTCTCTTATGAGAAATAGATGTCCCCTTAATTGATTCGCGAATATTTGAATAGTTCTAAAACTTTGGCCAATGTATTCCAAGTGTTTGACATTTGGAATTTATACTGTGAATACGTTTAAGTATAAATGAATTATTTAGTGAAGGGCGAGTCGGTAACTAATGGAGAAGCTGTGAGAAGGATAATGGTAGTTGTTATATTTATCCTTTGTCATGGACATGTAGTGGAGGGGTTGTTGTCATCAGTACAGTCTATTAGGGAGATATCGAATAAATAATTTAAGTCTGGAGTGAAGTGAGATTTATTTAGTGGAATTAAGTCTCTTTAAATGGCAATCAAATTATTTCATGAAACGATTAATTTAACCCAATTGGAGCTAGATTTAAATTGTCCATGAGGTCCCTGCGCAAGCCTCTGTATTTTATTGCCATTGAAAAAATATTAAAGAATTCATGAGATGAATTATTTATCCATAAGATGGGTAAATTAATTTTTCCAAACATTATTCTTGAGATGAATAAAATAAAAAATTATAAAAAAAAAATTTTAAAATTAAAATTTATAAGATGCATTTTTATATATGGGAAACAAAGCAAAACAAAAAAATGGAATCAAAATCGCATTTAAACAGTAGCGATCCCTGTGCTTCGGATCTAATGAACCAGCGCACGACACGTGTCGTGCGCTAGTTCACCACGTTCGCATAAGAAGACCAATCACCACGTGCAACGTGTCACGCGGTGATAAGTCAAAGCACGAGTTGTATAGTCAGGGTTAAAAACGCGTCGTTTTGAATTCCTCTTTGAATGAAACGTTGCGTTTTGATTTAACTAGAATTTTTTTTCTCGCATATCCCGCATCATTTTTTCGGTATTTTTTCGCTTCGATACACTACTATAAATAAAGGTACCTATTCCAAGGCTTTGGTATTGAAGTTGAAATATTTCTTTAGGGTTTCTGAAAGTGTTTCGCCGACGTAATTGGAGAGAGAAATTTCCGTTGAAAATTTTCTTTCCTCAGTTTAATATTTTTAGGAGCCCACCCTCCTGGCAGTTCGAGGTCATTGCGTAGAAGGTCACGGGGTCTCGATTTTGAAGAATATTATTGTCTTTCTGGTTTTTCTTTTATTGGAGCAAATCCAGGTGTGTTCTTCTTTCCTTCTTCTTTTAGTTTTCGCTTTTTTATTTATTTACAGTATATATTATTATGCCTATTTATGTTTATGTATTGTTATGAATGTATTAGAGTAAAAGGCCTGTAGATCTAAATGAAGAATTTAGATCTGTTGATTTAAATTATGAATTTAAGTCAGTAGATTTAAATTAATGAATTTTAAATTGACCCATGTTTAGAATTATGAATTCTAAACCTGTTCCGCTGCATAAACTTTAGGGAGAATTTTTGAAATTCACCCCAATAACCAGTATTAGGGCAAAGGGTTTATAGAGATAAACCTATTCCCAGGAACTCTCGCACGTGAGATGTCACAAAGTGTGACTCTCCGATTGCGGGCTTAGGTAGAGAGAAGAGTCTCCTACTCTAAGTGCTCTAATAGATGCCCATTGTTGTGATCATAGTTGGGAACTGTGAACCCAATAGTCGGCATCAGAGTTTATTTTTCAACCAAATTTTTTTTTCCCAACAAAGACTTCATTCGGGTTTGAGCTAATTGCAAATGATCTTTAAGCTGTTGCACTGACTATTTCCGCTGCTGTAGCAGCTCATTCCACTATAGTAGTGACATTGCTTTGGGACACAATAGGAAAAGGAGGATCATAACCATAAAGAGCCTTAAAGGGAGTTGTGCCCAAGGAGGAATGAGCATGTGTGTTATACTAGAAGTCTGCTAAAGAAAGCCATCTGCACCATTGCTTGGGATGATGAAATGTCATTCTGCACAAGTATTATTCCGCACATTGATTCATTCTTTTAGTATGATCATTCGTTTGAGGCTGATAAGAAGAGCTTAGAGTAAGGAAAGATCCCAATAGCCTGAACAATTCTTGCCAGAAATTGCTTGTAAAAATCTATCTGGATCAGAAATGATGGTTTGAGGAAGGCCATGTAGTTTATAAATGTTATCTAAGAATAACTTGGCAAGTCTTTCTGTAGAAATAGGATGGCTGAGTGCAATAAAATGTCCATACTTGGTGAAATGATCCACCACCACCCAAATGATCTCCTTTCCCTCTGATTTTGGTAGCCCTTCTATAAAATTCATGCTGATGGGTTACCACGCCTTATCCAGAAGATGAAGAGGTTGAAGCAACCTTTGATATGGGACATGTTCACTTTTGGCGCGTTGACAAACATTACAAGATTGTACACATTCCATCACTTCCTTTTCATATCTCTCCAATGAAAGTTTTGTTCAAGTCTTTGAGAAGTCCCCTCAATGCTTGAGTGACCACCCAATGCTGAAGAATGGAAAGCTGTGATTACTTTCTTCCTTAGATCAGTTGCAAATCCAATGTAGAATCTGCCTTAACTCACAAAATACCATTTATCAGTGTAACTTCAGACGCAACAGGATTTTAAGGATCTTTTATGCGTAAGGTTGTGATGCATTCTTGAGCAAATTGATTCGCTTCATAAGACTTGTGAACTTTACCCATCCAGGAGGGCAATGCTGCTGAAATAACTATGCAAGAACCTATTCCAACCTCCTCTTGCCTTCTAAAAAGTGCATCTGTTGCTACAATTTCCTTCCCCTTACGATATTCGATGGAATAGTCCAATCCTAGCATCTTCATAAGCCCCTTTCACTGCACTCCTGTGGCTATCTTTTCCAAAAGATATTTTAGACTTTGATGATATGTTCTAATTATAAATTGATGCCCTTCAAGATAATGTCGCCACATCTGAACTACCATTAGAATGGCCAAATACTCTTTCTCATAGATGGACAAGCTCATGTGTTTGGGACTAAGGGATTGATTGTGGAAAGCTATTAGCCTGCCTCTTTGAGAGAGTACTGCACCCACCTCTTTGCTGCAAGCATCTGTTTTAGTGGTGAAAGGCTCATAAAATATAGCATACTCAAAAAAGCAGTTGAACACAGGGCTGATTCCATGTTCTTGAAAGCTTCTTGAGCTGTCTTATTCCAAACAAAAGAATCCTTCTTTAGAAGGTTAGTTAGAGGCTTAGCAATGATTCATATGCACAAATGAACTTCCTGTAATACCCTGTGAGTTCCAAGAACCCTCTCAGTTGCTTGAGGGATGTGGGTGAGGGCCACTGCCTCATAGATTGGACCTTAGAAGCATCGGTGGAAACCCCATTGTAGGAAATAACATGACCTAAGTACTCTACTTGAGTATGGGCAAAGGAACATTTTGAGAGCTTAGCAAAAAGTTTGTGTTCATGCATGGTTTTAAAGACTTGATAGAGATGGGAAACATTGGAATCCAAGGAGGAGCTATAAACTAATATGTCATCAAAGAACACTAGGACAAACCTTCTCAAAAATGGTTTAAAAATGGAATTCATCAAGGCTTGAAATGTGGCATGAGCATTTGATAAATTGAACGGCATAACTGCAAATTCAAAAAAGTATTTTTATGTATGTCTTATTCCACCACTCAAATTTGATAATATCCTTACCTTAATTCTAGCTTTGAGAAGTAGACAGAACCATGTAGTTCATCTAATAAATCATCGATTATAGGAATGGGAAATTTATCTTTGATTGTAAGGGAGTTTAATTGCCTATAGTCAATGCACATTTGGGAAGGGCCATCATTCTTTTTAACCAGAATAACAGGAGAAACGAATGGGCTATGGCTATGCCTGATAAAATTGGTTTTTAGGAGGTCCTCCACTTGGTTTTCAATCTCATTCTTTTGTGAGTGTGGGTATTTATATGGCCTAAGATTGATGGGATTTGAATTACCTTTGAGGGGTATGGCATGGTCTAAGGATCTTTTTGGTGGAAGTTTAGTTGGTTGCTCAAATAGAACCTTAAAGTCATGTATTAACCTGCTCATAAAAGGGTTAGAATTCACCTTAGCTCCCACAGGTTCAGCACTGAGGGAGAACAGTTGCCCAATCCACTGGTAATCACTCTTCTTTAGCACTCCTTTCAATCTTTTGCAACTCATAAGTTGCAATTGTCCTTGTTCAGCTATGCCTTGTAATTTGATTGAGGCTCCATTCCTTTCAAATGGCACTGAGAGTTTGGCAAAATTGAAGACAATTGGGCTAATTGTCTTCATCCAATCTACACCAAGAACCATATCACTCCCTCCCAACTTTAGGATCCTGAAATCATAGGGAAACCGGTGCCCCTGCATCTCCTATTTGAACTACTTGCACTTAGCTTGCATGAGCATTGTATTTCCATATGCAATAGTCACAGAGAGTAGAGATGTTTTCATCAATTCATGGCCTACCATCTTGGCGATCTTTGGGACTAAGAAGCTGTGGGTTCTTCCACTATCAATAAATATTGGCAACATTTTATGACTAACTTCTCCTTTGATTCTGATTGTAGTATGTGTCCCACTTCTTGTCAAGGCCCTTACTAAAATCTCTACTTCATCATAATCAGTCTCACCATTTATCTCTTCTATATGAACACTGGATTCTTGCATTTCCTGCATTTCTTCTTGGCCAATTCTGTTTTAGTGCCAGTTATTGACATTAGTAACTTTAGATTGCATTTATGCCCAAAGAAATACCTTTAGTTACATTTGAAAAACAACTTTTGAGCTTTTCATTTCTTCCAAGCTCAATGGTTTAGATGAGGGCGATATTTGCTGCAAGGGATGAGGAGACTGCACACTTAACTTTCCCTTCTGTCCCCCTTAGGTAATGCTAATACTGAAGTTTCAAACAATCTTGCTTCTGAATATGCCTTGGACAATGTTTGTTGATTAAGAGCCTTCACCAAGTTTTTGATCTTAGGCTTAAGATTACTAATGAAACTTGAGACATAATAAGCCTCACTTGCTCCCTGATTAATGGTCATCTTTTTTGCTTTCAAATGCTCAAATCGAGTCATATACTCCTTAACAAAATCAGTCTAGGCCACTTTATTGAAATTGTCCACAACATCACCCGGATCTTCATTACCATACCTCTCACACAGTTTGTCTACAAACCCATGCGAAGTAAGGGAGGGATTACTAATGATCAAACGATGGAACCACACTTCTTAATCTCCATGTAAATGGATCGCTACCGATTCCATTTTTTGAGAATCAGGAATGCCATAGAAACAAAAGTACCTCTCACATCTTTGGATCCAAGATTTGGGCTGCACTCCATCAAATGCTTCTATCTCCACTTTGGGTTGTCTAAACCCTGAGTCCTTGTCAATGTGCAAACCCTCGGTCCCACCTTTAGTTGGATTAGGAAACAATGGATCAGGTGGTCTACCGCTGGGATTCACGGATGGTAAAATGCTTATTCCACCTGAACTCGCCTGCTTGTTAATCTGGTCTTGCATTCCCAATAGTTGCTGCTGTATCTGCTCTTACGATAGGTGCATGTTACCCACTGAAATCACCAGATCTTGAAGCTACTATTATAATTGAGTTAATAGCTCAGCTTGATTCGAACCACCAGTTGGATCACCTGCCATTGAGGCTTGCTTCTTTCCCTTGGCCAGCGTGATTGATTGTTATTTCAAAAGCTCTAATGCCAATTATTATGATCTTAGATCATGACCTAGGAGAATAGAGTATGGGATGAGGAAGAAGATAGAATTGAGATGAGAAGAGAAAGATCTTTGTATTTCATTCATTAGTTCTTACACGAACAAAGCAACACTACTTAACTTCAATTACAAGAGGCGGAAACTAATATAAAATATCTAACTCACTCCAACAACTATTCCCGCCAATTCTACTTTACGGCTAATACAAGAAAATAAACCAGTAACTATACTTCAATGAATACAATTCACAATAGGCAATCTTTATGGATACCATATTCTATGGGCAGGAAGCCGCAAGGAGGATAAAAGTTGAATTTTTAATTATGGATACGCCCTCCCCATATAACATTATACTCGGATAACCTACCTTAAACCATACAAGGGCCGTGATTTTGAGCTACCATCTTTTGATGAAGTTTGGAGCCGACAATGGGGACATAATTACCCTCCAAGGACATCAAGAGATAGCTCGGGAGTGTTATCACGCATCTTTACCCCATGTGGATTGTAAAATACTAACCGAACTTAAAAGTGAAAGGCTGGACCCTTCACACGAAGAAACATTAGAAGGGTGGAATTCAGACTTGGGCCTAGGATGTTGGTTGCCCACGGACTTGAAGCATGAATTAACGTCCTTACTAAGGCAATTTCGTGATGCGTTCGCATACAATGCAGAAGAGATGCCCATTCAAATAAAGAATTTATTTCTCGTAATAAATAGTTCAGAACTACAATTCAATGAATAACCATTATCTACTAAACGAGAGACAGAAATCAAATTCTTACACAATGTAGGTACAAATAAATAATCCTTTAAAATCAAAACTCTACCACTAAAGACTAAGCTAACATCTCCGACTACTAAGACCACTACTCTTGTACCATCTCAACCATCAGGTACATCTCTTCATCATGCTTCATCTTGGTTAGCCCGAGCCCCTGTAACATATTACAGACATGGTCAGTTGAACCTTAGTCCACACACCAAGATCCTAGTTTACTCTCAACTGCGTATGACTCAACTAAGTGAGATATCAACATACCTTCATTTGATGGCTTTGCAGTCTTCGAAGGAAGGGCAGTTAAGTCCTTAGGGTAGTCCCCTTTCCAGTGGCCCATTTCTCCGTAAAGGACACACTTTCCTTTGACTTGCTGATTGTTACCCATCCCCAATTCCTAGGCACTCCTCATGCCCCACATCATGATCTCTGTTGCTTGCAAATCTTTCATTAGTTTAAGCAGCGAACAGTTTTTATTGTTCATGCAAAACTTTAGCCTAAACTGAGTGAATGAGCTAGACAAAGAGTCGAGGATGATATCCTGCTTAGTTTGACTATCAAACTCAGCTCCGAGGATTTCCAATTCAGAAAAACACGCCATCAAATTCATGACGTGTTCCTCAACTAGTATTCCTTCGGACATCCTCATGTTGAGCAACTTCTTTATGAGTTGCAAATTTTCAATCATCTCAGCTGTCGTTTGTTTCTCAAGCATCTGATTCCTGAGAACTTTTGACACTAAGGTCAATATATAGCACTTGGCTAACTCATTAGCCCCATGCTAGGGTTTGTAATGTCTTTTTAAGTAGTTGTGCAATAAGCAAAGGGCATTGGTGGACAAGCTTCAATGAAAACAAACTCAAGTCCCTTGTGAGTAAAACTAAGTCAACTTGTTTTTTCAGGCAAAGTAATTTGGTCTAGTGAGTACATTATGCATTAGAATCGAATGAAGTTCACAAGCCATATCCATTTTAAAACACTGTAACTGCAAACATCTGTGTAACTATCTAATATGAGTCATGTATAATGTAGTGATATCTATTCTTTTATTTTAGCATACACAATAAGTCAAGTATCCACTAAACTGTACTATCATGTATGCAATGATGACCCAAACATACCACTCCTTACTCCCTGACAGCAGGGTCATACAAAATTAGTTTGGGTGAGAACTATTCTCAATTAACATGTTTCTTGTAATTCTTACTAAACATGATTAACTCACCACTTTACCTTAGTATCTAACATAACAGAATAGAGCTCCTTGGAGAGGCTAATGTATCACACTAGTCAAGTGTAAACCATTACTTAAACCTCCATACAAATACACATAACACTCTATGGCAGCTTGGTTGCATCGTTTCTTTGCACTTTGGTTTATCGTAATAGAAGTCTAACCCTGTAACCTGCAAACCGACACCCTCCGCAGGGAGGTCTATCGATCTACTATACTGCTAGACTGGTAATGGAGACCGTGAGGTTTCAACTATTGAATCTCGTTCCCATTTGATTTTTATAAACTATATGACTTTAATTAACTTGCATTTACAACTTAGATTATCTCATAATGCCCTTTAGAATCTCATTCTAAAATTAAATTAATTAATAAAAATTAATTTTTAATTATTATATTAACCAGTACTGAAGTCTACACGTCCCCAATTTTTTTTAAAACCAGCCACACCAGTGCCACCTCAGCGCCCATGTCATCACCCTGTCAGCGATACGTCATCGCCACGTATTATTTGAAAAATAATATATTATTTTATTTATTTATAACTAAATTAATTTAAAAAATTGAATGTAATCTTATTAGATTAATTTATCTGATTTTACAAATAATGATTAAAAATACACCATCTCATCATGCCAAAAAAAAAAAAGAAAAAAAAAACATGAATGCAATTTTAATTATTCTACATTGATAGATCTGAATTAACAATTTAAAAAATTTAAAACATTACCTTAAACAATCTTTCCTTCTTAAATTTTTTTATTATTTTATTAAATCGCAAGTCTATTTATTTTAATCTTATTATACCTATTCATGTATATTATGAATATAATTAGAGAATGGCTCTAATACCAATTATAGGAATGAATTTTAAAAATATTCCCTAATTTGATAAAGTAAACGCAGAGGAAAGATTTAAAATTCTTAATTTTAAACTTAAGGTCGATTTAAAACTCCTTATTTTAAATCTTCAAATTTAAATCATAGCTTCAATCTACATACCTCTACTCTAATACATTTATAATAATAATGTGAACTTAAAGCAAGTATAATAAGAATACTATAAATAAATAAAAAATCTAAAAACTCAAAAGAGAAGGGAAAGAAAGATATCTTGAATTGCTCCGAATAAAGAAAACCGGAAGAATAATAAATAACTCAGAGAAAGCCGAGAGAAAACCAGGACCCAACAACCTTCTATGCAATGACCTCAAAATGCTCGGAGAGTGAACTCCAAAAAATATTAAACTGAGGAAAGAAAAATTTCAATAGAAAATTTTCTCTCCAATTAGATCTCCGAAAGCCAACACTTTGGAAAACCTTTTAATTTTAAATTGATACCGAAGCATGAAATTTGTACCTCTATTTATAGTAGGAAATCGAAGTGAAAAAAATCCTAAAATTTCAATGTGAGAAGCAAAACCAAATAACAAAACGCAGCGTTTAATATGTAAAACAGTCAAAAGTGTCTCTTTTCGTCTCACGCTTCAATCGCCTTGTCATCGTGTGCCATGTGGCGACACATGAGTGGTTCGCCTTGGGGCATGCGGATCTCCCCTTTGGATAGCGCTGTCGTGGGCTGGTTCTTCCATCCACTTATAAGCGGATAAACCCCTGTGTGTTTGTTTTGCGATTTTGCCTTTTCTTTCCACATGTAAAAATTTATTTTATGAAATTTACTTTTTTAAAAATTACTTTGTTTAATAATTTTCAACTTTTATTCATCTTATGAATAATGTTTGGGAAAATTAAATATACCCATCTCATTAATAAATAATTCATTTCATGAATTCTTTAATATTTTTATGATAGCAATAAAACAGAGGCTTATGCAGAGACCTGAGGGACAATTTAAATCTAGCTCTAAATAGGTTAAATTAATTGCCATCTCATGACAAATTTTAATTACCAATTAATATGACTTAATTTCACTAAATAAATCCCACTGTACTCTAGACTTAAATCATTTATGCAATAATTTCCAAATAGACTATATTAATGATAATAACCTTTTCACCAGATGTCTGACAAAAATAATTATAACTAGTACCATTATTTTTCTCACAGCTTTTTATTAGTTCCCGATTCGGCATTTTTTTGAATAATTCACACTACAAGAAAAATGGTCATTAACGACAGTGATTATCGTTGTTAAAAGCCTAGTTTACCGTCGTTAATGTCAATCGTTGTCGTTGTTGCTTTCAATGTTAATACTATCTGGAATTAACAACCTCTAAACCGAGCCTTCGTTAAAAATTATCTACGATGGTATACTATGTCCATCGTTAAAAGTGAAATCAATAACAACAGAACAAGTTGTTGTTAAAAGTAAAGTCTTTAACATCAGGTGGTACCGTCGTTAAAGAGTTGATTAATAACGACAGCAATTGTTGTCGTTAGAAATATTACCACCATATACGGAAAAGTTTTAACGACAACAAAAACCGACGTTGAAATTTGTCGTGCTACTAATTGCAAATAGTAACGACAATATAGATCGCCGTTGGGAAAAAATAGCAACAAGAATAAACCATCTTTAAAATATTTTCCATCAATTAAGGACAACAAACGTTAGCGTCAAAAATACTCCCCCCATCAAACAAAATTGAAACAAAAAAAAATTATCAACGTTAAGGACCTTGTACATTCATATAATACAATGTATACATACATAAATACCTGTAAATTCATGCGATATAATGATAATATTTTCTGGCTGTTTACAACAACTGTACGTTTGTATAAGGAAAATTTTGGTCATAGCACCTGTACGTAAATGTAGTATAACGACATTTCAAGTCAATTGTAACCCCTATAGAATAGTACAATATAATCATACAGAAATAGCTCCTGCATATTATTCAATGTAGCAATAAATTCTAATAAAAAATAAAGAAGTCATTGAAACTTAAATATCCAAGTGCTCACAAAAGGCAATTTAAATACAAGAGATACTAAATGCGTACATTGTAGAATTTGTCATCTAACAATTTAGCAAAAATTACAAATCTAAAAAAAGTTCACGAATAAAAGTTCCAACAAAAACAAGAATTTGAAGTGCAGTCTTCCAACATCTAAAAAAAAAAACACTCATGTTAGAAAATTCTTGTCAATTGAGCATCAATAATCAATAGTACAAACACACTATAGATGAGAAATAAAACAAAAAATACAACATAAGAAACTATATTAAAGCAATCAGCCCAAAATTGATATAAAGGGAAACAATTCGTATTGATCAAAACAGGAAACAATTCGTATGCTTTTTAATACAAAACAATTGCAAACCGAATCTCCACATTGCGGAACTCAATCACAACATCCCAAATTCAAAACATTCTTAAACTTCACCTAGAATTCACTCACATAGTCCAAACTCCACAACAATTCCAAACAACTCAATGATGTGTTCTTAATGAATACCAAAATGATTGCAAACTCTAACTCCTTAATGAATCACAAAGTTCTATATCCACACATCTCAAACTCACATAAAACTCAATCATAGAGTCCAAACGCATCAACAATTTCAAACAACTGAAGAGTGACTTTTTTTTTTGATAAAAGCGAAGACTCGCAATACAAAATAGGGTGCACCTACCAAGGTGGGCCCCGAGAGAACGAACAATCAAAACCAAACCAAAACAAAACAAAACAAAATACAGCTCACATGCCATGATACACCAAAAGGCTTAGCAAGATGCAAGCTCAAAACATAGTGAAACTACTACCCACACTTAGTTCAAAATGCCGATTCGAACCCTCCTTGCTCTATACATCACAGACGCCCCATACAGCCTAACACACCAGAGTTTAACAGCATAAAAATACCCTTCACAAGACTTTAGGCCAAGAGCTAGGAATAGTAGAAGCTAGTCAACAATGTATTATTAATGAATACAAAAATAATCGCAAACTCAAACTCCATGTAGAACTCAATCAAAAAGTCCAAATCCACAACAATTTCAAATAACTCAATAATGTATTCTTAATGAAAATTTCTATAAATTAGTAAATTCTAGTATATAACTAATCACACACTCCAAAAGCAATATCAAACATATTAGTGTTGGAATTAGTCATTTAGCTTGAAAACCAACTCAAATCAAGTCCACTAAGTTGGAGTCGGTTGCGTGGCCATGGGAATGAGCAGCTTGAACGCATCAACGGACCAAGAAGCGAACATGAACAAGGACAAGAATTTGCCAACAAACAACAGACATGGGATTATAATAAACACGAACTACCAACTAATTTGTTAATTCAGTAAACATAACACGAACTACTAGCATAAAAGGGACAAATTCAATATGAAGATTTGTTAATCTAGCAAAAAATACTAAAAATCAAGGTATAGCGGGTCAATATAGCGAAGAACCAAATTAGGGTTGTTACTCACTAACAAACAACAGACATGGGCTTATAGCAAATAGGAACTACAAACTAATTTGTTAATTCAGTCAACATAACATGAACTACCAACATAAAAGGGACAAATTGGATTTGAAGCTTTGTCAATCTAGCAAAAAATCATTCAAAATCATGTTATAGTGAGTCAATATAGAAAAGAATCGATTTAGGGTTGTTAATCACTAACAAACAACGGAAATGGGCTTATAGTAAACACGAACTACTAACTAATTTGTTAATTCAGTGAATATAACACAAACTATCAACATAAAAGGGGCAAATTCGATTTGAAGCGTTGTTAATCTAGCAAAAAATCATCCAAAATCTGGGTATAGTGGGTCAATATAACGAAAAACTGAATTAGGGTTGTTAATTACTAACAAATAACTAACATGGGCTTACAACAAGAACGAACTATCAACTAATTTGTGAATTCAATGAACATAACATGAACTACCAACATAAACGGACAAATTCACTTTGAAGCTTTGTCGATCTAAAAAAATCATTCAAAATATGGGTATAGTGGGTCAACGTAGCAAAGAACCGAATTAGGGTTGTTAATCACTATCAAACAACAGACATGAGCTTATAACAAGCACGAACTACCAACTAATTTGTGAATTTAGTGAACATAACACGAACTACCAACATAAAAGGTACAAATTCACTTTGAAGCTTTGTCAGTCTAGCAAAAAACCTTCAAAATCTAGGTATAGTGAGTCAATATAGCGAAAAACTTAATTAGGGCCGTTAATCACTAACAAAAAACAAACACGGGCCAATAACAAACATGAACTACCAATTAATTTGTTAAGTTAGTGAATATAACACGAACTTCCCACATAAAAGGGACAAATTCACTTTGAAGCTTTGCCGATCTAGCAAAAAATCATTCAAAATCTGGGTATAGTGGATCCATATAGCGAAGAACCGAATTAGGGTTGTTAATCACTAATAAACAACAGACATGGGCTTATAACAAACACAAACTACTAACTAATTTGTTAATTCAGTGAACATAACACAAACTGCCAACATAAAAGGGACAAATTCGCTTTGAAGCTGTGTCAATCTAACAAAAAATATTCAAAATCCTGATATAGTGGGTCAATATAGCGAAAAACTGAATTAAGGTTGTTAATCACTAACAAACAACAGAATTGGACTTATAACAAACATGAGCTACTAACTAATTTGTTAATTCAGTGAACATAATATGAATGACCAACATAAAAGGGACCAATTTGCTTTCAAGCTTTGTCAATCTAGTAAAAAATCATACAAAATCTGGGTATAGTGGCTCAATACAGCGAATAACTGAATTAGGGTTGTTAATCACTAAAAAACAACAAAAGTGGGCTTATAACAAACAAGAACTACCAACTAATTTGTTAATGCAGCAAACACAACATGAACTAGCAATGATCAAGAAAATTCGCTTTGAAGCTTTGTCAATCTAGCAAAAAATCGTTTGAAATCTTGGTACAATCGTTTAATACAGTGAAGAACCGAATTAGGGTTGTAAACCACCTGCTTTGCTGCTTGCTGCTTCGCTCTGTTTGGCTGCTTCATGTCTTTGCTTCGCTTTGATTAAGGGTTGGGAAAATTAGTTTTGTTCAAAATTATTTTATTTAATTTAAAAATTATATTTTAGTATATTAAATAAATATTTTTTAAGTACAACTAAAGTATATTGAAAGAGTTAAATATCAAGTTACATATTAATTGGGATATTATTTGATTCTCGAATTTGAATTACAGTTTAGATCGGCTAAATGGCAATTAAAAAATTTAAGAGAACAAAATTTTTTTTGGCAATATTAAATTTCAAAAAAGGCGCCTAATTTTTAGAAATTAATGACGGTTTGTTAGTAGAATTAACGACCTCATTTAGTGCCTGTCGTTATAAGCCAACATGCACCACCCTTTAACGACGGTGTTTTAGCCCCGTTGCAACTAGGCACCACACACTCACTTTTAACGACAAAAAAAAAAATTTCGGTCGTTATTTTTGATTGTTGAAAGCCAGCTTTCTTGTAGTTTCATTTATACTTGAACAAATTCACAGTATAAATTCTAAATGTCAAACACTCTGAACACTTTGGCCAAAGATTTCAAATTATTCAAACACTTGCAAATCAACTGAGAGGACATCTGTGTCTCATCAGAGAATGTAGATTCCATATTGAATACTTGATCTTTGTCGTACTTCAGGTCATTACCTAGTATACGTGGAAATTTAGTCATTTGTCTAGACCTTACTTATAATACAACAAAGTAACCAACATTCCATGCACAAGTGCAGGATACTCTCAGGATTTAGAGTCATCGTTCACACAGTATATCATGAATCACTCATTTTCGATAGTAGTACAGAAAAATGTAACTCATATGTTCCAACTCAGGGTATGTTTGGTATAGGATCAACAGGGGTTAATGGTTACAGGGGTGACCATTACACCCCTTTTAACCTGTTTGGTTTACAATTAATATTTACCACATTAAAAAGTTTACCCCTAAATAGGGTTAAAACCTTTGCATTACTATATAAATATATTTATATAAATTTATTTTTAACTTGTTCATGGGCTCGGAGAATTTGGATATTATATAAATATATTTTATATATTTAAAAATATTTAAATATTTAATGAAATATTATAAAAATTCTTAAAATATTTAATATCGAAAAATATTTTAAAATTTTAGAAAATATTTGAAATATATACAAAAAATTTGAAACATTATTATAATATTTATATATTAAAAATCTATTTTACTTATAAAATATAAAAATTATGTATAAAAATTCAACAGATAAAAATACATAATAATATTTAAATATTAAAAAAAATTAAATAACTAAAAAAATATTTAAATATTAGAAAAATATTTTTTTTATTTAGAAAAATATTTTAAATACTTAAAAGATATTTTAAAGATGTAAAACAAATATATTAAATATCCAAAAAAGTGAATAGAAAGTAGGAGAGATCTACTGTGGCAGTGCTGGTGGTGAACGGAGGTTGGCAACAACAGCGATGTTGGAGGGCAGAGGTCGTTAGCGTTGTAATGGGGATTATCTGATTTTTTTTTTAAAAATTGAAATTATTTTTTTTAATTATTTAAAGCATCATTAATTATATAAGGGTGATTTTGTCCAGTATTTTAATAAATAGTTGTATTTTATTATAATTAAATTTTAAGAAAATTTAAAAATAACATAAGAAATAAATTATCACATGAAAGATAAAAGAAGTATGTTACACTTAAACCATACATATTGAAAGATTCATGGGTTAATGTTTACTCTTTTAAAAGTGCACAACCAAACAAGGTGAAAGGAAAATTTTTTAATGGGGGAATGTTTACCCCTTAACAATTGCCCCATTAATAATTGCCCCCTTTTTTTGATAATTAGCGACAAAGTCGCGGAATAAAGCAAGCCACTCGACAAAGCGAAACCTGAGACCACTCGCACAAGAGCGGGGAAACAAGAGACACCAAAACAAATCAAAACAAAAAGACAATCAAAAACAGGAAGATCACAACCCAGAAACACGGAAACACAAGGCAAACGAAAGCAACAAGATCAACCAAACGGCAGGAACAAGGAGCAAACGTCACGTAGAAACTTGCTAGATACCAGGACTCAGGAAAGAAGGATCACAGTTCTTGCTCCAGAAGAGGGCACTCTCAATTGAAAGCTCTTCGCAGTGCATCTGTAGCCAGAAACATACATCACCACCTTCTATGTAGAATAGCACTCACCCCAGTCGGCTCGACGCCCTCAAATTCCAAACTTAGTCTTTTTCCCATCTCAATTACTTGGACAACTTCTTCGGTTTACCCCCTTTTTTAACCACAACCCAAACATGCCCTCAGTGTATCAATCTTATTAAAAAGACCAACATAACACTTTTGGATCACCATCCACATGACCAAGATAAACTAGCTAAAGTGTCAAGTTAGAGTATTAGCATACAAGTGGTCCAAACTTGTCTTTGATTACGAGTTTTTTAAACAACAATCCATACCATTTGTTCCAAGTCTATCTATGGGTTAATCTCATAAACCCCTTAGAACGAAAATGTAAATTGTAGTATAAGGATTACACCCATCTCATGGATGTTACTAAAAAGAAAATCACACGCAACATACACAACCAATTACACAAATTTAACAAGGCAACGACTGAAACTTTAATTTAATTTATTAACAAAATAATATTTATAGGACAAATTTGGATTTCCAGGATACTATTTCTAACAAGCTTTATATTTTAGAAATATCTCCTTAGCCTCATCTTTTGTATTTAAGTGATATACCTTAGTGAATCTCGACTGATCGTCTATGAATATGATTTAATACTTTTTACCACCTCTCACAGTTTTCTTAAAGTCCCTAGAATAGTATGTAATAGATTGAGCAAGGATGATTTTCTCTCCATTGATTTGTTAAATGCCTTTTTTGGCCTCGACACATATTTCGCATTTATTGGGTTCAGTTAGATCACAATCATGAATTAAACTCATTTTTTATGTTTCTTGATTGAATTATAATTTATATGTCTGAGCGTAGCATGCCATAAATCTAAGGATTCAACAATATAAGCAGAACTCAAGTCAGTTTTATTCATATCAATCATAACAACAAAGACAAGTAGACCACCATTACAAAAGCTTTTCCCTACAAAGTTCATGTTCTTAGTGAGGATTAGCTAGTCAGATTCAACGGTTAACTTAAACCCAGCTATATTCAACAATACTCCAGAGACTAATTCCTATGCAGATCAAGAACACACAGCATGTTTTGTAAACACAAAGATTCATGGTTGAGTTTTAGAAGGACATTTCCTTGCAATGGACAGGGACTGAACTGGAATTGTCTATGTACACCTTCTCCCATTAGGGACTTTCTCATCTTCCTAGAATAGGTCCTTATTGGTGCAGATGTGCCCTATAGCACCAATATCTACAACCCACTCGACCGTGTTCCCAACCATATTTACCTTGGAGATCATGGAAACAAATATGTCTCCTTCCTTGGTGAGATTAGCCTAGGGCTTGTATTCTATGTGCTTTCTAGGTCCCAATCCCTTCCTATAGTTTCTTGAGGTGTGACCACTCTTGCCGCAATGTCCAACATGTTCCTTTCATCCTATTCTGACTTTCATTGGCATTGTTTATTGGCCTCTTTCCTTGAGATTGGATTTGTTTGCTATTAGAATCTTCCTTATGATGATTGCATTTCGTCTTATTCCATGGTTTCTTGAGCTTGCCTTTCTTTCCTCCATTTCTCGATTCTACGAGGTTAGCTTCCAAGGAGGAGTGCACAGAGAACTATCCCTTGGTTTGTTTGCGGTTCTAATTTTCTAAATTAATATGAGAAATCAATTCTTGCTGTGTCATATCCTTCTTTTTGTATTTTAGTGACGCCTTATATTTCTCCCATGAGGGAGGCAATTTTTCAATTGGGCAGTTTGCTTGAATGGTTTCACAAAAACTTCATGCCCTCATTCAGTATATTATTGCACCAAGGTTTGTATTCATAGATTGGGTCAAGAATAGGTTTTTCATCAATCATGGTGAAGGCTAGCCACTTACTACAAACATATTTCTTAGCCGTGCTATCATCTAAGCCATATTTGTTTAACGACGCTTCCCATATCTCTTTACCAGTTTTCATATTATTATAATATTTAAAAGAGGCGCTATCATGTACTAGTGAAACATCCCCGTACAACTATGGCTATCTTTCACGAAGTCCTTATTAGACCTCGGTGGGGCTCTATTATTAAAGAGAGTATAATGGACCTTTATTTGGCCTAGGAAGAATTGCATTTTATTAGCCCACATCTTTTAGTTCTTCTCATCCAATGGCTCAATTTTAGACACATCAGGTATAATAAAGCCCATGTAAGTCATATTGTGATTACTTATTATAACAAACAACTTACATTATTGGTGAAATAGGGCAAATGCGAGATCAAAATATAACTTTTGTTACAATTACAGTGAGGCTGAGATCAATTAAATGGATCTTGAGGGTTACAAAACTAATGACAGAAACGACAGAAAATAAAGACGATAGGAAGAAAACAATGAACCAAAGAAATTGCAGCACCATAGAGAATCCACTGCCTTAAGTCGTAGGTATAATGGATATAATGACACTCCGACCCCTAGGGTTAACTTGGCGTCCAACTTAGTAGGGTACTCCAGGGAGATGGACTGGGGTATGCCCTAACTTGCTCATTAATGGACGAGAGATTTATTTTGAGAGAGAGAAGGAAAGGTAGCAAAGGCGAATGAGTGTTTTTTTATTTTTTTAGTATATTGAAAGACCCACCAAGGCAAGGTATTTATAAAAGAAATATTTGCACATTATGTAAAAGGTCATGACCCAAGAATCTGGCTTTAACAAGGAAGGCAGTAGATATGGGAGAGCCTAAAAATCTGGCTTCAATTATAGATAAAATGATTTAAGGAACGAGCGAGAATTGACACAGTCAAAATGTGTACTCCAGCTCAAGCTTGTGGCCTCGAGCCTCGAGACCCAGAGTAAAGTCAGCTCTCAAGGTCAACTTAGAGAGACACCTCAAGCTTGAGCCAAAGGTCTCGAGCACAACTCAAAGGCAGAAACTTCACCTCAACTTTGTTTACAACAAGGTAAATAAATATAGTAGTCATAAAAATAAAAGTCCGGGTTAGAAACATTTCACTTCACACCACACCACACCCCACTGCGACGGGCTGGCAAGCTCGGTAGGATAGAGCGCACATGCGTGTGTGGCCCAACAAGCCCACTTTGGGCCCACAAGAATTTTCCAAGTACAATACCAAGGGGTATATAAACAAGGCTTTTCACCTCTAAATTTCCTATGTGGAACTGAGTTGATTTTACAAGTTATCAAAATCAAAGCACACTATTCCCACATTCCAACAACATTTAAAATTTAAAATTTTAGTACCTTAATTTTAAACAAATGCAAAGATTTACTTTTCTCTTTATTTGGGTTGCCCCTATGAAACGCAAAATCAATCTACCCAAAACCAATCATGAAATTAGTTTATAATTTTGGGTTGGGTTTAAATCATATATTAAATGTGTCAAATTGGTTGTAGACCAGCCAATACCAATCCACTCAATGCAATACCCCCTACAACTTGGTTCTTTTGTCTAAGCTGAGTTGAGCTCATTATTGAGTCAAGTTGAACTCATTACGAAATGAAGTGGAGCTCCTTATCTTGCGGAGCTCTCTATTGAGATCAATTCGTTACCATGATGAGCTATTTGAGCTACCAACGAATCATGATCAACATATGGTCGAACCAACTCCAAGTAATAACAACCTTTTAGTAAGTCAATTTGAAGTTTTTAATGAGCATTAAAGAGTTTTAACAAAATTGTTTGGATTTTATGCCATCCATATATCCCCTGTTGGAACTCGCCTTATTGGGCATATTAATCCTACAAATTGAACATAAGCAAGTTTTTATCACTTGCGGACACAAGTTATTTATCCAACTTTTGATTCATTTACTCTCCTACGACTAACAAGTTTTCATTTTACTAAACATCATGAGTATTGATGTTATTTAGTAAATTTCGTTATTCTCAGCTCACCCTATTAGTTGTTCTGAACTTTGATTTTGTTTGTAATCTTCATCTGCTTCCTTTTAAAATCAAGAATTTTGGCACACATCTAATGCATACATCTAAATATAACAATAAACATAGGGTCCCAATATTGTTATGGATATCAATATCAAAATCTTTTGGGTTTTGATATTGAACTAGTTAAGTCGAAATTTGATTGTATAATTTTTTGTTGGGTTCCTAGAAGTTGTAATCGTGTAGCCCATATGGGGGCCAAGCGTCATTTTGATCGAGTGTGCACGCATGATTGGTGGGTTAATTCATAAAGTATTTTAAATTTGTTGAAAATAACTAGTTTAATATGCATTTTATTTATGTATACATGTAATAGTCCTAGTAGGAAAGACTATTAGTGGACAAGATCCACATTTCTAGCTTCAGATCCACATTTCTAGCCTAGTAGTAAAGACTAGTTATAGAGACAAGATCCACATTTCTAACTTCAGATCCACATTTCTAGTCTAGTAGTAAAGACTAGTTGTAGAGACAAGATCCACATTTCTAGCCTAGAATTTATTAGTTTATGTGTACTATAAATTAGTGTATTTTCATGAATGCAAGTATCAAGCTCATTCAAGCAATTCTCTTGTGTTTCTTGGTTTTTATATTTTTACATGGTATCAGAGAGGATTTGAGATCCGATTTTCCTACCCGTTGTTGCACAGCTTGCGGCTCCTTCATCTCCTTCTGTAAGCCCCATTTTTTCCTCTTGTTACTTGTTTTAGTTGTGTTTTTATTACATTTTTTCATAATGTCGATGGAAGAAATCAATCAAGTTGTTGCACTGGTTGTCGTTTCAGGGGGAGTTCCTGATATGAATTCTCCCTATTATTTGTATCCTTCGGATCATCCGGGATTAGTCTTTGTACAAGACGTTTTAACTGGCCCCAACTTTCTAGCTTGGAGGCGATCTATCTTTAAAGTTTTCAGAGCTAAAAGAAAAATTGGTTTCCTAGATGGAACCATTAACAAACCGGACGAAGATTCACCGGATTTTGAAAATTGGAGCACATATGATTCTATGGTTTCGTCTTGGATCACTAACTCGGTTTCCAAAGAGATTAACGCTAGCAGTGCGTATTTTGAAACTTCGCACGACATTTGGTTAGATTTAAATGAACGGTTTTCTCAAGGTAACGTTCCTCGAGTTTATGAAATCAAACTCGAAATTTCATGTCTAAAACAAGATAACATGCCAATTTTCGATTATTTCAACAAATTGAGAGTGTTATGGGATGAACTCTACACTTTTGTAGCTATTTTGCCTTGCACTTGCGGTTTCGTACAAGCCTTTTCTGGTATCCGAGATATGGAAAGGCTCCTTGACTTACTAATTGGTTTATATCCTTCTTTTGCATCAATTCATTATCAACTCATGAATACTAAGCCTCTTCCTACCGTTGCTAGTGCCTACTCCACGCTATGTCAAGAAGAAAAGCAACAAAGTGTTGCTTCGGGAAATGTTGTGGTACTGGCGGCTACTGCCCTTGTTGTTAAAGGGAATATTGAGATGGGAGGCGGTTCATTCGTTTCAAATGGACCACCTTCCAAATGCAATAACCGTTTATTTTGTTCTCATTGTAAGAAGTAGGGACATTCAAGAGACCGTTGTTATGAGTTGATAGGATATCCCGTGGGGTGGAGACAACGCACACAAAACAAGGGGGATTGGGCCACAGCCGCAGCTGCGCAGCTGCAGTAGCCAACACCTGCTGGTGGTGGTCCAGCAGTGGGGCCTGTAAGGGCTGACAGTCCCGTTGTGGGACTTTCCACGATGCAATATCAACAATTGTTGACCCTCCTCAGTTCCGAGACTAGTTCTCCTTGTGTAAACTTGACAGGCCGATCTTTGTTTAATAACAATGTGTGGATTATCGATACAGGTGCTTCTGATCATATGGTTTTGACGGGTTTTGTTTTGGACAACATTTTCATTAGTACAATGGTTAAGCTAGTTAGGCTACCAAACGGCTCATGCTTACCGGTTTCTAATATAGAGTTGGCCAAGATTTCCAACGATCTTGTCCTTAAGGATGTGTTAAAAATTCTATATTTTCATTTTTTGTAAGCAAATTGACTAGAGATAGAAATTGCGCATTAACCTTTTACCCCAAATTTTGTGTTATACAGGACCTACCATCGAGGAGGGTGATTGGAGTGGGTAGAGAGCGAGATGGGCTATGCCCGCTGGATGGTTCAGTTGCTCCAAGAGCTGCCCGAGTGGAGAGCTGTACGAAAGAGGCTTTTCAGTGGCATCGTAGGTTGGGGCATGTCCCTTTTTCTAAGTTATCTAGTTTTCCGCATTTGGATTTTGGAACAAGTTTGGATGTTGTTTGTGATTCGTGTTATCGGAGTACACTCGGTTACCTTTTGCTGTTTCTATTACCATGACTAATTCATGTTTTGAATTAATTCACTACGATATTTAGGGTCCTTTTCGTACTTTGTCCTTATCTGGTGCTCGTTTCTTTCTTACTATCGTTGATGACTATAGTAGATGTACGTGGGTGTATCTTATGTGAGACAAATCTCAGTATCACAAGATTCTCATAGATTTCTGTCAGTTAGTACAAACTCAGTACAGCTTGCAGGTGAAGTAAGTGAGGAGTGATAATGGTGTGGAATTTTTGTTTGGACCTTTGCTTGAATTTTATGCAGGAAAAGGGATACAAATTCAAAACTCGTGTAGGGACACACCACAACAAAATGGTGTTGTGGAGAGGAAACATCGTCATCTTTTGGAGGTTTCACGTGCTTTACGGTTTGAAGTAGGACTTCTGATACAATTTTGGGGAGAATGTGTTCTAACAGCAGCATGTTTAATTAAGCTCATGCCTTCTCCTCGATTGCAGAATATGAGTCCATACGAGATGTTGCTTGGTAAAACTCCTTCATATACTCACTTACGTACTTTTGGATCTTTATGTTACATTCATAATCAAGATCGTGGCGGTGATAAGTCTGGGTCTCATGCTAATCGGTGCATATTTATAGGATATCTTCACGGAAAGAAAGTATATAAAGTATATGATTTGGATAATAGAAAAATTGATGTTTCCCGTGGTGTAATATTTTGTGAAAATGAATTTCCATTTCTTCAAGAACTTAAAAGAGAACACTACGATACAAGATCAATTTGAGTTGATTTGGTTTGAGAATGATACCGCTAGAAATTTGGGTCGGGTGGCCCAACCACCGGCGTCAACCGCTGCACCACTAGATAGCGGTGCTGCGGATGACCGCAGCTCGCAGCAGCAGAGGGGTGTCGGATCGGGCAGTCCGATTTGTGCTTGTTTGATGCCTGCTAAGTATCAAGGTTACATTGTTGATGTCCCATCTTCTATAGCCCATCCTCGTCTTACTGCGTCATCGGTTGACTCAGGTATGGTCGATCCAATTTCAAATTTTGTTTCAAATGCACGATTTGCTAACTCTCATTCAACTCTACTAAGAGCCACCACTTCCAGTGATGAGTCACAGAATTTTTCTTAGGCAATTCAATTTGGACATTGGAAAGAAGCTATGGAGAAGGAGATTTCAGCACTTGAACAAAAAAAAAAAAAAAAAAAAAAAAAAAAAAGCTTGGTCTTTAGAAGAGTTGCCACCGGGAAAGCGGGCCATTGATTCGAAGTAGGTATATAGGATTAAGTACATGTCAGACGGTACCATTAAACGGTACAAAGCTCACGATGCCATTGAACGGTACAAAGCTCGTTTAGTCGCCAAGGGTTATAAACAGGTCGAAGGTATAGATTACCAGGATACTTTTGCTCCTGTGGCCAAATTTGTTACTGTACATTGTGTTCTTGCAGTTGCAGCCGCTAGAAGTTGGGTTATACATTAGTTGGATGTAAACAATGCCTTCTTACATGGTGATCTTGATGAGGAAGTTTATCTGAAACTTCCACAAGGTTTTGAAAAGATACACGAGGGTAAGGTATGTCGTTTGCAAAAGTCATTATATGGGTTAAAGCAAGCTTCTAGAAATTGAAATCAGAAATTTGCTGATTTCTTAACAAACATGGGTTTCACACAATCTAAGTTAGACTATTTATTGTTTACTTACATGCAGAATTTGGTTTTTACTTGAATTTTTGTATATGTTGACGATGTAATCATAACTGGGAATAATGTGGAACATATTGAAAAGGTTAAGTCTTCCCTCGATGGGAAGTTTGGAATTAAGAACCTAGGCCCTGTTAAGTACTTTCTTGGAATTGAAGTTGCTCGGTCAATAGAACGAATAGTTTTGAATCAAAGGACATATGCTCTCGATATTTTGAATAAAACAGGACTCCTAGGTGCTAAACCTATTTCCACACCCATTGATCAGAATCATCATTTGATGGATCAAGTAGGAGATCCTATTGAAGACTTGGGAAGGTATCGTCGATTAGTTGGGCGTTTACTTTATCTCACCATTACTCGACCTGGTATCTATTATGCAATTCGGATTCTTAATCAGTTCATGCATGATCCTCATGTGCTGCATTTAGAGGCGGCTTATCATGTGCTTCGTTATGTTAAAGGAGTCCCGAGACAAGGGATTTTTCTTCCTAGTGATTGTGATCTCAGTATTCGAGCTTATTGTGATACTGACTGGGCTAGTTGCCCCCACAACTCGACGTTCTACTATAGGTTTCGATATTTTCATTGGTGGTACCACAGTTTCCTGGCGTTTTAAGAAACAAACTGTTGTTTCTCGCTTATCTGCTGAAGCAGAGTATCGTGCTATGCCGATGACGACTAGTGTGTTAGTTTGGCTGCAGTGCCTCTTAAGTGATTTTTAAGTCAAGATAGACAAGCCTGCAATCCTTTTCTGTGATAATCAAGCAGCGCTTCACATTGCTTCAAATTCCATTTTCCACGAGAGGACTAAACACATATAGGTGGATTGTCATTTTGTTCGAGAAAAATTATTGGCTCGAGTTATTACCACTTCATTCGTGCGATCGGCAGGTCAAGTAGGGATGTTTTTACCAAGGCTCTCGGTTCTCCTCTATTTTCATCTTTTCTTCACAAATTGGGCATTGTAAATTTACATGCTCCAACTTGAGGGGAAGTGTTGAAAATTACTAGTTTAATATATATTTTATTTACGTATTTCTTTTGTATTTTATTTGTGTATATATGCAATAGTCCTAGTGGTCAAGCCTATTAGTAGATAATATCAACATTTCTAGCTTCTAATTTATTAGTTTATTTTTAATATAAATTAGTGTATTTTCATGAATGCAAGTATCAAGCTCATTCAAGCAATTCTCTTGTGTTTCTTTGTTTTTATATTTTTACAAAATTTGAGACAGTAATGGAAAATAATGTAATTTCATTGTAGACAATAGGAAACACAGAAAAAATAGAAGAACAAAATAACCTGATGTATTAGCAAAAAAATCACAAGAAACCCAAATGACTTGAACTGAAATGCGAGACAAATCCAACTAAACTGGACTTGTGGCTAACCCTATTGGGATTCTATGCTTCAATTTTATTTAATTTTTGTAAAGTCACTTATTCCACATAGAATATTTGATGGTGGGAAAATCGCTTTATGTATCCTGTCCTTAGATTTGGTAAATTCTTGTAAGCCTAGAATAGGCATAGTGGGCAACACGTGCATGCCCTGCCATGTCGGGCCAGCACATCACATGCGGTGCAGTGTGGTCTTTTTCTAACTCGGACTTATTATTGTCATCTTATTCATAGTAGTTGCAACAATGTTGAATTTGAGGCAAGTCTTTTCCTGGCTGCAAGTTTGAGCTCTAGTAGTTAATGCTTGGCCGAACTCGAGGTTGCAAGCTCGAGTTAGGACTGTTGTCCTCTGACTGTTATTATCCGCCCATGTTTACATAGTGAGAGCTGGATTTTTCGCCCTCTTTTCATAACTAGAAGTTGTTCGATTTATGTTTAAGTTGGGTTCATTAGGATGACTTAAACTGAAGCTCGAGCTACACGCCTGGCCTACTATGAAACGGAGAGGAAGAGAGAGGCATGAGGGAGAGAAGGATGAGAACTTTTACTTATGAATCATGAATTTGGGGGGGGGGGGGGGGGGGGGGGGGGGGGGGGTGAATATGAGAGAACTCTTTCAGAGAAAGGGAAAAACTCCTCCTATTTTTGGTCATGGCTTTGAAGCCTTTAAAAGAAAAAAAAAAAAAAAAAAAGGGATTTGTAGTGGGGTGTCTAGCTTGAAGTACCTGTAATAGGATGTTTGACTTGAAGTATCTGTAACAAGATGCCTAGCTTGAAGTGCCCGTAACAGGATGCCTGGCTTGAAGTGCTCATAACATGTCTGGCTTGGAGTACTCGTAATAGGACTTTTGGTTTGAAGTACTCGTAATAGGATGTCTGGCTTGAAGTACCCGTAACAAAATGCCTAGCTTGAATTACTCGTAACATGATGTCTGGCTTGAGGTACCTGTAATGGAGCATCTGGTATCAAAGGACTCATAACTTTGAACTTGGTATATACTTATTCTCCTTTCTACAGTAGCAAGCTGCTAAACCCTATCTATAACAATGGTTACCCTAAGAATTAGATATGTTCCTATCAATTCACTGTTTTGACAGGTCATTTTACAAATAGAAGAACAACTAATATCTTCATCACTTCTATTCTCTTCTTGAGTTCTTCTGACTCTCATATTATTAAACAAGTTGCAGTATACTCTAACCCATTACTCGAGAATACACTCTTATAGTGGCTGCCGTGTCAACCCTGTGATTTGGAGTGTCCGGCGATATAGTGTGTAAATAATTTAGGGCAATGGCGAACTCCCTTTAGTATGATCTTTCCTCTCTATTTCTTATTCGTTTCATCACTTAATTATCTTTGCTGAAATTATTTTGCCCAAGTTCGAGCTCTATTGTGTTTAATTCGAGGCTTTCCTCTTAAAGTCCCTCTATAAGTTAGTTTGAGTTTTGTTTTTCCCCATCTCGAGTTAGTCTTTTGTGGTCTTTTGATTTCTGCCTGATGTGGCTTGCTTTGAGTTTGCTTTGAGTTTGTTGTTTTACTCGCCGAGTGTTTTGCCCTACTCATGCTTTGATGCTCTCCTGCTGCCAGATCACATGCTCTATGCTGCGGACCAGCTTATCGAATTGGGGGTCCTCAGACACAGCCTCTCTTCAGGATAGCCCCCTGAAGGGGGAAGGCTGTGTACATCTATCCCCCCAGACCTTGCTAATGCAGGAGCCCTTGGAGGCACTGGGTTTGTTGTTGTTATTGTTGTTGTTGTTAAGTTAGTCTTCTGTGGCTTGAGCTCAGTCTTTTGATTACTCGTTCGCGTTATTTTCCAACAAACCCAACCAAAGGCTGGGCAACCATGACTTTGTTGATACGCTTATTTAGAAGTAAGATGCTAAATTTAGATGCTATCCTTTTAGGCATCATCATCACTAAATCAATATGCTCATCACCATACTAATGCGCGTAGCATCAAAAATCACCGTGGACTTTCTATTTTAAAGCATCTCCTGTAGTCATTGTCATTCAATCTTTTTTTATTATTGTAAGTTTGTTAAATAGTATTAATATAACAGTAAAATAATAGGAAAATCAGAGAAAGTACAAAAAACCTGCCCATACATGCAAAACAATGAATTAAAAAAACAATGCAATCAAAATCAAGGGAAAAGGGTGAGAAACATACTTCAAAATGTCTAGATGTTGGATCAACATGTGATACAATCCAAAATATTGAAGATAATTGAAGGATAATTTAAGTATAAATAAGTTAGCTAAGTCCTTCCAATTGTACACCTCCTTTAACTCTATGTATAGGAAGGTTTAGTTAGAAGAGATGTATGGATGATGAAATGTTTGAGTCTCTCTCTCCCCTCTTCTCTCTCTAGGTCTCTCCTTCCCTTGTATCTCTAGTCCTTTCTACCTTTCCAAAGACTATACTTAACTTGTAAATTCTATATTCTTGAAAAGAATTCCAAGTTTTATAATAATATACTACTATTTCTTAGGTGATTGAGTTGGTTGATTGCTTGGATTGATTATGGTTTGTAACAACATATGATGTACTTGGTTTTTAAGCCTGACATAACTTGTTGTCTATAGCACTCAATGGCTTGATTAGATGCTTTTCCCTTGTTGTAGTACACTCTTATCATAAGATGCCAAAGGAACACGACTTAGATACTTAAATCACCGTGGCTTCCATGAATACTCGGTTTGATATTGGCTAGCATGAAAGTGGTTCGTAGAGGCTTAATAGCAATTTGAATACTCGGTTGTGAGGTCGACTTCGCTCAGTTAGATAAAATGCTAAATTGAGGCGAGTATTAACACTTTATCCAAAACAAAACATAAATCTTTAATTAGCTCCAATGGACATCCACTTGACTAAGACACCGAGGAACCTCCCACATTTTGGAACCTATAGTGTGTTGGAAAAATAGATTGAACGGGTACATAGAAAATAAACAGTTAAACTAACTTAAGATGGGGGCAAAATAAACTTGAATCAACTAACAGAGAAATTTCAACTAGGAAGCCCTCAAACAGAACACTATGGACCTCAAAGCTAGGCAAATGGACTTGAGACAAGTTAATCAAATGATTGAATGAAAAGATGCAAAGAGGAATGATCAAATCGAAGGAAGTTACCACGCCGTGGAGTTCACCATTGCCCTATGTCGTTTACACCCACGCACAGGTACACACAGGATTGTCAGACACTCCAACTCCCAGAGCCAACACAGAATTCAACACAAGAGTGTACTCTCTGGTGATAGATTGGAGTTTACTCCATGTTACTCAATAACCAAGGAATAAATGAACTTAGAAGGGAGTAAAAAATATGGAAGTGTATATGATTTTTGTGTTTCTAGTGTGTAGAAAAACTCCCCACAGTACTTCATTTATCGAAACAGAGGTACCCGTTTAGGTAACCCCCAGTTATGGTGAGACAGTGAGAAATACAACCACAATATGGAGAGTGACCCGATATGGAGGAGCAAAGAATCTGAACCCAGTCAAGGAAACAACTAATATGGACAGAGTGGACGTTCAAACAATCAACACACGTATCTAAAGGTGATGCTTGAACCTAGAGTTACATCTTAAAGAACGACGTTAGCTTGAGCTTGCACCACATTGTAACACAACATGCCGACTTGCTTTCTGTGGGGACTGAGGGTGCAAGTGGCCCACCAAATCCACTTTAGGCCCACAAGATTTTACCAAGTCAAATGAGAAGAGGGATATATAAAGTGACCTTCTCACCTCTAAAATTTCTATGCGGAATATCATACTTGGTACAACTTGAACAAAATTGAAGCACACATCCCCAAATTCCAATAGAGTGCACCTTCCCTGCTCCTTCAACTCTTGCAAAATATTAGCCACAAGCATTCTATTTCCTTACCATTCCATGATTGCACTACTATGGTATAATGATTGGACATATTCCCCATGCATTTACAATGATTGCATTATTTAAGAACTTTTTCACACTGCACATTCTCGTTCAACATGAACTCGTAAAATTTGGACTCAAAAATTGATTCATAACCAAACTTCTGGCACCAAAAAGGCATATTCTTCCAGTGCCCTATCGTGGAGCTTCCCTAGAGCCTTAGTGCTCTCCTCCTTCCTTCCCCTTTGTCTTCCATTTGTATGAAAGAGGATAGCTCGAATACGAAAATATAAATGGCCAAATCAAAACTTGATAGGGTGGGTCGAGACTGGCTGGCTTCAATCTTGAACGCTCTTAATAGTAACCTCAAGGGCACTTATGTGAAAGCTATGGAATCCTCTTCAAGGGGGAAGAGAAAAGATAAGGAGGAAATTGGCCAAGAACAAAACAGGAGGGCTAAAGAAGTTCTTTAGGAAATCATCTGCCATATGGTCTATAATGATTATCTGGGAAATTAGGTGTTGAACCAGGACATTTGCAATGATGAAGATAATATCCCGGGGAAGATACTATGAAAAGCAAGGCCTAGTATCCTCTTTCTCCTCTTCTGATGGGGCAATCGAGAGCGATATTATTGGGAGTTAGAGCACAAGGTAGACTAGGAAGCTTAAAGAGAGTGGAACACATGAAAGCTGAGATGGAGAAAAATAGGAAGCAAGTTGAGGAACCTTTTGCCATCAGAATTTGTTCTCCATCCCTCATACTCCAAGAAATAGATGTACCAGGTGTAAGAAATATAGACATGTACAACTACAATACCACATATAACAGCGTAAAATATTGTTGTAGTTACCGGAAAACAACCGACAGCTACATTATAAATATCAGAAAAATACTGCTGAAAGATACAGTAAAATAACCGGAAAAATACTGTAAATTAAATAGTAAAATTATATGAAAATTAGCGTTAAAAATCTCGGTATAACACAGTAAAATATTCCAATAAACTTGTATCAAAAACCGCAGCCGAATAAATGAACACGACAATCAAGTAATACCTGAAAGAGGGAGAGTAGATTAGAAAATACAGAAGATACCGTGCCGTGGAAAATACCACTGTCCTAAAAGACGATTTCGCCTCTGCTTCGTGCAAACAGTTATGCGGCGGCCGTCCTCCAGGATTTACACGGTCCGACCCTTAACGTGCACTCGTTAATTGCCGGGTAGGAGTGCCTTGAACTTTGCCCAAATTTTAGGAGAGAGAAAAACCGTGAGAGAGAGAGAGACCGAGAGTGTTCATCTTTGGTTGTTATAGGTAATGGTATATATATAGTATAGAAAACTATAACAAGTATTAAAAAGAACAGGTGCAATAAATTCCAACGGCTATAAACGGTAACAAGTATTAAGTCATCGGCTGTAATGAATTCTAATGGCTATAAACAGACGTAATAAATTTCAACGGCTATATTGTCATTTAATTCCCAACGGTCACAATTTTAATGACCCTGAACGACTAATAATGGTGAACAGCCGGTAATTAGGTACGGTTAGAATATTTTTCCATAACACTTAAGTTTAGCTTGTATCATTTTTCCAACAATCCCCCACAAAGGTTACAAGCGGAAGAGAACAAAGAAGGATAGATTGGGCAACGGGAGTTCAGTTTTTTAGTGCCGATGTCTTGCGACTTAAATCATCACCTAGTGTAACCCAAGTTTAGGACCAACATCTTGCAAGGTGACTTTCGTCTTGAATCTCACAAGGGGTTGTATAGTCTTCCACTTGGACAGGTACCGAACTCAAGATCTCGGCAACTCCTATGGTTTGGCCCGTTTAATCGGCCATGCGCTCGTCCTGGATGTTCATAGGCGCTCTAGAAGGCAAGTCTTAATCCTTCATAGGGAGCGGCTAGACTCCCACACCTATATAGGTGGATCCCATCAAGTGTGTGTTACCGCACACCACCAAACATATGGATATGGGTCCATTAAGAGCTAAAGCTCAACCTTAACCCTGGTAACATACAGACAGTGTCCGTCATGTGCAAGTCGTGCTTACACCGCCAACATACGGCATTGGACCCATCTCCAGACAGTGTTCGTCATGTGCAAGTCGTGCTTACACCGCCAACATACGGCATTGGACCCGTCTCCAGACAGTGTCCGTCATGTGCAAGTCGTGCTTACACCGCCAACATACGGCATTGGACCCTTCTCTGCACTGTCACACCATAGGGAGGGACAACATAGAACACAATGTATATCTTTAATGAAACTATGACTTTTCACATATAACCTGATAAGCCCAGGTTGGATACATCATAGTTTATTCGTGTACAGACTTCAGTCCCTTCTGCCTCGATGTTTTTACAATCATTTTACGACAAAGGCCTTTTGTCAACGGATCCGCAAGATTCTTTTCAGACTTTACATAGTCTAGTGATATCACTCCACTTTCTATTAGATCTCTCACAATCTTATGCCTGAGACGAATGTGTCTCCTCTTGCCATTATGAGCCTTGTTCTCTGCCACAACAGTTGCAGCTTGACTGTCACAGTGAAGTGACACTAATAGAGCTAGAAGCCCCCATAAAGGCACTTCAACACTGTATTACAACAGAGCGGTACTTCAGAGTTGACTACTGCCAACATTAATCACGAGTTGCTCTTACCCCCACATTGAGGTACCTGCAATGAGCTATTAAACAACTAGCTCCATCGCCTGCCAACTTCAATAAGATCCAGTATAACACATTAGTGGAGCACACATTATATTAGTAAAATTACATCTCCACCCCAAGTACTCATATAGTACGTATATCATATATACAGTTGGCAAGAAAAACCACATACCGCAAATTGTCACTTTCATATCTCATCACAATTGTGAAACATTATCACTAGTTTAGGTCACAAAGGACCATATACCCATTCTCATCGTACTTAGCGTACATGCGATATTACTATTAAGGGTATTTCATATCTTACCAATGTCGTACCAAATTTTTGGTGATATCAAGAGAAAGAGGTTCATAATACCATAGTTCACAAGATGCCTTTTACAACTGAACTTAAGGCAACCCAAGCCTCTGCAAGGCTCTCAAGCCCAAGTGCTTAGCATCATTAAGATATTTACATCGACTTTGGACAATTGACAAATAATATTTCCACCATAACGAATTTCCATGAGCTAGCTATAACTAGCAAACAGCGGTAGAAACACAATAGTCAGAAAAGATTATCACCTGACAACATACCTTATAGGCTCTCGGGTGCTTTTAGAGCCCCCCACAATGGAATGTATCACACTACATTCTTAGGCCGTTAGATTTTTCTACCTGCCAACTTAGTGTTGAGAGGATAACTAAAACATGCAGGTTTCAGCGGGGTATTAGAAACATATTGTAATTAGTAGAATATCTCTCAACAAGATCAAACACCCAACACAACACGGAGTCTACTACAACATAAATCCCATTCATAGTACTTCACTAGTGCTTCAACAATTTAATTAGAGCACTTTAATATTCATTATTTGGATCAATGTTTGTAGACAAGGTCCACCACTAACATATGATATAAAGGGACGAGTGTTGTGTTATTCACCAAGAACATAATACTATCAATTACCTTAGTATATTTGGCTTGTGATGTGATGCCACATTTTTATTCTCATCAAATGAACACTAGGGTCATATAGTATGTCATTCGAACGGCCAACGTGAGTACACAACATATGACAATAACCAAACCAGGCATCTAGGCACAAACTAAATACCAAGCCTATGACCAATCAATGATATCATGTGACCTGCATCTTACTCCTTTTCCAAAAACACTAGAAAGAAATACATGAAACAATGATCCTAAGGACATAATAAGTCTCTGAAGACAACATACAGTCCTCATATACTCAAACATATCATGTTTTTCTGAACCACAAGTTGGATTCTAGAAAACAACTTAAAATGACAGTATATTCCCCAAAAGACGGCAGTTGCAATATCAAGAATAAATTCAATACTGCACAAATTCAGCAGTTAACAGTCATAATCTGTAATAAGTACATAACATACAGTGCTCGCACAACTGAAACAGCAAGTATTACTCTAGTACTGCAGAATTCAATATGTAAAAGTTCATAATAGCATGCACATCAACATCTTACAGCCCAAAACAATATGCAACAATGCATTCGGCAACATCCAACATGCTTTCCATCATTTCAAGTAACATGTGACAACATATTCTCAATACTTCAAACACAGCCATGGAAAATACATGAGGCACATTATCATGGAGACTAACATACCAAATCACTCACGGATTTTCACAAATTATCACAAGTCCCATTATCCCTTTATAATGATCAAGGTCTCTAAGAATTTTATCCACATAATCAAGAGTTAAATCCTTTTTTATTCATTCTCACATCAGTGTCGCATCTGCCTCATATAAGTTTCTTATATTAACTCGAGAAAAGTTTTATGGTATTTAGAGCATTCATACTCTTCCAAAGACGGGCATCTCATCAACTTGACTTTTTATACATACAAACCGCCATCATAAACAAGCTTATGTGTGACCAGGAACAGTCAATAATGATGCTACTATCTAAGGATTTGATAAATATCACATGGAGAGTTTCAAACACAAAAACTTTATTTTAATTAGGAATCCTAAAACCCCTCTAATTTTTCCATAAAAATTTCTCTCTTAATATTATAATTCAAGATTGTTGACTATCAACAAACTTTCTTAAAATAGGTGCACTTATGGCTTCATAACGTTATCAAGGATTCTAGGACCTTTCTCAATCGCAAATGCACTAGCTACATGATTGTCAAGATTAAAGCACTTGAACTAGAAAGGCAATAATATATTCAAGAGTACCTTCATATGCTAAACGCCCCCACAGTTCAAGGTAGTGGAGATCAGAACCATAACATTTTATAGTACTTTATCTAATCACTAAATAAGGAGCCCTTTTTAAGTCAACAGGTACATCACCTAGAGCTTTATTACTTCAACATAAACCACTAGTCTCAAGCATGAACACCTCTTTCCACAAAAAGGAAATCAAAGGTTGTGTTAAAAAATAGTGAGAAATCCATGCTACTTAGTGGTAAAAATAGTTCGTATATAACACAAGAATTTTGTGTCATACCATAGCACTGCCTTCACATTTCACTAGCTTATATTAGGGTTTATGTGGATCTAACTTCCATTGATAAAATATAAGTAATACATGCATGCAAACACTATGTTGCTTCCATCTAACATTTTTCATATCAACCTTGAAAATTAGGTCCTTTGAATTACAATATGAATAGTAGGAAAAGTGGATGGAATCCAAATCATCAAACATACACATACTTAAACTTCATGTATAATTTTTGGTTTATTATTAAGTATGTCTCATTTCCATTTTTTCCTTTTCATCTACACTTAAAAGCCCGATTGTCGGCCCAATCGTATTTAAACCCTTAGATCCATCTGGGCTTTCATTTTCTTTTTCTCGTAAGGCCTAATGACCTTATTCCTCCTATTGTGCATTCAATTGGCAAATTAATTAACACGTCAAGTTGTTGTCTTTCATATGCCACAACTAGAATGGAGTATTATCATTTCATGCTAACTAGATTAAAATAAGAATAATTCGCATTGTCTTTTTGAAAATCTAAAATAGTGCATCACATGAGTTCTAATCATCAATATCCAACATGACAGTTCCCCCATATTAAATCGCACATGAAATTAGGTGATATTGTCCAAATTATTGCTAGCAAATATAACAAACACAATAATAAGAGACCATCAAAATGCAACCAGAAGTTTTGAATTTTTAAATCAGCATATAGATTTGCTAGGAAATATAAATCTCATGAAAATACATTCTTTCCTACATTAAGTCTTAGGTGGTAGGCCCAAATAAGAACGAATGGTTTATCCCAAGTCCCTATATTACTCATGATTGATTGTTAATTCGTCTTATAGATTGTAAGAAATATAGACATGTACAACTACAATACCACATATAACAGCGTAAAATACTGTTGTAGTTACCGAAAAACAACCGACAGCTACAGTATAAATATCAGAAAAATACTGCTGAAAGATGCAGTAAAATAACCGAAAAAATACTGTAAATTAAACAGTGAAATTATACAAAAATTAGGGTTAAAAATCTCGGTATAACACAGTAAAATATTCCAATAAACTTGTATCAAAAACAGCAGCCAAATAAATGAACACGACAATCAAGTAATACCTGAAAGAGGGAGAGTAGATTAGAAAATACCGAAGATACCGTGCCGTGGAAAATACCACTGTCCTAAAAGACGATTTCGCCTCTGCTCCGGTGCAAACAGATATGCGGTGGCCGTCCTCCAGGATTTACACGGTCCGACCCTTAACGTGCACTCGTTAATTGCCGGGTAGGAGTGCCTTGAGCTTTGCCCAAATTTTAGGAGAGAGAAAAACCGTGAGAGAGAGAGAGAGAGACCGAGAGTGTTCATCTTTGGTTGTTATAGCTAATGGTATATATATAGTATAGACAACTATAACAAGTATTAAAAAGAACAGGTGCAATAAATTCCAACTGCTATAAACGGTAACAAGTATTAAGTCATCGGCTGTAATGAATTCTAACGGCTATAAACGGACGTAATAAATTTTAACGACTATATTGTCATTTAATTCCCAACAGTCACAATTTTAATGACCCTGAACGACTAATAATGGTGAACAGCCGGTAATTAGGTACGGTTAGAATATTTTTCCATAACACTTAAGTTTAGCTTGTATCATTTTTCCAACACTAGGTGCTTTATATTCTAGTAGTAAGGGGTTTGTGGCTGTTCTCCTAGAACAATTGCTTCGAGCATCATGGGTATCATATGTTGGAACTTGCAAGACCTAGGGCAAGCCCTAATTGCTTAAGATCTTAAGGAGCTTAATAGAAAGTTCAAGCTTGCTAAAGTCTTTCTTATGGAGATGAAACTAGAATTAGAATTTATTACTAGATTAGCTAATAACCTTGGATATCCTTTTTGGTTCTCCATGGACCCTTTCAGGATCTTGGGTAGTTGGCCCTATTGTGCACCTCTAATGTCACTCTTATCATTCATTTTTCCTCTAACAGATATATCATGGCTGATATTCAGGAGAGCTGTTGAGCTAAGAGATGGACTCAGGTTTTTGTTTATGAGGAACCAATGAGGAGAAGAAGGGCTCAATTTTGGAACTCATTAACTAGAATCAGTGCAAGGGTCCGTGGGCCTTTGTTAGTTTCGTGAGACTTCAATGCCATCACTTTAGCTTTAGATAAGATCAATGGTTCGCAGGTCAGCATTAGTCGGTTACACTGGGTTCTTGATTTCTTCAATGACTGTGGCATCATGAAAATTCCTTCTCAGGTTGTAAGTTCTCCTAGTTGAATAAGCAACAAGGGTTGAAGAAAATTAAGGAATGCATTGATAAATATACAGCGAATTTCAATTGGCAAGCTTTGTTCCCTCATGCGTTGATCATCCTTCTTTCATTGGTAGGATCAAACCACTCCCCTATTATCATCAAGAATGGGGATGGCAGTCGTAGACCCAAAGACTTTAAGTTTGAAATTAAGAGGTTGCTAGAAGAGGATTAGAAGTTTGTTGTTGAAAGGGGTTGGTGGAGTCGGTACTTAGGGTCGAGAATGTTCCAATTCGATAAAAAGTCCCAATCCTGCAGGAAATAGCTTAAGGAATAAAGCATCCAATAGTTCAACGACAAAAGAAAATTCTTAGGGAATTCAATGTCCTGCCTCATTGAGTGTCACGACCCGAAGAAGTTCAGAAGAGATATTTTTACTTTTGACTCTTGTATCAATTATGTAATTGTAAAATTAGATAAAAAATTGAAATAGTTTAGGATATTTTTGAAAAGTGCCGGTTAGGAGGGAAATTAGGGAGGCAGAGGGTAATTTTGAATTAGTAATCATGTAATTACATTAATTAAAATAGGCTACATCCTAGAGTCTAGGTACTAGGGGGCAACCGGCCCCTTCCCGCCGTTTTTCGCCAAGGCTTTGTCTATATATACCCATGTAATCTTGCATTTGGGCATGAATGATCAATCAACAAACAAACATTTGAATCTTCCCTCTCTTTTCCTCACTCTCTCCCCCCTTCCCTCTAATTCTAACTTCTTTTCTTCTCTAACTCTCTTCCAAACCTCTCTACCTTTACTCTCTCTCTCTCTCTAATTCGTCTCTAATTCTCCCTCTTTCTCAAAATCTATCTAAGTCACGAGCTTAGGTTCGTGACAAGTGGTATCAGAGCACGTCACCAACCTCTGGATTTGTGACATGTGGTATCAGAGCCATCTTCCGATCTGGAGAGGGCTTATCCTATCCTTAATTTTTTCCCCATTCGGTTAAACCGAATCAAAAAAAAAAAAAAAAAAATGGCTATAACAAGAAGCATGTCCTCAACCGGTCACACCGATACCAACGATTGGGTCGACGCCATTGATGAACGGTTGGTTCGCTTGGAGGAGAGGATGGACCGACTTGAGGAGCAACAAAACCAAAACAACGTTGAGATCAAGGCAGACATGGCAGACGTGAAAGCTGACCTTAGGGCCCTAACCGATGCAGTGGGATGGTTGGTGAAGGCCCAGGAGAAGAGACCCGAAGTAGAGACCGTGGCACCACCCATAGTTGCCCGAGACAATGCCGTACCGGGAGAGTCAGGCACGTACCCAAGAACCGGTGATGGGATCTTCCCGCTTCCAACACACTCCTCAAAGCTCCGGAATAACCGTGTCCCACCTCGGGTCACGGATGAAGGGGACCTCAGCCGAAGCCACGGAAGCAACCGCACCTTGACATCCCATGCACCCAAGCTCGAGATTCCAAAGTTTGAAGGTACGAACCCGAGAGCTTGGATCCGTAAGTGCCTCAAATATTTTCGTTGGTATCCCGAAAATGAGTGGGTGGAATATGCTTCGAGCCACCTTCATGAACACGGGGACATTTGGTTCCACGGGCTCGAACTTAGGCACCCTCACATGACATGGCCGTTTTTCATGGATGCATTTTGCAAACGTTTTGGAGACAGATCACTCCAAGACATAGTAGAAGAATTTAGCAAGATGTCACAAAACGGGCCGGTTGAAGATTATATTTTGAAAATTGAAGAGTTGAAGAGTTGGATGTTAATCCATCACCCGACCTTAAGCGAGGCGTACTTCGTCTCAAGTTTCATTAGTGGGCTCAAGCCCGCCATCCGAGCATCCGTCAAAGCTACTCGCCCTACCGACCTTAGTATGGCCTTTGAACAGGCCAAACTCCAAGAAGTTGCGATGGAAGAGTTAAGAACCATTATGCAACCTCCACCGAGACCTGTCCACAAAGACGAAACCGTGACCAAGCCCCTTGTGTTGAACCAAACACAACCGCCACAATCCTCCTCCCACTCCGTGTCCAAAGGAGGGCCCACCGTGTCAATAGGGTCCTCGCAACCCACGCGTGACTCTAGCAGGTGCTATCGGTGTCAAGAAAGGTATTTTCCGGGGCACGTGTGCAAGACCAGACAACTCAACAATATGACAAGGGTTGAGGAAGACCAGGGCAAAGAAGAAGAAGCACATAAAGAAGAAGAAGTGATGGAAGTCTCGTTATATGCTCTGGAAGGAAAAGTCACACACAACACTTTCAAGATTAAGGGGAGCATCAATAAGAAACCCATAGTGATCCTAGTGGACAGCGGGAGTACTCATAGCTTCATCGATGAACACTTAATTAAGGAACTCAAGCTGCCCACTCTCCCTACCGTGGCCATGACCATAACCGTGGCCAATGGGGAAGCCTTGATGAGTTATTTGCGTTGCCCAAAGGTGAAGTGGAAGACACAAGGACCAACATTCATCGACGACCTTTAGGTACTGAACTTAAAGGGCCATGACCTAGTGTTGGGAGTAGAGTGGCTTCAGAAATATGGACAGATCACTTTCGACTTTGCCACCTTAAAACTCATATGTCACAAGGAAGGCAAAGAAATCACACTCCAAGGACAAAAGGGAAAGGCTACTTTACAATCATCAACTCGTAAGGGGATGGTTCGAACCGTCAAGAAGAAGATCGGGCAGACGATAAAGCAATTTCCGAACTTCAATCCTTGAGGACAAGGATTTATTGAAGAGGAGGGGATTGTCACGACCCGAAGAAGTTCGGAAGAGATATTTTTACTTTTGACTCTTGTATCAATTATGTAATTGTAAAATTAGATAAAAAATTGAAATAGTTTAGGATATTTTTGAAAAGTGCCGGTTAGGAGGGAAATTTGGGAGGCAAAGGGTAATTTTGAATTAGTAATCATGTAATTACATTAATTAAAATAGGCTACATCCTAGAGTCTAGGTACTAGGGGGCAACCGGCCCCTTCCCTCCGTTTTTCCCCAAGGCTTTGTCTATATATACCCATGTAATCTTGCATTTGGGCATGAATGATCAATCAACAAACAAACATTTGAATCTTCCCTCTCTTTTCCTCACTCTCTCCCCCCTTCCCTCTAATTCTAACTTCTTTTCTTCTCTAACTCTCTTCCAAACCTCTCTACCTCTACTCTCTCTCTCTCTCTCTAATTCGTCTCTAATTCTCCCTCTTTCTCAAAATCTATCTAAGTCACGAGCTTAGGTTCGTGACAAGTGGTATCAGAGCACGTCACCAACCTTTGGGTTTGTGACATTGAGCTTCAAAGTAAGTCTTCCTCTCCTAAAGATGTGGAAGGGAAGGATTGTATCAAAGGGGATGTTCAAAAACTGTGGGATGCTAAGGAGAGATTCCAGGGTCAAAGGGAAAGAGTGAGTTGGCTCTACTTTGGGGATAAGAACAAAATATTCTTCCATTCTTCGTCCCTTAATTAGAAAATGACGAATGAAGTCAGAAGGATTAGGTGCAACAATGAGAATTAGGTGGAGGAGCTGGTTGAAATTGAAAAGGTTTTTTAAAGACAACTTTTGAGAGCTATATAGGAATTGCCCCACTTCTCATATGGACTCGATTCTTTAGCATATCCAGTTGTTGGTCAATGATGTTATGAACAAAAAGTTGCCAGCCCCCGTCATTGATGATCAAATTTGCAAAGTGATTACTCTGCTTGAAGGATATAAAGCTCTAAGATCGGATAATTTTTCAAGTATCTTTTACTCCAGTTCTTGGGATATTGTAAGATTAGATGTTGGAAATGTGGTCAAGGTTTTTTGAGGGTGGGAATCTCTAGGGTCGTCTTGACCATACAAATATTGTTCTTGTCCCTAACGTGGCCCTACCTAAAACTGTTGAACAATTGAGACCTATTAGCCTATGCAACTTTACCTACAGAATTATCTCTCAGATCCTAGCTAATAGGCTTTAATCGTTTATGGATGACCTCATTTTTCCTTGCTACGTGGCTTTTATTAAAGGTTGTCAAATTTGGGACGATATCCTAATCACCCATGAGGCATTTGACGCCCTTCAAAACCGGGGGGGGGGGGGGGGGGGGTGGGTTCATGGTGCTTAAGCTTGACCTCTCTGGCGCCCATGATCAGGTGGAATGGACTTTCCTAGAAATGTTTCTAATCAAGGTTGGGTTCTCTAGAGAGAGTTATGGAATGTGTCATTTCAGCTAAAGTCAGCCACTTATTAAATGGAAAGTGTCTAACCAACTTCCCTATTTCTTGAGGTCTTAGATAGGATGATCCTATACGTCTAGAGTTGTTTCTATTTGCTATGGACTTTCCTATACGTCTCATTAATGATGCCGAAAACTTGGCTGAATGGTAAAGGTTCAAAATGAAGCATGCGTGTCCGTCTCTTTCTCACCTTCTTTTTGCAGATGGTTGAGTCTTGTTCTTTAAAACTTCATTGAATGCTATCTTATTTTTCAATCAGTCATTGATGCTTTTTGTGAGGCTTTAGGTTGAGCAGTTAACCTGGAAAAATGCCAAGCGTTCTTTTCAACAATTATGCCTTCTTATGTTATGAAGTGCTTAAAATTTCCTTAGTCCATTTCTTTTAGATTTGATAGTATTCTTGCTCAATTTTGATTAAAGGGAGGCTTTAGGGAAGAAAAAGGCCTTCATTGGATGAGATGGAGTAAAATTTATCGACCTAAACACCTTGGAGCAGGGGCTAGCCTCAACTTTCTCTTGAAACAAGCATGGAGCATGTCCCCAAAACTTAGCTCTTTCTGGGTTAGAATTCTTAAAGGCATTTACTTTAAGGAGGGATTATTAACTGAGGCCAATCTCAGCAACCCCTCTTCAGGTTGGAGGAGCATTCTTCAGGGTAGGGATCATCTTAAGATAGGCTTGAGGTTGAATATCCATCGTGGGATGAATATCGATATTTGGAAGCACGCCTGGATTCCCTCTCTTCCTTTTCCCAATCTTCAGCATGCTAGGCCCTAATCTAATCCTCCTACCATTGTTAGGCAATTAATCATCCTAGAACTGTGGAGGTGGAACAAGTCTTTAATTGACAAATGGTTTGACCTTAATTTGACAAAGTTGATGAGGTCTATTCCGACGGAAAATTCAAATGGCAAGGACCATCTGGTTTGGCATTTTACAAGGGATGGGCAATATTCGGTTAAACTGGGTTATTACGTTTAGGACTTTTTTTTGGGAGGGGTCTTTGATCTCCTTAATTTCCTCTTTGTCCTCCCACCCTAATCCAAAAGCAGCTAAGGAGATTTGGAACCTTTCCATTATCCTGAGAGTTAAACATTTCACTTGGCAAGCGTTCATGAATGCTCTTGCAATAAAGGAAAACGTCAAATCTAGAAGAATTGTTGAGAATTCCGCTTGTCCAAGATGTGGGGACCTTGTAGAATCCACCGAACACATCATTTTCTTTTTTTCCTTCATCTCAGGCATCATGGTTTAGGTCTAATTTGGGTTTTCAACTCCAATTGGAAGGCTTCAAAAGCTTTCAATGGTGGTGGGAAAACATTTATATTGATTGTTCTTTTCTTATGTATTCATTGAGTGGGATCACCTATTTCTGCTAAGAAATCTAGAAAGTAAGGAACGACTTTCTCTTAAATGGGAAGGCTCGGGACCCTCTGGAAGCTGTGTGATTGGTTTATTCTTTGGCCGGGGAGTTCAGGAAGGCTTCCTTATCTATTCAGGAGGCTTTGGTTGATAAAAGAAGATGTAGGCATGATTGTTGGTTTCCATCTATAGGGGACATCATTAAAATTATCTCAAATGCAGCTTAAAAGAGGCTCAAGAAGTGGGCAGCAAGCGCAGTGGTTAGGGATAGTTCTGTGTCCATTATCAGAGGTTGGTGTGAAGATTTCTATGCCAACTCCACCTTTAGGGCCAAAGCACTAGCTATAAAATGACTTGCTTCCTTGCTAGCATCATTGATTTCGCCTGCAAGGAGCTGATTTCCTACACAAATGGTGATAACTCACCCCCAATCAGGCTTTAATTTAAGATGGTTTCCGTCTTTTCTCTCTTTTTAGTTTGGCTTTTTTTGCTTGGGCCCTTAGATGCTGTAGTGAAGTGGCCCACTTTTGTGGCAAAAATGCGTAGGTCTTTAACTTGTACGCATGTTTGGTGTAAGGTCATTCAGTGTGACCTTATCTCGATTGTGAACGATGATTTTAACGCTATGTGAGTTTGGTCTTTGAGCTTTGTAGTGTTTGAAAAATAAAGTCAAAAATGTACCTGTAGATTTCTTTATCCAACAAGAAAGTCTTATGAAACAAAATTCTGCATTAACAATATTATGTTAAGTAGTAAATCTCTAATAGTAAGAAATCTAAACCTGAAGGTCAACTAACTTCAAACAAGTCTGCTCATTAAATCTTATCAAAGTAGATCATATCCTTAGAGGTCCTTCTCATATAGATCACTAAATGCCCTACCACCAATATGCCAGTCTCCTATACTAGAGACTATATTTTGTCGATTACTAGAATGTGAAAGACATCAAAATTCTTAGACACAATCTAATAAGAAAATAATTACACAGTCTTTCATTCCTTTTCACAAAATGACCAAGTATGTTCAAAAAATTTTAGAAGGCTCTACCCAGCTTAAAGTAAAAATAGCAGGATTGGCAGACCAGATCTACTAATTCTTTGATTCTAGTAGCTCCCTCTTTCAATAGATATATAATAGCTACATTATGGATCTAATGCCGTATTTTATGGTTAGATAAGACCCTACAAACCTCAACATTTTTGTAATTTTTTATTGAAACCGTTTATATAACATGTCCACATAGTTGTGTTTTCTTTATCTTTCTATTATATAATTATGTCTAATATTGCATTCTTTTTATAAGTAGTAAAATTTTACTTCCGAGTAGTCCTTTTTCAATTTGGACCTTGACCTTTCTTGATTTTTTCATTGGTTCTTATTTTCATCGTTAGAGCTTCTTTCCATGATCAATATGGCTCTTCAGTGACTAAAGGCGGACTACTTGACTTAATCTCAAGTATTTTTCGAACTTGGGGCTTTTTAAACATGGTCTACAGAAATATAATTCATACCATATTTCAAAGTAAATTTAAAGGCCTGAAGGCTTATGTTGGTGAGTTTAATGGGGAAATATTCTTAATCTCATTTTTACCCTTAGTTTTAACATTATCAAGTTCAATCGACCATCTATAAACTCACATGAGAAATTCTTCATAGGCTTGTTTTCATCCATTTTAAGAGCGAACTACCTTTCCACAAGAAATGTATAGTTTGGTGGGGAATTTGATTTGTACAATTCTTCTAATTTATTCCACATATCAGAATAATTGATTCATTAGAGGCTTTGTGGAATACCTAATTAGTGAGGTGGGACGACCGAACTACAAACCTTGTTCTGGTTCTTTCTTGTTCAACATTAGATATCAACAGTTGCTTCATAGAGCGCTCCTCACACTGAGTTGAGTCAGGATCGCCTTTATGTTAATCTAGAGAGGTCAAAGCTGCACCGACCATTAAACTTCTCAATGTGAATACCAATGACAGGCTTTGTGAATCTATCTCCGAACTATGGCACGGCTTGTTAATGCTTTAGGTCCATTATATCTGAGAAAACCCTCTAATTTAGGCCTTATTATATACGAGAACCAGAACTAAAAAAAGAACGGAGAGACAAGAAGATTGATCACTAATTATATGGTTCTATTCAAGGTGAACCTACATCCATGGCTCTCGATCCTCAAAGGAGTCAACCCATTATGAGTATCAACATTCCTGACATAGATAAGCCGCCTATATTAATGCTATCATTCCCAAGTTTCTCGTAGCCTTTACACCCTAATAATAAATATTTTTTCTGGCATGAAATCCTAGCCAAGAAATCTTTTATGATTATGACGTTCCCCACCGAACACCTTAAAGATACACAAGTCAAAAACTTAGAATGAAGGACTAAAAAGAGTGAAAAGTGGAAAGTAAATTTTTTAGAGTGCACAATGAAACTCAAAGGCTATGAATTGGCCCTCTCAGTGACAAAACACATATTCTTGTGAAGGGAGAATCTGCCACAACCATTGACCCCATGAGACAACAATTAGATGGATCAAGCGATAAAAATCATGCCAAAGAAACACATGCCCATGCCACAAGCATTGAACAACGGATGAAAGGGACATGTGCCACAATAGAGACATGCCAAAGAGGGAGGCAACACAAATCAATTGAAAGTGATAATTAGGAACATATAGCAAGCCTCTATAACAATCTGGACAACCCAAGGAAGCAAAATCTGTGCCAACAAACATAGATTTGCAGCACTCAAACACCAATAATGAAGGTGGGGCAACTTATCTTTCAACCGAGAGAAGGCAAGCGAGGGAACCGGGCAACCCAAAATCGAATGAAATGCCAGCATAGATGGCTATGTGTTTACACCACATGTCACTAAGTAGCCCAAACGGCCACAAGGTGCAAAGTTGTTCAAAAATAACTATTCTGAACTAGAATGGAATCGCCTAGTAAAAGCAAAATTATAAGGTTTGCCACTACTAGCAAAATAGGCGAGCAGTGAAACCGGCAAGATACATTCTATCTTTCATAATGGATTTTCCTAAACATTTCACAATAATTACAGTCATGCCACTGTAAGTCTATTATTATAATTAGGAAAAAACTACACATTAACACTATGAGGTTTACTGTATTAAATTTTTAGTTTAGAAACTTTGTGAAGTAACATTTTAGTCTAAAAATTACAAATATTTAATAAAATGATGATTTATGCCAAAAGTCCATGTACTTTGCCTATTGTGTCAATTTAGTCCCTGAACAATTCAAAATGTGTCAATTTAATCATTTGGTTAAATTTAAGTTAAGTTAATGACATAATTTTGAATGGCAAAATTATGTTAGATGCAAGTAACTTACTATAAATTCATCAATTTACTCAATTTAACCCTACTTTGGCCGAATCATTAAAAATTTCATCAAAAACTTAACAAAAATTTTCTCTAAGGAATAAATTGACACATTTTGAATTGTACATGGACTATATTGACACAATTAAAAGTATAAGAACTAAATTAACACAATATACAAAGTACAGGGATTTTTGACGTAAATAACCCTTAATAAAATAGCTAAAACTATGGTGTATAAGGGTCTAAAATGGGCCTTTTATCCAACTTTCTTCATTAGTAGTATCACAATTCGAGGTTCGTGTGTGGAACGAGGGAAATTACGAGTGAAGGGTGGGTTTACCAACAAATAACTTCAAGTTTTACACCCTTTTATGTTGTCATATCGACTATTTTATTAAATACATATAACTTTTAGACTATAAAATTATTCACAAAATTTGTGCCCTAAAACGTTATGGGGGGTTTTTTTTTTAATACTGAAAACCACTTATATTTTAGGTATGGTTTCAAAAAGTTACTTAACTTTCTAATTTTTCAAAGTCGCACCTAAACTTTTAAAAGAATGTTCAATTTCACACCTAATGTGGACATAATTAATTTTCCGTCAAAATAAATATGAAATTACCAAACTACCCTCAATAAAACTTGTTTTTTATGAATAAATTATAAACAATTTTACAAATAAAAAGTAATTCTAAACTTTTTTGGTGGCAAAAGGTCGTAGCAGCCCGCCACCCTTGCAATTTTAAAAATTCAAATGTGAAAGGGTAATTTCGTCATTTATAAAATATATTATTTAATATAATTTAGTTAAATTGAGCTAAACTTAGTGTTTTGATGCATTTATACCCTAAACTCAGTGTTTCATTTGACAAAAGTTAACGGTGTCAACATTAGGTATGAAAATGAAAAGTATTTGAAAATTTTAGGTGTGACTTAGAAAAATTAGAAAAATTATGTGATTTTCTGAAATTGCACCTAAAATGTAGGTAATTTTCAGTTCAAACACCCAAAAGTTGTTATATCAAATCTCAAGGTACTAAGTTCTTTATATGTTATTTATAAATGTATATAATATTATCAAAAATCAATAAATATATATATTGTACATGGGAAATCGTCACTTTGATATCATTATGTAGAGGTGTAAATGAGTCGAGCCTAAGAGAGCTTTTTTTTTAGTATAATATATTGGCTTAAGTATTGCCAATGAAGCAATATTGGAGCCTAAATGAGCCAAACCCGAGCTTAAACAAGCTCAAACGAGCCTCTACTAAACTTAAATGTGCCGAAATATTGGGAGCCTAATTCGAAGCTAGCTGAGCTTAGACCAAGCCAAGCCGAGCCAGAGCTTTTGACGAGGTGAGCTCAAGCTTGAAACTTTCAAAGCTCGGCGAGCTCGCCAAGCCTGAGCCGAGCTTAATGTTAACATTCGCCCCCCTAAACCCTACATAAATAGGAGCCCTTAAAGGGCTGAATATAGTTCTATATATTTTTTTATTTTTATTTTTTTTTTATGATGGTAAAGCCTTGGGGGAGGGGATAAACCCCTTAAAGTCCTCAAAGAGGACACAACATTTTGAGCTTTGTGGGATTCGATCCCAGGTCATTTCGTTGGCACCCGACGATCATTACCACTTGGCTATGTCACCAAGGGACAAATATATTTCTATATATATATATATATCCTCCCTCTTCTCTCGTCTCCTCTCTTTCACTTTCTCTCTCTTCCTCTGACACGACTGACAGACCCGAACCGGCTTTTACCTTTTTCTCATAAATTGGGTTACTTTTCAAATATGACAATCTTCAAAATATTTGTACAAGTTGAGATAATTTGCTAAATCGCTCACATTTAAGGCACCCCGTTGAGATTTTTTGGACTTCCACTTTGAAGCCCCAAAACTGGAGCTTAAAATTTCTAAGTCCCAATTTTTTTTAAGAATAATATTCATATAGATCCATTAATCTATTGATCGAAATTAAAATAATCCTTTAAACTATTATTTTTATTAACGGCATCTCTTAACGATTGGTCAAAATTAATGTGACCCTCGTAACTTTTAATTTTATAACACATGTCCTTCGAACTATGGGTTAAAATCAATGTAACTCGCTCAATTTCTATATTATATCAAGGACGCTTCCCGAACTATTGGAGAAGATCATTTTGATTGCCTAACTTCAAAATTTTTCAAAGACATCCAAACAACAACAACAACAAACCCAGTGCCTGCAAAGGGCTCTCGCAAAAGCAGCGTCTAGGGAGGGTAGATGTACGCAGCCTAAATTTCCTGAAGGGAGGTTGTTTTCGAGGACCCCCAACCTAAGCGGTTTGTCCGTAGCATAGTGCATATGACCTCCAAAAATTTCCATCTTTAACATAAATACAAGCATATCAACCCTAGATAACCCTAACATTTAATAATATATTCTATTGGTGGCTTAAGGTTTTAAGATATTTCTGAGGCACACCTAAATTTTGGTAACTTTTTTCAAGCATTTTCTCTATAATTTAATTATGATTCCATTAAATTATGCTGACGTGCGAAGTAAATAAATAGGAATAGACTTCAAAAATAAGTTAACTTATTTATCTTTAAAATAATTTAAATATCTAAAAATATTTAAAATAATTTTTGAATTTTAAAAACATAAAACTCCCTAAAACTAACAATAATTTTAAAAAATAAAATCATATTTTTATTTTGAAATTATTTTAAATACTTTTTGGTATGTAACATTGTTTTAAACATAGTTCAAAATTTTAACCTTAGTTATATTACTTTTCAAGTGTTAAGTAAGTTCAATCTAATGAATTCTAAAGGAGTTATGAGATAGTATATAAAAAATAGTTGCCAAAGTTCCAAGTTCTATAAAAATATTTTGAAACCTCAGTGCACCTAAAAGTTATATTATTAAATCTAAGCATCTGTACCAAATTTTCTTTGAATTTTTTAAAATTGTGGCAGATGTTTTTGACCAATAACTTGGGGTGTCTCTTTGATGAAATTGAAAGTTTGGGGGTTACTTAATTTTGTGGAATAGTTTAAAGGGTCTCCATAAATATTATCCCCTTTTTTTATACTATGATTGGTGAGAATTTTGAGTTTTGGTCGTTCATAATTTACTTTTCTTTTTGATTTTGTTTCCAATTGTTATGTATGAAAATTTTTTTTACTTTTTTTTTTTAAACAAACTTTTGACCCTAGAATAACTATGAAATTCGTTATTTTTTAATTATGTTTTTAACGTATTTTTGTCAAAAATCTTAAAATAGTTAACATAACAAAAATAACATCAGTCACTAAAATAACTAAAAAAATCAAAACGGAGCTAAAAAAAGGGGGCTTTGTTGAAAGTGTGAATAATTATGATTGAATGAATAATTGAGTACATAGGAGGCCTCAATATATAGGAAAAACACAATGACCAAAAGACTATAATACCTCTAGTGGTTACATAAGTCAAAGGGCAAAAGGGTAAAATACAGAACCTTAGGAATACTCTAGAATACTCTAGAATATAGTCTAATAGGCTCCCCCAATCTGAGCGGGGTGGTAGCACGCGAAGATTGGCCTTGTGTTGAAAGAAACGATCAGCTGCAAGACCCTTGGTGAGAATATCGGCTACCTGCTTGTTAGTCGGAGTGTAGTGAACTTGAAGATCACTCTTGAGGACTTTCTCCCGAACATAGTGAAAATCAACATCCACGTGCTTGCTACGATCATTGGACACCTGGTTAGCGGCAAGGTCTGAGGCTAAGACGTTGTCACAGTAAACAATGATGGGACCTAGGTGACGGATGGCAAGGTCTCGCATGATGTACCGAAGCCAGTCACTTTTAGCAACAACTTGAGCCATAGCCCGATACTCAGATTTTGTCGCACTTTTGGAAACAGTTATCTGCTTTTTGGCCCGCCATGAAATAAGGTTGGGTCCAAGGTAGACGGCGTAACCAGTGGTAGAGCGACGAGTGTCAGGACATCCACCCCAGTCGGCATCAGCAAAGGCTGTGAGAGTGAGAGTGCGAGCAGGTTATAGGAGGAGACCATGGTCAGGAGTGGATTTGAGATATCGAAGAATGCGCTTCACAGCCTGGGTGTGAGGGTTTCGAGGAGCATGCATAAACTGGGAAACCAGGTTGACAGCATAGCATATGTCCAGACAGGTCATAGTGAGGTACTGCAGGGCCCCCACTGCACTTCTATACTCAGTGGGGTCCTCAAGAAGGTCCCCGTCACTCAAGGAGAGATGTGCACGGGTGGGTAGGGGGGTTTTGACTGGTTTGGCATCACAAAGACTATGTTTGGTGAGAAGGTCAACAGTGTACTTGTGTTGAGAGAGAAAAAGTCCACTAGGGTTGCGAGAGGCTTGAATACCGAGAAAGAAATGTAACGGTCCAAGGTCTTTCATCGCAAATTGGGTGGAGAGGGACTGGATGAGAGACGTGAGGTGCGAGTGGTCAGACCCAGTGAAAATGATGTCATCAACATAGAGGAGAAGACAGGTGTGGTGAGAACGTGTTTTATGGATGAATAGGGAGGGATCAGCCCAACAACAAACGAAACCAAGACTACTAAGGAACGTACTGAACCGTTGGAACCATGCCCGAGGAGCCTATTTCAAACCATACAATGCTCTCCGAAGGCGACATACGTGAGTAGGATACTTTGGATGTATGAAGCCCTGTGGTTGTTTCATATAAACTTCTTCCTTAAGATGACCATGTAGGAATGCATTTTTAATGTCCAACTGCAGTATGGGCCATTTGTACGTGACAGCAAAAGTGACTATAAAGCGTATGGTGGCAGGTTTAACAACTGGACTAAAAGTCTCCTTATAATCAAGACCTTCACATTGATGAAAGCCTTGAGCAACAAGGCGAGCTTTGAACCGTTCAACCGATCCATCTACTTTATACTTGACCTTATATTTTCAAGTACTTCCTACAAGGTTTTTCGAGGGATCATGGGGGACGAGGTCCTAAGTGCTGTTAAGAAGTAGGGCATTAAATTCATCCGCCATGGCTTGCTGCCATTGGGGGTTTTTAATGGCCTGCGAGTAATATGTGGGCTCTTAAATTACCGTAATAGATGATAAGGAAAGTGGGTACCGAGTTTTACCAATTCCATCCTTAAGCCGAGTACGCATGGGATGCACATTTTGGACAGGGGAAGGTGGGGAGGGTGGCGGTTCAGACACGGAGCTAGGTTTCGGACTCGACACTCGGGACGGGTGAAGAAGTAGTATCATCGCTAGGAACTAGGACCGGGGACACAGGTGGGGGAGAGGGTGTAGGTTCGGACGGGCGCAGCGCGGGCAGCGGCCGCGTGGGTGGTCGGGTTGAATGACCGACCCCAGCAGGGGCGGGGTGGGCCGCGGGCACCAGTAGTGGCAGCCCACAGTCAGGTGGCGGAGCCGCGGTTGGGACCGGAACCGGGAGCGCCGTGGCAGGACCCGGAGAAGGGGAAGTGCAAATGACCAACAGTGCATTATGGGAAGCATCAGTTACGGGCACACTAGGACTAACAAGTTCAGGGTAAGGGAATCGAGTTTCATCAAAGACGACATGCCTACTAACATACATTCGTTTATTTAAGACATCAAAACATCGCTAACCTTTATATCGAGCCGCATACCTGAGAAAAATACAGGGAGTGGACCGAGGGGCTAATTTATGAGGGGCACGAGATGTGATGTTAGGGTAACATACACACCCAAAGACTCTAAAACGATTATAATCAGGGTTGGTACAAAAAAGCTTTTGAAAGGGAGAGAAGTTAGAAAGATTTAGCGTAGGAAGACGGTTTATTGTAAAACATGCCGTGCAAAAAGCGTCGTCCCAAAATTCATAAGGAAGTTTGGAATGAATTAAAAAGAGTATGTGCCATTTCAGATAAATGTCGATGCTTGCGTTCCACCACCCCATTTTGTTCGGGGGTATCAGGACATGATAGTCGAAAGTGAATTCCAGCATCCCGGCATAGCGCATTCATGCTTCGATGATCGAATTCACCCCCACCATCACTTTGGAAAACTTTAATTTTCAGATTAAATTGGTTTTCAACTAAATTTTTGAAACCGGTGAAGATGTCATAAACTTCAAATTTGCGTCGCATTGGATATAGCCTTATAAAACGAGAAAAATCATCATCGAATAAAACATAGTATTTATATGCGGAATTAGAAGAAACAGGCGATTGCCAAACATCGGAATGTATAAGTTGCAAAGGCATAGTTGTATTATGTAGCACACTTTCAAAAGACAGTTTCCTAGATTTACCCAAACAACAGGAAGAACATTTATCCAGAAACTTAACAGAAGGACAAAAATGTTGTTTACGTAAAGTATCAAGAACAGAATTCCCTAGGTGCCCTAGTAGCTGATGCCATAATGCGCCGTGAGTGACCCGAGCAAGACGCCCAATATCATGTGGTGAGAAGTTATATAGTGGTCCATTACAGGGCACTTGTAGAAGCGGTGTCCCCATAGCTTGGTCCTTAACACAAAAAGAGTTTGAGTCAAATTTAACTCGGCATTTGTTTTCACGACATAATTGTTTAATTGACAAAAGGTTGTGAGTCAAGTTGGGGACTAGCATGACATTGTTTAAATGAAGGGGTGTTTTCGGTATTTTTGTAGAGCTCACATGTGTTACAGGCAGTAATGCCCCATTTCTAACAAGAACACCTTTATGACTAGAGTAAGGAAGAAGATTATAGAGGATACCTGGGTTAGGCGTCATATGATTGGAGGCACCAGAGTCAGGGTATCAGTTGTAGTCATGTGGTTCCCCCATTGTCATGGCAGCAAATGATTGGCTGGGATACGGGAACAAGGAGTTGTCAAAGCTATGAGGGCAAGCAACAACAATATGATCAGTTTGTGAGCAAATCTGACAAAATTGGGGAGCGGGACCGAGCACACCTGCATCAGAGTGAAAGGGGGGACCAACCGGAGGTCGAACAGAGTAAGAAGCACTAGAGGGGGGTGCTCCAGGATGGGACCTGTACGGTGGGCCGGTGGAGGGCGGCACGGCCCCCACGGTCGCCTTTCCCCTTCCGACCACGACCCTGGCCACGGCCACCGTGGGTGTGGTTAGGTTGGGGGGGTTGCCCAAAAGCAATCATGGCATGGGCGGGGTCTGGATTGGAACGTCCATTGTTTCGGTTTAGGGCACCTTCCTCATTAAGTAAAACAGATTTTAACTCATCATAAGAATACAGTTTTGAAGTTTGTCGGGTAAAGGTTGCAAAAGCTGCGTATTCAGGGGGTAACCCATGAATAGCAAAGTGTTGGAATTTTCTAGCAGAAACAGGCAAGTCAATGGCAGCTAAATCATCGGCAATTGATTTGAGTTCAGAAAGGTAGGCATCCATGGTCTTGCCATCTTTACGTAGGTTTATGAGTTGAGTTCGGAGGTCATACTCCTTAGACATGGAGTGATCCCGAAAACGCTTAGCCAAGGCATCCCACATGGCTTTGGAAGTTGGATAGCGAACAATATCATTAATAAGGGAGCGGGAGAGTGTGGAGGCTATGCAAGATAGGAGACTCTGATATGTGCGTAGCCATGTAATATAATCCGAGTTAGAATAAGTCAATCCTGTGGGGAGAGTTATTTGAGCAGGAGGACAGGGGTAAGATCCATCGATAAACCCTAATAATTGGTGCGCAAGTAGTAACATGTTGAATTGTTCTTTCCATGGGGGACAATCAGAAGTTGATTCAAGTTTAATTGTGACAATGCTAGTTATATTTGATAAAGGAAGAACAATTGGGGAAGTGGGATGATTATAAACAATAGGGTTTAAGTAATGGGGAAGGGGGGTTGGCGGCGCCTCACCAGCATCACCACGGACATGAGAGAGAGTCGGGGTGAGAACCGGGGCAGAGCCACCGTCGGCCGGCTGGAATCCACTGGACAGGGTGGGTCCGGAAAAACCGACACCAGCCGAATGGGCAGCAAGCACTGGGAAAGAGGTCGACAAGGGTGGGATGCCCAAATTAAGTGTCGAGCTCGACAATGACCTCCCAAGTGATGGTAGAGTGTTATAAATCGTTGGAATTTCATTGTAATTTTTGTTTGTAGTGTTGGATTAGTGTCTTAAGTTGAAGTGGTATATTTTCAAATGTTGGTTGGGTGGGTAGTTGGGGCCAATATGGGGAGTTGGTCAAACTCGGGTCAAAGGTGGTGTGCGGCTGCATTTTAGGCGCGAAAGTCGGTTGGCCTTTTGAGTCTTGGTTCTTTTTACTTAGTTGTCTATAAATAAGCTTGTAGGTTGTAATATCAATCATTCAATGAAATACAACTAAATTTCCTTTGGAATTCTCTCTAATTTCTCATCCCTTTCTTTATTTCTCATCCCTTTTCCCTTTTCTTCTCATCTTAACTCCTTCCTCTACAAGGTTAGGCCTTCAATCTTGAATTGGAACCTAAAAATTGGTATCAGAGCCTCGTTTGGCTTCCAAATCGAGTGCATAAACAAGATTTAACAACAAAAAATTAAAAAAATTCCTGATTCAGTGACTGAATTCTAGTCAGTTCAACCAATCAGAAATCAGTTCAGGTTTCGTATTAGAAATCAAGATCAAATACAGATTTCAGCTAATTCATATATGTTGAAGACAAGTGATCAAGGTTCATTCATAATCTGATTCAAGGATGTCTGGTGGAGTAAGGACCAAGTCAGGAGATGGAAGAACCGTTGCACCTGGTTCGGATATGAATTATATGGTGGCAGTAACAGATTCTGGTGTAAATGTACCATCTGACCAGATCAAAGACTTGAGTGACAAGATCGAACAAATGAATGTAAAGTTTGATATGAAGTTTGAACAACAAAATGATAAGATCGAACGAATGCAGAACATGTTGATGGATAAAGATTCAAAAAAGGATGAACGATTACAACAAATTGAGAATAAATTAGAAAAATTGCAAGATCAGGTTAATAAGCAAGGAGAATCAAGTGTGGAGGCAATCTTGAAGCCTGCAAGTCAGATTTTTCACCAAAAAGAACCCGACCTGCAGCAAGAGCATGTTGACAGGTCTGAAAATCTTGTAAGTAACCATGGCAAATCACCGGTAGTGCAGCCGATGGTTGAATCTTCAATTAATTTCAGATCAGCTCCAAATCAATCTTTGCAACCTGAATTCAATGTAGACAATCAGAATCGAGTCTCTGGTCAGGCACCTTGCAGACCTGAAGCATCGAATTCAGATCACAACAGCAGGCCTCAGAATTCTGTTTTGCAACGCAGTGTTGAATTTGATGAGATCGAACATTTGAACAGACCTCCTGATCGACATTTTCAGCATAGAAACGTGAGTAATGACATGATATCCGGTAGCAAAAGTAGTAATCACAGGCAATCAAGAGTTGAAATTGATCCTTTTGATGGCAAATTACCGGAGTCATGGCTTAGAAGGTGTGATAGGTACTTCATGTATTATGACATTCCAGAGGATGAAAAACTCCAATTAGCTGCAGTACACCTACATGGTGACCACGAGGTGTGGTATTACAGTTTGTTGAAGAGCAAACCAAACCTTTCTTGGGGCCAATTCGTGGAGGAAATGTGTGAACGCTATGGGGGGAGAAGCAACGGATGTTGTGGATAACTTTAACAAGCTGACTCAAAGTTCTTCAGTTAAGGAATAAATGATCAAATTCGAGAACTTACGAGCTAACTTGCTGTCAGTATTGACCTTAGCTCCCGAAGATGTCGAATCTTATTACGTTTCATGCTTTATAAGTGGACTTAAGCCTAGGATCAAGAACATGGTGAAAGCCATTGGTCCTAAGACTTTGTCAAATGCTTATAATAAGGAACTATTGATTGAATCCACTCACATTCAACCGGTTGACAAAGTTAAGCAGCAGAACAGCAGGTACCGGCCACAACAGAAAACAGATTGGAATGCAGGATCTGGTGCTGGATTCAGGCGTGCGGTTGACAGAGGTTCGGTGAGACTATGCTTTCATTGTAATCAACCATATCAGCCCGGACATAGGTGCAAATCGCAAGCAATAATGCATGCAAAAGGGTCCCGGGTGGAAGCTGAATCAGGTAGTGAGCATTCTGCTGCAGATAGTGACAGCATTGGCGATCTTTCAAAAGATGAATTTAGTGAGGATGAAGTAGAGATATCAATGAAAGCGTTAACCGGTAATGGAGCTCACAACACAATCAAAATCAGAGGCAAGGTTGGTAAACATTCCATCATTATCCTCATTGACAGCGGAAGTACACATAGCTTCATCGATCCCAAACTGAGTAAGAAGGTTAGGCATGAAACAATAAAGACTCATCCTTTGTAAGTGATGGGGGCCGATGGCAATTCCTTAACCATTCACAATAAATGCATAGCGTTCCCTTGGTCTATGCAAGAACATCATTTCACCTTTGATTTCTGAGTTCTTCCTTTGGGAGGTTGCGACATGGTGCTAGGGGTGGATTGGATGAGAACCTTTAATCCGGCCATGTTTGATTTCGATAAGATGACCATGGAATTCGAGGTTCATGGCTCCAAAGTGTCCTTGAAAGGCATGACAGAGGATGCTCAACTCCAGATAACTGATGGAAAACGGGTACACGATGGGATCAAGAAGAAGGCGATACAATGGATAGGTCATTTATTCATGATATCATCGGTTGAGTTGCAGCCGGGACTTCAACCAGAAGTGCAAGCCTTAGTGAATGAATTTGATGATATCTTTGAGCCTCCTAAGAGTCTCCACCGAGAAGTGTGGACCATGCCATTCCCTTGCGTGTGAACGCCGATCCGGTGAAGATTAGGCCTTATCGTTATGCACATGGCCAAAAATCAGAAATAGAAAGGCAAGTGGAGGAACTTCTTAATATGAACTTCATTCGACCAAGCCATGGTCCTTTCGCTTCACCCGTGATCCTTGTGAAGAAGATGGCTCGGCTAGAATGTGTATTGACTACCGCCAGTTAAATGCTCTCACGGTGAAGGATAAGTTTCCCATTCCGATCATAGATGATTTGCTTGATGAACTACATGGGTCGTGTTTCTTTTCAAAGCTGGATTTGAGGCAAGGATACCATTAAATCAGGGCCCTTGAGCCGGATATTTACAAGACAGCTTTTCAAACTCACCATGGAGATTTCGAGTTTGTTGTGATGCCTTTCGGCTTGACTAATGCTCCGGCCACGTTTCAAGCAGCCATGAATGATGTTTTCAAACCTTTTCTCAGGAAGTCGGTGCTCACTTTCTTTGACGACATACTGATTTATAGCTCGACATATGAAGCTCATCTTAATCACCTCCGACAAGTGTTTGCATTGATGCGACAACACAAGTTTTTTGCGAAGTTGTCCAAGTGTTCGTTTGCTCAAGATAAACTCGAGTATTTGGGGCACATCATGTCTCATGAGGGAGTATCTACTGATCCAAACAAGATCCGTGCAATGCAAGAATGGGCAATTCCGCTCACCTTGAAGAAATTGAGGGGATTCTTAGGTTTGGCCGGCTCTTATAGGAAATTTATTAGGGGATATGGTTCTATTGCCAAACCCTTGACCGAGCTTTTGAAGAAGGATGCTTTCACATGGAACAAGAGATCTCAAGCCGCATTTGAAGCCCTTAAAGCCGCAATGTGTGCTGCCCCAGTTTTGGCGATGCCGGATTTTACCGAAAGCTTTATTTTGGAGACCGATACAAGTGGTACTGGTAGAGGGGCTGTTCTTTCCCAAAAAGGAAGGCCTATTGCTTACTTAAGTCAGGCCCTTAGCCCTAAACATCAAGCGATGTCAACATATGAGAAGGAATATCTCGCCATCCTCTTAGCCGTGGAGAAATGGAGACAATACTTGGAGGGTCATAAGTTCATCATTAGGACGGACCACCAAAGCCTCAAGTATCTCCTTGAGCAGAAGATCGTGAAAAGGATTTAGAAGAAAGGCCTCATGAAAATGTTAGGCCTTGATTACGGCATCGAATATAAAAGTGGCAAAGAGAACACTGCAGCAGATGCACTGTCAAGGCAGTTTGAGGATGAAAATCAGGCTACCTGTGCTGCTGTAACCATGGTAATACCTTCTTGGGTGCAAGAGCTATACAAGTCCTATGAGAGTGACCCATTTGCTCAGGAAAAAGTGGCCGCTGCAGCCCTTACACGCGATGCAAAGTTCGGTTCTGCAAACAGTGAGGTATCGGTACAGCAGGGACTGATCAGGGTTGAGGGGTTGTTATACGTTGGTTCTGCCACTAACTTGAGAATAATGGTCATCCAAGCTTCACATGATGCTGCTTGGGGTGGTCATGAGGGTGTGGAAGGTACCTACCAACGAATCAAAGCATATTTTACGTGCCCGAGTATGAAGATAGAGGTAAGTGAATACGTGAAGTCGTGTGAGGTACGTCAACAAACGAAGTTGGGAGATCCTTGTTATAAAGGACTTATTCAGCCTCTTCCCATTCCGGAGGGAGCTTGGGTTCATATTAGCATGGATTTCATCGAGGGACTTCCGAAGTCCGAAGGTAAGGAGGTCACATGGGTCGTGGTGGATCGTTTCACCAAGTACAGTCATTTCATTGCTCTTGTTCGACCCATCACAGCTGAAAAGTTGGCAAGGATCTTCCTTGACAACATTTATAAGTTGCATGGATTGCCTCAATCCATTGTGTCCGATTGAGATAAGATTTTTACAAGCATGTTCTGGAGAGAGTTGTTTAAGTTGTTGGGCACCACATTGGCACTCAGCTCCTCATATCATCCTTAGACGGATGGCCAAACCGAGCGAGTCAATCAATGTGTGGAACAGTATTTGCGGAGTATGGTCTTCTTGAAGCCCAAGGAGTGGAACCGTTGGCTTTCCTTAGCCGAATTTTGGTTCAATATAAACTTTCATACATCTATTGGCACTTCTCCATTCCAAGCATTGTATGGTTACTCTACACCCTCTCCTATGATGCTCCAACAGCCGAGAAGCAATGGTACTGTAGTAGTAGATTTGCTGCAGCAGAGAAGATAGATGTTGCAAGAGCTAAAAGACAATCTTCATCAAGCTCGAGCTCGTATGAAGTATTATGCTGATAAAAAAAGGGTAGACAAGAGTTATGATGTTGGTGACATGGTCTACCTAAAATTACAACCGTATAGACAGTCTTCCTTGGCTGTCAGGCGTAATGTCAAGCTAAGTGCCCGATACTTTGGCCCGTATAAAATTTTGGAGAAAATTGGCAATGTTGCTTATAAACTCGACTTACCTCCACACTCATACATTCACCTTGTGTTTCACGTGTCCCTACTCAAAAAGCAGGTCCAAAGAGGTGCTGCAGTAGCCCGGGAGCACCCCGTAGCAGAGGCCAATGGCATTCTGAAATTGCAGCCCGAAGCTGTTGGAGCTCGGAGGACGTTGCAGCTGGAACAAGGAGCTGTGCAGGTGGTTTTGGTATCATGGTGCAACTTGGACAAGAGTTTGAGGACTTCGGAAAATTGCAATTTCTTGCGGAGTCAATTTCCGAGCTTCACTTCTTGAGAACAAGAAGTTTCTCAAGAGGGAGGGAATGATATAAATCATTGGAATTTCATTGTAATTTTTGTTTGTAGTGTTGGATTAGTGTCTCAAGTTGAAGTGGTATATTTTCAAATGTTGGTTGGGTCGGTAGTTGGCGCCAATAGGGGGAGTTGGTCAAACTCGGGTCAAAGGTGGTGTGCGGTTGCATTTTAGGCGCGAAAGTCGGTTGGGCTTTTGAGTCTTGGTTCTTTGTACTTAGTTGTCTATAAATAAGCTCCTAGGTTGTAATATCAATCATTCAATGAAATACAACTGAATTTTCTTTGGAATTCTCTCTAATTTCTCATCCCTTTCTCTATTTCTCATCCCTTTTCCCTTCTCTTCTCATCTTAACTCCTTCCTCTATAAGGTTAGGCCTTCAATCTTGAATTAGAACCTAACATAGAGTACCGGAGATGGCGACACTGGCATCCACCGACCGAGAGAAAGAAACACCAGTGGTGATGGTTCCGACAATGGAAGTGTCGGTCACCACCCCCAGTGGGCTACTAGCCGCGGTGGTGGGCAGAGGACCGGCATGAGAAGGGCCGGGCTCTGCCACCGAGGGGGATGCGCTGGGGGGGGAGGAGGGGAGGGAGGTTAGGGCATTAGCGTAGGATCGATTCGGATTAGAAGCCATTACTCAAATAAAATATGAAAAGGAAAACAAAAACAATAATGGAAGAACTTACTAGAGAATTCAACACTTCAATTGCATAAAGTAAAAAAAAAAAACCGACAAAGAACAAAAGAAAAGAAAAGAACTGCGGAAGAAAAGAGAAAAGAAAAAAAAGAATAAAAGTAATTGCTCCAATACCATGTGAATAATTATGATTGAATGAATAAATGAGTACATATGAGGCCTTAATATACAGGCAAAACACAATGACCAAAAGACTATAATACCCCTAGTGGTTACATAAGTCAAATGGCAAAAGGGTAAAATACAGAACCCTAGGAATATTCTAGAATACTCTCGAATATAGTCTAATAGAAAGGAACACCACCATTTTTACTTATGTGGCAAAAATGAGGCTTCAAATAGTATATGATATTTATAATGAAAACAAAAGTTGGGTTGTACTTTATATTTTTTAAATAAATTACTATATCGACACTATTAACTTGATTTTATAATATTGGAAAATTAAAAGTCCTGGAACCTAAAAATTTTAGAAAACAATTTAATACTGCTTTTATGTAATCTTTTTGTGAGAAAATGCGGAATCCCAAGTATTTAATTCGAATTAAGTACTACGACAAACAAGAAGTAATACGGATAAAGTGAACGAAAACAATAACACAATAATTTACGTGGAAACCCCTCTACAATCGAGAGGGGAGAAAACCACGGGTGGAGATGGAGACTTTTATTGATTTGAGAATAGAAGAATTACAATCACTTCTCTCTCTCTCTCTCTTTATGATGACGGCGGCGCTCACTTCGAATTGGATACATAACACGTAAACCTAGGGCTCTTTATATAGGCTCCGTGAAAAAACAGACTCCCGATCCATTGGTGCACTCTCTACACGCAGGATCGTTTATGTAAGATTCTCGATCGATCGGACTCTTTTGCCGATCGATTCGCGGACTTCCTGCTTGCCTCTGCTCAAAACTTAAGAATTTGAGGCATAAACCTAACAAATCTCCATTTTGACTCAAATTCGATCGCTGAAATAAAATATCTCCACCTTCTCCAATAACACCCCCACACCGGGGTTAACAAGCTGAAACTGTGAGTCCAACCAAATTCGAGCAATGCTCGAATTTCCTACTGGGAAGAACTTTAGTGAACATATCTACTGGATTATCTTCAGTACCAATTTGCTTAAACTCCACCTTCCGCTCATCTATCAGATCTCGAGTAAAATGATGCTTGACATGAATGTGCTTCGTTCTGTCATGATGCGTCATCTGATCTTTAGCTAGGTGAATTGCAGACTGACTATCATAGTAAACTCCAGTAGTACCTTGATCAACACTGATCTCACTAATCAAACCTCTCAACCAAACAGCTTCCTTAAACGCTTCTGTAACTGCCATATACTCGGTCTCGGTAGTCGACTGTGCAGTAACTGGTTGTAGACAAGCTCTCCAACTGATAGCACTGTCTCCCAAACAAAACACATAACCGGACGTAGATTTCCTCTTATCGAGGTCTCCACCATTGTTTGAGTCAACGTACCCTACTAAACAACATTTGCTCTTCCCAAATTCCAAACAAACATCAAAAGTGCCACGTAAGTACCTTAGAATCCATCTGATAGTGTGCCAATGCTCCTTTCCTGGATTCGCCATGTATCTACTCACTTTGCTCACAGCATAAGCAATATCTGGACGAGTACATACCATAGCATACATAATACTACCCACAACACTAGAATAAGGGACCTAACATGTACTTGACATCCTCCTTAGTCTGAGGTGAATCCAATGCTGACAGCCTGAAATGAGATGCTAAGGGAGTGCTAATAGGTTTAGCATCCTTCATATGAAATTGATCCAGAACCTTCTCAATGTACTTCTCCTGAGACAAGTATAACTTTCCTACTTTTCGGTCCCTATTGATCTCCATGCCAAGAATCTTCTTAGCTACTCCTAAATCCTTCATCTCGAACTCGCTTTTCAGCATTGCTTTCAAATCATCAACATCTGTCATGTCCTTAGCTACAATTAACATATCATCAACGTATAACAAAAGATAAACAAAAGAGCCTGAATCTGTCTTTCGGAAATACACGAAACTATCATACTTGCTTCTGAAGAACCTGTGACTGATCATAAACTGATCAAACCTTTTATACTACTGTCTTGGCAATTGCCTCAAACCATACAAATATCTCTTTAATAAACAAACATGATCTTCCTTACCCTCAACAACGAAGCCTTCAGGCTGATGCATGTAAATACTCTCCTCTAGCTCACCATGCAAAAATGCAGTTTTCACATATAACCGCTCAAGCTCTAAATCATGCATAGCTACTAAAGCAAGTATCGCTCGTATGGAACAATGTCTAACAATAGGAGAGAAATTGTAATGAAAATCAACACCGTGTACCTGATTGCAGCCTTTAGCTACTAACCGAGCCTTGTACCTTGTATCTTCCACTCCAAGAATAACTTCTTTTCGCTTGAAGACCCATTTGCATCCAATTACTCTTTTTCCTATTTGAGGCTTGACTAGCTGCCAAGTCTGGTTCTTCTTCAAAGACTCCATCTCTTCATGCATGGCCATAAGCCACTTATCTGAGTCAGATCTCGATACAATCTCTGAATATGAAGATGGTTCACTGTCTTCCACTGTTTCAGCTGTAGTAAGGGCATAGGCTATCATCTCCTCATACCCATATCTTTGTGGTGGCCTAATCTACCTTTTCTACCTACCACCTGCAATTGTATGCTGCTTGACCTGTTGACCTGTTTCTATTTCATCATCCTCAGAAACATGTACTAGAAGTGCCTGCATACTCTCAAACAGAACTACCCGCTACTAATTAGAACTTTCTGGCTGTATCTAACTTTCATCAGGCTTCTACGTCTGAACTGATTCACAAACTAAGGAGGGCGTGTGTGGCGGATGTAGCAGAGCAGACTCATAAAATGTAACATCTCTACTAGTCAGAAATTTATGAAATTTTGGATCCCATAAACGATATCCCTTCATACCTAACGTATAGCCAAGAAAGACACAATTCTAGCCCTAGGCTCTAGCTTTCCGTCATTAACAAAAGCATAAGCAGGGCAACCAAATATCTTCAAATAAGAATAATCAACAGGAGAACCAGACCATACCTCGTCTGGAATCTTCAACTGAAGTGATGAATGAGGAGACCGATTCACTAGATAACAAGCCAAGTTAACTGCCTCTGCCCACCATTTTCTCCCTAAGCCTGCATTTGAAAGCATACACCGAGCCTTCTCCAGTAACGTCCTTTTCATTCTTTCTGCCACTTCATTCTGTTGAGGTTGACCCGTACAAGTCTTGTGCCTGACAATGCCTTGGTCCTCACCGACTTTGAGTAAATCACCATCAACAAACTCAAGACCATTATTTGTCCTGAACCTCTTTAACTGATTTCCTATCTGTTTTAGAAGCAGTGTCTTCCATTTTTTGAAGGCTTCATAGACTTCATTTTTCTGCTTAAAAAAATAGACCCGAAATTTTCTTGAAAAATCATCAATGAACGTTAGTAAATACCTGGAAACTCTTTTGGAAGCAACTTTGGACGGTCCCCACAAATCTGAATGTATATTGTCCAACGTTCCTTTAGTCTGATGCACTGCCTGCTTGAAGCTGACTCTCTTCTGCTTCCCTTATACACAATGCTCACAGAAATCCATCAGTCCAATTGACTGACCACATAACAGACCCCTCTTACTCAACTCTGAGTGCCCTCTATCACTCATATGGCCCAATCTCATGTGCCACATCTTAGTGATCTCTGTATCTGTCATAGACGGCGTGGAAACATCTATTGTCCCTGTCATGGTAGGACCTACAAGCTCATACAAGTTTCCTATGCTTCTACCCTTCATCACAATCAATTCACCTTTATAGACCCTTATAGCTCCACCTTCAGCTATGTACTTGTACCCATTCGACTCAAGGGTACTTAAAGAGATAAGGTTCTTTTTCAAGTCTGGAACATGTCTCACGTCGTTAAGTGTCCTGATAGTACCATCAAACATCTTCACACGAATTGTTCTAATACCCAGCACCTTACACGCGGCATCATTGGCCATCAAGACTACCCCTCCCTGAATTGACTTATAAGCGGCGAACCACTCTCTGTTAGGACAAACATGGTAAGAACAACCCGAATCCATGATCCACTTATCTTTGGATCTGGACTGTGACTTGGTTACTAGTAGGACATTAGCATCTCCCTCATCTTCAACTACACTAGCCTCAGCGGATTTATCACCTCTATTATGGTCATTCCTGTTATCTTCTTTTTGCTTATTCTTAAGCTTATAACATTTTTTCTTTATGTGCCCTTTCTTGTGACAGAAGTTACATGACAGGTTTTTATGTCTAGATTTAGACCTAGACTTCTTTCCACCTTTAGATCCTCTGGTCTCAGTCCTACCTCTCATAAACAACCCATTAGCAGGATTATTCACAGAGTCACACAGTTCTCTATCAACTCTCTCTTTACTTACTTGGGTTTTTTTAACCTCATCAATAGTGATAGTTGGCCTACCACCATATATCATGCTTTCTACAAAGCCTTTATAAGAATTTGAGAGTGAACACAATAACAACATGGCCTGATCCTCATCCTTAGGGGTATCATCCAATTCCTTCAATTCTTGAATTATAGAATTAAATTCGCTAAGATGATTCTTAAGAGATGTACCTTCAGATATACGAAATGTGAATAACCGGCGCTTGACTGCGAGTTTATTGGAGACCAATTTGAAGCAGAACATCTCTTGCAGCTTCTCCTACAACTCCTTCGTCGTTTTCACCTCCAAGACTTCTGTCAGAACATCATCTGTAAGACACATCTGAATACCTATAAGGGCCTTCTCATTTAACTCCTCCCATTGTACTTCGGATAAACTCTCCAGCTTCTTCTCTTTTCCATCCAGGGCTTTCTTCAATCCATTCTATGTCAGGAGACCTTTAACGGGGACTTGCCACAAACTGAAACTCCCTTGACCACCAAACTTATCTACTTCAGATATAAATGCTGACGTCATAATACCAAAATGAACAATAAGGGCTCTGATACCAATTTGTAAGGAAATACGGAATCTCAAGTACTTAATTCAAATCAAATATTATGAAAAATGAGAAGTAGTATGGATAAAGGAGAATGAAAAACAATAATACAATGATTTACGTGGAAACCCCTCTACAATCGAGAGGGGAGAAAACCACGGGCAGATATGGAGACTTTTATTGATTTGAAAATAGAAGAGTTACAATAACTTCTCTCTCTCTCTCTCTCTCTCTCTCTCTATGATGATGGTGGCGCTCACTTTGAATTGGATACATAACACATAAACCTAGGGCTGTTTATATAGGTCCCGTCAAAAAACAAACTCCCGATCGATCAGGGGTTCCCGATCGATCGATAGTTCACTGGTCGATCGGTGCACTCTCTGCATGCGGGATTGTTTAAGTAAGATTCCCGATCGATCGGACTCTTCTGCCTATTGATCGGCGGACTTCCTACTTGCCTCCACTTAGAACTTAAGAATTTGAGGCATAAATCTAGTACTTTTTTTTAGTTATGCACAATTAATATGTATGAAAAGTTGGACTATTATCTAAGGTTATTCAATATAGTTTATTAGTGATATTATTTTGATATTATTCTGTATTTACATTTATGTCGCCTAAGGCTCTTGTATAATTACTCTTGTTGTTCATCACTATAAACATATGCTTCAGCAACCCTATTGGGCATATGCTCAATAAGTCATAATCTCACATGGTATCAAAGCATACCAAATCCTAAACAACCTTCTCCTTCCCGAAGAAACCCTAACCCATAGCTGACACCTACCGCCACCTCCCACGCCACATGCCACCTCCCTCCTCCTTCTTCTCCGGTCACAACCTATGTGTGTGGTCCTCTGGTGTGTCACTAGTGAATTCATGGTTGCCTCCTCCTCCTCCCTCTCTCTCTCTAACACCGAAAATTTCCCTCCCTTGTCACTGGTCCCTAGTGCACCCTCTCACCCGCCTCCCTCCTCCATTTCCTACCTCGCTAGCCTCGCGCAGCCACCGTCTCAACATGCCACTCCTGCGGCCTCCTCGACAGCCTCTTTTACATCCGGGTTCAATCACGGGCTCTCGCTTCCTCTGCTTCCCTCATATGTAAATCCAGTCACGTCATCTACACCTCCCTCTACATTCTCATCTGGGTATAATCTTGGTCTTCCATTTTCTTCATTTAATTTCTCAATTTACTCCACCCGCTCACGGCCAGGCCGCCGCCTCTCGCGACCCTCCCTCTCCATGTGAGCCCTCTTTCCCCCCTTCTCTATTGCAAATCTAGTTACCATTAAACTAGAAACCCCCACCGATTACACCACATGGTGAGAACAAGCGTCTATGGTTCTCCGTACCCATCAACTCTTGGGTTTCATTTGGGGCTTGATGATGCAAATTTTGGTGGGCAAGTTGATGTTGGACTAATGGATGAAGGGGACGGGAGGCACGTACGGACAGAGGGGCTGGCGGCTGCTGCTGGGCTAATGGTTACTGTTGGGCCGCGACTCTCTCTCCCTGGGCCCACGGCTGGGCTGCGTTTTTCTGGGCCCAATGGCTTTTGCCCTTCAAGACTCTCTTTTTCTAGAAGAAATGGGCCCAATTTGGAGGGGCTTTCCTCTCATAAGGCACCTATTACTTGCACTAGGGGAAATGGGCCCGTTTCGGAGGGGCTTTACTCTCGTGACTCACCTTTTGTTTCACCTAGGCGGAATGGGCCCGTTTTGGAGGGGCTTTCTCCTAGAGTTTCACCCGCTACTCCCACTAATGGGAATGGGCCCGTTTTGTAGGGGCTTCCTTCTAGTGCGCCCCCCCCCCCCCCCCCCCCCCCCCCTCTCTGCCGTGCTACCTCTAGAGGAAATGGGCCCATTTCGGAGGGGCTTTCTTATAGGGAGGTTAGTCGTGGGCCGACTTTCGGGTCTTTCGGGATTGATGCTGACCGGTGGAGGGTTGAGGACCGGTTTGAGGCTTCTAGGCCGTGCATGTTAGGTGCCGTTGAGATGAGGGGGGCGGTTGACTCGGATATTAGAGAGGAGGGTGTTAGCACTCGTACGGTTCTTTCTGATTCTGGATCAGTTACCCTTTCGCCTCGAACCTTCGTTGATTTTTTACATGTTTCCACTCCTCTTCGGGGAGACTCAGAGATAGTGGATGTTCCTATTGAGGTGGAGATGGCTCAAGATGGCATTCTTGGACTTGCCATCCCTCTTGTATGTTCCTTGACTCGGTCGGCTAGTGTGCCATGTCTAGGCGTGTAGAACCGATCTGAGAGTTTGTCGGTCACCTCCACTTCCCCAGGTGTTGAGGTTACCGTAGAGGGCCCGAGCAGGTCGCTCACTCATGCGGCCAAGGGTGCGGCCTGCGCCCCCTTCTGACCGTTCCATCATGGTGGTTGGTTGTTGGAATATAAGGGGGCTTAACAATCCCCAATCTTCCCATGCTGTGCGTGATTGGATTTCTTCCAATCATTTATCCGTCATTGGTTTGGTCGAGACCAAAACCAAACCTTCTGATGTTGAGGCGGTGATTGCTCGCTGTGCCGATGGGTGGAGCTTTCTCTTTACTGGCATATGCCCTACTCGGTGTCACATTATTGTTGCCTGGGATCCGAGCGTTTATAGAGTCGTGCTCATTCGGGGAGGGGACTAGTTCCTTACTTGTCATATATTCTGAGGCTGTGAGCTTTCTCTCTAATTTTGTTTACTGCTTTAACGAGCCGGGTCCGCGCCGGGCTTTATGGGACTATATTCGGAGCACTAGCTTGAGTCTCTTGGGTGAGCCTTGGATCCTACTTGGCAATTTCAAAGCCATCCTTAGTCTCTCTGATCGATGCGGTGGCCAGGGGGGTTGGCTAGGTCACATGAATGACTTCCAGGAGTGTGTTACTGAGGCTGAGCTCACGCCCATCTCCTCTTTGGGACTTCATTTTACGTGGTCCAATGGGGCCAAGGATGATCGCTTGATTTTCAAGCGGCTTGACTGGTGCCTTGTTAGTGAGGGTTGGCTCCGTGACTTCCCCATCGCATCTGCCGAGATCCTTGCTTGACATTGTGTTTCGGATCATAGCGCCATTGTTGTACGAGGGCTAGGGGAACGTCGCACTAGGAGACGTCCTTTCAAGTTCATCAATTTTTGGGCTGATCACGGGGACTTCCTTCCCATTGTTAGAAGAGTCTGGGACACTTGTGTTGAGGGTACTCCGATGTATCAGCTCACTCAGAAGCTGAAGCTGCTGAAGAGTGAGTTGAAGGCCCTCAACGCCCGCCATTATAGTCACTTTTCGGCCAGAGTCAAGGTGGCCCGTGATGCTTGGGCCATGAGCCAGAGGGCTGATGGGTATTTTTACTAGCAAGTGCACTAGTCGCTTCAAGTAATATAGAGTGAATAGAGTATCGTTCGCACGAGGATTGCTGAGTGAGTAATGAAATTAATAGCTTTAATACTATTTAAAAAATTATGGATTTTGATATGGAATAAAGTAAAATAAAATAAAATAAAAATAACAAGTTAAAACTAGAATAGTATAAGCTGATTTAAATTGTTTTTTTTTTATTAATTAATAAAGTCTAAGGCATCCGATTTCACCTTAGCTGCATCAATACGCCTTTTCTATTCTCGATATTCAAGTTGTTACTGTGTGTTGATGGTTGAAAATCCTAATTTACTAAACATTCTCTCTCGAGCAACATTTAGCGTACTCTTTCACATATTAACCCATCACTTTCGTGCATGAATTTAAATAAGAAAAGAGTTATAAAAGCTCTATGATTTTCTTTTAAAAACCACACAAATCGCGTTAATCTCTCTCGAGCATTCGCCCAATTTGTGGTGCTTATCACCTTGGCAATCATCATAAATCTCCTTTCGGTCTCATTATGAATCATTATGGGCCTTAAATGGTGATCAAGCATTTAAAACTTATTAAGAACAATGATAAACACTTCAACAACGCAATAACATAAACATTGAATACTTTGAATTAGAAATGAGCGTATTTCACAACTTAGGCTACATCGTAGCCTTAGATTAACAAAATTTGTTCATGTTAAACTTAATATTAAACATTATAAACATCAAAATACATGAACTTAAGAAAGAAAAAGGATAGAAAGATCTTAAACATATAAAATTACAAACAAAACTTCCCTCCTTCCTTTTTCTTCCTTCTCCCTCACATTTTTTTGTTCTATTTACATCTACACTATATTTGATTTTTCTTTTTTTTGGTTGAGGGATGCCCAAACTCATCCCACATATCCCCTATTTATAGTACATTTCACATGATAAAAAATGGAGAAAAATTCATCAAACTTTGCCCTCATTTGCTAGAACTTGCGGTATCTTATCCAACTTGCAAAAGCTTCATCATTTTATGCAATTTTCTTTATTTTCCACTGCCAAAACCTGCAGCAAATGCTAATTTCGATAATGTATGATACACATACAATGAACTTGAATCATAAAATAATATGAAAGATAGCGGCCCAAATCAAGTTGTGACTAAAAACTTATTATTTTATGTAGAAATTTGTATTGGCGTGCAAATGAATTATTTTTGTTAATTTTTTATATTTATTTGACGTATCTTGCTTTTACTTGTTAATATTAATGATAAAATCTAACAAGATTTAGCATAAAATGGATGTTTTTGCAAGAAAAAAGCAAAATAGTCAAAAACGAGCAAAACCGGGCAAAATTGATAAAAATTAGAAGTAAAATGGTCAAAAATGTATTAAAATGATATAAATAAATGTATACAAATTTACGGTTATCAAGGGCCTTGGATGAGGACCCTGAGAGTCCTTCCCTTTGTCTTAAGGAGCGCCGTCTTTTTCGTGAGTATTCCGCTTTGTGTCGGGATGAGGAGGCGTTCTACCGTCAGAAGTCGCGTATACAGTGGCTTTCGCTCGGGGATCAGAGCACTCGGTTCTTTCATCAGTCTGTTCTCCATCAACAGGCCCGGAACTGGATCTCGTCGATTGCTGCTTCCAATGGTGTGAGGACGTATGATCCGCAGTTGATCTTTCGTGGCGGGGTTACTTTCTTCCATGATTTGTTGACTGAGCCAGGTGGCCCGCTGACTGAGGATGTTTCTGACATTTTTGAGGCTCGCATTTCTGAGGATCGGGCTCACCCGCTTATCTCCACGATCTCCGCAACTGAGGTTCGTGATGCTCTCTTTTCCATAGGTGATGACAGGGCCGGGGCCTGATGGTTACACCTCCCTCCTTTTTAAGAGGGCTTGGGAGGTGGTAGGAGGAGCATTGATTAGGTCCGTGCAGTCTTTCTCCGTCTCAGGGCACATGCTAGGCGCCCTGAACACTACCAGGATATGTCTTGTGCCTAAGGTGGAGTCTCCCTCCACTTTTGGCGACTTTCGCCCTATTTCTTGTTGTAATGTGATCTATAAGTGTATCACTAAGATCATTGCAAATAGGTTGAAGGGTGTCCTTCCCGGGTTGATTGGTGATGCTCAGACTGCATTTGTTCCGGGTCGTCGGATCTCTGACAGCATCCTTTTGACACAGGAGTTGATGCGCAGTTATCACCTCTAAGTCTCGCCTCGTTGTGCACTGAAGGTTGATATTCGTAAGGCTTTTGACACTGTTCGTTGGGATTTCATTCCAGCCGGTATGAGGAGTATGGGGATTCCCGAGGTCATGATTGGTTAGATCCGTAAGTGCCTCTCTACAGCCCGCTTTTCTGTTGCCATCAATGGCGAACTTCAGGGTTTCTTCCACTCCAGTGGAGGTGTACGTCAGGGTGACCCTCTCTCTCCTTATTTGTTTGTTATCTCTATAAGGGTCTCCGAGGATTGCTTCGCCATGCTATCGATGACCCGCGTTTTTGCTATCATCCGTGTTGCCGCCGTACTAGTTTGACACACCTGTGTTTTGCTGATGACCTGATGATCTTCTGCGGGGGTGATATGGGTAGTGTATCCGTTGTTCGCAAGGTTTTAGACCGCTTTGCTGTACTCTCGGGGCTGTCCTCGAATGCAGCAAAGAGCTCAGTTTTTCTAGCAGGGGTGGACTCTGTGACTCAGCGGGACATTTAAGGTGTTCTAGGCTTCAGTCTTGGGCAGTGCCCAGTTCGATATCTGGGAGTACCACTTATCACTTCTCGGCTACGGTACGTTGACTGCAAGCCACTGCTGGATCGCATTCTCTCTCGTATACGGCTTTGGACCTCCAGTTCTCTATCATATACGGGTCGTCTGCAGCTTATCCGATCTGTTCTTTTCGCCACTTAGATCTACTGGTCATCGATCTTCATGCTCCCGAAGACAATGATCAGGAAGATCGAGTGTGCTCTTGCGACGTTCCTTTGGAGAGGATCTTTGTTGGCCCCGGGAGGGGCGAAGGTTGCTTGGAGGCATTTGTGTTACCCTCGGCAGGAGGGGGGCCTTGGGCTCCATCGTCTTGTTGAGTGGAACCAGGCTTCGATTATGAAGCGTATCTGGTTCCTCCTTTCTGACCCTTCCTCGTTATGGCCGCGCTGGGTTCATCTAAACCGGCTTCGAGGGAGGAGCTTTTGGACTATTCGGCGACGAGTTCTGTTTCTTGGTGCTGGCGTCAGATTCTTTTGGTTTGTTTCCTCTGTTCTGGTGCGATTTATCATGTCATAGGCGATGGCCTTGACACTGCCCTTTGGACTGATTATTGGCTGCCATGTGGTCGTCTTTCAGAGCGCTTCCTTGCTCGACTCCTCACCTCCTCTGGACTTCTTTGGGATTCTCGGGTCTCATCCATCATTGAGGGTGGTCATTGGAGATTCCCGCAGGGTTGTTTGGAGCTTCGACCCATTTGGGACATGATTGTTTTCAGCCCGCGGGCTGGAATAGCAGATTCCATCCGGTGGTTGGGTGACCCTTCGGTTGTTAGTGGAGATGTTGCAGAGTAGGAGAGAGGAGGACACTATTCATCACCTTCTGTGGTTTCAGATGCACATACCCATTCTCTGGCTCGCTGCTTGGAAGTGACTTTGGACTAAGGACTGACTTCTGCGCTTCGGAGCACTGAAGGTTCAGAGTGCTTGTGTTCTCTGCAGCGCTACTGATGAGACTCATGAGCACCTTTTCTTCGCCTGTTCCTTTTCCGCCTCGGTCTGGAGCTCAGTCACTCCGAGTACATCTGTCGCTTAGCCTACCCTTCCTTAGGACAATCTCATCACTTGGGCCGCTCAACATCACAGGGGGCGAGAGATTGGCAGTACCATCGCTCGACTCTGCCTCCCTGCGGCTGTGTGTACTATCTGGTATGAGCGCAACCTTCGGGTTCAACGTTCTCAGTACAGATCAGTTGCGGCCATATGAGAGGAGATTGCGGGTTTGGTCAGGAGCCGCTTACTTGCTGCTCCTTCATTTAGAGGAGCTCATCGCCACACCTCCTTGCTTCGGCACTGGGGGTTTACGCCTTAGTTTCCTTTTGTTCCTTAGTTGTACTTTGGTTGCTTTCTCTATGGACTCCATCTGGACTGTTTTGACGGTGTTTCATATTTGTAGGCTTCGGTAGTGTCCTGGGGTATGCCCCTTATAGCTTGTACTATTTTCCTTTTCATCTATATACATCGCTGACTTACCAAAAAAAAAAAAAATTTCATGGGTTTTGTCGATGGCTCAAACCCTTGTCCTCCAAATCAAATCTCTACACCTACTGGTCAATATATCTCTAATCCTAATGCCATAACCTGGTCTTGTATTGATCAAAGTATTAGGGCATGTCTATCTGCTTCCCTGGCCCGCCCGGTCCTCAATGATGTAAGACACATCCCACATCTCGTGAGATGTGGAATGCCCTAGGCAAACTCTTTCTCGATCACTCACTGGCTAAAGAATTTGATTTACGCTCTCAACTTATCACTTTACGTAAAGAAAATAAAACCATGACCGCCTATCTCACCGAACTTAAAACCATAGCCGATGACCTGGCAGCTATAGATTCACCAGTTTCAAACCGTGAGCTCCACCACTATGCCTTGTTCGGCCTCCCACCGGAATACGCTGCGTTTAACACGATCACTCGTCGGTCGTCATGCAACCTTGCCTTTGAACAACTTAATATTGCACTCTCAGATGAAGAAGCGGCCCTTTCCTGCATTCACGCCTGATTGTCCACCGATCAGGGTCATGCCCTTGCCGATAACAGTGCGTCGTCGGACTCCTCAGGGTTTAGTCGGGGTCGTGGAGGGCGTGGTCGCAGTGGTCGTAGATGCAACAACAACAATCGCAATGGGACTAATGGGGGTCGTGGCTCCGACGGTCAACCGCCACATCACAATTCCGATACAGGTATGGCTTCCACTGGTGCTCCTCCGTATCCACAGAACTGGGGTCGTCCCGCAAGTATGAATCCTCGCCTATCTCATGATGGTGTACTCGTTGCTGGTCCTTTAGCTTGTCAGATTTTTCATCAAGCTGGTCGTGCTGCCTCTCTTTGCCCTCACTGCTATGTCAAGTCTTACCTCTTCCAATCCCTGTCGGCAATGTCTGTCAATGATACTACTAATCCTAGATGGTACCCTGACTCCGGGACGTCCAATCATATGACATCCAACTCAAGTTTTTTAACTCAACACACTGTTTATCGTGGTTCCAAACTAATCCAAGTTGGCAATGGGTCTTTAATACCGGTTACTCATGTTGGTTTTTCAAAAATTTGTACTAAAACTTGTGACTTGATGCTTCCTAATGTCATGTTAGTTCTTGGTCTCATATACAACCTATTGTCTATTAAACAGTTGTGTCGTGATAATAACCGTGTTGTTGAGTTTGATTCTTCCTCTTTTTTTGTAAAGGATAAGGCTACGGGGATGCCTCTCCCCAGTGCACCTTACTGGACTTGTTGCACAAACCGTCATGGCTGAGCTATGGCATAGGCTCTTAGGTCATTTAGGGAATTCAGTTTTGGACACTTTACGTACTCGTTCCTTGAATCCTGCTATTTCTTATTCTAGCTTAATAAAATATTGTCATGCATATTGCTTGGGAAAATCACGTCGTTTACCGTATTCGCGTGCGCTTCAGTTTACCTTTGCAATTAATTCATTAGGATGTTTGGCAATCTTCTGTTGTGTCTGATTCTGTGTTTTGTTACTATGTGATATTTGTTGATGATTTTACTTGATTTACCTGGCTCTATCCAATGCAAAAGAAGGACAAAGTGTACTCAATCTTTTCTACATTTAAGGCTCTTGTTGAAAACTAGTTTAATCTTAAAATATATTTTTTTCAAAGTGATGGACGTCGTGAGTTCGACAATAGGCCTATGGCCACCCTTTTTCGCCCCCACGGCATTCACTTCTGCCTTTCCTGCCCTGATACTCCACAGCAAAATGGGGTAGCAGAACGAAAGCATCAACACATAAGTGAAATGGTACGGACCCTACTTTTCGAGGCACGCCTTCCTCCTAAATTTTGGGCGGATACTGCCTCTACTGCTTGTTACATAATCAATAGGTTGCCTACTCTGATTTTACAAAACTTGTCTCCATTTGAAAAACTGTTTAAAAAGGCACCAGACCATAATTTTTTCGAGTCTTTGAGTGTGCTTGTTACCTTAACATCTCATCCCATACTCCTCATAAATTGGCCCCATGTTCTATCTCATGCATGTTCATTAGGTATGCAGGACATTACAAGGGGTACTGTTGCTTAGACCCCACTAGTGGTCGTGTCTATACTAGTCGTCATGTGCATTTTGTTGAGCATTTATTTCCCTATCTTGACATCGTGTCTAGTATGCATGCACCGCCATGCCTAACCTTAGTTGATGTCCCATTTCCCAGTCCAATTCTTGTCCATGCTCATCACACAGCCCCTTCATGTGTGCAGATGCTGGGCTCGCACGCTTCGGGACCTCCTGGTGTGGTCTCGACTGCGTTGGACTCTAGTGTTGTTCCTGTCCCAGTGTCCCCTATTGCTTATTCCTCGGCCTCCCCCTCAGCCCCTTCCCCAGACCCCGCAACCGTGGTTTCCACAGTTGGGAGAATTGTTGGTGACCCCTCAGGGGGCGCACACCAGGACCCCTCGGCCAGCCCTTCTGTGACCTCTTTGGACGGTCACTCTGGGGTTGCCCCCATGTCTGTGGTTGCCCCTACTACGTCTAATGTCCATCCCATGCGTACCCGCCCTGAGGATGGGATATGCAAATCCAAACACATTCTGTCCCTTAGTTTGGTTGTTGTGGTTAAAGAACCAACTTGTTTTTCCCAGGCTGTTAAGAATTCTCAATGGCAGGAAGCCATGGCTGAGGAATTCAATGCCTTTATTCAAAACCAAAAATTGGATCTCATCCCTGCGTCTTCCTCTTAAAATGTGGTCGGTAGTACTTGGAAATACAAAGTCAAGTATAAACCTGATGGCTCAATTGATCGTTTTAAGGCCCGACTTGTTGCTTAGCGCTTTCACCAGTTGAGGGTCTTGACTATTTTGAAACATTTAGTTCTGTTGTCAAACCGACCACCATTAGGCTCATACTTGCACTTATTGTCCCTAACAAGTGGTCCATTCGCTAACTGGACATTAAAAATGCCTTTTTACATGGTTTTCTTAATGAAGAAGTATACATACGTTAGCCTCCCGGGTTCATACACCCAAAATTTCCGACGCATGTATGCCGACTGCGTAAGGCTCTATATGGGCTTAAGCAGGCACCTCGAGCTTGGTTTCATAGGTTTAGCACGTTCCTCTATAGTCTGGGTTTCTATTGTAGTAAGGCTGACCCCTCACTGTTCATACATCGGTAACCTAACAGCATTGTATGTCTCCTACTGTATGTGGATGACATTATCCTCACGGGTTCCGACTCTTCTCTGCTCGCTCACCTCACTGCCTCTCTTTCTACTCAATTTGCAATGAAAGATCTCAGTCCGCTTCATTACTTTCTTGGCATCGAAACCAAACACACCAGTCATTGCCTTTTCCTTTCCCAACATAAGTACGCCCTTGACTTATTAGGTGAGCATGACATGCTTGAGGCTAAACCTGTTCAAACCACCTTACCAGCTTGGGCGCAACCTTCTGTGGCTGATGGGTCTCTCTTACTTGACCGACCGAGTTTTGTAGTGTGGTTGGTGCTCTTCAGTACCTTACCATGACCCGTTCGGATATTGCATACGCTGTTAATCGCATCTCTCAGTTCATGCACGCTCCCACTACTTCGAATTGGCAGATGGTTAAACATATCCTCCGATACCTGGAGCTCACGTCTGATCACGGCCTCACCATCACTCCGGGCTCCTGCACCTCTGTTACAGCATATGCTGACGCTGATTGGGGTGGCTATCCTTACACTCTTCGCTCTACTACGGGTTTGCCTTGTTCCTCTACCCCAACCTTATCTCGTTGCCTGCTAAGAAGCAGCCTACAGTTGCCAAGTCTTCCACTGAGTCCGAATATCGAGCTGTTGCCAAGGTTGTCACTGAATGTGATTGGATCCGATATCTCATCCGTGACCTAGGCTTATGTCACTCAGGCCCGATCGTTGTATACTGTGACAACGTTTCTGCTACTTATTTGGCTGCCAATCCTATCTCTAATGATCGCAGCAAGCACGTCGATGTTGACTTTTACTACGTTAATGAGAAGGTTGTTAAGGGTGATATCCAGGTTCGATACACTCTTACCACCAACCAGGTTGCTAACATATTCACAAAAGGGTTGGCTATTGATCGCTTCCACTACCATAAAGCCAATCTGGGCGTTGGCCACCCTCGCATAGATTGAGGGGGCGTATTAGTGATATTATTCTGATATTATTCGGTATTTACATTTATGTCGCCTAAGGGCTCTTTTGTAATTACTCATGTTATTCCTCACTATAAATATATGCTTCAGCAACCCTATTGGGCATGCTCCATAACTCGTAATCTCACATAGTTAACTAAGTATATGATGGAATGACATTAATAAGTTGAGTTATTTACGCTAAAGGTCCGTGTACTTTGTCCAATATGTCTATTTGGTCCTTGTACTTTTAATTATTGCAATTTAGTCCTTGAACAATTCAAAATGTGTCAATTTCGTCCTTTGGATAAATTTAAGTTAAGTTAATGTCGTAATTTTGAACCAAAAAAATTATGTTAGATGCAAACAACTTATTATAAATTCATTTGTTTACTCAATTTAACCTAATTGTGAGAATATGAGTTAGTGAGCATACCCAATAGAGTTGCTGAGGCACATAATAATATGAATACAGAGAGAATAACAAGCAAGCCCTTAGTCTAATAAACATATGGATAAATACAATCAGAGATATTATCCTAACAGATATTATCCTAAGGGATATTATCCTAATACGCCCCCTCAATCTGTGCGAGGGGGGACCAACGTGCAGATTGGCTTTGTGGAAGCAGAAGCGATCAGTAGCCAACCCTTTAGTGAATATGTTAGCAACCTATTTGGTAGTAGGCATGTATCGAACCTGGATATCACCCTTAACAACCTTCTCGCAAACATAATGAAAATCAACATCAACATGCTTGCTGCGATCATTGGAAATAGAATTCACAACGAAATAGATAGCAGAGACATTATCACATCATATGAGTATCGAGCTAGTGTGGCGCAAGCCTAGATCATGCCTAAGGTATCTGATCAAATCAAATTCAGCCATAACCTCATCTACAGCACGATATTCGGACTCGGTGAAGGACTTAGCAACCGTAGGCTGCTTCTTCACACTCCACGAGATGAGATTAGGACCAAGAAAAAAAGCAAAGCCCGTGGTGAAGCGGCGGGTGTCAGAACTGCCACCCCAGTCAGCATCTGCAAAAGTAGTGACAGAGGTGCATGACCCGGGGTGATGATGATGCCATGATCGGGCGTGAGCTTAAGGTATCGTAGGATGCGTTTAACTAACTGCCAATGGGTTGTAGTGGGAGAGTGCATGAAATGGGACACATAATTAACCACATATGCTATATCTAGACGAGTCATGGTCATATACTGGAGGGCACCCACCACACTGCAAAACTCGGTCGGATCTGGTAAAAGAGACCCATCAGACACGGACGGTTGAACTCGGGCTGGTAAGGGAGTTTGCATAGGTTTGGCCTCAAGCATGTCATGCTTACCAAGAAGGTTAAGGGTGTATTTATTCTGGGAGAGAAACAGGATATGTCTAGTGAGTTCGGCCACGATGCCAAGAAAAGAATGGAGAGGGCAGAGATCTTTCATTGCAAACTGGGTGGATAGAGAGGCAATGAGGCGAGTGAGGAGGGAGGAGTTAGAGCCAGTACGGATAATGTCATCCACATACAAGAGTAGAAACATGACGCTAGTGGGGGAGTGATGTATAAACAAAGAGGGATCGACCCTGCTACAGTTGAACCCAAGACTATAGAGGAACGTGCTAAACCTATGAAACCAAGCTCGAGGTGCCTATTTAAGGCCATACAAGGCCTTACACAGGCAGCATATATGCATCGAAAACTTAGGGTGAATGAACCCTAGAGGCTGGCGCATGTATACTTCTTCTTTGAGGAAACCATGAAAAAAAGCATTTTTGACTTCAAGTTGGCGAATGGACCATTTGTGAGTGACAGCGAGGGCAAGTATGAACCTAATGGTGGTAGGTTAACAACAGGGTAAAAGGTTTCAAAATAATCAAGGCCCTCATGTTAATGAAAGCCTTGCCCAACAAGGTGAGCCTTGAAATGATCGACAGAGCCATCAGGTTTATACTTAACCTTGTACTTCCAAGTACTACCGACCACATTTTGAGAAGGTGACAAGGGAACAAGGTCCCATGTCTAGTTTTGAATGAGAGCATTAAACTCCTCAGCCATGGCTTCCTGCCATTGAGGATTTTTAACTGCCTGTGAAAAACGGGTAGATTCCTGGACCACTACAACAGAGCTAAGAGATAGTATGTGTTTAGACTTACGTATGCCGTCCTTAAGGTGGTTATGCATGGGGGGAACATTCGAGACAAGTGATGGCTCAGTGGGTAGAGGAGGGTACGTGGAGTGGCCATCCCAGGAGGTTACGGGGGGGCCGGGGAGGGGAATCGGGGATGCGTCCCCTGAACCATGGGCGTATCCCAGCTCAACCATAGAGCCCATGGTGACGGGAACGTCTGACCCGACTTAAGGAGAGGAGGGACAGGAAGCACCAGGAGCCCACAGTGGTGTAAGCGGGAGGCAACGTGTCCCTGACGCACCCAAAAGCCGAGGGGCTGCGAGGTCCGATGGCACCCGATGGCTCGGCCAAGACGCATCAGGTGAAGCCGTGTGTTGTGAGTATGCTAGAATCGAACTCGGTAGGGGAACATCCACGATGGCTTTGGTGAGCTGCGCTTGTGAACTAGAAACTAAGTCCGGATAAGGAAACAAATATTCGACAAAATGAACATGACGAGTAGTATGAACACACGACCAGTGATGTGGTCCAAGCAGCGATACCCCTTGTAACAGCCTGCATACCCGAGAAAAACATAAGGGATAGAGTGTGGGGCCAATTTATGAGGGGTACGGGATGCGATGTTAGGATAACATGCACACTCAAAGACCCGAAAAGGGCTATAGTCAGGCCCCATTTGAAAAAGTTTTTCAAAAGGAGAAAGGTTTTGTAAATTTGGAGTAGGCAATCGGTTTATAATGTAACAAGCAGTGCAAGCAGTATTAGCCCCAAATTTAGGTGGAAGACGCGCCTGAAAAAGGAGGGTTCATACCATTTCGCTTATATGTTGATGCTTTCGTTCCGCCACCCCAATTTTGTTGTGGAGTGTCAGGACAGGAAAGACGAAAGTGAATGCCATGAGTGCGACAAAGGGTTGACATGGACTGATTGTCAAACTCAAGACCTCCATTACTTTGAAAACATTTGATCGTGGCGTTGAACTGGTTTTCAACAAAGACCTTAAAATCAGAAAAGATGGAGTACACTTCGTCCTTCCGTTGCATCGGGTAAAGCCAGGTAAAGCGTGTATAATCATCAATAAATAACACATAATAGCGAAAAGCTGAATTAGACACAACTGGCGATTACCAAACATCCGAATGTATTAATTGCAAAGGCGAAGTAGTAGTATGGAACACACGAGAAAATGGTAAACGACGCGACTTTTCTAAACAGCATGCATGACAATGTCTTATTGAGCTAGCACCAGAAACCGAATGAATCAAACAACGAGTTCGTAAAGTATCCAAAACAGAATGTCCTAAATGACCTAGGAGCATGTGCCAACATTCAGCTGGGACGGTCCGTGCCACGGGTTCGGTAGGGTGTGGAGAGAATCCATAAAGAGGGCCATCATTATGTATCCTGAGGAGGGGCGTTCCCATAGCCTTGTCCTTAACACAAAAAGAAGAGAAATCAAATTCTACAAAGCAGTTATTGTCATGGCACAATTGTTTAATAGATAATAGGTTGTATGTGAGACCGGGAACCAACATAACATTAGGAAGTAACAAGTCACGAGATTTTACTGCGAATTTTAGAAAATCCAACGTGAGTTACTAGTAACAGGGAACCATTGCCAACTTGAATTGATTTAGAACCATGATAAACAGTAGGCTTTGTTGAACTACCTGAGTTGGAAGTCACATGATTAGACGCCCCTGAATCAGGGTATACCATGTAGGATCAGCAGAGTCATTGACAGACATGGCCGATAGCGATTGTGATAGGTCGGAGTTAACATAGCGGTGAGGACAAAGAGAAGCAGCGTGACATGCTTGGTGACAAATCTGACATACTAATGGGCCAGCACCGAGAATACCATCAGGAGGCTGACGAGAATTTATACCTGAGTTGCGACCCCAAGTTTGTTGATATGGAGGGAGACCACCAGTAGGAGCTATACCTGTACCGTGGGTTTGTTGCGGTTGACCATTTGAGCCGCCACGACCCCCAGAGTTCCCATGGCGATTGTTGTTGCATCCATGACCCTTGCGACCACCCCCACCCGACCTTGACTGGAACCCGAGGAGTCTGAGGGAGGATTGGCGGCAGCGAGCGCATGGCCGTGATCTAGAGTGGTGCGAGCCTGAATCTAAGTGAGAGCGGCTTCCTCATCTAACAGTGCGGTCTTGAGTCATTCGAAAGAGAGGTCACGAGAAGACTGGCGGGTGAACGTGTTGAAGGCTGCATACTCCGGAGGGAGACCGAAGAGTGCTAGTGCATGAGCTCGTGGTTAGAGACCGGTGAGTCTATGGCTGCTAGGTCATCGGCTATGGTTTTGAGTTCGGTTAGGTAGGCTGTCATGGATTTATTATCTTTGCATAAGGTAACAAGTTGAGAGCGAAGGTCAAATTCTTTAGCAAGGGAGTGGTCTGGAAAGGGTTTGGCTAGGGCATTTCACATATCTCAGGATGTGGGATGATGAATGACATCATTAAGTACCGGGCACGCAAGAGAGGCCGACAAACATGCCCTAATGCTTTGGTCTATGCAGGACTACGTTATAGCATTAGGGTTAGAGATATATTAATCCGTGGGTGATTGAATTTGATTGGGGGGGACAAGGGTTCGAGCCATCGATGAAACCCATGAGTCGATGGGCACGGAGAACCATAAAGACTTGTTCCCCCCCCAACTGTAATCAGTTGGGGTTTCCAGTTTAATGGTAACCAGGCTTGTAATTAGGGGGGGGGGGGGGGGGGGGGGGGGGGGGGGGACTGACAAGGGAGGGGAGGGCCGAGAGAGACAGCGGTCTAGCCATGAGGGGAGACGAGTAATTGGAGAAATTAAAAGAGAGTAATGGGAGACCAAGATTATACCCGGATGAGAGAGGACCGATACTGGCGGACGATATAGCTAGATCGACATGTGAGGAGTGCAGAGAAGGGATAGAGGAACCATAAACAAGCTCGGAGGAGAGAGACATTGACAAGGGCAGGGTAGGGACACCATGAGGAGGCTATGGGGGTGGCTGGTGATTGGGAGACCACGACTGGGGCCAGTGACAGGGGAGGGAAGGCCTCGACACTGGAGAGAGGGAGAAGAGGATGAAGCAGCCATAGCTCACAAGCTCAGACCACCGAAGACCACGACTGGGCAACGCACACGATAGAAACCACCGGAGGGAGGAGGGAGGCAGATGGCGGCGTCACCGCACGGGCAAGGTAGGTTGAGGGTTTTTTGAGAAGGAATTAGTTTTTTTTTTAAGGGTTTGGTATGCTCTAATACCATGTGAGAATACGAGTTATATATAATAATATGAATACAGAGAAAATTACAAGTAAGCTCTTAGGCTGATAAATATATGGATAATACAATCAGAGATATTATCCTAAGGGATATTATCCTAATACTAATTTGTGACCGAACTATTAAAAATTTTATTAAATATATAACATAAAATTTTCTCTAAGAACCAAATCGACACATTTTGAATTATATAGGGACTAAATTGACACAATTAAAATTAGAAAGACTAAATTAATATAATAAAAAAAGTATAGGGACCTTTTACGTAATAACCCTTATAAGTTTATTATCATTTTAGTAATAGATTTTCTAAATTACTTATAAATTATATATGTACTTATATTATTGTATAGAATATTTTATTATTCATGTGATCTTGTCTTATTTTGTTATTTTTTGGAATTACGTAATATTGTTGATAGAAAAGTTGGGAGGCACCACAGCTTCTCTTTATTACAGGGAAGTTTCTATGCCCCTCAAAAAACCCCAAACTTAAATCTCTACATTTTAAAAGGTGAGGCTTTAGAACTAGGGACAGCAATAGGTTGGGTTTGGATCGGTTTTGCTTTTATCCAGATCTAACGCAGAATAGACTCCGCCTCAGGTTGGATAGGCCCGAATCGAATCCTTGAGATTGGAATGAGATAAGGCGAGTCTCCTACTATGGGCACATCTTGACGACACAAGTAGGACGCACTGAGGCTCCATCCCCGAAGTGAAGAAAGAGGAGCAGGCAATAACTACGGTTATTGTCCTCTCCTAGTCCAGTAGTTAAGCATGCTTCTTTGAAAGAAAACAAACTTTTTTTTTTCCCATGACAACAGTCGCAAATTCTGGGGGTCCATGACCCATTTAACTTCTAGAACAAATTATAGTATTACTATTTAATATAATATGTGTAACAATTATAATACAATAACAGTGCCTTAAAGCCTTTTTTTTTTTTTTTCCTTATTTTTGTATTAGAAGGCCTTAAAGTAAATATTTGGACAAATTGCTATATTTTTTCTTTAATAATAATAATAATAAAGATAATAGCAATAAGATATTGTTCAAGACCCAATCTTAACCGTTAATTTTTATACATGTATGTGTTACATTATAGATTATATGAACGTTATTATAATGCTAGAACAAGTTCCAAAATTTGACACAAGAAAAATATTAGAATTTATTTTGGCATGTTAAAGAGTCAAAATTTAATAATTTTAAAATTTTATTCTACACTAAACATAATTTTGGGTCTTATTTGGCTGGAATTTTGGCTGAATTTGATGTCATCCAAATCCAACCAGACCATTGCTAAAAAAAAAAAAATCCAACCTGATTCAAGACCCGTTTATTAATATCCAAATTTAAATCTATTTATAACTCATTTTTGACATCGAAATCTATCATAAGTGGATCGGATTGGATAGATATCTAACGGGTTCAGGTCCAATTACTATCCCTATTTTGAACTCACAAAACAAAGAAAAAAAAAATTTAAGGTCAATTTCATTTGAAGTCATTTAAAGTCATAAATATCTAAATAACTATAAATCCTCCAAACCTCAACCCTATTAAGACTAACTATATTTATTTGTATTATTTATTTACATCAAGTAAAAACTTGCTGTAGTGTTTAACGATCACTCCCACCGTTTCAGCCCATGTTCTTACCAAAAGGTCAACCAGTGGTAGGCATTATGGGATGATTTGAAATGATTTGTGAGGTTTATTGTGATTTTACTTACATTTGTGATTATGCCTTTAACAATATTTGTGAGTTGAATTTTTTGGAGAGAAATTATGAACTAATTAGAAATGATTTGTAATTATTTTATTTTATTTGTTATTAACCGTTCCCTTTTAAATGTGGAATTTATTCAATTAATTCATCATCTAAAGAATTCTTTAATTTAAAGAGACAATAAGTATACATATATTATTACAATTAATAATTTTCTATCGGATAATGATATTGTCAGAAAAAAAATTGTTATTGTAAGAGGAAGATTATAGTTGGTAAGACACTTTTATGACTCTTATTATTTATAATTTATATTATTACTTAATCAATAATAATTTTTATCTTCTTTTTTTTGGTCATAACAACAATTTTTATCATATTAATAATTAAATCCCTTTTTATATTATAGTAAGGACTAAAATTATATATGTTTTGTGCTGTTGCTCTAAAACTCTTAATTTCTGAATCTGCCGTACTTGAACGCGCATCACATAGGACGAATCCAATCTGATGTAACGTAAGCCCACGCATCATCTCGATTATTAATTACTAGGAAAATGTTAAACCTAATTATATATAATTAATTTATATTTTAAATAATATAAACATTTTTATATTATAAAGATAATATTAAATTAATTACTATTAGGATAGTGAATTTTAGTTTTTATATTAAGCATATAATTTAGGATAAATTATATATTAATACCATTTAATATATTAATATTTTGATCTACCAATCTTGTGAAAATAATTTTTTAGTCCAAAAAAATTACATATATTGAATGAAATAATCCAATAATAATATGAAAAATCTGTAAAACTTGTAGCTATTTGTTAGCAAACTCATATTTTCTCATTATTTTCCTCATCTCCAATACGAACTTGTGATATCTTTAATGAAAATAGTCGTTCGAAAGACCTATTTTATACCCTTTTACAGGATTATTTAAACTATTTTATTAAATACTTACAACTTTTGAAATAAAATACTATTTTATAAAAAGTTTGTGAAAATAAAAATATTATATAAAAACTCATGATACTAATGTGTAATTTACCGTATAATTTATATACGGTTTTCAAATATTTATACTGTAATATTATTGTCAAAACAAAATTTTGTTGACACATTGTTATTTCCATGATACTTTTGTGGCCATCACTTTTTATAAGTCATATTTTCACTCTAATAATAATAATAATTTTGTACTAAAAATACAACTCCTTATTTATACTACGTCAATATTGGATTGTTACGCAAATCACCCATCTACGTCATACGTTACTTCTTTTTTAATACAAAAAGCCAAAGGACCTGAACTTCTCGGAAACTGGGCAGTGGCTTTATATAAGTCTAATGACTGCTGAGAATATTCCGACTAAAATATTTTTTAGATTCGAAGGTTGTTTGTACGGTGACTGTACATATGTTATATTCGGAATATGCCTTAAATTTATATATTTAGGATTTATGTGTTGCTGAGGGGTCACAGATTGATCGGGGGGAATTTTCGATCGATCGGGTGAATTAAGTTAAAATCTAGTTCCTAAGCCGAGAGAGGGGCGATCGATCGGCACTTGGCCGACCCGATCGATCGGGAGTCTGTTTCAAGTAACCCTAGCCGTTTAGTATAAATATAGGGTTAGGGGGTATGTTTTAAGTATCCAATCAAAGAGAACCGCCATCCAATCAGAATCCCATTAAAGTGAAGTCAGCCGTCGTCATCAATTTGAAAGCATTACGAGAGTTAAGAGAAAGTGATTCATAATTATTTCATAGATCTCGTTCAGAGCAAGTGCTGTTGTAATTCTTCCATTCAAGTATCAATAAAGAATCTCCATCTTCGCCCGTAGTTTTTTCCCTTCTCGATTGAAGAGGGGTTTCCACGTAAATCATTTTGTGTTGGTTCGTTTGTTCTTCCTTTTACCTATTCTGTTTATTTCTCTTTTGTGAGAGTTATAATATTTGAATCGAATCAAGTGATTAGGGTTAACGCTTCCGCATCAAGTATCCATATTACAAATTGGTATCGTGAATACCAAATTTGTCAAGGTTAGATTTTCTTAACAAGTGGTATCATAGCATATCAAGTTTGTTCCAGATTTTTTTCTAGCATGTTACATAAACATTATTTAACCATATGAAAACAAAACAAGTTCCCCACAATGAGAATGAAACCTTTTTTCTTTAATCGGTAATGTTTTCTTGAGGTCGGGGATGTGGAAGATCATGCATCCACAAGTGGAAGGGTATTTCCGCTTGGTGGGGGTGCCATTTTTTGGGGTTCCAAGAAATAGATTTGTATATTTGATTTTACAATGGCGGCAGAGTTCATAGCTCTTGCCTCTACAGCTAAAGAAGCCGAGTGGTTAAAGGATCTCTTGTATGAGATTCCTTTGTGGCCTAAGTCAATCTCACCGATATCTATCCACTATGATAGTCAGGCTACACCTTCGAAGGCATACAGTGGGGTGTACAATGGAAAGTCCTGAAACATTGGTGTACGACATAGTATTGTGAGACAACTTATTAGAGAAGGTGTTATCACTGTGGACTTCGTGAGAATCAGTCAAGATCTAGCGGATCCGTTGACCAAAGGTCTAGTTAGAGACTTAGTTTTCAAAACTAGTAAAGGGATGGGGTTGATCTGTCAATTTTAGTTGCCCATAATAGGCCCTCAACTCGACGCCAAGTATGACACTAGGTCTCGGGTTCAATGAGCCAGATTTATAATCATTATGACTGCAAGCATAATAGAATTTTCCATCCCGTGTGTGTAGTGCTTGGTAACCTGCATCAGAGTTTCTAAGAGGATGAGCGTATGCTCTTAATGGACCTAGTTCACACAATAATTACTGAATGTCGCGTCGCAAGGATATGATCAGTGGGGTCCACCTTAGTGAGTGTGAAGTTTTTCCACTTCGGGGAGTGATTTTTGGCAAAGGGTTTGGCTCTGAAACACTCACGAATGGTACAGGACACAAGGCTTCATAAGTGTCGATCTCCGGGCCGTAAGGTATGCATGGGGAGTACGGCTTGTGCGCGTTTATGTGTTCTGTTAGTCAAATGGGTTGTATGGTTCAAAGCATGGTCTACAATTTTTGATCCGATTAAATGTAAATATGTTTATACTAGCTGGGGATCCAATCGAGGGACACCCTTATTGATGCACAATAAGACGTCCATTAATTTAGAGATATATTTGTGAGAATGATTCTATTTTGAAAATGGTGGGGGAATGTTGATGTATTTTCAAAATAAGAAAATAAGAATTGTGAATGACGTGTTTAAAGTTGGTCCCAAAGTTTGTTCTAAGTGTTTTTATGTGTATTGGGATGTGTGTCGACACACATGGCTCGTGTGTCGACACACAATCATACAGAACAGTGCTGCAGAAGTGTTTGTTGACATACAGAGCTCGTGTGTCCACACACAAACTTACAGAACACATAACACAGATTTGTGTGTCACAACATAGGATAGTTTTTTAATTGGTTTTCGCGCAATAAATCTTAAGAAAAGTGTTCACATGCCTCGAAACCTGTAGATCTCTTAGTTACCTGTTACTTGCAAATTTGAAGTGTTTACTCCAATAATATTACCATCCTAACAACTAGGCTAAACTAGGGAGGGTTGAGAATTTAAGAACTATTCTACACTTTTGTAGGGCCAATCATGAGATTTTAGATGTCCACAAAAAGTTTAGTTGATGGCCCTGATTTTGGTGATCAACCCTAACATTTAAGTTGATATATTATCATCCTAACCACTAGGCTAAATCGGGGAGGATTACGAATGAAAACTTAAGACCTATTCCACACTTTTGTAGGGCTGATCATGAGATTTTAGATGACCACAAAAAGTTTAGTTGATGGCCCTGATTTTGATAATTCGAGCGGTCAAAACTAGCTTGAGCCAACTATGCATAATTCGCTTCTATATCAGAATACTAGATAATATGTGGACCACTTATATCACCACAAGAATTTTGTGAAATTGCAATAGACAAAATCCATTGCAAATCTGTAGCAAAGTACAAAAAGCAATAGTTTTGCAGCGAAAAAGCTTCAGATCAACATCCATTGCAAAAACACAACAATAAGAACAACAACAACAACAACATACCTGACGCCTCAAGGGCTCCCGCCTAAGCGAGGTCTGGGAGGGGTGGATGTACGCAGCCTGACCCCTTAGGGTGTAACCCTACGGAGAGGTTGTTTTCGAGGACTCCCAACCTTATAGGGTTGGCAACACGAGGACTTCCCAAGAGGTCACCCATCCTAGTACTACTCTCTCCCAAGCACCCTTAACGTCAGAGTTCTAGTGGGATCCGATTGCATTAGTGCTCGGTAAATGAACCCTATCTGTTGCAAAATAACCCGTGGAAAATTATTTGCAAATTGCAACTTATTTGGCAAATGAAATTTGCAGCAGCCCAAATTCGTTGCAAACGCGCCGGAAATTTGCCAAGGATTTGCAAGGTTCGTTGCACATTTGCAACGGACAAGGTTGCTGGAAATTTTTTCCAACTTTACAACGTGTTTTGTGAGGGAAATAACTATTGCACAGTTGCAACAAATAAAATCCTCACAAAGTCATTACAATTTTAAAACGAAATTTTCAACGAATGTTGTCCTTGCACATTTGCAACACTCTTGTTGTTTCAAATTTGTTGCAAATTTGCAACAGTATTGCAATGATAGCATGCGTTGCAAATTCGCAACGATAGTGTGGTTCAAATTTTTTGCCAATTTGCAATAGTTCTGCAACAACTTTGTAAAGAGTTTGCAAGTTAAAAATTCGTAAATGGTACAATTTTAAAAATTAAAAACGATTTGCAATAGATATGCAAACATATATGGTCATTGCAATTTTGTTGCCTATTTCTATTTTATATATATATATATAATAGAATTAATATATTTTACAATTGCTGAATTAATTTTTAAAAACTTATATGTTTCACAGTTTGAAATATAAAAAAAAACCACATATTCCATAAAGTCAATCAAATATTGAAAACGTAAACAATAATTAAAGAGTTCATGGGTTACAAAAATATGAAATATCAACTAATTAATCCATGGGTAAAATAGGAGGGATCAAACATAAAACAACAACTGATATCAAATACGAAACATCAATTTATAAAAAATTTCATGTTCTATTCGTTGCTTTCATCTTTGTGGTCTTCAGTAGATAGATCAGAGCGAGGACCATTCAAGGGTTTTGGAGGAGGAGGATAACCAATTCGCTTTTGACAATGTTTTGCAGTATGCTCGTCATCTTCAGATTCATCTGCCATAAATAAGTTGTTTCTTATTGTAATTGTTGATTTGATCTTCATGCTGATGTAAAAGGCTAGCTTGCTCACAAGAAGTAATTAATTAGTAGAACATATTAAGGAACCAATAGAAAACCCCCTTCTAAACAAACAAACATGAGTTATTTATACCCTTACTGGAATTTATTTTAAGTTAGTTCTACTTTTTCTCATGTTTTAAATAGTCCATAATGTTTGTAAATTTATTTGAATTAGTTACCCTTTTATTGTTTAAAATAGTTCTTCATATTTCATGATGAAAATTGTCTCCTACTGGTGACCACATTAGGTAAAATTTAAACAAACTTATATGAACCAACGAAAGAACTTTTATCAAGTAAGATGAAAAGGAACAAATATACAAAATCCAAAATGGAAGAAGGAACAAATCATAAAAATGGAATATCGAGTAAGATGAAGATTGTGACAATAATATCAACCAACAAGCATTGACAAACAATAATCCCAATCCACAAGTATTTGGAAATGAGCGATACTCTATGATAGCCTCAACATTGCATACATTTACCACTTTGAATCAAGACATGCCAATAAATAGAAGAATGATGAAGCCATAGGAACAATCTCACATCCTTCCAAATTATAGTACTCGCTTAATTACTTTTAGAAACATAAACTAGGACTTTATTAGCAATAACACAATTAGGTCATGAAAATTTTCCCACTTTTACCGAATGAAGATCTTATCACGCATTTAGCCATTGCGAATTTTAAAAACTTACATTAATCGAAATATATTATTCAAAACTTAAATTTTATATAGCCCACCAAAAGTGTATCAATGCTCAACTTTAACAACTTAGATCCTAACTAAATATTATCATAATCCCAAGGAATTCTATCCCAATAATGAATGGGGATAGATGATAGTCAATCATCATAAAGCTTGAATGCCAACCACAAAATAGCCTCATATCACTTTCTATACAATCATTCATAATTAATGCTTTACAATAATATTTGTCTCTTCAAATTATATATATATATATATATATATATATCTCAAAAAGGGAATTTAAGCTTTTAGCAAATAAGGCACACCAAAGATATAATCCATTAGAAGTGTAACAAGTCCATCCATACTCTAAATTTCACATCACCATCCACCACAACCACCAATCCTGTTTCCTTATATTCTCCCTTATTCACCTCATCTATCATAATACAATAATTAATAGAATGGTTACACATATTAACATGTATAGTGACATATGTTTGGCGAAAAAGATTAAGGGAGTTCTAAACCAACCATACATCACTCGCCATTGTCAACATTCAAGGACACTACAATACCCAAACTTATTATCAATAATGCTTAAGCTACACTCACTAAGTCCATCTACACTTATGAGATACCTACCTCCAAAAATATCAAATTTAAGCTCGTTTTGAAAATTACATCAATGAAACACACAGGAAATTGAGACAAATCCATGAATTGAAATCACAAATGTATGAGAACAATAACCAAGAAAGGAAGAAATTCATCTTGCTTCCTATAGATGACTCACTTTTAGGAAAAGTGGTGTTTCTCCAATAGGCTCGCCTCCAAAGTTCCACTAACTCAAATTTAATCTAGTTTTCACCCCATGATCCAATTGCGACTCACTTTTAGGAAAAGTGGTGTTTCTCCAATAGGCTCGCCTCCAAAGTTCCACTAACTCAAATTTAATCTAGTTTTCACCCCATGATCCAAGTGCCTAAAGCAAAATGTTAAGCACTCTTCCAATAAGTAATTCTCTGATATAGACCCCTCTAAATGAGCCCTATTTCCATCATATTACTTCAATTTTCCTAAATACCTCTAAATATAGAACATTCATCTGTATTGTATCAGCCCACCAACTCTAATTTCGTTGTATCAATGTCTAGTAAATATCTCATTATATTATACGTTTCACCATTAAAGGCTTGTTTTGATAAATAATATCCTCTTAAATGTCAACTCCTTTTCGTTTTTGGAACCCAACTTCAACAATGACTAACAATGTTATATTACCCTATATTGTTGCCAAATTTATCCCTTTAACTTCGCACTTTTGATCATAATTAGCGTCTGTTTGACCAAAAGAAAAAAAAATGGCAGATTTTGAAAGCTAAAAGCAATGTCTAGTTTAGTTCAAATTAGTTCTCATTTTTTTCTCGGGTTTTAGACCAACTAAAATGTTCATAGCTTTATTTGAATTAGTCACTCATCTTTTTTCATTTTTCAAAACAGTCAGTCATATTTTGTGACCAGATTAGCCTCCTATTTGTGACCAATTATGTAAAACTTAAATGAATCAACAAACCAAATATAAGTAAAAACTTTGGACCTAAAGTGTATATATATTCCTTAGCCTGATGCAAACACTGCCTCATCACCTGCCATGTCACATGCTCTTGCCACATCATCCTTGCTAAGTCAGCCCTAGGGGTCCCCACTATTCTATAAATATCTAAGTTGGTTAGGATATTTGCTCCAATTTCTCTAGTCTTCTCCCTCCTTCTTCTACATCTCCCTCCCTTTCTTCTATACTTGTACCTAAATATACTTCATCTATAAAAATATACATACAATGGGATAGCAATCCAGCTATCCTGTAGGCCTTGGTATTGAATATCATTGTGAAGCAATGCAATTGATGATGAAATAAAGTGAAGAGTACATGCTCTATATATAGAGCTACAAGACATGACAAAGACTAGAGTGCCCTTACCTCCTTACATATGGGGGGAGGGTAAGGGAGTCAATGTACTAAACCTTAGAAGTACTATACTCTAATACCCTAGAAGTACTATACTCTAATAGGCCCCCTCAATCAGAGGGGGGAGCAGCCACGTGAAGATTGGATTTGTGGTAGTGGAACAGGGTAGGACCGAGACCTTTGGTGAAGATGTCCGCAACTTGACGAGAGGTGGGGGTGTAACGAACTTGGAGATCACCCTTGAGGACCTTTTTCCCGGACATAGTGAAAATCAACATCAACATGTTTGGATCGATCATTTGAGATAGGATTGGCAGCCAGGTATGATGCAGAGATATTATCGCAGTAGATGATGATGGGGCCGGTGTGCCGGAGGCCTAAGTCACGCATGAGGTAGCGAACCCAGTCTGCTTTAGCAGCTGCCTGTGAGACGGCCCGATATTCGGATTCAGTGGAAGATTTGGAGACCGTGGCTTGTTTCTTAGCACGCCAGGAGATCAGGTTGGGGCCAAGGAACAAGGAGTAACCCGTGGTGGAACGACGCGTGTCAGGACAGCCACCCCAATCAGCATCAACATAGACAGCAACAGAGGTGCAGGTACCCGGAAGGATGGTGAGCCCATGATCATGGGTGCTTTTGAGGTATCGAAGGATCCGCTTAACAACCTACCAATGACTAGTTCTGGGAGCATGCATAAATTGAGAAACAAGATTAACAGCATAACAAATATCAGGACGGGTCATGGTGAGATATTGGAGAGCGCCGATGGCACTTCTGTATTCTGTGGGGTCGGAGAGGAGATCACCATCGGTTAGGGAAAGATGGGTGTGAGGGGGTAAGGGGGTTTTGATGGGTTTTGCATCTTGCATATTGAGTTTGGTGAGAAGATCAACGGTGTAACGATGTTGAGATAGAAAGAGGCAAGACAGAGTTCGGCGCGCCTCAATACCGAGGAAGTAGTGTAGGGGACCAAGGTCTTTCATAGCAAATTGAGAGGAGAGAGTGTCAACAAGGGTGTCGAGGGACTGGGTGTTAGAGCCTGTTAAGATGATGTCATCAACATATAGTAGTAAGCAAGTGATGTTGTCGGGTGTGCGAAGTAAAAAAAAGAGAGGGATCAGCACGACAACAAGTGAATCCTAAGGTGTAGAGAAAGGTACTGAAGCGTTGGAACCAAGCTCGGGGAGCTTGTTTGAGGCCATAGAGGGCTTTGCGTAGGCGACATACATGGTTGGGAAATTTGGGATGAATAAAGCCTTGCGGTTGCTTCATGTATACTTCTTCCTTTAGGTGGCCATGTAAAAAGGCATTTTTAACATCAAGTTGCTTGATGGACCACTTGTGAGTGATAGCAAGTGTAAGGATGAAGCGGATGGTAGGAGGTTTGAAAACCGAACTAAAGGTTTCCTTGAAGTCAATGCCTTGACGTTGGTGAAAACCTTGAGCCACAAGGCGAGCCTTGAATCGTTCAACGGCGCCATTCGCTTTATATTTAACTCGATATTTCCAAGTGCTACCGACAATGTTGTTAGTTGGGTGCGGGGGGCAAGGTCCCATGTGTGATTATGAAGTAAAGCGTTAAATTCATCAGCCATGGCTGCTTGCCATTGTGGATTTTTGACTGCCTGAGAGTAACAAGTGGGTTCCTATATGACTGTTATGGAAGAGAGAGACAAGGGATATTTTTTCTTTCGAATACCATCCTTGAGACGAGTTCGCATGGGGTGCACGTTGGTTGGCAGATTCATCGGGCCAGGCTCGGTGGGAGACTCGATCCAGTCGTGGGGGGAGGGAGGAGCAGCAATCGAAGCTGCCGGTGGTGGGGGAGAGGTGGGCTGGTCAATGGGGGGTAGGGCAAGGTCTTCGTGGGAGACCGTGGGTGTGATGGTGGGGTTGGGTGGACTCCTAGGGGAGGGAATAGGGGTGGGGGCCACCGCAGGTGGGGCAAGGGCCGAGGAGGGCTCCAGGGGGGCAGGGGCCGGTAGTGGCGGAGCTCCGGGAGTGATAGCGATTATGAGAGGAAGGTCGACTATACTCGCGGTTGAGTCCGGGGGAGTGATATGTGTAGGGTTGACTAGTTCTGGTTAGGGGAAGCTAGTTTCATTGAACGTGATGTGCCTGTTTATGTAGACTTTATCCGTTTGAGGATCTAAGCACCTATAGACTTTATGACGGGCAGCATAGCCTATAAAAATGCATGGTATAGAGCGAGGTGCAAGTTTGTGTGGTGCACGAGGTGTGAGATTTGGAAAGCATGCACAACCAAATGTGCAAAAACCAGAGTAGTTTGGTTGTTGTTTAAACATTTTTTCAAACGGGGATAAGTTATTAAGCACAAGGGTAGGAAGGCGGTTAATAATAAAGCATACTGTACAGGCAGCGTCATCCCAATGTGAGTAAGGTAACCGGGCTTGAATAAGTAAAGTCCGAGCCATGCCTATTACGTGTTGGTGCTTTCGTTCGGCCACCCCATTTTGTTGTGGGGTATCAGGACAAGAAAGAGGAAAGTGTATGCCATGTTGTCGGCATAGGTTGTTCATACGACGGTGATCAAATTCACGGCCACCATCACTTTGAAAAATTTTGATTTTTGTGGAAAATTGGTTTTCAACTAGTGCTTTAAATGTGACAAAGATATCAAATACTTCGGATTTATGTTGCATAGGGTATAACCATGTAAAGCGAGTAAAATCATCAATAAAGTTAACATAGTATTTGTAACAGGAGTTTGACGCTACAGGAGATTGCCATACATCCGAATGAATTAAATGCAAAGGCGAAGAAGCTAAATGTAAAGCACGTTGAAAGGGAAGTCGGTGAGACTTTCCTAAGTTACAATGTTGACAAAAATCAGTAAAACGAGAACGAGGAATTAGTTTTCAAGAACAAAGAACATTTAACATAGGTTGCCCGAGATGCCCTAAAAGTTGATGCCATAGGTTTCCAGAAAGAGTTTGTGCCATGAGACCGGTGTAGTGGGGTGAAAGATTGTAAAGTGGCCCATTACTGCGAACTCGAAGCAGAGGGATCCCCGTAGCCTTGTCCTTGATAGAGAAAAATTCAGAGTCAAATTCAATAGTGCATGAGTTATCTTGACATAGTTGTTTTATGGATAATAAATTATGGGTGAGTTTGGGAACCACCATAACATTGTTAAGTTGAAGAGGACGCATTTTAGTTTGTAAGGTAGTGGAACCAATATGACTAACAGGTAGTAAAGCACTGTTCCCAACTAAAATTCGCTTTTGACCATTGTAAGGAATAGTAGTGTGAAGCATACCAGAGTTGGGTGTCCTGTGATTGGTTGCGCCAGAGTCAGGATACCAATTGTAGTCTTGAGATTCCGTGATGGACAAAGCAGCAAGGGAATGCGAAGGATCTGGAAAGGATGCATGATCGAAGCGATGGTAACATGATGCAGCACTGTGACCCGGCTTATAATAGATTTGGCAGAATACCAGTGCAGGGCCGAGAATTCCAGGTGTGGGCGGGCGTGCCTGTGGCGGGTTGGGGTTGTTGGGTCCTATGTTATGACGTTGATTTTGGCCCCCAGAGCCGCCCCCTCGATTGCCATGACGATCGTTGTTACGGCCTTTACCTTGACCACGACCCGCACGACAAGAGTTTGACCCTTGGGTACCTGTATTTGAAGCAACTAAAGCATGCTGTGGGTCAGTGGTGGTGTGGCCCTGGTATCGGCTTTGGGCACTTTCTTTATTAAGCAAGTCAGTTTTTAATTTTTCAAAAGCAGGGGTTGGAGTGGTTTGGCGAGTTAAAGTAGCAAAAGCGGCATATTCAATAGGAAGCCCATAAAGGGCGTAATGTACTAGTTCTCGATTGGAAATTGGGGGGTCTATAGCAGCTAGATCATCAACAATAGATTTTAGTTCCGAAAGGTATTGTTGCATTGTTTTGCCATCTTTCTTTACGTTGATTAGTTGGGACCTCAGATCATATTCCTTGGCCAGCGAGTGGTCTCAGAATCGTTTGACAAGGGCATCCCACATGGCTTTTGATGTGGGTTGTCGAACAGTATCGTTTAAGAGAGAGCAAGAGAGGGTTGCCGAAATACAAGATCTGAGACTTTGGTCAATACGGACCCAATTTAAATAGTCCGGGTTGGGGATGGAGGAGCCAGCACTGTTTAATATATGAGTTGGGGGACAGGGCCATGAGTTGATGGGATACTAAAGGCATGTAAAATTGTTCTCTCCAGGCGATATAATCAGTAGCATTTTCAAGTTTTATCGTTATTATACTGGAGATATTAGAAAGGGGAAGTAATAAAGGTTGATTTGTAGTATGAGTTAGGTTAGGATTTAAAAGAGGGGTTGTGGGGAGGTGAACACCAAGGGGTGCTGGCGGCTCAGATGCAGCGACAGCGGGTCCCCACCCATGGTGGCTGTTCGGTACAGTCGAGTAGGTCCCACCGGTGAGCGGGTGGCCGGGGATTGCAGCGGGGAAGGGTGGAAGTTGAGAGAGACCCGACCAGTGGTGGTCCCCATTTCGAAGGGCAGCACCGGTGGTCGGTTTAAGGGGAAGAGGGGGAGGGAGGTTGGGATGCCCGAGCCAAAAAATTCAGAAAGTTGCGACCTCGTGGTAACTAACGAAGTATCGGAGATGGCAACACCGGCATTTGTTAGACCATTGAGGGGTAGATCCGAGGTCGTAGATCCGATATGGGGAAGATCGAGCATGACCATGGAGGAACCGGACACCCGACGTTTGACAGAAGCACCGGCATAGGGAGAGCCAGGTTCGGCCGGAACAGGGGCGGCCAACGCTGGGACCGTGTGGGAGGGAGGGGCTGCCATAGATTGTAGTTTAAAGAAACAGAGAAAAAAAATTGAACAGAGAAGAAGAACAGTGATGCAAAAAAAAAAATTAAATAAAAAATAATAACCAATTGAGAACTAGTACTTTAGACCGGAAAAGAAAATTAAAGAGAAGAGAGAAGAGGAGAGTCTCTTTGAGAAGCTCTTGATACCATGTGAAGTAATGCAATTGATGATGAAATAAAGTAAAGAGTACATGCTCTATATATAGAGCTACATGACATGACAGAGACTAGAGTGCCCTTACCTCCTTACATATGGGGGGAGGGTAAGGGAGTCAATGTACTAAACCCTAGAAGTACTATACTCTAATACCCTAGAAGTACTATACTCTAATAATCATGTTAGATTGTGCTTGTTCAATTGTGATTGGATTGTGTGTGAGTGGAGATTGAATCTAGATATTGATTGATTAGATAGGATCCCATCTTGGATCCTATCAATTGGTATCAGCGCTTGAGCTCCTCGGCTGCTGGTGTACTGTGGTTGACTGGATCAATGGAGTGCTGTGTTAATTGGATTGGTGGTGAGCTATGCTATGATCAACATCCATGGCAGACTGGACATGCTAGCAAATGTTAATGAGAGAGCTTGATCGTAGCAGCAATGCGCTTGATGAGAAGCTTGATTGTAGGTGTAATAAGCTAGCTGCAAACATGGCTGAGATGCGCTAGATGATAAACGGCTTATCATTGCAAATGCGAACTATTGTTGGTTTGGTCCAAAATATGCCCATGCCACTGGCGCCTCCAGCATCGCCATCTCTTCACGGATCGGAGCATCAATTGTTGTCGCCAGCTTCACGAAGAGACCCTCACCGAGGTAACTATCACTTTTCTACTTGTCTTACGAAAGTAGAGTTTCTGAGGTTCAGTGAGGGTGATGTCGTAAGTTAGCTGTATTAGTATGAGAGGTATTTTATCCTCGACTGAAACCCAGATGATCAGAAGTGAAGGTTGGCTAGTGTTTCCTTAAATGGTGCTACTTTAGCATAGCATAATTTGGTGTACCCATTCCTTTGGATGTGTACTCCGCTGAGATCGATGTCCGTTTTTCCAAAGCCACTCAAAGCCCACTTACCGAGCTTACTAGGCTCACGCAATTTGGCAGTTTAGAAGAGTATTTGAGGGCTTTCGAGCCGTCAATTAGTCGTAGCGGCTTGAATGAAGAACATAGTATTTTCATGGGGGGTTGTGTTAAGACTTTGGCTTAAGATGTTTAAGTTGAACACGTTACAAGAAGCCATCACACTCGCCTAGTTACAAGAGGCAAATTGTGCATATATTAAGCATGTGACTGGAAAGAACCCCGCCAAAATAGCGCCTATCCTGCTATTACAGAGTACTGCCACTAGGGTGACCCCAAACCAACCAACAAGATTTTCGCCAACTAGGCCAAGTGTAGTCCCACTAACAAGAAACCCGCCAACAGCTCGGACCCCTAAGGGTATATCTCCAGCAGACATCGATGACCTGCGAGCAAAGAACCGCTGTTTTTATTGCCGTGGACCATTCATGCCAGGGCATGTGTGCCCAATGCGACGATGTGTACAGATGTTCTGGATTGAGGCTTCTGATGACTAGATAGTCTACAAGATTGGAACGGAGAATCGTGCCGCTGACACCTTATCTCGCCTCTCAAGCTTGGAAGTTCTTTGTATGGAGCTATCCGCCATCTCCTCTGATCTTTATAGCACCTTGCAGGAATCTTGGCGTCAAGACCCTGCACTTAGCACAATCATTCATGGCAAGATGACATAACCCCTCTCTCATCCACGATTCACTTGGCATTGAGATCAGCTTAGGCATTGTGGCCGCCTAGTAGTAAGTGCTATTACCGCCTTATGCAATTCGATCCTTCTGTGGATGCACGACTCGCCTCAAGGGTGGCTTTCTGGAGTAGAGGCAACTTATAAGCTAGTTCAAACACTCTTTTGTTGGCCGGGTCTTAAGAGAGACATTCGCGAATATGTTCGCAATTGTTCATTCTGTCAACAGAACAAATATGAGACAGTGGCTTCTTTGAGATTGTTACAATCGTTGCCCATACCGGATACCGTTTGGAGTAACATTTTGCTGGACTTCATTGAGGGTGTTCCACCATCTTCTGGGTTCACGGTAATCCTTGTGGTGGTAGATTGTATTAGAAAATATGCTCACTTCCATGCTTTTCGCCATCTGTACTCTATGGTTGATGTTGCTTAATTATTCTTAGATAAGATATATCGGCTACATGGACCTCCTGACTCTATCATTATCTAGACCCAATTTTTGTTAACACATTTTGGAAAGAGCTCTTCAGCCGGGTTGGGACCCAGCTCAACCTTTCTTCATCCTACAACCCTCATTCGGACTGTCCGGCCGAAGTGCTCAACAAATGCCTTGAGACTTACCTCCAATGCATGGCGGGTGAATGCCCCAGCAACTGGCACCATTGGCTTCTTCTAGCAGAATGGTGGTACAACACTACCTTTCACACTACTTCCCAAGCATTGCCATATAAATTCCTTTATGACCAGCTTCAGCCAATTCACCTCCCTTATCTTTCGGACGAATCCGCAGCAGAGGCAATTGATCACAGCTTGTCTGCCGGGGAAGAATCTATCAGGGGTCCCAAGCATCACTAGCAACGTGCCCAAAATAGGATGAAGCAACAGGCGGATCATTAATGTTCAGACCATGAGTTTCAGATTGGCAAGTATGTCTGGCTTAAGCTTCAGAGCTACCGCCAATAGAGCGCTGTCTGCCACCAATTTCATAAGCTTGCTCCACGGTATTATGGACCTTTTCGAATCCTCGATCACATTGGGCTAGTCGCTTAAAAATTAGAACTTCTAGCGCATGCCACCATACACCACACTGTCCATGTTCTCCCTTTACACGATGCCGCCAGGCCCCTGCTAGCTCCTCTTTGTTACCTTCAACTTGGACACCAGCTCCGGTTCCACTCCAACTTGAGCACATTCTAGATCGAAGGGTAGTTCGCAGGCGCCGCATTGCCGCCACTCAAGCGCTGATACAGTTGCAAGGTCGTTCACCCGAGGACGCCACTTGGGAATTCCTTCATGAACTTCAGCTCTATTTTCCAGACTTTAACTCTTGTGGACAAAGGTCTGGTCCAAGGTGGGTATTGATGTAAACCTTACCTTGTCACCTGCCACATCATCCTTGCCAAATCAGCCCTAGGGGTCCACACTATTCCTTAAATATCTAAGTTGGTTTGGATATTTGCTCCATGATTTTTTAATGTAAAAGCCTCCCCTCACACCCCCCCATCCCCCCCCCCCCCCCCCCCCCCCCCCCCCCCCCCCCAAAACCAATTTCTCTAGTCTTCTCCCTCCCTTTCATCTATACTTGTATCTAAATATACTTCATCTATACAAATATACATACAACGGGATAGCAATCTAGCTATCCCATAGGCCTTCCTATTGAATATTGTGTTGGATTGTGCTTGTTGGATTATGATTGGATTTTGTGTGTGTGGAGATTGAATCTACATATTTAATAATTAGATAGGATCCCATCTCGAATTCTATCGTAGCTTCTTCTAAATATCATCAATAGTATAGAATAGTTTAACACAATATCAGATAGTGTTTTATATGAACCACAAACCTTAGAGTTTCTAGTAAATAAAATCAAAAATTAAATATTGTTCTCAAATATGGCTCAAGAAATGCTAATATTAGAAATTATTTGTCCCACCGAAAGAAAACCACATTGGGTTCAAAAATTAGGGTTTAACACCACAATATTCCAAAAATACACCAAAATCACTGCAATAGAACAAAATCAGACCAAATCATACCAAATTAGGAAAACCAAACAAAAATCCAACATAAATCATACCAAAATAAAAAAAAATTAGGGTTGCACAAATCTGGGTGGAAGATGAACTGTCAGGTGACTTTCATTCAAGAATTTCATGGGCATGATGATCGACGGTGGTGGTGCTAGAGGGTGACGTGATGGTGGTGGCGCTCGCCAGTGACGGTGGCAGCGGCAGTTGAGGTGGCAGTAGTTACGTTTGTGTGGGGAGAGTTTGTGAGGGGGAGGGGGTTCATGGGTGGGGGGCTAGATTATTAGGGGTTGTTCTTTTAACAAAGACTTTTAGGATTAAGACATAAAAATTTATGAGAGAGGATACAAAAGTTATTTATATGAGAAAAATTACAATGAATTTGTAACGGATTTGAAAAGAGTTATTTACACGGTTGGTCCCTCATCTTTTATTTTATTTAAATTGATCCCTTATCATTTAGTCCCTCATCTTTTCTTTTGTTCAAATGGTCTTTCATGTTTTATTTTATTACAAAATCGGTCCCTCATTTTTGTAATTTTTGCCTAATTTTGGTCACAATATAGGAGACTAATTTTAATATAAAATAAAATATGAGGGACCATTTTAAAAAAATAGATATGGGACTAATTCGAACAAATTTAAAATGTTGAGGGGCCCAAGTTGAATAAAGTTATAAAGATGAGGAACCAATTTGAACAAAAAAAATTAACATTAGAGACTGATGTGCCCTATATTTACATATTTTACCCAAAAGAAACCTCCAACACTCCCGTCCTACAATGAATCAAAGTGTTGGCCGTAGCTAAGAACGGTCGACCTAGAATAACGGGAGCGTTGTGCTTTTGCCGAGGAGTAGGGCCTATATCTAAGATAATGAAATCAACAGGGATGACAAACTTGTCAACCTTGACAAGTACAACCTCCACTACCTCAAGAGGTACCTGCTCTATCCTATCAACCAACTGAAGTGTCACATTAGTTGGCTTAAGGTCTCCTATACCCAATTCTAGAAAAAGTAAAGGATGAGGCTCTAGTTCTAGCAAGGCCCTACTGGTATAACGCTCTGCTAAGATGCGTGGAACAGTAAATGCCCCCGGGGTCTAGAAACTTGGGTGGGGCACCTGACACTAAAATGCTGCTCACCTTCTCCGCGAGGCAGACCTTCTTTGGGATATGCGCTTGCGCGCGATTCTTTTTGGTGCAAAGGTCCTTGAGGAACTTGGCATACATATGAATGTGTTTAATGGCTTCAATCAATAGTAAGTTGATCTTCACATCCTTAAACACATCAAAGAGCTCAGCCCTCTTGGGGTTATCCTTCTTCTTTGGTCCTACAAGGCCGAAAAAAAAAAAGCGAAAATAGGTTCCAAAACACTTTCACGTGATCCCTCCCTATCAATAGTGGGAGGGGGAGTCACATCATTCCTAGTTTCAACCTCAACTTCCCTAAGATTCTCCTCTCTTGAAACCGACACAACCTGAGCTTTCTCATTGAACTAGTTTATCCTGTCGAATTTGTGAGCGGTTGGGAGGGTAACCTCCCTTCCTCTGTCCTATTCAGTGCGTGGGTCAACTGTCCTATCTTATTTTCTAATTTGGCGATAGATTGCGAGTGAGACAGAACAAGTTGCGTGGTGTAATCCATAAGGTGGAGCATACCCTCCTTGAACTATGATGTATATCCTGGAGGTGGAGGAGGAGGGTTATTATGAGCAACATTGGAGTTAGGTCGAACGTCAAACCTATGCCCTACTTGAAAAACGGGAGGGTGCACGTTACCTACAAAGTTGGGATCTTGTTGTTTCGTGGGTTGATATTGATTCACGTCCTGCTTCCACGAGAAGTTCGGATGATCACACCACCTGGAATCGTAGGAGTTTAAGAAAGGGTTTCAATTTCCCAAGTATCTTTGAGCTGCATAAACCTGTTCCTGTGCGTATTTGGGGAATTGTGATGCATATAAACAATTAAGCATAGAATAGTCCTCAGCTGAATAAATGTCACATGGAGTAATACCACTTGATGACTCAACTATATTGACCATGCGCACATTAGTAGGATTCACATGCAAGTTCATAATCTAATCCATCTTCCTACTAAGGCGTCTAGTCTATGGTTGATGTCATCGTTGGGCGCTACGTCGTAGACATCATGTGTACCCCCTTTAACCACCCTCATAGAAGATGCTTGGTTGAGAGAGTGTTCGCTGAGGCGCTAAAATAGCGTCCACGCCTCACCCTCGTCTTGTTGGTTAAATGCACCCCTGCATGAAGCATTGACTATTTGTTTGTTAGATGCACTGAGACCATCATAAAAATATTGTACTAGAGCCCACTTAGGAGACTCGTGGTGGGGATTCTCCTTGAACCTGTCCCATCTCTCATGAAATTGCTCCTGGTCCTTTTGCTCGAAACTATTGATTGCACGCCTAACAGCCATAATTCTAGCTTTAGTATAAAACTTCATTAGGAACTTTTGTTGGAGATCAGCCCAAATGTTGATTTCACCTCTCGGAAGTGACTAAAACCACCTTTAGGCTACATCCTTTAACAAGAATGGAAAAAGACATAGCCTAATAGCATCAGTTGAAACATGTTGATAGTGACAAGTTTTGCAAATTTCTGTAAACACATCAAGGTGCTTGTATGGGCTCTCAATCGACTTCCCATAGAAAGTGGGCAGCATGTTGATGATCTCAGGCTTGATTTTGAATTTTGCATTATAACTCTAGCGGATGCAATGTACATTTGGGGAACAAAGTGGTCCCCAATCATAAGAGGAACAATGTTAGCCAGGAAAGAAAATTAATTAAAACAAATAAATAAGGAAACCAAAATAAACGAAAAAGAAAAATAGCAAAGAAGAATAAAATAAAAAATAAATTAGTTTAGTTTTTTTATAAACAAAGAAAATCAAAATAAATATAAAAATAACTTGTTAATTTCTAAATCCACTTAGCCTACCAATTCCCCGGCAACGATGCCAAAAACATGATGTGTTCTAAAAGGGTGTTTTAAAACTGTCCACTCGCAAGCGCACGAGATCGTCGTAGCTAAATCGGGTATACGGGTCATATCCATAGAGAATCCGAGTTAAGTCTATTTTAGTGATTAAAGAGCAGTTGAAATCAAGGTTCTGTTGATTTGAATTTGTTAGCTATACTAATAAAACTAAATATAGACTATAGTTGCCAATTCAATTTAGATTAGTTCAGGGAATGAATTCAGGGTAGCTTTACTTTTACCCCGTCATTATATTCTGCTATGACAATGATTTAGAAGGCTTAGGTTACAAGCACTAAGCCTGGGTTACTATTTAAACTATGCTTAGGGTAATGAATTAATCTAAAGACATAACCTATCACATCACCCTACGTGTAGCATAGGTTATTATCTCATTAGCACTACTTAATTCCTTTCTTGCTCTTAGTTTAATATTAAACATGTATTAATACTTAAGTTAGGGTTAAGGGTAATGAACTAGTCTAAGGGCATAACCCATCGTATCATCCTAGCATGGATTATCTCAATAGCACTAACAAATTCTTTTGTCATCCCTAATTAAATATTAATTTGTATAAAGGATTGTGTTTAGGGTTGGGTACAACCTCAATCCTAACCACGCGTAAAAACCAGTTATGTTATGGTCTAGGCTACAAGCTTGTAGACTAACGCTAATAATTTGGAGATCTCACCATGGCTACAAGCTCACACAAAGAAACACCAAACACAATCATAAATTCCCTACTGTCAAAAGCATAACATAAATCCGGGAGACAGGCGGCTACCCGCCCTTCATCTCTAAACTACATGTATATTCCTCCATAGGAGTTTTCCACATCATTCAAATCCAAGAAAGAAAACCATAATGATAAAACTAAGGATTTGAAGACTCCCCCAATTGATGTTGATGTTAATCCTTGCTAATGTTCCCCAGTACTCCAACTAGTTGTGCTTTGGCGTTTGAGAACTCCTTGGATCTCGTAGCGACTTTGGGAGGGAGAGGAGGCGTAGAAAGAGATGGGAAATTGGGTCTTCCCCTCTTTAATTTGTATTTGCGGCTCACGCCGTAGATGTGGCACCGATCAATCAGCAATGTGAACGATCGATTGTCACACTTATGGAATAAAGACTTTCGTTCCTCCCCCTATTTTATATATATATAAAGTATTCACGAGACCTATTTAAGTTACCGAATTATGAACCGATTGGCCCTTTTTTGTTCACGTGGTCGGGTTTCTCATTACAATCTTCAAATATGCCCCGATTATCCTTGATTTTGTTGCTTTTCCACCTTTGTTTGCTCCGTTGTACTCCAAGCCTAGATGTACCTATATTACAACAAAAACACACATGTAAAAGCCAAATATTTCACAAGAGTGAAGAATAAAATATGTAAATATAAGGCACATCAATAATATATTATATATTATATTATAATATGCTATATTATATTGTAGGTTTTTTGTATTTTGCCACTTATATTTTATACTATCTAAGCTTTTAACCACCTAAAATGAATCTTTGGTAGAAAATGACCACCATTTGACAACTCTATTAGAACAACTGAATATTCCATCCAATTTTGGAATATTCTATGTTCATTCCCTGTATTTTATGATTTCTAACTTTTAACCACCTATATTTTATGATATGTAGCTTTTAACCACCTGTATTTTATGTTTTTTTAGCTTTTAACCACTTTTATTTTATATATGTAGCTCCTAACCACTTGTATATTATCATATATAGCTTTTAACCACATTTATTTCATTATTACTAGCTTTTAACAACCCGTATTTTATGATATATAGCTTCCAACTACCTTTTTTCTTAACCGCATATTATAGAAACATTTTCGAAAATTTGTGTGTCGACACATAGATTCTATGTGTCGACACCCAAATCAACACAAAGAGCAATTATAGCCATTACCTTGCACGGGTTTTTGTGATTTTTGAAAAATTAATTTAGTGTATTTTAAAGTGTTCTGTCCCTTATTAAAGACATGTTTGATAATATGTGTCTCTTTCTAAAAGGCACATGGATTTCTATATATGTCATAACATGTGTGTAAACAAGAATTTGCACTAGACCTAAGTACAAACATATGTCACAAGCTATAAAAATTGAATAACAAAAATATGCTGAAAATATACCTCATATGTATAAAAGCTATACATTTACTCAAGCTTACATAAATCTTCAAGATGCAAAACTTCTTACTAATCATGCCCAATCATTTTTACTTAATAGTATAGTAATCAAAAAACCACCAATGTCACCTAATCATTGATTCTATTTGAGAAAAAAAAGTAAGGCTACCAAAAAAAAAAGAAAATTCGATCAGTTTGACAATATTATCATATCTTCCAATATGGCATTTCTTGTTGGTAAGGCCTGTTATCATACCTATCTCAAACCACCGATATTTTTAAATTACTTCATTAAGTTTAGCAACCATAAAATTACTATCTCAAACCTTAAGAGATTAATACGTTATTTATTCTAAAATATAGGTGGTTAAAAGCTATATATTATGAAATATAGGTGGCTAAAAGTTAGAAATAATAAAATATAGATGGTTAAAAGCTATATGATATCATACAAGTGATTGAAAGCTATATATCATAAAATAAAGGTGGCTAAAAATCTAGAAATCATAAAATAGGTAGTTAAAAGCTATATATCATAAAATACAAGCGGTTAAAAGCTAGAAATCGTAAAATATATGAAATGAACATGAAATATTCCAAAATTGGATGGAATATTCCATTTTTCTAATAGAGTTGTCAAATGGTGATCATTTGCTACAAGAGCTTTTTTTTTAGACGGTTAAAAGCAAAAAAAAAAAAAAAAAGAAAAAGAAAAAGAAAAAAGAAAGTCCGGTGGTTAAAAGTTAGATAGTATAAAATATAGGTGGTAAAATTCAAAAAATCCTATATTATATATATATATATATATATATATATATATATATATATATATACTGTTAACTTTCCAAAATTAATTTGGAAGCCTAACCTTGTAGAAGAGAGTTTGAGATGAGAAAAGAAGGGAAGGGGATGAGAAAATAGAGAAAGGAGATGAGAAATAGAGAATTCCCTTGGGAATAAGATTTCATTTCATTTCATAAATCAAAATTACACTATAAGCTCTCCATTTATACAAGAATTCAGATAAAAAACCCTAGCTGAAGCAACAGCCGCAAATTCCCCTGCATTGTAACAAACTCTAACTGATTTCTGAACAGGGCCGTCACGTGGCTGTCACGTGCTGCGGAGGAGCCTAAAACCATTTAAACTAGTGCAATTTTAATTGTTGTTACATCATATAAACTCTAATCAAAAGTAATACTAAAAATAAAAAAATGCATTACAAGTAAAATTTATTAATTCATAACAATCCCTCCGTCTTGAAAAGCTTCTTGTCCTCAAGAAGTGAAGCTCGGAAAAAGGCTCTTCAAGAATTTGTAGTCCTCCCATGTTGTAAAGTGCTCATTTAAGTTGCTCCAAGTGACTTGGACTTGGTGGATCTTCTGTTTGTTCAGCTGCAGCACCCGTTCAGACTTGACAGAGCTTGGTTGTTGCAGTAAAATGCCATTTGCTTCAGCTATGGGCAGGTTTTGGCTCGTATCGGCATTTCTCTTAACCTATTTTTTAAGGAGGGACACATGAAACACGGGGTGAATGTAAGAATGTGAGGGTAAGTCGAGCTTGTACGCCACATTGCCAATTTTTTCCAGAATTTTGTAAGGACTGAAGTAACGAGCACACAACTTGACGTTGCGTCGAACAGCTACAGTTGATTGTCTATAGGGTTGTAGTTTGAGGTAGACCATGTCCCCGATGTCATAGTTCTTGTCTACTGTCCTCTTATCCGCATAATGCTTCATACGGGCCCGAGCTTGTTGGAGATTGTCCTTAAGCGATTGCAAGATCTGTCTCCTCTACTGCACAAGCTGTGTTGCTGCTGAATCAGTGAGTTTGGGCTGTCGGATCAGCATAGGAGAAGGTGGAGAGTATCCATACAATGCTCGGAAGGGTGTAGTGCCAATGGTTGTGTGGAAATGTGTGTTGAACCAAAATTCGGCTAAGGAAAGCCAACGGTTCCACTCCTTGGGCTTCGAGAAGACCATGCTCCGGAGATATTGCTCCACACATTGGGTTACTCTTTCGGTTTGCCTATCCGTTTGAGGATAGTAGGAAGAACTAAGAGCCAACGTGGTTCTCATCAGCTTGAACAATTCCCTCCAAAAGTTGATTGTGAAGATTTTGTCCCGGTCCGACACGATGGATTGGGGCAATCCATGTAGCTTGTAGATGTTGTCGAGGAAGAGCTTTTCCAACTTCTTCACAGTAACCGGTCAAGTAAGAGCAAGAAAATGACTATATTTGGTGAAGCGATCCACTACGACCCTTATGACCTCCTTGCCTTCGGATTTCGGTAGCCCCTCAATGAAATCCATACTAATGTGAACCCAAGCACCATCCAGAATAGGAAGAGGTTGAAGAAGTCCTTTGTATTGCGGATCTCCCAATTTTGTTTGTTGGAAAACTTCACAAGACTTCACATAGTCGCTTACATCCTTTTTCACGCTCGGCCACGTGAAATAAACTTTAATTCGTTGATAGGTGCCTTCCACACCCTCGTGACCTCCCCAAGAAGCATCTTGTGAGGCTCGGATGACCTATTTTCTCAAGTCGGTAGCAGCACCAAAACACAGTTTGCCCTAAACACGCAGTAGACCATTCTGCACTATCGGTTCGTTGTGATTTGCAGCCATTTTCGTGTCAGTCTGGAGCGCTGCAGCAGTCACCTTTTCACAAGCAAATGGATCCCCCTCGTAGGACTTGTGTAGCTCTTCGACCCAAGAAGGAATTACCACCGAAATGGCTGAGCATGTGCCTGAAACAGTGTCCTCAAAACGCCTTGACAGTGCATCTGCAGCTGCGTTTTCTTTGCCACTTCTATACTCGATATCGTAATCAAGACCTAACATTTTCATTAAGCCCTTCTTTTGAATTCTTGACACGATCTTCTGTTAGAGGAGATATTTGAGGCTTTGGTGATCCGTCCGAATGGTGAATTTATGACCCTCCAAATAATGCCTCCATTTCTCCACGGCTAAGAGAATTGCGAGGTACTCCATTTCATAAGTCGACATCGCCTGATGTTTGGGGCTTAGAGCTTGACTTAGATATGCAATGGGCCTTCCTCTTTGAGAGAGAACATCCCCAATACCAGTACCACTTGCATCGGTCTCTAAAACGAAGCCTTCGGTGAAATTCGGCATTGTCAAAACCGGTGCTGCACACATAGCGGCTTTGAGAGCTTCAAAAGCGGCCTGAGACTTCTTGTTCCACCCAAAAGCATCCTTCTTCAAGAGCTCTGTTAAAGGTTTGCCAATGGAACCATAACCTTTAATGAAGTTTCTATAATATCTAGTCAATCCCAAGAATCCTCGCAATTGCTTCAAATTGATCGGGGTTGGCCATTCTTGCATTACTCGGATCTTGTTAGGATCAGTAGCTACGCCCTCTGATGAGATGATATGACCCAGATATTCAAGCTTCTTTTGAGCAAACGAGCACTTGGACAATTTTGCAAAAAACCGGTGTTGTCGCATCAAGATGAATACTTGTCGAAGGTGTGTGAGGTGAGCTTCATATGTGGGACTGTAGATCAATATGTCGTTGAAGAATACCAGTACCGACTTCCTCAAATAAGGCTTGAAAACGTCATTCATAGCCGCTTGGAAAGTGGCCGGAGCATTTGTTAGACCGAAAGGCATAACAACGAACTCGAAATGGCCATGATGAGTTTGAAAAGCGGTCCTGTAAATATCTGATTCAAGAACTCGGATCTGATGATATCCTTGCCTTAAGTCCAGCTTGGAAAAGAAGCACGCCCCATGAAGCTCATCAAGCAAGTCATCTATGACCGGTATCGGAAATTTGTCTTTCACGGTTAGTGTATTCAAACGGCGGTAATCGATGCACATACGGGCTGTCCCATCCTTCTTCTTTACAAGGATCACGGGTGAAGCAAAAGGACTTCGGCTTGGTCTAATGAAGCTCAACCGAAGCAACTCCTCCACTTGCCTCTCTATCTCGGCTTTTTGGCCATGGGGATACCGATATGGCCTAATTTTGAACGGGTCGGCATTTCCTCGTAAAGGTATGGTGTGGTCCACACTCCTTTGAGGAGGGAGACTCTTAGGCTCTTCAAAGATGTCTCTGAACTCGTCAATTAAGGTCTGAACAGCAGGATGATGAATCAGTTGCTGCATAACCGAGCTCACCATGAATAAGTGCCCGATCCACTGTATCGCCTTCTTTTTAATTCCACCTTGCACATCCTTTGCCTCGATTAATTTGAGCTGAGCTTCCTTGAATATGCCTTGCAAAGACACCTTGGTGCCATGAACTTTAAAAGCCACGATCATTTTATAGAAATCAAAGCCAACCGGGTTGAAGGTCCTCATCCAATCTACTCCGAGCACCATGTCGCAACCACCCAAGGGAATCACTCGGAAATCAAAGGTGAAATGATGGCCTTGCATAGACCAAGGGAAGGCTATACACTTGTTTTGTGTTGTCAAGGAGTTCCCATCAGCTACCATGACTGCCAAAGGATGAGTTTTCGTCACTTCGTGTTTGACCTTCTTAATCAACTTCGGGTCAACAAAACTGTGAGTGCTTCCACTATCAATGAGGATAATAATGGAGTGTTTTCCAATCCATTCCTTGATTTTGATTGTGTTAGGAGCCCCACTTCCGATTAGAGCCTTCATGGAGATCTCGACCTCGTCATCACTTGAGTTGCCTTGTACATTGCATTCGGTCTCTTCTAATTCAGCATCTGACTCGGTACTGTCAGCTTCATTTTCAGCAGGGACTCGGCTCCCTTTTGCATACATAAGTGCTTGTGCTTTGCACCTATGCCCGGGTTGATACGGTTGGTTGCATCGAAAACAAAGTCTAGCTGAAAATCTGTCACTGTTTTTACTGCCGAGACATTTGTTCTGCTGCACAGGTTTCGGTTTGCTGCTGGTATGATACTTTCCTTTGTCATATGAAGGGACTTGAGTTGCTTCAATCAAATTTTCTTTGTTGTAAGCGCTTGACAAAGTCTTAGGACCAATGGCTTTCACTATGTTTTTGATCCTAGGCTTAAGGCCACTCACAAAACAAGAAACGTAGTATGATTCGGCATCCTCGGGAGCAATGGCCAGAACTGACATCAAATTTGCTCTCAAATTCTCAAATCTAAGCATGTATTCTCTCACACTTGATGTTTGGACCAACTTGTGAAGTTATCCAGAACATCTGTTGATTCTCCTTCACCATACCGTTCACACATCTCTTCTACGAAAAGGCCCCAAGAAAGATGTGGTTTGCTTTTCAATAAACTATAGTACCAAACCTCATGATCACCATGAAGATGGACCGCAGCCAGCTGGAGTTTCTCCTCCTCCGGTACATTGTAATATAAGAAGTATCGGTCACACCTTCTAAGCCAAGATTCCGGTTATTTTCCATCAAATGGATCGATTTCTACCCTTGGCTGCCTATAAGAGCCACTCCTACCCCCAGATGTGTTGTCATTTGACACGGTTCTATGCTGATATAAATGATCCGGTAGTCTATCCATATGATCAAACACGTTGGGTGCAGCATGTTTGTGCATAACATAATTATATTACCGATTGTTTTGATCTGAATTCTCTGCATTTGTTCGGTAATTAACAGGTCCAAAAGTTCGTTCTTGATTTTCTATATTAATTTCAGGTCGAATAGGTTGATTTGCCGCTGATCTAATGTTAATGGATGGTCCTACACCAGGTTGTAACATAGGAGATTTACCTCGAGCGTGCATTCCATCATGTGATCTGTCCGGGCTGTTTTGCTGCTGTTCCATACTCGGTTGCTGCTGATCGACCTCAACTGTTTGATGAATCTGACTCGCGGGTTTGAGGATGGCCTCAACACTTGATTCACCATGTTTGTTAACTTGTTCTTGCAAGTGTTCAAGTTTCTCCTCAATGTGTTGCAATCGGTCTTGCAACTTGACATCATTAGCATCTTTGTCCATCAACAATGCCAAAATCTGATCCATTCTCTGATTAAACCCTCGTTGCATCGCTTGAAGATCTTCCTTAGTAGCATTTTGAGGTCCAGCCATGGGGTTTCCAGTGACAGTAGCAACGAAATCCAGATTGGACCTAGTTGTGTTTGCTCCTCCAGCTCCTGACCTTGTCCGAACTCCATCCGCCATTTTTGTTTCGAAATTTTTTTTTTTAATAGTTTAATCAATGTTTTTGATTGATAAAACCAGCTCTGATACCAATTGTTAACTTCCCAAAATTAATTTGGAAGCCTAACCTTGTAGAAGAGAGTTTGAGATGAGAAAAGAAGGGACGGGGATGAGAAAATAGAGAAAGGAGATGAGAAATAGAGAATTCCCTTAGGAATAAGATTTCATTTCATTTCATAAATCAAAATTATACTATAAGCTCTCCATTTATACAAGAATTCAGATCAAAAACCGTAGCTGAAGCAGCAGCTGCAAATTCCCCTGCATTGTAACAAACTCTAACTGATTTCTGCACAGGGCTATCACGTGCTGCGGAGGAGCCTAAAACCATTTAAACTAGTGCAATTTTAATTGTTGTTACATCATATAAACTCTAATCAAAAGTAATACTAAAAATAAAAAATGCATTACAAGTAAAATTTATTAATTCGTAACATATACAAAGACAGACAGGAAGAGAGGGCCGTAAGGGTGCAGGCCGCACACAAGTACCGAGGATGCCCTTTTTAAATGTCGAATGCTTAATTGTTCTAGGGATCATCTTTTGCCACGCCTCTCCTTCCCGAAGCTGCAACGAGATCCAAGGGATTCTCAAAACGCTGAAGCACCGGTAGTCGGAGTGCTAAGGGTTTCAAAGTAAGGATCAACATCAACATTAATTGGGGGAGTCTTAAATTCTTAGTTCTTTTTCCATTGTTTCTTTCTTTTGAATTTAATGATGTGTAAAAATCCCATATAGGAGTAGGCTCATAGTTTAGGGGTGAAGAACGAGTAGCCGTTCGGATCCAGGATTTATACTTTATTGTAGATAATGATTTATATTATGTTATTATCGTACCCCCGTGGGGAACTTATATTTATGATTGGTTTTCTATGGAGGAGCTTGTAGCCATGTTTAGATTCCTGATTTTTTTGCGTCCTGTCTACGCGTGGTCAGGGTTGAGGTTTTACCCAATCCTGAACATAATCTTGTATACAAACTAATGCTTGATTAGGAGTGAAAAAGGAATTTATTAGTGCTATTGAGATAATCCATGCTACACCTAGAGTGATAAGATATGTTATGCCTTTAAACTAATTTATTACCTTAAACTCTAACTTAAGTATTAATTCAAGTTTAACATGAAATTTGGAGATGGAAAGGAATTAAGTAGTACTATTGAGATAACCCTTGCTATGCCTAAGGTGATAAGATAGGTTATGCCCTTAGACTAGTTTATTAACCTAATCCTTAATTTAAGTGTTAACGAAGTCTTAGTGCTTGTAGCCTAAGCCCTCTATAGCATTATCATAATAAAGCATAATGATAGGATTCGAGTTAAGTTGCCCCGACCTCATTCCCTAAACTACCCTTAATTGATTTGACAACTTTAGTTTATAGTTAGTTTTATTAATTTAGTTAACAAATTCTAATCAACCAAACCCAAAAATTCAACCGCTCAATAACAACTAAATCCAACTTAACTTCGATTCCCTATGGATACAACCTGTATATCCGATTTAGCTGTAACGATCTCGAACGCTTGTGAGTACATGGTTTTAAAACACTCTTTAAAATCACACCAAGTTTTTGGCGCCATTGCTCGGGAATCGGTAGGCTAAGTTGAATTAGAAATTGACGAATTATTTTTGTTTTTATTTTTATTTTCATCTTCTTTGTTTAAAAAAAAACTACTTAGTTTTCGTGAATTTATTTTTCTGGTTTACATTTATTTTTCATTTATTTGTATTTATTTATTTATTTTAATTAAATTTTTTTTCATTATAGCCAAATTCACACCGGGTACGATTGGGGACCACTTCATTCCCCAAACGTACGTCGCACCTGTCAGGGTTACACTGCCCACCGTGGGTAATGCTAACTTTGAACTTAAGCCTGGGATCATCAACATCCTTCCCACTTTCTATGGGAAGCCGATTGAGAGCCCATAAGAGCACCTTGATGCGTTCCTTGAAATTTGTGAAACCTGCCATTATCAAGGTGTCTCGAATGATGTAGTTAGACTAAATTTTTTTTTTGTTTTCTTTAAAAAACGTAGCGAAGAGGTGGTTTCAATCCTCATCTAGGGTTGAAATCACCACTTGAAGACCTCGAACAACGCTTTCTGGTCAAGTTTTTCCCTAAAGCCAAAATGATGGCTATTAGGCGCGCTATAACTAATTTTGAACAAAAGGACTACAGCAATTCCATGAAAATTGAGATAGATTTAAGGAACTTCTTAGAAGCTATCCCCACCATGGGTCACCAAGTGGGCCTTTATTCAAAATTTCTATGGTGGTCTTAGTGCTTCTAACAAACAAATGGTTAATATTTCATGCGGGGGAACATTTAATCAACAAGACGAGGACAAGGCATGGACGCTATTTGAGTGCCTTAGCGAACACTCTCTCGACCAAGCCTCTTCTATGAGGGTGATTAGAGGGAGTACACGTGGTGTCTACGAAGTAGCACCAAACGATGATGTCAACCTTAGACTGGACACTCTTAGTAGGAAGATGGATCAGATTATGAACTTGCATGTGAATCCTAACAATGTGCGACGGGTCAATGCAGTTGAGTCATCAAGTGGTACTACTCCATGTGCTATGTGTTCGGATGCTAACCATTCCGTGCTTAATTGTTTATATGCGTAACAAATTTCACAAATACGTGTAGGAACAGGTTCATGCAACTCAAGGATATTCGGGAAACAGCGACCCATTTTCCAACACCTACAATCTCGGGTGGTGCAATCACCTGAACTTCTCGTGGAAGCAGAACGGCAATCAAAATCAACCCACAAGACAACAAGATCCCTACTTTGTAGGTAACATGCACCCTCCCGTCTTTTAGGGAGAGCACAGGTTTGATGTTTGACCTCACTCCAATTTTGCTCATGATGACCCTCCCCCTCCATCTCCAGGATATATGTCATAGTTCGAGGAGCGTATACTCCACTTTATGGAGGACACCACACAATTGGTTTGGTCTCACTCGCAATATATCGCCCAATTAGAGAAGCAGATAGGACAATTGACCCACGCATGAATAAGATAGAGGAAGGGAGTTTACCTTCCCAACCACTAACAAACCCCACAGGATCAACTAGTTCTAATCCTAGCTTACTCATTCACGAGCAAGCTGAGGTTATGTTGGTTTCAGGAGAGGAGAACCTTAGGGGAGTTGGGGTTAAAACCAAGAAGGACGTGACCTCGCTGATGGGGAGGCATCACGAGAGAGGATTTTTGAACCCGCTGCCCCTTTTCCTTTGGCCCTTATAGGACCGAAGAAGAAGGACGACCGAAAGAGGGCTAAGCTCATAGATGTGTTTAAGGATGTGAAGATCAAGTTCCGTTGATCGAAGCTATTAAACACATTCCTATGTGTGCAAAGTTCCTCAAGGACCTTTGCACCAAAAAGAAGCGTGCGCAAGCACATATCCCGAAGAAGGTCTAGCTCACTGAGAAGGTGAGCAGCATTTTAGCTTCGGGCGCCCTGCCTAAGTTTCGAGACCCCAGGGCTTTAACAGTTCAGTGTGTCTTGGTAGAACGTTATACCAGTAGAGCCTTGTTGGATCCTAGAGTGAACCCATCCCTTACTCAGTTATTTCGGGAATTGGGTATAGGAGACCTTAAGCCAGCTAATGTTGCACCCCAGTTGGCTAATAGGACAGAGCGGGTACCTCGTGGGGTAGTGGAGGATTTACTTGTCAAGGTTGACAAGTTTGTCTTCCCGGTCGATTTGTTTTTCTTAGATATAGACCCTGCTCCTAGGCAGAAGCATATTATTCTAGGTTGACACTTCTTAGCAACAGCCGACACTGTGATTCACTGTAGGACGGGAGTGTTGTAGGTTTCTTTTGGAAACCTCAAGGGATAATTGAAGGTCTCGAACTTTGTTCGGCACCCTAAGACTGAGGACGAGATGGAATGCTACAGGGTTAATTATATTGACCCATTGGTAGAGCCGAGTAGGCCCCAATTCTACTACAAGTGCTGATTGTATTAGTGTCCCTGTCTATATCGATAGCTATGCTTCATCACTTACACCTAGTATGATAGAGATTCGAGACCTCAATGCTGGTAGTGTTTCCCTCCTTGATAGCCATGGGTCTAGAAACACGGTTGGGTTTCGGAATCGTCCCTACTGGGTCAACCTGAGTTCTATGGCAGACATTGTCTTGGATTTTGATTGATATTGTGCTCAAAACTGCGTCCGGCTGAATATGATAAACTTGGTGCTCTTTGGAGACAACCCAACCTACTTTTTATTTTGTTTTAATTTGTTTTTCAACATGAACTTTCTCTTAAGTGTAAATTCTTTTGTTATCCCTACCATGCTAACTTCATTTCTCTTTCACTAAACACTTGTATGATTCTTATTTCTAACACTATTAACAAGTTTGTTTAGTATTTTGTCTTCTACGTTTTCAATTGCATCTTGCTATTTCTGGTTACCCTTTCTAGATTTGCTCACCACATTTGCTGAATATGCCACACCTTAGGTCGTCTCTTTTCTTCCCTTGATTGTATTTATTTTTCATCAATTTGTATTCACGACAATACAAGGTTTGGGTTTGGGGATGGCATGAATGGTGTGAACTCTTGATTTCCCTTTTAGCATTATTTTTGCTTAAATTAGCTACGTTTTGGCATGAATGAGCATAGAATTGTTTTTGACTTCTATTGAAGATCAAATTTAAGAAATACTATGATGATTAGAATATTTACACAATGGAATTATTTCTAGAGCTTGCTTTTGAATCTGTATTTTTGTTTTTAACTCGTTCAAGAGATTATTACTTTTCATCCTTCTTGTGACATATCCTACTTTTTAGGTCGAAATAGCAAAAATAATTTTAATAATTTAAATCCACTATTTTACTCCTAATATAATGTTTAAATTAATTTCCTATCTCTTTATCTTGAGTGATTCTACAAAACAAAGGGAGTTCCTGTGATTTGTTGGTTCGTGTAGCCCCTATGTCTAAAGCAAGTAAGCCTGTAGGAATGTCTTAACACCTGGTACCTTGAGCCCACTGGGTCAAGAGCCGTCGGTCCAAAGCTCGCTAACATGGGCTACAGGAAAGCTTAAGAAGAACCAACCAACTCAAGTTACCATGGTAAGCACTAATACCTTAAAATAGGGGAAAGGTATGTGCTAGTAACGACTTAGGCTGTGAATTCCTTTAGCTCGAGCCATTAGGTCTGAGGAGTGCTTTTCACTCGGTGCCTTGAGCCAACTGGATTGGGATTCACCGGCCAAAAACCCATTACATGGGTCTGAGGGAGATACAACTAACCGTGAAAAAAAAAAAGAAAAAAGGGGAAAATAAGAGAGAAAGAGATGCCTTTTGATTTCACTATTGATTACCGATGAATGGTTAGAATAGCTGATTCCTTCTATTATTATCTTTATTCGTCTTAAATTTGGAGGACTTAAAATAAGACAATGGGGAGAGAAGTTCTAAACTCATATACTTGTAAAAAGACTTAAGATTCGACTTAGAACCAATACAATAATATCACATAAACATTCTCTACTCTCAATTACACCTCCAAGTATGTTTGAAATATTTTTCACAATTAATTCTTGCTATTACATGTTTGATTGAAATTTCCCATCTTTAGCAAGTTTGAGCTGAAACTTGCTTGAGGACAACAAATGAGTGGGTTTGGGGATATTGACGTGTCTTATATTTATATATTTTATTCTTCATTCCCATGACATATTTGGCTTTTACATGTGTATTTTTGTTGTAATCTAGGTACATTTTGGCTTAGAGTGTAACAGAGCGAACAAAGGTTAAAAAGTGGCAGAATCAAGTGTAATCGAGGCATAATTGAAGACTACCTTAAAAAACCAGACCATGTGTGCAAATGAAGTACCCATTAGGTCAAGATTCGATTCAAAAGAGTCTTTCCTTGGGCTCATGGATTGATTGACCATGCATTTTGGGCAATCGGTCAAGTATAAAACTAGCAAAAGGTTAAAAGAAGAGTGTTTATGACCCAATAATTTTCCAATCTATTGATGAAATTGCTTGAGTCGTGTGGATCTCTTTGAGAGCTTTGATTTGGTATATAATTTGGCTTGTAACTCGTTACAGATCAAAAGTTACACTCATTTTAAGTTAACTGCTCAAGCTGTCAACGGGGGGGGGGGGGGGGGGGGGGGCCTATCGATTAGCTTGACCACCCATTGATTGGAGCCGCTATTGCGGCGTGACCAGTAGGCCATGCCACATATATAAATAAAAAGGGAGAGGCTTATTTTTGTATCTTTTGCCACGTTCTTCTTCCTTATCTCCTTCACAAAGCTGCTGCGATATCCAAAGGGTTCTCAAACGGCGAAGCGCAGGTGGTTGGAGTGCTGGATGGATCAACGCAAGGATCAACATCAACGCCAATTGAGGGAGTCTTCAAGTATTTAGTTTTTATTCATTGTTTTTTATCTTTGTTAGATTTTTGAATGATGTGTAGAACTCCTATGGAGGAGTAGATTTGTAGTTAAGGGATTAAGGGCGGGTAGCCGCCCATATCCTGAATTTATATTATGCTTTTGACAATGGATTTCTGTTATGTTATATATGCACTCCTATGGGGAATTTATGGTTGTGTTTGGTGCTTCTTTGTGTGTGCTTGTGGTTATATTGTGATCTTCAAATTATTATCGTTAGTCTACGAGCTTGTAGCCTCATAAGATAACTAGTTTTCAAGCATGATAAGGGTTGAGGTTGTACCTAACCCTAAACACAAACTTTTATACAAATTAATATTGAATTAGAAGTGACAAAGGAATTTGTTAGTGCTATTGAGTTAATCCATGCTACACCTAGGGTGATATGATGGGTTATGCCCTTAGACGAGTTCATTACCCTAAACCCTAACTTAAGCATTAATACAGATTTAATATTGAACTAAGAGCAAGAAAGGAATTAAGTAGTATTAATGAGATTACTTGTGCTACACTAGAGTAGTATGACAAGCTATGCCTTAAACAAGTTCATTACCCTAAGCCCTAGTTTAAATATTAACTCGGGCTCAATCCGTGTAGCCTAAGCCTCCTAAATCATTGTCATGCTACAAGATAATGATGGGATACGAGTAAAGCTACCTTGAATTAATTCTCTGAACTAACCTTAATTGAATTGGTAACTTATATTTAGTTTTATTAATTTAGTCGATGAATTATTCAACCAAACAAATATCCAAAAATTCCAACCACACGTTAATCACTAGATTCAGTTTAACTCCTATTCCCTGTGGATATGACCCGTATACTGGATTTTGCTACGATGATCTCATACGCATGCGAGTTGAAGGTTTTAAAACACACTTTAAAATCATATCAAGTGTTTGGTGCCTAATCTCACTATAGTAAGCACTAATACTTAAAGAAAAGAAAAAAAAGGTATGCGCTAATAACGGCTTAGGTTGTGAATTCCTTTGACTCGAGCCTTTAGGTTTGAGGAGTGCACTTGACTCGGTGCCTTGGGCCAACTGGATTGGCAATCACCGGCCGAAAACTAGCTGCATGGGTCTGAGGGAGACATGCCTGACAGTGAAAAAAAAAAAGAAAAGAAAAGAAAAAAAGGGAGAAAACAAGAGGGAAAAGAGAAGCATTTGGATTTCACTATTGATTAGTAGTGAATGGTTATGATAGCTGATTCCTTTTATTATTCTGTCTAATCATTTTAAAATTGGAGGGTTTGGAATAAGACAAAAGGGAAAGAAGATCTAAGCTCACGTAGTAGTAAAAAAGACTGGAATCACGAGAACTTGAGTTAGAACTAATATAATAATATTACATAAAGATTCTCTATTCTCAAGTATGATCGAAAAATATTTTTCACAATTAATTCTTGCCTTTACATGCTTGTTCAAAATTTTCCATCTTTAGCTAATTTAAGCTGAATCTTGCTTTGAGGGTAAGCAAGGAGCGGGTTTGAGGATGTTAATGTGCCTTATATTTACATATTTTATTCTTCATTTCACGACAAATTTGGCTTTTACATGTGTGTTTTGTTGTAATTTGGGCACATTTAGGCTTGAATTGCAACGGAACAAACAAAGGTTGAAAAGTGACAGAATTAACCATAGTCAAGGCATAATTGAAACCTACTTTGAGAAACCCGACCATGTATGCAAAAGAAAGACCAATCGGGTTGTAATTTGGTAACTCAAATATGTCTTTTATATATATATATATATATACAAAGATGAAGAGGGAAAGAGAGCTGCAAGGACGTAGGCCGCACGTAAGTACCAGGGACGCCCTATTTAAATATTGAATACCTAATTATTTTAGGGATCATCTTTTGCCATGTATCTCCTTCTCCTCTCTTTCCAGAAGCTGCTATGAGATCCAAGGGGCTCTCAAATGCCGAAGTGCAGGCGGTCGGAGTGCTAAGGATTTCGAAGCAAGGATCAACGCCAACATTAATTGGGAGGGTCTTCAATTCTTAGTTTTCTTTCCATTGTTTCTTTCTGTTGAATTTAATGATGTGTAAAAATCCATGGAGGAGTAGAATCATAGTTTAAGGGTGAAGGACAGGTAGCCGTCCGGATCCAGATATACTTTATTGTAGATAATGATTTGTGTTATGTTATTATCGCACCCCTGTGAGGAACTTATATTTATGATTTGTTTTCTATGGATGGGCTTATAGCCATGTTTAGATTCCCAATTTACTTGTGTCCCATCTACATGCTTTAACATAACAGGTTTCAAGTGCGGTCAGGACTAAGGTTATACCCAATCCGAAGCACAATCTCTTATACAAACTAATGCTTGATTAGGAGTAACAAAGGAATTTATTAGTACTATTGAGATAATCCATGCTACACCTAGAGTGATAAGATGGGTTATGCCCGTAAACTAGTTCATTACCCTAAACCCTAACTTAAGTATTAATTCAGGTTTAACATGAAATTAGGAGATGGAAAGAAATTAAGTAATGCTATTGAGATAACCTATGCTATGCCTAGGTGATAAAGATAGTTTATGCGCTTAGACTACTTCATTACCCTAAGTCTTAATTTAAGTGTTAACTTAGGCTTAGTGCTTGCAGCCTAAGCCCTCTATAGCATTGTCATAATAAAGTATAATGATAGGATTCAAGTTAAGCTGCCTCAAACTCATTCCCTAAACTACACTTAATTGATTTGACAACTTTAGTTTATAGTCAGTTTTACTAACTTAGTTAACAAATTCTAATCAACCAAACCCAAAAATTCAACAGCTCATTAATAACTAAATCCGGCTTAACTCCGATTTCCTGTGGATACGACCTATATATCCGATTTAGCTACAATGATCTTGTACATTTGCGAGTACATGATTTTAAAACACTCTTTAAAATCACACTAGAGACTAATTTGAATAAACCTAAAAAGATAAGGGACCAGTGGTGCAAATAACTCGATTTGAAACATGCACAATTGTTGTAAATTCACAATTACAACGGATTTGAAACGCAAATTCCATTGCAAATTTGAGTTTGCAATGGATTTGGAACGATTTTAATCGGTAAATTTATTACTACATTTATTTATTTGACACAGACTTTATGTATTTATGTATATTTTATATAATAATATTCTACCAAAGAGGGCACCAACATGCCGTCACCGGATCCCATTAGAACTCTGAAGTTAAGCATGCTTGGGCGAGAGTAGTACCAAGATAGGTGACCTCCTGGGAAGTCCTCACCGTCAGGTTGGAGGCACTGGGAAACAACCTCTCTTTGGGTTAACACCCTGAAGGGGGAAGGCTGCGTACATCCGCCCCCCCAGACCCTGCTTAGGCGGGAGCCCTTGAGGCACTGGGTATGTTCCTTTCATTTTTTTATATAATAATATTCTGTTAAAAATTTGTAATAGTTTTAATTTATTTACTTACTCTAAATGTGCTTGTATTTTTTCCTTTGTGTCAACGCTGTCATTTTACTTTAAATGTGTCAATTTTGTTACTAGTCTAATGACATTGTGTCAATTTGATATTTAGAGTATAATTTTTGTGAAGTAGATGAAATTTGTTCCAGTCTCTCATCAATTAGCTCGACTCGTCAAAACCATATAACTGATATGGAAAATGGGTACTACCATAACTGAAACAATATACATTCGTACTTCGATAACAAGTACTCTATGTTATGTATTTATATCTCATTTAGAGCAAAATTATCAATCAATTTATATATAAAGCATTCCCGTTGGACAAATAATATTAGTAATTAACTTTCACTATGAACAATGATTAAAAAAAAAATTCACTATAAATATTAAGGGCACTACTGATCATCCACGATCGAAATATGATCATTCCTTATATATTATGACTTTGTACTATAATAAAATATATGATGGCTATATTGTAAACACCGTACTTCACGTCCATTAGGTTCATTATGCTTAGATAAACTTCACTATCATACGTAATATATTGCATGTGGGGATTCATCTGCTTCTAATTTGACAATCTTAACTTGCACACACCCATCACTAAGATTTTCATTATTTGCTAATTATAATGAACATTTTTTGTCTACGTCAATACTATGTTGTTTTGAAATGTTGTGAAAATTTTAATTACACTACCGTTTATTAATTTATAACATATTTACTTTTGTTAAAATATATGTTATTTCACAACTTTAAAATTTTGACAATAACATTAATATAGTGTAAAGTCATTGCTAATATGAAGCAAATGAGTATTTGCCACAAGTTAGCAATAGATCTAGCCGAAGCAAAGATGCAACCCTTACTGCCATCATTTTGCCCTATCAAATTGCCATAGATTTGCTACTGAAAACATCGTAGCAAATTGCTTCGACTTTTGCCATCGCAAATTTGTAACAATGTCTTTCGATTTTGCAATGAGTTTTAATGCATTACAATTTGATATGGTTGGACCATTGCAAATCTGTAGTATTTGCTTACTCTGAAGCAAATTGATTTGCCCTTAGTCATTGCAAATTGGCAGCAAATGCATTGAATTTGTAATGACTAAGCAACTGGACGAGGTCGTATGAAATTTTCGTTGCATCCCCGTTACTATGTCGTTACAAAATGTTTTTATATGTTAATTAATAACATGTTTCTATTGTTAGAGTATAAATTTACTCACACACATTTGATATAAAAATATCAAAAACTTTGCTGGGCAAACAGCTGTTGCTAATCTGAAGCAAATGAGCAAATGAGACGAATTTGCAACAGGTTTAGCCATAGCAAATTGCAACGAACTGTACTGTAGAAAAACTGAAGCAGTTTCTATTGAATTTGCAAGGGACTTTGGCATTATTATTTTGCAATAGCTATACCGTTGCAAATCCATAGCAAATGCTATAGATTTACAATGGGCTTAGCCGTTGCAAATGCTAAGCAAATCATCGAATTTGCAAAGCTAAGTCAGGGGACCACGTCGTATGAGATTTCCATTTCAACACTGTTATTATGTCGTTGCAAAATGTTCTTGTATGTTAATTGATTTTGTTATAATATCAAATTATTTTCACACCTTTTTCAGAAAATGTCAAAGACTTTTCTATGGAAAACAAGTGTTGCTAATCCGAAGCAAATGAGCAAATGCTACACCTTTGCAGCAGGTTTAGCCATAGCAAATTGCAATGGATTTCCTTGTTGCAAAATTGAAGCAGTTTCTTTCAAATTTGCAACGGATTTCATGTGTTACTATTTGCTACAGCTGTACCATTGGAAATCTGTAACATTTGCTAAGGATTAGCAACAATTTTGTATCAAATTTTGTCGTACAAAATCGTCGTTGCAATTCACTGCTTTTTCATTGCAAATTTTGTCTGCTTTTTCAAATTTGATATGGATTTTAGCCGTTGCAAATTTTTGTTGCTAATATCACGTTCTTTAGTAGTGTACAATGTACATACATATGTATTGGTTGTGAATGAGCCAAAGTTAGTCAAAGCTATACTTAACATGTTTAGATTTATTTAAGCTCGATCAAAGATTGTTCAGTTTCACAGGTTCAAGTTTGGCTCATTTAGGTCAAGCACAGCTCAGAGAAACATATCTAGCATATGGAAAGGTACAAGATATTATTGGTTAGTCTTGTGGAGAGATAGATGCCTGCACTAAGTTGCACTTTTAATCTTTTGCTGCACTTTTATCAATTTAGACAACGAATATTCTTTATTACTCGATGTATTAGATTTTGGACTGATTGAAAGACTTTGATAGACAATTTAGAATCATATCTTGTTTGGTATGCGTATCAATATATGCGAAAAGAACTTCTAGTTTAACTAAATAAGCCGTCATCAACATGACATGCTTTTCATTAGAAGTTTCCTAACACATTCTAGTGTTTATCAATTTTCTCATGAGTTTCTCATACTATACCCATTCAGCCCAAGAATGTTTGAGCATCTCTACTATAGTTGACTTTTTAAGTATCTAATACTAGAATACATTCGATACTAATATTCAAATCTAGCACCCAACTAACTCATAAGCCTAAGTAAACGTTCAAAGCGCTCTTTTAACCTAGTTGATATTCTAGTACTAAAACAAGAGACTACGAGCATAGACTAGTTGTTCTCATATACTCTCTGAAAATTCATTTTTCTAGTGATCATAACTGGACCAAAAAAAAAAAAGAATTATCCATTAGTATTGATTGCAATAAACTATCAAATAGCATAACCTGTCTGAATGGAAAATTTAAACAAGTTATGCAATATACAGTGATATTTTTCTTAATTTTACCAAATAAAGAAACTACGGGAATTCACAATCTTGTACAATGATGCATGCTGTGGTGACCCAACCAAACTTCTTGTTACTCGCTGATGGCGGGTCGCATCAAGATATTAGTAAGGTAAGAACTATTTTCAACTAATATGTTTTCTTGTAAATCTTACTAAACAACATGCTACTCTCCCCTTAAACCTTAAGGTCATACGATCGGAGCTGCTTGAGGAGGCTAACATAGTACTTTTGTCAAGTGTACATCGCTACCTAGACATCCATACAAGTCCATAAAAATACTCCATGATGGCGTGGTCGCACTTGCTTTCGTATACTTCAATCTATCTTTAAGAAATCTAATCTTCTACACCATAAATAAATGCCATCCTCAGAGAGGAGTGCCCACCTGCTACACTACCAGACTAGTAACGGTGGTCATGAGCATTCACTTATAAAAGCTTGCTCCTACTTGATGTTTTGAGTTTGTGAACTTCTAATTATTTAAGCAGAAAACCAAAGTAATTAATCCACCTAACCGCTCTTTGATGTGTATAATAATGACCTAACTAATCTACCCGTTACTCCCCGTCAACGTGGTCATACCAAGTTATCAGTATAAGTGAGAACTCTTTTCAATTAATATGTTTCAAAAACATAATTAACTCACCATACCACTTTGGCCTCTAAGATAATATCACATTGCTCTCCATGAGACTAACATATTATCTTAATCAAGTGTGTACCATTATATCAGTATACAAGTGTACCAGATACTCCACGGCCGGCGTGGTTGCTCTGTTTTCTAGTACCTCAATCTATCTTAAGAAAGTCTAACCCTTTACTCCCTAAAAAAAAACCCTACCCAGTGAGTAGCATCTATCTACAATATTGTTTGACCGGAACGGAGGCCGTGATGATTTCAACTCTTAGACCTCGCTCCCCCTTGATATTTTTAATTTATGAATTTTTCTTTTACTTTTGATTGTCGCATAATCATTTTATAATCACATTCTTAGATTTATTTAACTATTAAATATTATCCTAATCACATTATGTTCCCTTAATTGTCCACTTTATGTAACTCTAATCTCATTACATGTTTTATGGAAAACTTTATTTCTAAATAATTCAACTATTAAATTTCTAGTTCCAGTAGAGTTTTTCGGAAATTCTCCCACTTAATGAAGTAAAATATTTCTTAGGGTTGGCATCAATAAATGGGCTTCAAATACATTTAAAACTGATTATCATATAATTCTTATTAGAATCTCATCTTAATATATTATTAATTTTTTAATTTTTTAAAAAATTAAAAAATGATTTTTTTAAAAAAAATGTTGAATCCATCGATGATGTCATCATGTGACATGTTGACATCAGTAGCGGATGTCAGCATCACAAGTACTGATGTTAGTGGGACAAAAAATTAAAAACATTTAATAAGTAATTAAATTAGGTCTTAATATTATTAGATAGTTACATCTTACTTTAATCAAACATCTAAATCTTTCAACAATATGAATATCTAAATGTTTTTTTCGATAAATTGGGAGCGAAGCTCAGATTACATTAAACGGCATCCCAATCTAAATGTTTTAGATATATTTAGAAACATATTCCCACTAAATTGAATAACATTTCATGAGTAGGTAGTCATGTTATTAAAACCTTTTGACAATAGTATTCAAGGAGTTCTTTCCTTTAATGAAACTCTATTGTTGACCTTTTATTATGCTTGATATGATCTCATGCCGATTTTGAACATAATTAGAGGCTGGCTCTAATATTAATAATTAGGTAATATTTCAAAAGTATTCCCTAAATTGACCAGAGTAGTACATCAGAATAATTTAAAATTTTTAATTACAAATCTAAGAACTTCTAGTCTAATAAATTCATAATGACATAAAATATAAAATATAACACACAAGAAATAAATAAATAAAGCAGTGAAATTTAAAAGAAAGCATAAAAGAAAAGAATTTGTAATACTTGAAATAAAGACTTGGAGAATGCTTCCAAAAGGGGATCTTTAGAAGCACAAGATCGCAAGACCTTCTTTGTGATCTCCTCTTGACCACCCGCAGTGTGGGTTTGGAAAATATTTAACTGAACAACGATTTTGTTTAGCCCAAAAAATGCTCCTACTTTGGCCATATCAAAAATGACGTGTGGCAGGCCATTATTGGCTGCCGATTCTGCATTCAAATTGCAACATTGTCGCACTGTACTTCGTCGTCGACCGTCGTGAATCACTTCAGCAAAAGTACAGGAACGTGCACATGATCCTTCTAGAAGGTGCGTAGCCCAATTACACTTCTCTCTCTCTCTCTCTCTCTCTCTCTCTCTTTTTGTTGGTTTTTTTTTTCAATTGTAACCACTGTTTGCTTTTTTTGTTTTACAAATTGCACCATATATAAATTCATCTTATAAATATTAGCAAAATATATTTAAAATCTTATGAATTAATCTTAAATATATTTAACTAATATATTATTAGAGGCTTACGGAAAGACCGTAAAGGCAAATTAATTTTAGCTCCAGCTGGGTCAAGTCTTATTATCATCTCATTATAGCATTTGATTACCATTTAGTTATAATTTATTTCACTAAATAAATATTAATGTTCCATATAATTAATTGTATTTTTATCAACAATTCCCAAATTATTATTATATTAACGATCGACCCCTCTATTAGGTACCGACAAGAAAAAATAACTTTAACTACTATCATTATTTTTGTCATAACTTTTCCTCGAGTTCCCAACTTTCTTTTTCTGAATAATTATGTGATACAAAATATATTTTTCATATCAATTCTAGTGAGTCAGTGACAAGCGCTTAGAATACTTTGGCCAAAGATTTTGAGTTTTCCAAACACATGCAAATCAACTTAAGGGGGTATCTATATTTCTTAAGACATTATAGATTCCATTTTCAATATTCGTTTCCACCACATTTTATGCCGTTAACAAAGGATATCAACCTAAATTAGAGACTGTACTTCTAAGTACATCAAAGTGACAATCTATGCATGCGTTTAAGATATCCTTAGGATTTAGAGTTATCATTTATAGAAGTGGTCATGAAAGAGCTTGTAAAATTATTTGATGCATGTATTATTTACCCAATATCTAATACTCCTTGGGTGAATCTGGTCTAGGTGTTTCTTAAGAAGTTAGGAATCACTGTGGTCACTAACACCAAGGGAGAATTGGTTTCTACAAATACTACTACAGGTTGGATAGTCTACATTGACTACTGTAAGTTGATTTCCGTAATGCGTAAGGATCACTTCCCCTTTCCTTTTCCATACCAGATTTTAAACCAAGTAGCAGGGCAAGCTTACTATTGCTTTCTTGATGGATACTTAGGATACAATTGAGTCCTGGTTCATCCTGAGGATTAGAAGAAAATAACATTTACTTACCCTTTTTGGTATGTTTGCATACTGAAGGATGCCCTTCAGCCTTTGCAATGCACCAACTACTTTTTAGTGATACATGATTTCTGTATTTTTTTGATATGTTGGATCATTGCCTTGAAATCTTTATGGACAATATTTCTATTTTTGGATTGTCATTTGATGATTGCTTAACTCACTTAGACCTTGTTTTAAAGAGATGCAAAGAGTACAGTCTGGTGCTCGACTAGGAGAAGAGCCATTTTATGGTTCAATATGGTATAGCATTAGGGCATGTGGTATCCAAAGTGGGTATCACAGTAGACAAGGCCAAGGCTGACTTAATTGCTAACTTCCTCCACCTACTTCGATGAAGAAAGTATGTCCATTCCTTTGCTATGCAGGGTTTTATAGGCACTTTGTCAAAAAATTCAATAAAATGGCTAAACCTTTATCCCATTTCTTAGCTAATGATGTTCATTTTGTCTTTGATGATGGCTGTTTAGCTACATTTATTGAATTAAAAACCTTGCTATCTACACACTTATCGTCCAACCACCATATTGTTCTTGACCTTTTGAGGTTATCTGTGGTAATATAAATTATGTTGTAGGAGCATTGCATGGTCAAAGAAAGGAATGAAAACCTGTTGTGGTTTACTATGCCAGAAAATCATTAAATGAGGCTCAAAAGAATTACACGACTACTAAGAAGGGATTGCTAGCCATAGTCTTCACTCTTTACAAGTTTCAAACCTACGTTTTAAACTCTAACGTTATAGTCTTTTCCTATCATGCCGCTATTCAATTTCTTCTTATCAAAAAGGAATTGAAACCTAGGTTGATTTGTTGGGTTTTATTACTCTAGGAATTTTACCTAGAGATTAGAGATAGTAAAGGCTCTTATAATGCACTTTCAATTGACTCTTGTACTTGCCCTATTGATGGTTATGTTCAAAATGAACAGTTGTTTGCCATTGCCGGAGGGCGGCCCCTGTGGTTTGCACACATTGTGAATTATTTGGCAACGCGTAGGGTACCTAGTCATTGGATAAAACATGCAAGAGACCAGTTCTTTTTAAAAATCAAGCACTGCTTTTGGGACAACGCAGACTCGTTTAAGGAGTGTTTTCATCAAGTCATATGTTGCTATGTCGGAAACTGAATAAGAGAGTATTTTGCGTTTTTGTCTTATTCTGTCATGTGGAGCACACATCAGAGTACAAGCATGGCTTTGAAAGTCCTACTGATGCTTAGTGTTTTACTTAGCAAGTGAACTAAGTCATATCAAGTAATACAGAGTGAGTAGAGTATCGTTCTTACGAGGATGGATTATTGAGTGACTACTGAAATTAGTAGTTTCAACGCTATTTAAAAAACCAAAATTTGTAGTTTTGGATATGCAACAAACAAAATGAAAAGAACTAAATATGGTTACTAATTTTATTTTTTTTAAAGTTTTCTGATTTAATAAGATCCAAGGCATCTAATTTCACCAAGATGCAATCAATACGCCTTTCTATTCTCGATATTCAAGTTGTTATTACATGTTGACGTCAAAAATCCTAATTTACTAAATATTCTCTCTCGGGAAACATTTGGTATACTCTATTACATATTAACTCATCAATCTCTTGCACGAATTTAAATAGGAAAAGAGTGTTAAAGATTCATGGTTTTCCCTTAAGACCACACAAATTGCGTTAATCTATTTTTAGCATTCACTCAATTTCTGGTGTTTATCACTTTAGCAATTATCATAAATCTCCTTTCGAACTCATTATGAATCATTATAGGTTTTGAATGGTGATCAAGCATTCAAAACTCATGAAGAACAATAATAAATACTCAAACAATGCAATAAATAAACTTTGAATACGTTAGATTAGAAAAGAATATATATTACAACTCAAGCTACATTGTAGCCTTGGAAAAACAAAATTAGTTCTTGGTAGACATAACATAGAGCAAAACTAATATAAAATCCATGAACTTAAAGAAAAAAGGATAGAAAAGAACTTGAAAATAAAAAATTAGGAACCAAACTTTCTTCTTTCTCTTCTTCTCTCTTCCTGATGGTTTTCTCTCTATGTTTTTACTTTGAACTTTTTTTGAATGATCCTCAACACCTTCAAATCCACCCCTATTTATAGTATTCTTGATGCTAGTTACCTAAAGTAAAAATTACGAAGTCTTCATTCCCATTTGTTCTTCTTGCTAACCATGGATGCTACTTGCTACCACTTGCTTATTTTTTCTTTTTTTTTTTCCACTTTGCACCATCCAACCATGCAACTTGCATCAGGTTGTACTTGTTCATGAATTTTTTTAACTAGTTATTGCTTTTGACTTGTCCAAATTGACGCTAAAATTGCTAATTGCAATAAGTTGCTAATGGTCTTGCTGTTCTTGCCTTAGCCGTGTAGTTTTGTGCCTTTTTGCTCATTTTTTTCTTTTGTTATATGTATCTTGCTTCCATTTGTTGTTGTTGATTATAAAATCTAGCAAGAATTGTCATAAAATGAGTGTTTTTGCAAGAAAATAACAATAGGAGAGAAAAAGAGCAAAATCGATAAAAATTAGATGTAAAATGATTAGTAATTGAACCTAAAGATATGAACTATTGTATACTAAATTGGACGTATCACCTTCAAAGTGGCTGCTTTTTGCCGACTTTTTTCTGGGAACGCTTGTGATTTTTACAGCGCTTGTGATCTACGTCAGTGCACTAATGGCCTTATAAAGCAAGATGAGATTCACCATTGCCCGATTTTAGCTTGTGCAATTTTTGATATTAGAGACAGTGAGTTCATGGGACCTTTTCCTCAGTCAAATGGATTTTTTTTTATATTTTAGTGGTTGGGGATCATGGGTCAAAGTGGGTTAAGGGCAACGCTACTAAGACAAATGACCACAAGGTGGTTCTTTAGTTTGTTAAAGACAACATTTTCTCATGTTGTGGTGTTCTAGGGAGATTATTAGTGATGGGGAGACGTATTTCACTCATGGTTCGATTGAGGCACTTCTTCGGAAGAACTCAATCACTCATAGGTTGTTGGCCCCTTATCACCATCAAACTGTGGTTAAGTTTAGGTCTCGAACTGCAAAATAAGATCCATCCTTGAGAAGATTGTACGCCTTATCCACAAGGATCGATCTTTTAGGTTGAATGATGCCCTCTGGGTCTATCGAGCTACTTTTGAGACTCCAATCGGTATGTTTCCCTAGTGCTTACTTTGGGAAGGCACTACCAATTGCTTGTGAAGCTTGACCCTTTGGCCTATTGGGCCATTAAACAATTTAATTGTGATATGTACACCACTGAGTCACATCGATAACTCCAACTTAGTGAGTTGGAGAAGATGCAATTCGAAGCATATGAGAATGCTGAGCTTAATAAGGAAAGAACTTGTTGATTTATTTTAAAAATGTGTGTTGAATAAAATGAAAAATGTTGTTTAATATGTGTATAAGATGAGTTTAAGATTGTCCCAATATTTGTTTAAATGTTTAAAGTTTGTTAGGATTGTGTGTCAACACATGGGCTATGTGTGTCGACACACAAACCAACAGAACCACAGGGGAACAAATGTGTGTCGACACACATGGCTCGTGAGACGGCACACAACCCTTTACAGAAGCGCACGGAGAAAATTTGTGTGTCGACACACAATCTTACAGCATGTTGTGTGTCAATGTGTGTCGACACACAGGTCTATTTTTACGATTCTCTTCGCAATTTTTACCTGGTTTGTCGAAGCTTTTTGCTTGGTTTTAAAGGGACATCTCTCTTCATGGTATACATATAAATACCCCAGAATTCTTACTTGTTACTTGGATGAATTGAATTGATTAAAAAACACAAGAGAAGAAAAGAGATTAAAAGAACTTTGGGTTCAAGAGTTCTTATGTTGTTGTGTTGTGTTCTTGAGTAACAAAACTTCAATCTCTCTACATCTTTATCAATCTCTCCCTTTACACTTCTTCACTTCATATTTGGTTGTTGTTGTATCCCCAAAGATATTTCGTATACCAAAATAAACTTTAGGAAAAGTGATTACATAGCCTCAACACCTGAGATCTTTTGGTTGCCCATTTGCAAGGATTTTGCAAGTATTTCATAGATTTGTTCTAACAATCTTAAGGTTTATCTTTTGGTTTGGGATATGGCTTCATCACGGAAGGAAATGACAACCAACTTTGTGAAGTTAGATAGGTTTGATGGTGGTAATTTCTGCCAATGGCAGAGGAAGATGCACTTCCTCATATCTATGTTGAATGTGGTATATGTGTTGAATACACCATTTCCATCCCCCGCTTCTGAGGAGGAGGTGACATTGGCCGAGTAGAGGGCCAGACTAAAATGGGAGAATGATGACTACATCTGCAGAGGGCATATACTCAACGGTATGATTGATGCCCTGTTTGATATCTACTCGAACGTGCTGACCGCAAAGGAATTATGGGATGCACTTGATGCACGCTACATGGCCAAGGATGCAACAAGCAAAAAAATCTTGGTTAGTCAATTTAATAATTATAAAACGGTAGATGATCGTCCTGTCACGGAGCAATTCCATGAAATCGAACGAATTTTGAATAATTTCAAACAATATAAAATAAAAATGGATGATACCATAGTTGTTTCTTCCCTAATTGACAAACTTCCGCCTTCATGGAGAGACATTACGAAAAGTCTCAAACATAAGAAGGAAGTGATGTCAATTGAGAAGTTGGCTAACCACTTGTGTGTTGAGGAAGGCTACAGGGAGCATGATGATAACAAAGATCACCCTAGTGACGCTGGTAAAATCAATGTCACAAAAGAAGGCCAGTCGAGTAAAGGAACTGAGAGAACCAGACACTTCCAAAAGAAGAAAAATGAAAAGAGGCCGAAGATGGTCTGTTGGGAGTGTCAGAAGCCTGGTCACCTACGTAGGGAATGTTGCCTCCTTAAAAATAAGAAAGGCAAGGGGCTTGATCATCGCGCCAAAAATTCGAACGATAGGTTCATGGCGATGATATCGGAAGTCAACCTAGTCAAGAGTGATAACTCTTGGTGGGTTGACTCAGGGGCCATGAGAAATGTGTGTAAGGACATGGCGTTCTTCATGACTTTTGAACCCATGGACAATGGAACTGTGATGTTCATGGGCAATGGGGTGGCTATATCTATTAAAGGGAAGGGAAAAGTTGATTTATTTTTACCTCTGGAAAAACCTTTACTTTAGCCGATGCATATTATGCTCCGGATGTGAAGAAGAATCTCGTCTCCGGTGGCCTGTTAAATCAGTTTGGGTTCAAGTTGGTCTTCGAGGCCGACTAGTTTGTGTTGTCGAAAGGAGGGGTCTTTGTTAGCAAAGGGTACTTTTGTAATGGCATGTTCAAAATGAACGCTGATTATAAATTCGATAATTCTGTTTATATGCTTGACTCGTCATATTTGTGGCATCAAAGATTAGGTCATGTGAATTTTTGTAGATTGTAAGAAATGGTTAATTCTTTATTGATACCTCAAATAGATAAGGTTGATGATAAGTGTAAAATGTGCATGTTAACAAAAATAACGATATTGCCATTTCCATTGGTGCAAAGAGAGACTAATCTACTAGACCTGGTACATAGCGACTTATGTGATTTCAAGACTACACTGAGTTTAGGTGGAAAGAGATATTTTATAACATTTATAGATGATGGTTCGAGATTTTGTTATATATATCTCATAAATCACAAAGATGACTTGCTTGATAGATTTAAAGCATATAAAATAGAAACTGAATTACACTGTGAGACCTTCCTTAAGCGCCTTAGGTCGGACCGTGGTGGGGAATACTATGATCCCAAGTATTTCGAAACCACCGAAATTATACATGAGATAACAACACCGTATACGCCAAAACAGAATGGCATGCAGAAAGAAAAAACCAGACTTTAACTAAGATGGTTAACTCAATGTTATCCTATTCCGGTCTCAGCGCTGGATTTTGGGGTGAGGCAATATTAACGGCCTGTTATATACTAAGTAGAGTTCCAAATAAGAAAAATAAAATAACCCCGTATGAATTGTGGAACAAACAAGCCCCTAGTTTAACTTATGTGAAAGTGTGGGGGTGTAGCGCAGTAGTTAAAGTCCCTGACCCTAAACGTAAGAAGTTAGGTGAAAGAGGCATTGATTGCATCTTTGTTGGATATGCGTCTCATAGCAAGGTGTATCAATTATGTGTAATATAATCTAACAATTATATCAATGTGAATACAATAATAGAATCAAGAGACGCCATATTTGATGAGAATCAGTTTACCTCTATCCCAACACCGAGGGATTATGAATGATTGAGAGTGACATTCAAGTGTCATATGACGATGTTCATCATGAAAGGGAAGATGTCCCTAAAAGTGCTCTAGAACTCCAAAGGAGTAAGACAGCAAGAAAAGAGAAATCTTTTGGTTCGGACTTCTATACATTTTTGGTAGAAGGTTCGAGGAACGATGTGGACCAAGTGGCTCCATATTGTTGTGTCATGGAAGCTGATCTCATGACATTTAATGAGGCGATGAGGTTTCATGACGCATCCTTTTGGCGAGAGGTTGTGAATGATGAGATGGATTCCATCATTGGGAATAATACCTGAATGTTGATGGATCTTCCATGAGGCAGTAAGCCTATCGGATGTAAATGGATCTTCAAAAAGAAGATGAAAGTCGATGGAATGATGGATAAGTTCAAGGCCCGATTGGTGGCTAAAGGGTTCACCCAAAAACATGGATTGGAATACTTTGACATGTATGCCCCCTTGGCAAGAATATCGACGACAAGGTTTTTGATAGCCCTTGCCCCACTTTGTAAACTAGCAATACACCAAATGGATGTCAAAACGGCATTCCTAAATGGTGAGCTAGAAGAGGAAGTGTACATGGAACAACTGGAAGGTTTTGTTGTTCCTAGCCAAGAGAGAAAAGTATGTAAACTCATACACTCTCTGTATGGGTTAAAGCAAGCCCCGAAGTAGTGGCACCAAAAGATTGATAATGTTATTCTAAACAACGGATTTGTTATTAACGAATCAGATAAATGTGTCTATAGCAAGTTTAATAATGGCAAAGGGGTCATTATATGTTTATATATCGATGACATGCTGATATTTGGTACTGATGTGGAACAAGTAGAGAGAGCTAAACTGTTTCTCTCTGAAAACTTTGCTACAAAAGACATGGGTGAGGCAGAGGTAATCCTTGGTATAAAGATTATAAGGAATGGTGGTATCATTTCCTTGACGCAGTCTTACTATGTTGAAAAGTTCAATTTCTTTTATTGTGCATCGATATCCATTCCAATGCATCCTAGTGTGAAATTAGTACCTAACGATGGAGACCCAGTGTCACAACTAGAGTATGCACGAGCTGCTGGTTGTCTCATGTATGTCATGACGAGTACAAGGCCTGATATCGCCTTTGCTGCTGGAAATCTGAGTAGATATACCAGCAATCCGAGTAAGATGCACTGGAATGCAGTGCATCAGGTACTGAAGTACCTTAAGAAGACTATGAACTGTGGTCCTTCTTTTGTAGGATGCCCTCCTATTTTGGAGGGGTACTCTGATGCAAGTTGGATCTTCGATGTGGAGGACCATGCATCCACAAGTGGATAGGTATTCTTGATTGGTGGGGGTGCAGTTTTTTGGGGTTCCCAAGAACAAACTTGCATATCTTATTCTATCACGTCTGTGGCTAAAGAGGCCGAGTGGTCAAAGGATCTCTTGAAGCCAATCTCACCGATATCTATCCATTGTGATAGTTAGGTTATGATTTTTAAAGCATACAGTGATGTATAGAATGAGAAGTCCAGACACATTGGTGTAAGGCATAGTATAGTGAGACACCTCATTAGAGAAGGTGTTATCACTGTGGACTTCATTAGAACTAGTAATATTCTTGCGGATCCATTCACAAAAGGCATGGCCAGAGACTTGGTTCAGAAAACAAGTGAAGAGATGGGGTTAAAACCTGTAGTTCTTAGTCACCCATGATAGGCCCTCAACTTGACGCCTAGTATGACACTAGGTCTTGGGTTCAATGAGAGAGACTTGTCATCTATGTGACTGCAAGCACTAAATAAGAATTTTTCCATCCCGAGTGTGAAGTGCTTGATACCTGCATTAGAGATTCTAAGAGGATGAGCACAAGCTCTTAATGGGCCTGGTTTTAGAACTGATTAAATGTCGCATCGTAGGGATAAGATTAATGAGGTCCACCTTAGTGTGTGTTGAATTTTGGCCGCTTCAAAGGGATGATTTCGGACTAAGGGTTTGGCCCTGAAACATTCACGAAAGGTATAAGACACAAGGCCATAAATGTGTCGATCTGAGAGTTGTAGGCTGTGTACGGGGAGTACACTTTGTGCATGATTAGATCGTCGATTAGTCAAATGGGTTCTATGGTTCAAAACTTGGTCTACGATTTTTGATCCGATTAACTATATGGTCTTTTCACAAGCTGGGGGTTCAATCGTGAGACACCCTCGTTGATGCATAATAAGGCCTCCTTTAACAGAGATGTTAATTTTGAGATTGATAGTATTTTGAAAATGGTGGGGGAATGTTGATGTATTTTCAAAATGTGTGTTGAATAATATGCAAAATGCTGTTTAATATGTGTATAAGATGAGTTTAAGATTGTCCCGATATTTGTTTAAGTGTTTAAAATTTGTTAGGGGTGTGCGTCGACACATGGGCCATGTGTGTCAACACACAAACCAATAGAACCACAGGGGAAGAGCTGTGTGTCGACACACATGGCCTTGTGTTGACACAAAGCCCTTTACAGAAGCGCATGGAGAAAAGTTATGTGTCAACACACAATGTTACAGTACGCTGTGTGTCGACACAGAGCATCGACACACGAGTCTGTTTTGGTGGTTTTCTGCATGGTTTTTTCCCGGTTCGTTACGACTTTTTGCTTGGTTTTAAAGGGACATCTCTCTTCATGGTATACATATAAATTCCCCAGATTTCTTACTTGTTACTTGGATGAATTGAATTGATTAAACAACATAAGAGAAGAAAAGAGATTAAAAGAACTATGGATTCAAGAGTTCTTGTGTTGCTGTGTTATGTTCTTGAGTAACAAAATTTTAATCTCTCTACATCTCTATCAATCTCTCCCTTTACACATCTTCACTTCATATTTGGTTGTTGTTATATCCCCGAGGATATTTTGCATACCGAAATAAACTTTAAGGAAAGTGATTACATAGCCTCAACACTTGAGAACTTTCAGTTACCCGTTTTTAAGGATTTTGCAAGTATTTCATAGATTTGTTTTAACAGAACTAAAGCCTTTCATGATAAACTAATTTCACAGAAGACTTTTGAAACTAGGCAAAAAAAAATTTTATGTTACTCTAAGCTTCGGTTCATTCCTAGAAAGTTATGATCTCAATGGGATGGACCTTATGAAGTGATCAACGCGTACCCTTCAATGACAAATTGAAAATTGAGACCTCAACGATGGCCGTACTCTCACTATCAATGGCCATCGTCTTGAGCATGTTGATGGGTCAGGGGATTATCCTCACGAGTTTGGAGAAATTCACCTTGTGATGCCCCCTTCCAATCTACTTGATTTTTTATTCATGTCCTGCTAAAAATGTTAAACTTAGAGCTCCTGGGAGGGAACCCGACCTGTTTTAGTTTTATACTTAAATTTTATTTTTGGATGACACTCCTATGTTTTGATGACTCATTGTTATTCTCGCCTATTGATTACGTTGTTTCTTTGATGTATTGAGCACTTTGATTAATAATTTTCCTAACACTTTAACAAGTTTGCTTGGTCAATTTGACTTTACTTGTCTTAGTTTGTAGGGTTTTTTTTTTTTTTTTTCGAGTGCCTTTTCTTCTAATGTCCTCAGCTTTACCTAGAGTAGCTGACTTTGTTCGATCAACGTACCGTTCTACTCAGGTTTTCTCTTTCCTTTCCTTGTCTTTGTTTATTTTTATGTACTAGCATTAAGGACAATGCAAGGCTTGGGTTTGGAGATAGCATGAGTAATTTTATTTCATATGTTTGACTTATCTTTTTAGCATGATTTGCTTTAATTTAGCAGAATTTTCAAATTGAATGGTTAACTATGAATTAATTTGAATCATATTTAGTTCACATTTTTCAAGAATTAAAATTTTTTTGTGATGAGGTTATTCCTAGATTTATTTTGTTCAACTCACTGTTTTTGCCTTCACACTAGTTTGAGGGTTTACTTCATTCACTCTTAGTCTTTGGACAAACCCCACATATCAACATGTATTAGCAGGAACAATTCTAGGAATGAAGACTTGAACACTTTACTTCTATTAATATTAAAATAGCCAGTCTATTTCTTTCTCTAAATGCATTCTTGAGAACAATGGCGGATCTAGAATGTTAGTCGAGGGTGGGCTTGATTTACACTCTATATTTGCTACACTCATTTATCTTGTTCCCTCAGTTTTCCTTTATTTGGTTGCTAATGTTGTGCAAATATATATTTCATTTCTAGTTAAACTTTGTATATTTTATCCTCTAAATTAACAAGTCATTTTAAACAATGTGTTAGTAAAATATAATTTATTGAAATTAAACTTCTATAAAAATGTAAACACAACAATAGATTTTAAAGTAGTAGATATAAAAATACTAGGGTCACTTGTAGCACTTATACTGAAGAATTGAAAAGGGATGATAGATAACTTGAGAATACTCTAAACAAAAGTTTATTCTTGTAGTAACCAGGTATGTACCTGTGACTAGTTGGTTCTTACAGCCCCAGTGCCTCAAGCAAATAAATCCATAGTGGTGTTTTAACACTTGGTACCCTAAGCCATCTAGGTTGGGAGATACTGGTTGAAAGCTTGCCACATGGGCAACAGGGAAAGCTCAAGACAAGCCAACTTCAATAAAGTTTAAGACAAGCCAACTTCAATAAGTCATCCTGATAAGCACCAATGCTATGAGTGATATATTCTTTTAGGTATTGTTCGTGATGTGTTAGGCAGATTCGGATAAGCCAAAATCAAAATTTATGAAAAAATTACTAAGATCTCCTTTTCTAAAATAGCTTTTACCTTTGCGGGGTTTGCTTCGATTTCCTGTGAGCTAACAATAAAGCCTAGAAACTTTCCTTCGGGTATACCAAAGAAGCACTTACAAGGGTTTAGTTTCATTCAATACTTTTGCAAGGTTTGGCAAGACTCCCTAGGTCCTTGACATGATCTTCTCTAACGTGCCACTTGACAATCATGTCATCCACGTAAACCTCCATGCTACACACAATTTGTTGTGAAAATATCTTGCTAACCAATTGTTGATATGTAGCACCTGCATTTTTTAGGCTAAATGGCATCACTTTATAGCAATATGTACTTGCACTAGTAACAAATGAGGTTTTGTGTTTGTCTAGTGAGTCTATTTTTATCTGATGGTATCCCGAGAAGACGTCCATGAAACTAATAGCTTATTCCCTGATGTCGAGTCTACCAATTGGTCAATCTTTGGAAGAGGATTAGCGTCTTTTGGGCAAAATTTATTCAAATCAATGAAGTCAAAGCAATTCATCAAGCTTCATTTGGTTTCTTTACGAGTACTATGTTGGCTAGCCATTCTGGGTATCTTACCTCTTATATGATTCTCAATCGCAGTAATTTAGACACCTCTTCCTTGACGCTTTGCTCCTTTCCATACAAAAATTCTGTTTGTTTTTTTTTTTTTTTTTTGGTGTGTTTAACAGGAATAGTCCCTGCCAAAATGTTCAACTTGTGGACTACAAATTCTAGGTTAATTCTTGGCATTTTCTCAGCATTGTATGCAAATAGATCACAAAATCACTTCAGTAGTGATGTCAGTTCCGACTTAAAATTATCTTGTAACCAACATCCCAAATTTACAGTTTGCCCTTCTCCAATTTCTACCTCTTCTAATTTACCAAAATCTAAATTCAGATTTCCCTACGTGCCCCATCTCAAAATATTAAGCTTTTCTCTATCCTTTTCAGCAGAGATTCCACAATTATTACCTTTTAAAAGGGGTAATAACATTGATGAGCAATTTTTTGATCTCCACGGATAGATATTACTTCACCATCGTCCAATTCAAATTTATCAGAAGATGAACGGTGGAGATTACAGCCCTTATGTGGTTTAAAGCAGGTCACCCTATTATAACATTATATGTAGAGGTATGATTAAAAATTCCATTTTGACCTCTTTTCTAGCTTTTTTCTTGGCAATACAATGTCCATGGTAATTGCTCCTAAGGGCCTAACCACTTCCCCTATAGAACTTTCCACTAGATAGTGCACCGAAGTAATTCTATCCTCAGATACCTCCATCTACTTGAAACATTGATAAAAGATGACATTTACCACACTTCCTTGGTCTATAAGTACTCGGTGGATGCAACACTGTTCTATGTCAAGGAAAATTGCCAGAGGGTTATCACGCAGGATGCAAACCCCTCTTAAATCTTCATTAGTGAAAGTAATTTCAAAAAAAGATCACATTCTTTTAATCCCACATTCTTCAATGTGTGATGACTAAGAGAGATCGTGATAAGAGGGGTATGATATTATTGCAATCATTTTCTTAGCTGGCTCTACTAGCTCTTTCAAAGGTATGGGTATTATTGCCTTACTATCAGTTTCTACGCGCTTCAAGTTTTGATTTGCCATACCAGCTTGATTATCATGAACTTGCTTTTTCCTGGCTTGGCATTCCTCAGTTGTGTGACCGTAAAACTAATAAAAATTCCACCATTTGGATTTAGCATGTAGGTTGAAGGGTGTTTTTGGTTTGTAGGATAATCTCTTAAAATGGGATGGTTGGTATGTCGACTTTCCTTTTATTCATAAGTTAAGCTTCCTATAGGGCCTCCGCCCCTATATTCTCGGATTCAAATGCTCTAGATTTCACAAAATAAGATACTTCAGGTCTTTCTTTTTCTTTGTTTATGACCTGTAATCGCAACTTTCCTACTGCATTCATTACATTATCAGCTAATATGTATTTATTGGCCTTTCCCCATAGTTTATCAATGGTTTTCAGTTGTTTTTTTGGCTAAGGCGAACTTGAAGTCAGAGTTCTTTAGCCCATTAATAAAAGCACTAATTGCCATCTCATTTGCAAATCCCGAAATGCCGATCATTTCTCTAGTAAATCTTTTAACATAATCTCTCAATGATTTAGAATCCTTTTGTTGCAACTTCACCAACTGAGCATCCGATTTCTTTCTTCATTTGTTACACCAACTGAGCATCCAATTTCTTTCTTCATTTGTTAATCAAAAAATGTCGAGTGAAACACTCAACCATCTATGCAAAACAATCAATTGAACTTGGGCAGTAAGGAGGAAAACCAATATTGTGCTACTCCTTTTAATGTAGCTGGGAAGCATTTACACCATATTTCCTCCGAAGCATTTTGTATATACATTCTAGACTCAAAACTTGATAAGTGATCATTTGGATCGTGGTATCATCAAAGAGATCTATGTTTGGAATTTTAACTTTTTCAACTAGAAATGCTAAAATTCTTATTAAAAAAGGAGAGTGCACGCCTGGAATTTCCGGAATTTGATAGGTGCTTGCTTCTTTTAAAGAGTGAGCAGCGTCTCGTTGGCTTCCATACCTGGTATTGGTATTGGTTGTGGATTCGACCTCCATGTTGTCATGGTCTATTCGAGTGTCTTTAGAAGCTTTCTTGTCATGGTTGGCCGCATTGTAGAGGTGCATTTCTCTCAAGTCAGGTACTTGTTTTTGTTTTTGTAAATTGTTGTGATCCTGTCCCATGTCTCATGGTTCTACATTTTGGAATTCCAGATATATTTTAGGTCTTTTTTCCAAAAACCTTTCTGTAAGTTGTTCCAAGGTGGCTTGTATATTCTAAAGTTGGCTTCTTGGAACTTGTTCGACTTCTTTTCGTGGGATAAAGGATCTAGGGATCACTATCATCCGACCATGTTTACGATTCATCCCACAGACGATGCTAATTTTGTTTGTTATGTGTTAGGTAGGTTAGGACAAGCCAAACTCAAGCTTTAGGGAAGAATTACTAAGATGCGCTTTTTCCTTGTGTTGTTTTTAACTTGCCTTCCTCTTTTACATCTTAGTTTCTTATATAATGAAGGGTTACTGGCTTAGGTGTTCTTAAAATGTAGGGAGAAGGTGACAAGTGTGGTTTGACTATATCTGTGATTTCTTACTGAGTAATACCAGGTGTTATATAGGTGGGTATTTTATAAGTGGGCGTTTTATGCCTACATGAGTTATGCAAATAGGCGTTTTATGCCTACATGGAGTTATGCAAGTAGGCATTTTATGCTCGGTGTTATGCAAGTAGGCATTTATAACTATGGGGCAGTAGGCAAGTAGGTATTTTATGCCTATATTGAGTTCTTTAGTAGGCGTTAAGTAGGCATTTTATGCCTACATGGACTTATTCAAGTAGGATTTTATGCCTACATGGCGTTATGCAAGGGGCTATTTTGTACGTACCGGGCGTTTTGCGTTTTTGTATTTTTTAGTTACAAATAGGTATGTGCTAGTACGGCTTAGTTTGTGAATGCTTGTGACTCAAGTTATTGGTCCGAGGGGTGTTCTTCACTGGTGCCTTGAGCCAACTAGATTGGGAGTCACCGACCAAATACTCACTAAATTTGGTCTTAAAGAGACACACCTAACCATAGTTACTTAGAGAGAAAAAAAGAATGAAAAAAAGGGGGCAAAGTTGATGTCATGTGGTAAAAGGACGGAAGGAAAATATTTGAGATTTCTATAGTTTAGGAGTAATTTGTCAAGGGTTATTTATTTGTTTTTAGATGTGAAAGTTTTGGAGTAAGAAAGGGAGAAGAAAGTTGTAACTCAATTACTAGTAGGAAAACTTTAATGATGAAAACGTCTAGTTGGAACCAGTGAGTTAATAACCACATGACTGACTGAATCCTTTTTACTTTCAACTAGATTGAAATGAATCTTGCTGGATGACAAGCAAAGTTTGGGTTTGGGCATGCGATGGGTCTTATATTTTATATTTCTTATACCCCATTCCTATAATATTTTTGGCTATTACATGTGTTATGACATTAATCTTTGTATATTTAGGCTTGGTATGTGTTGAACAAAGGACGACTTGAAAAGTCGTTAAAACGGGCAAAAACTGACAAATTTGAAAACTACATTCTGAAACTTGATCACGTGTGAAAAAGGACCTATCGGGTCAAGATTTGGCTTTCAAGTCATGTATTTTTAGGCTTATATTTCTAGCTAATCGATCAACAGAACCGAAGTTTAGCCTCTATTAACAGTTGATCGATCTACAGGAGGCATGCCGCCTCTACATATAGAGGGAGGAGGGGCCAATTTTTGTACTGTTGTTCTTTCATGTCTCTTCTCTCCTCAAGCCACCAAGAGAGATTCAAATTCTCACAAAGTTCGAAACCTTGGGGGAATAAAGCCGGAGTCAAGTCAACACTGATTAAAGGAATCCACCATTCATGAGTTTTTTATTTCTCTTTTATTTTGAATTTGAGATGCGTAGAACTCACATGGAGGAGTAGACACATATTTTAGGGGTGAAGGACGAATAACCATCCGAATCTTGGATTTATGTTTTACTTGCGACAATGGCTTTTGTTATTCTATTTCCACACCCTTGTGGGGAACATTATTTATGAAATTGGTTTTCTTATTTTGTGTTTATTGCCATGCTTTGATTTTCAATTTTGCTCACATGTTATCATGTGCTTGTAGCCCATACTATAGTAGAACAAGCATTTCATGAGTTGTTAGGGTTGAGGTTATACCCAACGCTGAACACAATTTTTTATACAAATTAATACTAAATTAGGAGTGAATTAAGTATTGCTACTGTGATAATTCATGCTACACCGAGAGTGATTAGATGAGTTATGCCCTTAGACTAGTTCATTACCTTAATCCTTAATTTAAGTATTAATATGGGATTAGAGCTTGTAGCCCATACCTTTGATTGATTGACAACCCCTGTTTACTTGTTAATTTCGTTAATGTTGTTATTTGTTCAAATATTCCAACTGAAATCGATTTTTAACTACTTATTAATACCGTATATAACTTACCAATTCACTTCGCATATGACACCCCTATACCCGCCACAGTTTGCTTGTATGCTTGCGAGTTCACAATTTTATACACACATTAAAACCACCTCAATGGGCTTTGAATTGTCAATAGTACCATTGACATTCTTTTTTTTTTTTTTTTTTGAAAATCTATTTCCAACTACCCATGATAGAATCTATATCATCATTTATTTCCATTTTACAAAAAGTGGCATCATAAGAGTTCATGGCCTCATCAAATGTCATATGATCAGGCTCTATGACACAACAGTATAGAGTTTGATTATCCATATTGTCTCTAGTTCTTTCTACTAGAAATGTGTAGAAGTTCAGTTCTCAGGACCTCTCATTTCTCGCTCTTTTACTTCTTTTAAGAACTAGAGCATTATCACGGATCCCGCCCCCCCCAACCACAACATGATTTTCATCATTTGAAAAAGCTATGTCATTTTTGACAGAAATACTATCCTTTGGTCTAAGAATTGTGCAAAAGTTGTTTTTATTAGAAGTAGCAACTTGTGACATAATAATTCATTTAAATTTTATTGAGTCATTTGGTTCATTAACCAAAAACTGGTACGCATGCTCCACATAGCCAATAAATATGCACACAACTCCTCTTTCACCCAATTATCTTTTTTCTTTTTGGTTCAGGGACTTTATCAAGTGCCTTACACGCCCAAACCTTGAAATAATTCAAGATGGGAGCCCTTTTGTTCCAAATTTCATGTGGAGTTACGTTACTTTCCATATTTGGTACTAGATTCAATATCTAACTAGTTGTTATAATAGCCTCGCCACAAAATCTATCACTAAGATCAGGATTTGATAACACAGCATTCACCATTTTCGATAAAACTCGATTTTTCCGCTCTACAACGCCATTTTGGTCTGGCATATAAGGTGCCGTGATCTCATTGATAATACCTATACATTCAAAGTATTTGGGATCATAATATTTCCCACCACGATCAACAGCTTATAAATGTTTTACAATGAAGTTCAGTTTCATCCTTAAATGCCTTAAATTTGTTCGTCGTTTGATGTTTATAAGTTAAAAGAAATACATAGAAATATCTTAAAGAATCAAGAATGAAAATCACAAAATACATTTTTCCTCCTAAAGTAAGATTGCTATGAAAATCACATAAGTCGCTATGAATTAAATCAAGTAAACCAGCATTCCTTTCAACCAAAGGACACGGTAATCTTGTAGTTTCATAAGCATATGTATGTCACGTTTTTCATCAATTTTATTAAAGCATGGAATCAAACTGAAAATAGTCATTCCATGTATTCTACAAAAATTAACATGACCTAATCTATGATGCCAAAGAAAAGAAGAGCAAATCATATACACCGAACTATCCATTTCATTAACATTTAATTTTAGCATGCGCACGTACAAGTAAGCCTTTCTAGCAAAGGCCCACCCTTTGAGTGTACAAATTTAACGGCCTCAAAGATCAACTTAAACCCGAACCTATTTAACAGGGTACCGGACATGAGATTTTTCCTAACATTGGATGCATGACACACATCAGTCAAGGTAAGGGGTTTTCTAGTGGTATAAAGTAAATCAACTTTTTCCTTCCCTTGACTTTGTGGTTGCACCATTGCCCATGAATAATACAGGTCTCTAATCCATGGGTTCAAGAGCTCTAAAAAACCTTCTATCCTTACATACATACTTTTTAGCCCTCGAATCAACCCACCAAGCCTCATCGTCTTAGATTATGTTGATTTCGGAATTCATTGCCATGAAATTTTCCCTCGCATTATTATTTTTGCGATGATTTAGCCCTTTTGCTATTCTTATTTATGAGGCGATGACAATTCCTTTTAACATGAATGGGCTTATGACTCTCCCAACAAATAGACTTTTGCCTTTTGTAATCATGGTTCTTTGATAAGTGTAGGGTTTGCTTTTATCCTTTGTTGGACTGGCCTTCCTCCATTATATTGACTTTTCCAATGTGTCTTGAATGGTCCTTGTTCTCATTCTGCCACCGGTACTCTTCCTCGATACAGAATGGTCAGCCAATTCCTTGAGGGACAAGTCTTATACGTATTAAATGGGGATGTCTATCAATGGGGATATAATGATGGTTTTGTTCATGTTCATATGTGTTGTTTAAAGTGATTTAAAATCATTTAAATTTCCTAAAAATTTTTCATAACAGAATGATCATCCACCATCTTATACGTATTAAATAGACTAATAAGAAATTTCTTACTTGGCACGTCTCCGGTCATGTATCTCGTCTTGAAGGCCTCCCAAAGTTCTTTGGCAATCAATACATTAGAATAGAAATCAAAGCAGGCATCCGTCTTTCCATTGAGATCATATCACCCCTATAATGTAGTCATTTTTCTCCCATTTGAGTCTTGAACATTGCTTCACCAATGTCTCATTTTCAGTAGGACAGGGTTTAACTGTATTTGGGACATACAGTGTATTGAGAGTAGTAAACAAGAAATTCATCTTTCTTTACCAGGGGTGAAAGTTTTCACGTCAAATTTATCAAGTTTCATAAAGTTAGTAGTCATCTCTCTAGGAGAAGTAACCATTTTCATAAACAAGAAACTAAATATTAAGATTGTTGGAGAAATTTAACAAAAACGGGTACTATAGAAACAACAGCTTCAAATTGTGTAGCAAACCACTTTCCTAAAGACTTATTTCGTCCTTATTAAAATGGTCTCATGGACACAATGAATCCAAAACACCAAGGGAGAATGAGTGTAAATATGATGCTTTTCCGAGATGGAAGAAGAAGAGAATGATATGTTTTTCTCAAAATTTTCAAGTGTCTTTAATCTAATTTAATGGAGGCTTTATATAGAAAAATACATGCCTTTTGAAAGAGATGAAACACTCCCAAAAAGCTACAAAACCTCTCCCAAAAAGTCACAAAAAACTGTGCCGAAAACTAGCCAAAATTGCTCTGTGTGTAGGCATAAAGCCTCACGCTTTGGGTACTAGAGCGTTTTGTAAAATTGTGTTTGACACAAAACTTTTGTGTCTCGACACACAACAACCAAAGAGCATTTCTGTAATATGTGTGTCGACATGCATGTCCAAGCTTGAATACTTTCAAAACACTTTATTTTAAAAATATAACAGTAGTTTTATGTGCTCAGCAAATTCTTAGGCCACATATAGATCTCCCACACTTGGAACGAACTTATGTCATAAATAAATGAGGAACCACATAACAAAAGGTAGCCCTAAAAAATTTTTATACCCATGATGACAATATTCAAACCTCATACTTAACACATAATACATATTTGAGATTCCCATACTTAATGCATAATACATAGTTGAGCCAGCCCTTTGAAATTCATGTGTTATTTTCTAAACAAACTATGTTACGCTCGGGCTTGAACCACGAACGTAAACTAATATAAAATGCGGATAGATTGAGAAATTGAGATGAGAAAGAATTGAAATTGAGATGAGAAAGTAGAGATTTAGAGTTTAGATGAGAGAAAGAAGGGAAAGGAGATGAGAAATAGAGAGAGTTAGATGAGAGAGAGAATATTAATCTCAAAATGAGACTTGTGTTTGATATTTTGATTGAATGAATACTGATTACAGCTGAATACAACTACTTATAGCAAAACAAGCAAAACTAATACATTGAATCAAGACATAAGCTCCTAACCAACTATGTAAAATATCTAAGCCTTAAGAAAATATCTTCTAAACGACCTAACCTTGCTACTACAGGTTATACACTGCAGTTATGTATCAGCTTATTACAATGCAGGAATACAATGCCGATTATTACATTAGCGAAACACCAAGCAACTAAACTAACTAACAACACACACACTTACTAACTAATGCTATTACCCCTTATTAGCTAACTAACGCGCCAACATAATAGCAAATATCAGCAGCAGAATAGCAGTACAGCAGCACACTAGTAACGTAACACCAACAGCAACAACATACCAGCAGCACATCCATAACACTGAGCACCAGAATATCAGCAGACAACTAATGACCCAAAGCTCGATCCTTGAATTCCCGAATCATAACATTCCCTTCCCCTTGAAAACATTCTTGTCCTTAAGAATGGAAGAGAATTGAGACTTTGAATAGCGTTGTCTTGCAAATCATGCTCCAGCAAGAACATGTAAGTAACAAGGTCTGAATTGCAGCTGAAGAACTCCATGTTGATGCGAGTTTTGAAGTCATTCCAGCCCAAAGTCTTTGTAGCCAATGCTTGGATCTGTTTTACGAAATTCAGCTCCGGTGGTCTGCACAACCCAAACCAAACCAACCTAAGATCAGCAGCCATTGCTCGCTGCAGAATTGGATTCATGGAAATGAGCCTTTGATTCCCATCAGTGCATCTTTTCAGCATAAAATCGACTCCTCTCTGCTCCATTTGGTCTTGAAAAGCTTCTCCCGGGTCGGGAGGCAACTTGTCACAAGCACTTGTATGTGAATGAGTCGCAATTTCCTGCAAATGAAGACATAGTACATCCCGAACTTTCCGATCGACGTGCCGATAATGTATTACAGCCACTACACATTTGTAATCCTTCACCCAACACAAGGGACCTTGCAAAGCATCCAAGATGATGCTGTTCTGGTCCTGAATTAACACTCCAGCATGCCCAAAGGTGAACTTAAGCTTACTTTGATTTGTATTATATGTCACTACAGTAGCAACTGGTAGTTTTCCCACTGAATTCATCAAAGCAACAGTAAGAGTTTCAGATGTGCACATTGCTTGAGTGATCCTCATACTAATTTGCGTAGCATTCCCTGCATCCATTTGTTGACAAATCTCACTACAAAGCAAAACATTGGTGTCCTGATCTGTAAAAACGAGTGCAGCAGCATCCAACTCCACATCTGTAACTTGCTGATCTGTATGTTCATGAGATCTGACAACTAATTCCACCTCTGACATTTGATTTTGAGGCCTATCTTCATTTAATTGAAGATGAACTTGAGGACTAACATTTACCTTAGCAATTTGAGATCCTTCTTCACGCTTCAACTTCGGCTTTATCGACTTCTTTTTATCCACAACAACTTTCAATGCCTCACTTAGGTGACTTCTCTTCGACTTCCTCTTTGCTTTCTTTATCATTCCCTTGATATGGAAATCATATTCCCATTCCGGACACATGTCATATTGTGCCTCAATGTCATCAAGATACTCTAACTCTAGCATAGAGTCTTCATAAGGATCATCCTGTTCAGACTCAGATTCGTCTAGCTTGTGTTCATCAAATTCGGCATTGTCATGGTCAGCTTCAACTTCCGTTGTCTAACGCTATCTGCTAACTCCCAAAACTCCTTGGCATCAAAGACACCAGCACACCCACGACTGATGTTAGGATTAGCTGAACATTGCCGATTCATAATTCGCTGCATCAGTTCGTCCCATTCCTGTCTCCATTCCTCACGTTCTTGTCTCCATTCTTGTCTTTGTTTTATCACTTTCTCCAATAGCTCTTTCAACTCAACCATATCGAGAATGAACAACAACTTCGATCTGGAATCAGCAAGGTTCGCAGAGTACTAGTTCGAGAATCGCAGAAGAATGGAACTTGTTTCGCAACTCCTTCGTTCGCCCAAACAAGCATTTGCTATCGGTTCTATGCTCGTCAATGAATATGATCCCTAACTGATAACTTCGAACCAACACCGAACAAACCCTAACCTTGACGATTTCTGACAGAGATGCAAATAATTGCGACTACGAATCTGAAATTGGTTCGATTATTGTATGTAATGATGATTTTAACACACGATCCACAACAATCTTCAAGAACAATAGCGGATTTCCACACTTTTGGTGCGATGTTCGTTGTCAGAATTTCGCCTTGATGACAGATTTTCGCCTCCACCACAATGTCTAAATTTTAGCATCTGAATCACCTTAATGCCACTGGATTCTGATCTTTTGATGATGGTCAGGTGTAATGTGACCCAAATAGCTTCACTTTAACTTCATCACAACAGATTGCTTGCACATAATTCATCAACCAATACTTGCTTGAGCAACAATCGCCAAAAACCACTTCAAAAATCAGAATTAAATTCTGATCACAAAATCTAAAACAAATTTGTACCACAATTGTTTTTATTGATTGATTGCAATGAAATCAATCAGATTTTGTATTTTTTTTTCTCGGATATGAGCTTTATTCGGAAGCCGAACGAGGCTCTGATACCAATTGTTATGCTCGGGCTTGAACCACGAACGTAAACTAATATAAAATGCGGATAGATTGAGAATTTGAGATAAGAAAGAATTGAAATTGAGATGAGAAAGTAGAGATTTAGAGTTTAGGTGAGAGAAAGAAGGGAAAGGAGATGAGAAATAGAGAGAGTTAGATGAAAGAGAGAATATTAATCCGAAAATGAGACTTGTGTTTGATATTTTGATTGAATGAATACTGATTACAGCTGAATACAACTACTTATAGCAAAACAAGCAAAACTAATACATTGAATCAAGACAAAAGCTCTTAACCAATTATCTAAAATATCTAAGCCTTAAGAAAATATCTTCTAAACGACCTGACCTTGCTACTGCAGGTTATACACTGCAGTTATGTATCAGCTTATTACAATGCAGGAATACAATGCCGATTATTACATTAGCGAAACACCAACCAACTAAACTAACACCACACACACTTACTAACTAATGCTATTACCCCTTATTAGCTAACTAACACGCCAACATAACAGCAAATATCAACAGCAGAACATCTGCAGCAGCAGCAGAATAGCAGTACACCAGCAGCACACTAGTAACAGAACACCAGCAGCACATCCATAACACTCAGCACCAGAATATCAGCACACAAATAATGACCCAAAGCTCGTTCCTTGAATTCCCGAATCATAACAAACTATACGAACTCTGTATGTCCTATTGAAATCGTAAATCAAAATAAAAAGAAATTACTTAATCTATGTGAATCAAACTCAGTATCATATGTCAACCGTAGCATCTACACATAGGGCACAAATGCTATACATAGTATGAGACCCAAGTCCCGCCACATCAATTAATGAAACGCCAACCCAATGCAAAGTGCATGTAGATCGTCCTAAGTTGATAAACAGCCAATGCATAGCCAACCTACATAATTACTCAACTAGCAACCTTAAAAAATATTTTATTAATATTGGTTATTTATATAAAATATTGAAAAAAAAAATATTACTCTCCGTTAAATTGATAAACACTATGACTTTTATACTTTTCATAAAGCAAATTTACATGATATAGACTAAGTTCTTTTTTGGATTATTTACATTAAAGGTCTCCATACTTTCTTATTTTGTATCATTTTAGTCATGGTAGTTTTTATTATGCTAATTTTATTCCTCTATAATTTACAACGTGTCAGTTTAGGCTCGATTAATCCCAATCCTTCATTGGCTCAATTAAATGCAATCCTTAAACAAACCAATAATAATTTAATTTACAAATTGACATAAATTTTTTTCTAAGAACCAATGATAATTTAATTAACAAATTGACATAAAATTTTTTCTAAGGACCAAATTGACACAATATTAATTGTACAGGGCCTAAATTGACACAATCAAAAGTAAAAAGACTACGGGCCGGTTTGGGATTGCTTAATTTGGGAGTAAAGTGCTTTTTTCTGCTTTTAAAGAGAAGTAGATATTTGATACTTCTCCTTCTAAGCAGAAGTTAAAAAATTGAGAAAACTTGGTTCATATATCCTTAAGTTTCGTATATTTTTAAAATTAGTTCTTTATTTAAAAACTAATTTATATATTTAAATAGTATTTTATATATTAAATATGTAAAAAAATTTAATATTTTATAATATATTTAAGATATTTACAAATTTTTGAATATTGAAAAATATTTCAAATTATTTCAAATGTTTTGAAAAAGTTAAATATTTTACAAATATTTTAAAATTACTCAAAAATATTTTAAAAACATTAAAATAATATTTTATATACTTAGATAACATTTCACGCAATGCAAAAATATTTAAATACTTAAAATATATATTAACTTTTTAGTATTAGTGCTTGGTCATTTGTTTCAATTTCAAAAGACTTAAGTTAATGTCTTGCTTGATAATTTGATAGAAAAAACATTTTTATTAAACATTAGCCAAACACTAATAACAATAACAATAACAAAGTGTTTTTTTTTACGGATTGTGCCAAACACAAACTGTTTTTTGGAACAACACTTTTTATAAAAGTGTTTTCACAAAAAAATGCTTCTGAAAAAACAGTTTTTTCACGGTAATAACAAACATGTCCTAAGCATAGGTTTAGGAGTAGCTTTTTCATAGCTTTTCATATAGTTTTTAGTATTTTTATTGTTCAAAGTGCTAAACACTATGTTTGGTAGAAAAAAACTTTTGGTGGCATTTACCAATTTCACAAGTCAAAGTACTAAAAGCTTTGTTTGGTAATTTTTTTACTTCACATTTTCATTGACTTTTAGCATTAACTATAGCTTTTTGGGGGGCGTTTAAAAATATAGATAGTAGCTTTTCATTCCTAAAAACTAGCTGATGGGTAAAAAAAAGTGTACTTTTGTATAATGATTTTGATTAAGAAATTTTAAATTTTGAATTTTCATTGTCAATAAATTTTGAAACTCAATAAATTTTCATCAAAACTTATGTGCATAATACAAGAATTTTGGAAGGAATGCTAACAGTGTTGAAGAGAGGTCATTGATTTAAAATTTATTTTCTACAAGTAACTTTTTAAATAATATGGAAGTTTTATTTTTACCCGAAAATCGATCACTTTTATATATGGCTTTCATGAAAAATTTGTTGAGTGATTTTCAAAATAACATATCTTAACATTTTTATTTTTAAAATAGCATGCAAAAATTTAAAATTATAAAATAACTTACAGAAATTAGAAATTCTCAAATTTTCAAAATTCAAATTTGAAAAAAATTAAAAAAAAAAAAAAAGAAAATTTAGTTAACAGTTGAAACAACTTTCCACAAAAATGGAAAAACAAAGTAATTGTTGCCTTATTTTTTTGGAACGTTCGAAATTGATATTACTAATTGATATACCTAAATTTATCAAATTTGTAAAACTTTATTGCCCAATAAGAACAGCATATTCATTATTGTTATTATTATTGTTACATAGAGAAGTTCATATTTCATATAAAAATAACATAACTAAAGCATCAAAAATATAATTATTTTGTAGGCAAAATATTGATTATTTTTCCAAATTTTTTAAAATGACAAAATAGAGTATCGTATGCATAAATATAATTTTATTAATAATAATTCTACCAGTTTTATTTTCTCATGTTATGGTACAAGTGTCTGAATGGCATGGCCATTAGTGTAGTATAATACCACAATTTCTGAAAGAAGAATAAAGCCTAAGTAATAAAATGTCATGTATTACTTGTAATACAAGCTAGTTGAATTGCAGGGTACATTTAGTTAAAACTTATGGTACATTTAATTAAAACTTGGAGTACAATTCAAAAAATATCTTAATTTCATTCTAAATCAAAATGTGGTACAATGAGGACCCTTAGAACATTTAGGAACATTAATAGTGTACCATAGTCCTATAGTTTGTTAAATAATATCATCCAAATGAAAGATTCCTTCATGGATAACCCATTGGAACAAGCGAGTTGAATTGTGCAGTGCAATAAGTTAAAACTTGTGTTGCATTTAGTTAAAAAGTTGAAGTAAAATTATAAAACTTTCTTGATTTCTCTCTAAACCAAAGCGTGGTCTTGTTAAAAACCTTAGAGACACTTAGGAAAGTCATTAGTGCATGATAATCACATAATTTCTAAAAATAATGGCATCCAAACTAAAGATTCCTTCATGTATAACCCTATGGTACAAGCTAGTTGAATGATGTAGTATATTCAGTTAAAAATAGTGGTACATTTGGCCAATATTTGTGGTACAATTCTAAAGCAATCTTAATTTAGCTCCAAACTAAAGTGCGGTACAAATAGAGCCTTTAGAGACACTTTGAAAAGTCGTTAGTGCATCACAATCCAATAGTTTGAGAAACAAGGGCATCCAAACAAAAGATTGATTCACGTATAACATTATGATACAAGCTAGTTGAATGATGTGGTATGTTAAGTTAAAACTTGTTATACATTTAGCTAAAATTCTGGGTACAATTCTAAAACGATTTTGATTTAGGTCCAAACTAAAGTGAGGTGCAATGAAGAATAACCTTGTGGTATAAGCTAGTTGAATGTTGTGGAATATTTATTTAGATCTTGTGGTATATTTAGTTAAAACTTTGGTACAGTTTTAAATAATCTTAACTTTGCACCAAAGTAAAGTGTGGAAAAATTTGTTCCCTTAGAAACACATAAGAAAGTCATTAGTATACCATAATTTCATACTCTGTGAAAAAGGGTGTCCAAATGAAATATTCTTTCATGTACAAGCTTGTGATACAAGCTAGTGGAATTGTGTGGTACATTTAGATAAAACTTGTGGTACATTTAATTAGTTAAATTTGCGGTAAAATTATGAAACAATCTTAATTTAGCTCCAAACTAAAGTGAGGTGGGATTAGGACTCTTAGAGACACTTAAGAATGTCCTTAGTATATCATGATCCCATAACATGTGAAAAAATAGCGTCCAAATAAAAGATTCATTTATGTATAACCATGTGATACATGTTAGTTGAATTGTGAGGCATATTTGGTTAAAACTTGTGGTACAATTCAAAACCATCTTAACTTCGCTCCAAAGTAAATTGTGGTACAATTAAGATTCTTAGAGTCACTTAAGGCAATCATTTCTATACCATTAGAGGTGGCTACAGGCCGGTTCGGCCCATTTTATGACCGCGCCCAGGCCAGAGGGATTTTCCCTTAGACCGGCCTGGCAGCTCCCCCCCCCCCTCTTCCATTTTTTTTTAAATACAACTTGTAAAAATACAAAATACACATTTATTTTGTCAAGAAATAATTATAATTCATTGATGAATAATATAATATATGAATACATTACAACACTATCATAAATAATGGTAAATATAGCTAATGAAATAAAATGTGCTGTAAATTATTAACAAATACAACTACACCTTTTAAATTTACAAATATACTATATAAAAATATATACTATAGAGAAATAGAATTACAATGCGCCTTGCGGCTTTTTTTATTAAAAAAAAAAGAATTACTTAGTCTAAGCTGGCAAGAGTTGGTAAGCTCGGACTTGACATATCCGTAGTACGGTTGTCTTCATCCTCGCTTAATGAACCTAACTTCAGCTGGTTTTGCTCCTTATCCGCTGCGTGCAGCAAATCCTCCAAGCACACCAACATTTGCAAACTGGACGATGAAAGTTTCGCTCTTTTCGTTCCAAGCAACCTGCCACCAGCACAAAAAGCACATTCCGAAGCTACCGAAGACACCGAAAATGCTAGTATATCCCGTTCCATGGCGGAAAGCACGGGATATTAGGTTTAGCTGGAACACCACCATTGCAAAATGTCAAAGCGCGGACTCGCCAGTGTCGAGAAGAACTGGAGCATCGACGACCGCAAGTAATAATTTAACTCATCACATGACGTGAAATTTTGTTTGGGCTTGAATCAACCCAACATCTCCCACGCATATGACTTTTCTTTGAAACTACTACTACATGAGGAAGAACCATAAAATATGGAAGAAACTTGAGGATTATCAACCGATAATTTTCGAGAATAAGAGAAAGTAATTCATGTAAATCTCGATAGAATTTCACAATAAAAGCTGCGTTATCAAATGTTGGATTTAACTTTTCGTTTAAAAATTTGGAAAACAATTGCAAACCCGTAAGTTTACAACGGGGATCCAAAATGGTGGCAAAACAATAAGTAAGAGGTCGTTAAAAATAATATTTAACAAATTTTACTTTCATTGCGGCAACCACGGCCACCAACAAGGGGTTGTATTAGTTATCTGCCATCCAAGCAGCAATATCTACCAATCTAAATATTGCTTGTGGCAAGGTAGGATAATAACAACTAGAGAAAAAAAAAGGTCGTAGCATCGCTAAATATACTAAAAATTTGCGTACTTCGCTAATTGCATTCCGATCTACTGCTTCTAAATTAAAAGACCTAAGATCTGAACGACTATCCTTTATAAATTCAATTAAAATATTTTTATACGGTAATATTCTTTCTTACATATCTACTGTTGATGACCACCTAGTTTGTGTATCTAATTTAAATTGTTTATAGTGTATACCATGCGTGTCACAAAGATTTTTAAACCTTTTCCTCCTAGTTTTGGATGATTTGATCGCTATAGTAACTTCTCTTAAACACTCAAGAGAAGCTTGCATTAGGTCCAAACCATCTGTTACCATTAAATGCATAATATGGCACATGCAACGTGAATGAAAATATTTCCCATCTAACATGGGTCTCGTGTGCCTAATCAATTATTTTACGGACGCGTTGCTACTTGTAGCGTTGTAAAAAGTAATGCTGCAAATTCTAAGGATTATACCCCACTCGCGGCATGCCTGCATAAAGGCACCCGTGATTATCTCAACAGTGTGAGAACAATCGAAATGGCAAAAATAAATTTATTCTTTTTTGCATAATAAAGGAAGAACTGATCCAGTATGCCGTTATGCACATGAAAGGCACACCGGGTTTCAACCGCCATGTGTTGAACGTCAACTAGGACATGCTCGTGTTCGTCCTATAATTGACTGCAATCTCATTTTTCATTCTAAAAAAGTCTTTAAATGCATCCCGCTTGAAAGTGTTTTGAGGAACCTTTACAGCGGCGGGGTTTAACGCGTTTTAGCAGTAGTGGACATATCTAGGGTCTTTGCCGGTGTTAAATGGCTTTTCAGCCCTCATGACATATTTTACTAATTCTCGCTTATTGTTTCTTGTGAAAACCTAAAGCTAGCAAGTGCACCGGTTATTTGCTGTACTAAATATTGTTAGGATCTATTTGGGTTTAGTTCAGGGTGGCATCTCTATAGGTGTCTTTTTAAGGTGACTGTCCCAGCACCACGTGAATGATTAAAAGTTTTAGGGGGGGTCTCACAATTTACAATAGGCTTTATTAACTGTCCGATCTAGTGTGAAGTGCTTCCACACCTCACTAGTATTACGCCTACTACTAGTGGTGTCGTCATGGGTTTCAGTCTTGGTGCTGGTGGATGTGGATTCTTCTTGGAATTGTGAAGTTTGAGCATCCCCCGATTCAAGTAAATCCTGGTCATGGTAGTACTGTTCTTGCTCCTCCCAATTTAAAGTGTTTGTATAGGGAGGAAACGGACCAGGTTCTAAAAATGGTCGTTACTGGGTATTAAGTTCGACAACTCTACCCGTCCTAGGAATTTTAGGCGGTCATGAAGAGCTTAAACTAGATTTACCGACTCCAGATGAAGAAGAGTTGTGTGCCATGGTAATATTGTTGATTATTAATTAAAAAATACAACTGAGAATAAAAGTTCAATAATTAAAAATGACAAACAAATAAAATTTCTTTCGATTCTAAATTTTATCGAAGCGACAACTAAAATTTGAACTTGTACGAGATTCTACGAGCAGAATAAGTTGCAACTTCGAACTTTCAAAATTTAAAGCAACAGAACTTTGGATTAGTAGAGAAGAGAGAATTAGATGGAGAGATTGTTGTGGTTAAAAAAAAGATATATATATATATATATATATATTGGTAAATCAGTGATAAATACCATATATGATAAAAAATATATGTACAAGTCTACGAGGGGCATACCCCACGTCAAGGCCAAAAGCCTACATCAAAGAATCAATCAGAGAAAGAAACAAAGCAAGATGTATCAACGGTCAACATGACCAAACAAAGGGAACAAAGCAAATGAAAGCAAACAAATCTAGTGCTCAATCCCCCAATCCTGCAGAAGCTATGAGTGGCGATGCGCACCACGAAGCGTAGAAGCAGCAATAAGATGGCTGCGGACCAATTCTGTGATCTCCTCAATGACAACTGCAGAAGGCCTGGACTGGGAGCGATGAATCCTTAGGTTACGCTCATACCAAAGGATGTAAACCATCGCGGGGAGATAAAGGCGGGCAATGATCCGATCCACCCTGCAGCCACAGAGCCTGGTAGCAGCCCACTGAACCAGCTCGCGTCATGGTAGCGTGGGCCAGGCAAAAGAGGTGCGAGAAGAGACCGTGGACCAAACAGTAGCAGAGTAGCTACAGGTGAAGAAGAGATGGTCATGCGACTTAGCATCTGATCCGCAAAACATGCAAGTAGCCCGTACATCCTGCACTCGATGTCTCAGTAGTCTGTCAAATGTCCGTAGTCGCTCACAGGAGGCAAGCCACAAAATGAAGGAGTGTCTCAGGATGTGAAGCTAGGACCAAAGGAGGTGATGGATGAAGTCCTCCTCCCTCCGGCTACGAATCATCTCCCATGCCGATCAAGTTGTAAAAACCCCAGATGGGTCCCTCATCCACTGTACATTGTCAGCTATCCCCGGCTAGGACCTAAAGTCAACTGAATCCAAGATAGGAAGCTGCTCATCAATATCCTGTGGGCTACGCCATTAATCACCCTCAATAATATCTGAAACACGAGAGCCCAAACGGTGACCAGTGGAATGGAGGACAAGGAAAGAGAACTGCCCCTCTAGACGACCACAAAAGCAGTGTCCCAGCCATCACCAATGATATGTTGAAAAGCCCTAGCACAAAGCGATCGAACATCAAGAATGCTCCTCCATGACCAAGAAATCGAACCTCTCGGCTGAATATCCCCGAAGGACTTCTCCTTGAGTCGGTTGGAATGAATCCAGTGAGGCTAGAGAGAGTCACGATCAGTGAGTAGAACCCACATATGCTTCATGAGAGTAGCCTGGTTCCACTCATGCAGATGCCGAACACCGAGTCCACCCTGCCTACGAGGATAATAGAGATGCTCCCAGGAGACTTTGGCCTCACCGGGGCCTAGAGAAGCGCCCTTCCAGAGAAGGTCGACTCAATCTTCTTGATCATTAGCTTCGGGAGAATGAAGACAGATGACCAGAAGACCTGAATAGAGAATAGAACCGATATGATAAGCTGCAAGCGCCTGGCATAAGATAAAGCACGAGATGTCCAGAGCTGGATGCGAGCAAGGATGCGGTCTAATAGAGTGTTACAGTCGATGAACCGAAGCCTCGTCATGATGAGCGGCACCCCTAGATACCTGACCGGGCACTGACCCAATTGGAACCACATAATATCAAGGAGAGTCTACTGAAGCTCAGAATTAACCCCGGTAATGAAGACGGTACTTTTTGCCGCATTCGAGGACAGCCCCGACAATGCAACAAAACTATCTAAAGCCTCCCGTAGAATCGACAAACTGCCCTCATCAGCCTCAATAAAAATCATAAGATCATCAGCAAAGCACAAGTGAGTAAGGCTGGTACTCTGCAATGAGGATGAAAGCGAAACCTCGGAGCAGAAGATGCGTGGCTAAGTAACCCCCGTAGGCCCTCCATGGAAATAATAACGAGGTAGGGCGAGAGAGGATCCCCCTGCCTGATGCCCCTGCTCGTGCCGAAAAACCCATGAAGCTCGCCGTTAATGGCGACTGAAAATATGGCTGTGGAAAGACACTCCCGCACCCATCAAATCATGACCACAGGTATACCCATACATCGCATAGTAGTGAGAATGAAATCCCAGTGCACCGTGTCAAAAGCCTTGCGAAGATTATCCTTCAGAGCACATCGAGGCGAAAGTGTCTGAAGGTGATAATCACGCAGAAGCTCATGAGCCAACAGAATAGTGTCAGATATCCACTGCCCAAGAAGAAAAGTAGACTACGAATCATCAATGAGGTAAGGAAGAACCCCCTTTAGCCTGTTTGCAATGATCTTGGTTATGGACTTATAGATCACATTGCAATAGGAAATTGGGCGAAAGTTAGCGAAGGTGGATGGATTCTCCACCTTCGGGATCAAGCTGATACGAGGAGAATTCAGAGCGCCAAACATGCGCCGTGACTGAAAGAAAGACCGGACAGCCCAAACAACATCACGCCCCACCACATCCTAAGCCCTCTTAAAAAAAAAAGAAGAAGGTATAGCCATCAGGGCCAGGCGCCCTATCATCACCAGCGGAGAATAACGCATTTCTTACCTCAACATTAGTAACTGGAATAGATAGAGGACGAGCCTGATCCTCAGAAAGACGGGTCTAAAAGAGCTCCAAAATATCCTCACGAAGTGGCCCACTCGGCTCAGTCAATAAGCCTCGAAAGTAGGAAACTCCTGCCTCCGACACCTTAGTGTCATCATACGTCCTCGTGCCATCAGCACGAATGATAGACGAGATCCGACTCCTAGCCTGCCGATGCGTGACAGACTTATGGAAAGACCGGGTGCCCTGATCTCCCAAAGAAAGCCACTGGATGCGAGATTTCTAGCGAAAGAAAGCCTCCTCATCCCTACATAACCGCAAGTAGTCCCGAGACAGTCGGCACTCCTCCTCACGAAGTAACAAACTCTCGGGTCCATCATCTAAAGCCCGCTGAGCCTCAGACCAAGCATCCCTCGCCATCACAACCCGAGCCGATATGTGGCTATAATGTCTAGCATTGAGGGCCTCCAGCTCACCCTTTAACCTCTTCAGCTTCTGAGTCAGCTGATACAAAGGCGTGCCCTCAATACTAGTGGCCTAAATCCTCCTCACAGTAGGTAGGAACTCCTCATGGTCAGCCTAAAAGTTAAAGAACCTGAAAGGGAGCCGCGATGTGCGACGCTCCCTAAGGCCTTTAACTACAAAGGATAATGATCTGAACATAACTCCCGTGGAAGGAACTCAACAGATGAGGAAGAATAAGTGCAAAGCCAGCCCTTGCTCACCATGCTTTAATCAAGACACTTCAGAATGAGAGCGTCCCCATCTAACCCATTAGACCACATGAGACGTAGCCCAGAGAACGGCAGAACTGTGAGCTTAGAATCATGAACACAGCCTCTGAAGTCATCCATGTGGCCAGGCCAAGAGTCCTGACCACCTCTCCTGTCACTCGCACTGAGGATAGCGTTAAATTCCCCAAGGAGTATCTAAGGCTCCTCCTGGATACCCACGCTAGCTCCTCAAATATACCTTCATAGCTCCCGACGCGGTCCTAGCTCGTTAAAGACATAGACAAATGTAGCAGTGAAGTCTACATCAACTCGGCAGGTGAGATACTGATCTCCACCCTGTACTCTCATTACATGGTAGAATGTCGGATCCCAAAAGACAATGATGCGACACCCACGGGATTGCACCCCACTGATAAGAAACTACCACCCCTCAGCACAGCTGGTAACAGCGGACTCAACGCTAACAGGGTTGGTCTTGGTCTCAACCAAGCCAACAAGACTCATACGACTGGAAGAGCTCTAGCGAAGCACAGGACTGATAGTATTGGGGTTATTAAACCCCCTCACATTGCATCATCCTATCATGAGAAACTAGAGAATTATCGCGAACCTCCATGGCCCTTACGTCCTCCACGGGTACCTTGAGCATCCTGAGAGCCTCGGGTAGCCTGAAAACCCTAAACAACTAGAGCAGTAGCAGAGCGCATAATACGAATAGCTGGAGTAGGGTTGGGAGGAGCATCCAATGTAGACGCCTCCCCGGACCGCCGCTCGGCCAGAACAGCGAACCGGCTCTCAACACAAGCAAGTGGCTCATAAATCCCCAAAAGATCATCCTAAGCCTCCTCAACCTCCATTGGAACAAGTGCCCTACTTAGATCCTCAGTCAAGCTAGCGTCCTCACCATCAGCGGACAACTCAGCAGCAGAACGAGAGATGTGGGACCCCACAGGAGGCCAGGCCCGCTGCGAGCCTGGTGAGACCCGTGATTAGGCCTGCATCAAGCCCAATGTAGGCCAGAGTAGGGCCCAGCACGGGCCCAATGGCACCTGGCCCCAAATTGGGCCGGGTTGGGGGAGGAGACGGGGTCCTCCCCCCGCCTACACCTGGGCTATGAGAAGGCCCAGGCTACCTGGGCCCATTAGGAGCCATAGACTGGAGTGGGCCACCACCAGCAGGCGGCCCACTAGCGTGGTGCGGGGTCGTAGTCACCCCCACACGCATCCTTCTCCCACCAACAACCCTCCACTCCTCCATCGGTCTAGCAGCAACGGCAGCCCTACCAGGCGGGCCACCAACGACCACCTCATCACTCGCCGGCACCGCCAAGTCATCTGAAGCCCCAGTGCCATTTTTATTTTTAGATTTCTTCTTCTTTCTATGCCCTAACACAGGAGCAGCATTAGAAGGACCATCCCGAGCAGTAGGAGGTGAGCAATCATGCCCAAACACCATACAAGTCGGGCAGTGCTTCGACATTCCTTCACACGTGATACCAAGTCGGACCCGAACACCACAAACCTCAATAAGGGCCTCCCTCGGCACAGGATCTGCGGCCCTGACCTCAACACAGACTCGGATATATCCCAAACGAGTACCATCGGCCGTGACTTTGTCCATGAACAAAGGCCTACCAACCGTACTACTACCATAATTGATCCCTGCGGGCTTCCAAAGAGACAAGGGAAGACCCGATATTCAAACCCAAATAGGAGCGGTTTGGCTATCGCTACGTACCATTAGCCCCTCCTTCCAAAGCTGGAGGGACATGCAAATGCCCTTGAAGAACCAAGGACCACCTAACAGCACATTCTCGGCTTGCACCTTAGTGCGAAACCGAAAGTAATAAACTTCTCGATCATATAGAACACATTCAAGGCCCTTATTCCCCTTGAGAAAACTAGCAATCTCAGTAGCACGAGAGTAGGCCAATCCCATGCCAATGAGCCTACCCACTAAGCAACGGTTCCATAGATCATTGGCAGAGTCTAAGACCTCATCAGGAACAACCTCTAAAGGCTTGCCATCAAGAAGAATAGGTTCAAAATATTGCAAAGTGTTCAACTCAGTGGTTCGGACCCGGTCAGCCCAAGTGGCGGTACCCGCACCACCACCCGCCTGTCCCGAACTCTCAGCCACAGCCACAGCGTCACGCACCCCAGACATGGTGCATGATTCATTAACAAACAGTAAAAGAAGCCAAGAAACCCTAGAAAAATTAGGGTTTACTGCACCCCAAAATCGTGCACCGCCGGAAAACTCCACCGCCCGAAAACCGGCCAGAGACTGGCCACCCGCACCCAGCAACAAAAATCAAGTAAGGATCGAAGAAGACTTACAAAGATTGCTCCAAAAAATCGCGAAGAGAGAAGAGAGAGAGTTGTGAGGGGCGCGTCTTTCGCCTGGCCGGGCTTGGGCCGGAATTTGGCCACCGCTACAGTCGTTGGGGGTCGGCGAAGACAGGAGGAGATTGCCAAGGACGAACACCGGTCGAAGGGACCACCGGAGATTCCCACACGTCCTACGCCACAACTCCCAACACCCAAACCCTAACACCCTCTCTCCCTTGTTTTCACCCTTCACCGGCCACCACTAGCAGCACCGCTGCCACCACTAGGAAGTGGGATGACCGGCGAACACTCGCTGCCCTGGCCGGAGCCACGCCCCCACCGCATGCGCCTGGAAAAGCGAGCCTTAACCCTAGGCAATTTTTTCACTGATGCACGCACGATTTTTCTCGCTAAATTATAAGCCATTATATATATATATTTTATAATATTGTAGGCGGGGGAATCGTCGCTTCCCCCCCTTTTAGCCATTGGGGGCACCTCTATATACCATGATCCCAAAATTTCTGGAAAAATGGTGTCCGATTGAAAGATTATTTATATAAACTTGTGGTACAAGCTAGTTAAATGATATGGTACATTTAATCAAAACTTTTAGTATTATTCTGAAACGGTCTTTATTTAGTTACAAGCCAAATTTTGGTCCAATTAGGACTCTTAGAGATACTTCAGAATGTCATTAGTGTACTCGAATCTCGTAATATGTGAAAAAAAGGAATCCAAATGAAAGATTTCTTTATGAGTGACCTTGAGCTATAAGCTAGTTGAATTGTGATATATTTAGTGAAAACTTGTAATACACTTAGTTAGAACTTGTGATACAATTTTAAAACGATATTTATTTAGCTCTAAACCAAAGTGTGATGCAATTAGCATCCTTATAGACACTTAGGAACGTCATTAGTGAACCATAGTTCAATAATTTGCAAACAATTGGCGTCCAACTAAAAGATTCCTTCATGTATAACCCTATGGTACGAGCTAGTTGAATGGTGTGGTATATTAGGTAAAACTAGTGGTACATCTAGTTAAAACTAGTGGTAAACTTATGGTACAATTCTAAAACAATTTTAATTTAGCTCCAAATTAAAAGTGTGGCGCAATTAGGACCCTTCAAGACACTTAGGAAAGTAATTAGTGTACTATAACCCTATAATTTGTAAAAAATGGCATCGAAACGAAAGATTACTTCATGTATGACCCCATGGTACAAGCTAGTTAAATGGTTGGGTATATTTAGTTAAAACTCATGGCACATTTATCCAAAACTCGTGATACAAATCTAAAACTATTTTAATTAAGCTCCAAAGTAAAGTGAGGTTCGCTTAGGAGTGTTAGAGACAATAGGAACTGCCATTTGTGTACGATAATCCTATAATATGTGAAAAACTGGTCCCCAAACAAAAGCTTCATTTATGTATAACCTTGTGGTACAAGCAAGTTCAATGTTGTTGCATATTTAGTTAAAACTTGTAGTACATTTAGTTCTAAACTTCAAGTACAATTCTAAACCATCTTAACTTCGCTCCAAAGTAAAGTGTGGTATAATTCAGACCCTTAGAGATATTTAAGAAAGTCATTAGTATAACAAAATCCTCATAATTTCTAAAAAATGGTGTCCAAATGAAAGATTCCTTCATGTATAATCTTGTTGTGCAAGCTAGTGCAATGGTGTGGCAAACTTGGTTCAAATTTAAGAGCAAAGCACTTTTGATGAATACCGATTACCTTTGGATATGACACCTGTATACCTACCTGTAGCTATAATGAATTTGTACACTTGCAAGTCCATGATTTTTAACACACTTTAAAAAACACATCTAGTTTTTGGCTCCATTGTCAGGGAACTTGTAGTCAAAGTTTAAATTTTATTTTTATTATTGAGTTTTTATTCTCTTTTTTTCCTTTAGCTTTTTTTTTCTTTGCTTTTGGCTAATAGTTTAATTTGAATTAGTTAGTTCTATCGTGCATGCTTCGAAGACACTCACTCAACCCTGAGTTAGTTTGTTTAATTTGGAGATCGAGTTAATGATTTGCTTAAAGAGAAACAGAATTGATACAAATTTAGTTTCAAACATGACCGATAACACTCATCCAGAGCAAGTCGAGCTCCAAAGTGCACTGGACTTTATTCTTCAAACCTACACAGCATCGTTGGAGTTGTGTTACCCACCTTGGATAATGTATACATCAAGAAATAACTTGGGGCCATTACCATGCTTCTTGCTTCATATGGCAATCCAAATAAGGGCATGTATCGTCTCCTTCATGCTTTGCTCGAAATTCGCAAAGCCTTTCTATGTTTAGGTCTCTTGCACAAAGTAGTTTAGCTACGTCATTTTCAGTTCCCATTGAAAGACGCGGTTAAAAGATGACTTTACTTATCAAATTCACAAGTTATTCTTCCCAATCAATTTCATCATCCTTGACATGTATTGCACTCCGTATCAAAGGAACCACATTCCTAACACGTTGGGGTTACCATCCTTAGAAATAGTCGATGCCATCATTCATAATGGAATGGGGATGTTGGATATTCCCTTTGTCACCTTAAAGTCAAGCTAAATGTTTCAAATGCCTATAAGCATTATTTGAATGATCATGACTAAGTCTAATATAGAATGAAAATGATTAATCCTTTAGTTGAGCTAGTTTTACCTGAAGAGCCTAGAGGTGAACCTATAGATAGTTATTTTTCTAGTTGAGGGGTTTGTGCAACATGTGCTACCCATAGCCAGTGATGACATAAGAGTCGAGACCATAAGCACATCTTTCAATCCCTTAATCAATGTCGTTAGTGACCTTGAGCATCATTCTATTGAGTGTCCATCAAGTTTGGAACTCATTAATGTGTCTAGTGTTACCTTCAAGTCTAATTGGACTATTCTCTTAACAATTGATCGCTTTCTAGATCAACTGCTCTCTATAGTTACTAGGTGATCCAAGAACTATGACTTGATCACTTCAAGGATTTGCCCTTGGAACCGGACTACCTCCAATTTTGATCTCATCTAGCTAAGGATGTAAATTTAGTGCTCCTTGGAGGCAATCTAGCCTAATCATATTTTTAGTTTTCCTTTCTGACTTTTTCCCTCTTTTTATGATCTCTTTATTTGGAGATTTGACCATCTTGAGCTATACTTATTGGAATATTTTCCCCCATCTTTTCTTGTTGGTGTACTTATTTAGTATTTGTGTGCGTTTGGAAGTTGTACAATATGCTTTTATTCCACAACTTTTATTTTCACCTCATTATCCTCAACAGGTTATTTCTTTCTTTCCAAAGCTTTAACTTTGTTGTTCTTTGCGTTGGGAGACAATGAAAGATTTGGGTTCGATAGTGGAATGTGATTCATTCATTCTTGTAACCCTTGAGTCTTAAGCTACTAGTTCCATAGAGTTGTTTCAACAACCAATAACGGAGCCAACTTGTTTGTCAGCTACTAGTTTGTACGCTCTCTACATGGGCCACAAGAACAGCTTAAGGAAAATGAGACTGATAAGTCACTTATATAGCACTAATGCCTACTATAATAGCATCTATTTGAGGTATGTGCTAGTGATGACTTAGGTTGTAATTTTTTTTTTTATCTTGGATGATTAAGCTAGAAGAGTGCTTGTTACTCGGTCCCTTGAGCCAACTAGATTGCTTATCACTAGCTAAAAGCCAGTTACATGGTCTTGGAGAGTCACAATTATCCAAAAATTACTAAAAAAAAAAGAAAAGAAGTGGAATAAGCGAAATATGTCCACAGAAAAAATAAGTGAGACTTGAGATTTTGACTTTTAGGGTGATCTGTTCGTTTTGATCATTTCTTCAGAAACTATAACTTTTTCTTCTAAGCGAGATTAGGTTAAAAAAGAAAAAAGAAAAGAGGAAGTCAATAGTCCCGAGTGTTAATTGGGACATAATTGGTGAATCATTGCACTAGAGCCATTTCATTACTAACACCGCATATTGTTCCTTTTTTTTTTTTGGTTCCATACTTAGATACATGCCAAAATTCATGTCATAACTTATTGATGCAACTACATATGAGATGAATACTTTTGTTACTTTCAGTATGTTTAAAATTTGTCTTTCTTGAGAACAAGCAAGGATTGAGTTTGGAGATGTTGATGCATCTCGCTTTTATATGCCTTTTACCTTCACTCGTAATATCATTTCTAGAGAATACATGTATATTTTGATAGAAAGTTTGTGTTAATAGGTTAAGAAAATGTAGGGATACAACGTACTCAATAAAATTTGAAGAACTCATAAAACAAGCATTTTTTAAGATGTTGCAAAGGAAACTAATACCGTGTATGAAAATGACCAACTAGGTCATGATTCGGATGAGGAAAAGTATCCTCCTAGGAGAACCGATAGCACCAAAACCCAATTTTTCTTGGTCCAATCAATCATATTTAGTTTGATCAATCAGCCATTTTGTTTCTTTGGCTAGAAGCCTATAAAAACTCTAGCTTGGTAGAATTTAGAGATCCTTATCTTGTCTAAATTTTCTTCTCCATTCTCAAGTTGCCCGTGGAGATTGAGTTGCACCAAGAAGGTTGAAGCACACTTTACAGGGGAAAGGTTGATTGAAAGGCATCATTAATTGAAAGAGTTGACATCTCTATGAGTTTTTCTTTACATGTTCTTTGTTTAGTTTGTTTTCTCGAGATTCCAATAGAGTAGACTCATTGTTCAGGGTTAGTCATTCGGATTCCAGATTTTGTATTTTATTTTCATATTGATTGTAATTACATTATTTTGGGGTGATTTATAATTTTATTATTTTTCTCTTATTTGCTTGTTGCTCTATTTGATTTCGAAATTATTTGCATGTTGTCTTGTACTTGTATGCTACACCTTCCTCTAATAGAGTTTCATTAGCGATCATGGGTTATAGTTGCACTCAACCTCGAGCTCATATCATAAAATTAAATTGACATTGAAATAGGAAATAGAAAGAAATTTGTTAGTCGATTGAGATAGCCCAGCCAATACCTTGAGTTGCTAGATGCTTAGGGCCTATTTTGATTGTTGTGAAAAAACTGCTTATTTTGAAAGTACTTTATGTAAAAACACTTCTATAAAAGGTGCTGTTTTGAAAAAGTAGTTTGTATTTAGCTCAATCAATCAAAAGCGTTTATTTTATTATTGTTAGTATTTGGCCAATATTTTAGAAAAACAATGTCAAATTACCAAAAAGGACATAGGCAGAAGTACTTTTGTAATTAATAGTGCTGAGATGCAGAATTTGATTTTAAACAATTTTTTTTGTATATATTAATCATTTTATTTTTTAAATTTTTAATAAATAATTATGAATAAGTCAAAAGCGCTTATTTTATTATTGTTAGAGTTAGGCTAGTGTTTAAGAAAAAAAAGGTCAAATTACCAAAAAGGATATGGGCAGAAGTACTTTTGTAGTTAATAGTGTTTAGATGCAGAATTGATTTTAAACAATTTTTTTAGTATATATTAATTATGAATTGTAAATTAAAAAATAATATTATTTATTTATTTTATTCATAATTTAATATTATTTCTTAAAAAATTAAAAACCTAAAATAACTATTCTTAATATAATTGTTATTGTTGTTGTTGTTGTTATGATTATTATTATTATCAAGTAAATTTATATATATATATATATATATATATATATATATATAGATGGCATTCTTATAAGAGGGTGAGAGCTTGAGAAGGGTGAATCTTGGCCCTCCATTGTAATGAACTGCCAAGATTTGTTGGACATTAAAAAAAATTTATTTACGGCTAAGATTTGTTGAGTATTGAAAAGAAAAAATGATTTTTCTCCCTTACCCCTTCTCTCTTTTTACCCTATGAAGAGGTATGGGCCGTAATTGTTATTTTTTTTAATGTTCAACAAATCTTGGCCGTCCATTATAATAGAGGGTCATGATTCGCCCTCTCACCCTCTTATCCTCTATTATGAAATAAAATAAATGTAATACAAGTAATATAACGAACTGGTACATTTCATATATGTATATATATAGCGTAAGTAATAGGGTTTTGAAAGATGATATTTATGTAAGGATATGATGTAATTTTAATATTTGAGTAGGGGTATTTTTGTCCTAAAAATTTTAAGTTTTTTATTCTATTTCTACTTAAAATCAGAAGTACCAAATTTCTACTTTCGTTCAAAAGCAGAAAAAACAGCTTCTGCTTTTTCATGTTTGGCAAACACCCTCCAGATTTTAGAAAAGTTCTTTTTCTAGAAAAAAAAACACTTATTTTCACAGAATAAGCAACCCCAAATAGGCTATTAGACTAATGTATTACTCTCCGCCATAATTGAATGTTAATCTCAGCTTAAAGCCTATAACCTAAACTCTTAAAGTCATTGTCGTAATGATTCGTATCACTTGGATCCAAGATTGGCTAACCCGAAATTTTATACGAAACTTCTTGATTGATTGATTGTCTTTAGACTGAATTTCTTTCGATTTATTCTTAGTTACTCTAACAAACCCAAAACAAAACCCAATCCATAAATCACTTGAAAATAAACTGACCTTTCCTAAGTACTAATTCCCTATGGATATGACACTCGTATTGCCAGTAGCTGCAAGGAGCTCATATGATTGCAAGTGGATGACTTTTAACACAATTTAAAATTACATTTGCTGGTAACAACATAAACCCCTTCGTGACACTTTATTCATCAACTTAAACTTTTGTGACTATTGATTCCATGATGGAAAGTGTACATGTAGAGTATTCAAGAGCATATTTCATGTAGAAATTTTTAGTTTTTAATAAAATAAAATATTTTTGAGAATAGATTTTCAAGTTTAGCTTTTTAATTTTCAAAAAACTAAACTCAAAAATTTTAAAAACAAGAGTATTTTCAAAATATAATCTCAAACCTAAAAATGAGGGGATTTGTTGGTAAACTATAATTGAGTAGCTTACTATTGTAGAGGGGGAAGTAGGTTTCGCAGACAATTATTTGGACAAAAATTAAAGCAAAATCAACACTATTCGTCCAGTAGGGGTAAAAAAAACAACATTATTCTCCAAGTAGAGGCAAAATTAACACTATTCGTCTAAAAGGGGGTAAAAAACAACATTATTTGCCCAGTAGAGATAAAATCAACACCATTCGCCCAATAGTAGTAAAAAACAACATTATTCTCCCAGTAGGAGGAAAATCAATACAATTCGCCCCGTAGAGAAAAAATCACCATTATTTGCCCAATAGTGGTAAAAATTCACATAATCCGCCCATGTAATGACCAAATAAATTAAACTTATCCATCTTCACTTCTTTGAAAATATATTTTAAAAATAATAAAAGAAACTTAATTTGTAAGAAAAGAAAAAGGACACTTATCCAAACACTAAAAATATCATCCTACCACTATAAACAGAGAAAAGGGGCAATGAAAGAAGGGGAGAAAAAAAGGAAGGGATAACGGAGATCTCGATTATCTTTAAATAGCTTGAGTTTAACTTCTTTCCAAACACCTATGAAACACCACAAACAGGGAATATCAAATCGAATGTGCAACTAGAGCTTGAGTACATCTCATCCTAACAAACCTCACCTCATATAGAACTTCAAAATGATGAATAAGCACACTAACCAAATTCATAACAAACAGGGTTATTTACGCCAAATGTCCCCGTACTTTGTTCATTGCACTACTTTAGTCCTTATGCTTTAATTATGTTAAGTTAGTCCTTGTACAATTCAAAATGTGTCAATTTGGTCCTTTGAAAAAAAATTTATGTTAAGTTTTCAATCAATTTTTGAATCATTTGGCCATGAATTGGATTAAGTTACTTGTATTTAACATAATTTTACGGTTCAAAATTATTTCATTAACTTAAATTAAATTTGATCAAAGGACTAAATTGACTCATTTTGAATTGTACAAGGACTGAATTGACACAATTAAAAGTATATGAATTAAATTGACCCAATGGGCAAAGTACAAGGACCTTTGGCATAAATAACCAAAAAAAAAATTTAATTGCAAATAGAATGAAGTACTCAAAAAGTTGGTAAAAAAGAGCGACAATGCTAAAGATGTTGTTAAGTATCTTGTTGGAGAGTGTGTGAAAACTTGGAAAAAAGAGAGGAATGAAATTTGTTGGTGATGAGTCGGTTGTGATTAAGCAGATTGCATCAATGGATTAGGGGCTCGGCCTATCTGTTTTTTTAGTCTTTTTGTTCATTTTCCTCTACTCCTGATTTACCCCAAATCCTTTTCAAAGGTGGTTGAAACATTTAGTATACGCCGATTTCACATGTTCTTTATCTTGTAATCTTGGTTGCTCAAGCTAAGATGTTGTATTATTTTTTGACTTTTTGTTCCCCGTTTCTATACGGGTTGACTCATAACGCGACTGTACGAATTCCCTATTTTATATTGCAAGTTTGTCTCTATTTATCCCCAAAAAAAAAAAAAAGAAAACCCTCAAGCTTACTAATGTCAAAGCTCTAGTTCTTACTTGCATGGACCAAGTTCTATCTAAGATATGGCACATGTATTTAATTAGTTGCCACTTTCACTTTCTTACTTCATTCCTCCCAGTATGCCACCTCTCTATAACTTTAGTTGGTCTAGAAAAACATCTACGTCTATTTCTCTACACTTCGAAATTTGTTTGCTTTTTATTATCATTTATTTATTTATTTCAGTATTAGTTTATTGTCTTTTTATTCAGCGTTCTTTCCCCTTATCTTAAAAAAAAAAAAAAGTGTTCCTCCTGCTTTTTAATAATTCCAATACAAGTGCGAGAAATCACAATAATGTAAGAAAATAGATTATATATTTTGACAAAATGCTTTTATGTTAAAATCTATTTTTCACTCGTGTGTATCAAGTAAGCACTAAAGCCTTTTTTTTTCCTTATATTAATATTTTATAATTATGAAACTGAACTACCTTTTTTGGTGATTTATTTATAGAGATACTTAAAAGAGGCATCATACTTTTAAAAAAAATTAAAGGGTCATAGAAAGAAAGACAACATACTTTAAAAAAGAAAAAAAAACCTCAAAACAAATTTTAAAACCACTAAGGATATTAATTAAATCAGTAGTTGCCACATCGTCTTCTAATAATCACAATCCTTGTTATTTTTCTAAAACATTTTGTCCTTTTTTATTCTTTTGAAATACATATTCTCTTTCTTATATATACAGCATCATAACACCTTACTTTGTACTTTTCCCAAGCATTATGTCCTTTCGAAATATTTTTCTTATTATTTTATAAATATATGTTACATGTAAAGCCTGCTTATATTAGGCTTTATTTATAAGATAAAGGGTTAGGTTTATGTCTCAAATTACTTGTTTTAGTTTCATGGGTTTGCCGTAGAGTCACCAATTAATCGGGAGGGAATTCGATTGATCGGGTGATTTAAGGAAAGATTCCGCATTTTTTAGGCAGTTAGAGGACCGATCGATAGGCCGGTTCCGATCGACCGGGGTTCCGATCGATCGGGCCCTCCTTGACCTGCGCCTATAAATTAGGTCATAGGGCTTCGTCATCTGCATCCAATCAAAGAGTGAGGTGCCACTAGAGGTGATTTCATAATTCCTCTAATTCAGATTTTGAGTGCTACGAGAGTTTAGAGAAAGTGATTGTAATTCTTTCATAAATCTCGTTCAGAGGAAGTGTCGTTGTAATTATTCTGTTCAGTGTCAATAAAGAATCTCCATCTCCGCCCGTGGTTTTCTCCCCTCTCGATTGTAGAGGGGTTTCCACGTAAATATTATGTGTTCGTTTTGTCCTTTCTTTCTCCATATTTGTTTACTTCTCGTTTTGCATGAGTCATATTATTTAAATCGAATCAAGTTATCGGGGTCCACGCTTCCGCATCAAGGTTTATCCCTATCAAATTGGTATCAGAGCATAACAGATTTGTTAAGTTTTCTTTTCAAAAGTTTTCTTTTCAAATTGGTATCAGAGCCAGGTTCAGAGCCTTGGGTGTAATTTGTATCAGAGCCCTGTTTATTTCGATTTGGTAATATGACGTCTGCAATTAAGACCGAGGTTGAGAAGTTTGGTAGTCAAGGGAGCTTCAGCTTATGGCAGGTTCGCGTTAAGGGCCTCTTGACTCAAGGTGACTTGAAGAATGCTTTAGATGGGAAAGAGAAGAAACCAAAGAATTTGACAGAAGCACAATAGGAGGAGTTAGATGAGAAGGCGCTCACAGCAATTCAGATGTGTCTTACCGATGACGTTTTGACAGAAGTTCTGGAAGTGAAGACCGCTAAGGAGTTGTGGAAGAAATTGCAGGATATGTTCTGTTTCAAGTTTGTTTCCAACAAACTCGCAGTTAAGCACCGGTTGTTCACGTTTCGTATGTCAGAAGGTACGTCGCTTAAGAATCAGGTCAGTGAATTTAATTCAATTATTCAAGATTTGAAAGAATTGGATGATGTTCCTAAGGATGAAGATCAGGCAATGTTGTTGGAAACAGGACTGATGTAAAAGCATTTCGAAACTTTATGTTCTCTCTCTGCTTCATGTAAGGATTTTGTCGAAAGCATGATTTACGGTGGTAGACAAACCATATCTGTTGATGAAGTTAAGAGAAACCTACAGAGTAAAGAACGAGGAGATAGAGAATTATCTGATTCATTGTATAACTCAGGTAGTGGTTTATTTGTGAGAGAGAGAACTGAGTATGATCATAGTGGAAACAAGTTTAAGTCTAGGTATCAAGTCCTAACCTGTAACTACTGTCATAAGAAAGGGCACATTAAGAAAGACTGTTACAAGCTTAAGAGAAAATTTGAAGCAGATAACAGGTCTGACCAGAGATCCATAGCAGCTAGTGTTATGGATGGTGAGAATGAAGATCTTCTACTATCTGTGTCTGAGCCTCAGTCCAATTTGAGAGATAGTTGGATTTTAGATTCGGGTTGCTCCTATCATGTTTGTCCCAATCGGGATTGGTTTGCCACGTACGAGTCAATTCGAGGTGGAGTTGCTTTGATGGGTAATTATACTTCATGCAAAGTTCTGGGTATAGAAACAATTCGTTTTAGGATGTTCGATGGCACTATTAGGGCTTTGAGTGGTGTTCGCAATGTTCCTGATTTGAAGAAGAATCTCATCTCTTTAGGTACTCTTGAGTCTAAAGGGTATAGGTACACAGCTGAAGGTGGAGTTTTGAGGGTCGTTAAGGGTACTTTAACAGTTATGAAGGGCAAAAGGTTAGGTACTCTGTATGAGCTTGTAGATTCCACACTTGTTAGATCTGTTGCAGTATCTTCATCATCCTTGTTGTTGACAGAACCAGAAATCACAAGTTTAGGACGTTTGAGATTGGATCATTCAGGTGATAGGGGTCTGTCTGAGCACAGTGTGAGGGGCTCTTTGTGTGGTCAATCTACAGGACTGGTGGTATGTGAATAAGGGCTTTATGGGAAACAGAAAGGTTTTCACTTCAAACAATCCCTGACGAGTAGACATGCCACGTTTGATCAATCTTCATTGCTATCTCCACAGAAAATGTCATCAGTTGTTTGTGATTCAGGTCAAGTGAGTAAGTCAGAGAGAGTTCAGTTCAGTAACACAGTTCAACAGCAAGGAGCTATTTCAGATAATATGTCAAGAGCCAGTTCAGAGAAGAAGAAGATTGGCATTGCTGATAACCTCTCAGATATGTTCACTCAGTTTCTATCTGGCAAGAAGTTCAAGCTTCCCTCGGACTCGGTTAGGTTTCATGTTTCGTTGAGATAACCCCGTGTGTGGGGTGTTTATTGGAGAAGGTGGAGGAAATTCTTTTATGTATGTAATTTGAGCCAATGTGGAGGTTTGTTAGGTTTATGTCTCAAATTACTTGTTTTAGTTTTATGGGGTTGCCATAGGGTCACCGATCGAACGGGAGGGAATTCGATCGGTCGGGTGATTTAAGGAAAGATTTCGGAGTTTTAGGCAGTTAGAGGGCCGATCGATCGGGTGTTTCCCTATCGATCGCGCCCTCCCTGACCTGCGCCTATAAATTAGGTCGTAGGATTTTGTCATCTGCATCCAATCAAAGAGTGAGGCGCCGTCAGAGGTGATTTTGTAATTCCTCTAATTCAGATTTTGAGTGCTACGAGAGTTTAGAGAAAGTGATTGTAATTCTTTCATAAATCTCGTTCATAGGAAGTGTCGTTGTAATTATTCTGTTCAGTGTCAATAAAGAATCTCCATCTCCGCCCGTGGTTTTCTCCCCTCTCGATTGTAGAGGGGTTTCCACGTAAATATTGTGTGTTCGTTTTGTCTTTTCTTTCTCCATATTTGTTTACTTTTCATTTTGGGTGAGTCATATTATTTAAATCGAATCAAGTTATTGGGGTCCACGCTTCCACATCAAGATTTATTCCTATCAAATTGGTATCAGAGCATATCAGATTTGTTAAGTTTTCTTTTCATAAAGGATTGGATAATCTAATTTAGGCCACTAACACACTAGGGCTTTAATATGCGAGACTCTATATATATACACTAGGATTTTATTTATAGACTTTAGGGTTGAGAAAAGAGCTAAAATGTCTCATTTAAACTTGAATTAATATAGTGGAATTATTGTGCTCTGCTCTATGAATGTAGGGCTTAACCACGTAAATTTCGGTGTTCTTGATTTTATTCCCAGTTCCCTATTATTCATGATTACCATTTTGATTTAGGGTTTCGGTGTTAGTGGATAGTCTTATAAAGTGGTATAAGAGCCTCACACAAAGCAGCAATTTAAAAAAGCTTTTGCTATTAATTACTCATTTTCTTCTAATATGTAACTACTCCAAGTTTGATTTTCCACCCCACTAGCTAATGTAGGTGCCTCTTGTTGCGTTTTTCTTAGTGGGCTCTTCACTAGTTTCTACACGTAAATATCAGCCACACCTATACACAACTTGACACTACTTAATGATAATAATTTTAAAAAAAAAAAAAAAGGAAAAGAAAGACTCGGGACCGTGTAATTTGACTTAAACCACAAACAATTTATTTAATCTTCATTAGAGGTGGTAATCAGGTTATTCGAATAAGGTTCGGGCGTACCCATATGGATTAGGACTATTTTGAGTTTACAATGAATTCAGGTTGGGTTAGGCTTGTGGTGACCCATTTAGACTCTGATTACTTTCGATTTTAATCCATACTCCTGTTGGTTCTATATCTGGGTCGGGTCAAGTTATTTTGGGTTTAGGTCACTTTAAGTTCTAGTCAATCTTACATTGAGTTTTACCAGTTCAGGTCATCATATTTCGACTACCTAGTGTTTTGGTGGTATAGACTATTTATAAAAGTCTAAATGATATTTTAAATAATTTAATATTTTAGCAATATATTTATTGTATTACCAATATAGGTGTTTACTTGCTTATGTTTGCTGCCTTGAGGGGCACGGTTTTTGCCTTGAAGCCTCCTCTAGGGCATTATGCTTTGTATTACTCACTTTATGCTATGTCTTATTCTTATGCATTGATGCTCTATTGCTCACAGGTTGCCATAACACGATGACGTCACGTCTCTCAAGCTGGGGGTCCTCCGAAACAGCCTCTCTTCAGGTTACACCATGAAGGGGGAAGGTTGCGTACATCAACCCCCCTCAGACCCGGCTTTTGCGGGATCCCTTGAGGCACTGGGATTGTTGTTATTGTTGTTGTTATTGTACCAATATAGATGTTTAATGATCTCTTATAACGTTAGGAATATGTCTCAAAATTCCTTAGAAATTAAATAGGGAAGCCGTGAGGGGGCCGATCGATCGGGTGAAGCACCGATCGATCGGGTAGAAAAGTAGAATATTGGGTCTGATGCCGTAGCAGAGCTGATCGATCGGGTGCCGCATTTCCACGCAGGTATAAATAATGACGTAGGGTTACGTCCAATTTTAATTCCAATTTACTTTTTCCCTTGCGGGCTCGCACCAACAAAAGAGAGAGAGAGAGAAAGGAGTGATTGTAATTCTTCATTTTCGATTCAATAATAAAAGCTCCAATTTTCGCCCGTGGTTTTCTCCCCTCTCGATTGTAGAGGGGTTTCCACGTAAATCATTGTGTCCTTGTTTCGATTCTCTTTTATCTATTTTACTCTCATTTGTCGTGGTATTTGATTCGAATTAAGTGCTTGGGATTCAGTATTTCCGCACATATAAAGTTCAATTCTACTCCTGCCAAGTAATAACTATTGTTGTATTTAAAGACCTTGGGTTTATTTGGTTTTCAAGTTGGGTTGGATTTGAGTTTGGAAGGTTTTAGGTCAAGTTGGTCCAAGTTAATAGTGAGTCGAGTCAGGTCGGGTCAAATTGAGTATCAGGTTGTCATTTCGGGTCAGATACAAAATGTATGATCAGATTAGTTTTAGACAGGGTTATTTCAACTTCAGGTCAATTATCTAAAACAAGTTTTCGGTTTATTTCGGCTTGATTTTATGAGATTTTTAGGTCAATTTTTTGGATCGAGCTAGATTTATCCCATCTAATCTTTATCACATAAAATCTATTTGCTATCACGTAGAACTAATTATCATATGTGTTTGTAACTAAAAAAACAAAATGCAAAACATCCTGTACATATAAAACACCAACTTGGAGAAAGCCAAGTGTAAAACGCCTACTTGAATAACATCATGTAGGTATAAAATGCCCGCTCATAAACACCACTTAAGTGTAAAACACCTACTTGCACAACGTCATATACGAAACGCCCACTTGTAAAATGCCTACTTGCACGACGTCATATAGGAAACACCCACTTGTAAAAAGCCATGTAAGTTTAAAACACCTAAGGGCATAACGCCATATAGGTAAAAGGCCAACTTGTAAAATGCCATGAAACCATAAAACGTCTACTTGCATAATTCCATGCAGGCACAAAATATGCCTAACGCCATGTAAATGTAAAACGCCTATATATTTATATAATGTCATGTAGGAAAAAAAAAAAACCGTCCACTTGACAAAACGCCATGTATGAACAAAACAGCACCCTACATAACACCTTGTGATACATAGTAAAGAATCAAAGGATATGATCAAACACACTTATCTTACAAGGAAAAAAGCAAACCACACTTGTCACCTTCTCCCTCCATTTTAGAATACCTAAGCCACCAACCTTCCATTGTATACGAGATTAAGAAGAGAAAGAGGAAGGTTATAAGTTCAAAACAACACAAGAGAAAAGGGGATCTTAATAATTCTTTGATAAAGTTTAAGTTTGGCTTATCCTAACTTACCTAACATATCACAAACAATATGTATACGAAATATTTTAACTTCTATTACGTCATGTAAATATAAACCTGAAAATGATCATAACTTTTAATACACATAAGCAATACGATTGTTATCTCTACAATTATTAGATTAAAAAGTAATACATTTTAATTTATCTGATCTGTTAAAATTTTTGGAATAGTTAGTTTCCTAATATAATGCCAGATAGTTGTTGATCACACAAGTCGAGAATTTGAATCCACTAGTCCACACTCATATAATTAATTAATTGGAGCACAAGGTACAAAGTAAATTTGTAAGCCCATTGAGTATTTATGCAAGAAAATATGTTATAATATAAAAATATATATTGGTACATATAATGCCTTGTAAGTTGTTTGAGCAATTACTTTCTTAACAGATGTTTATGGGGAAATTTATTTATTTATTATTTTTAGTTTTTTTTTGGAATTCTGTTACTTTTGTAAGGATAACTATTGTTCATTTTTAGGACTCGTTTAATAACGCATTTTTGTTCTCAACTTTTTATTTTTGAAAAAAGCATATTTTGAAAAAAATTTATTTTTAGGTTCTTATCTTTAATTGTTTTATTGTTTTGAAGAAAAGTAAGAACATGAAATTAAAATCAAAATTCATAATTGGTCCAACGCAATCAACCTCCTTGATCAATCAATCAACCCTAAAACAGTTGTATATTTGTATATATCTAAGTAAAACTCGTATAATAGTATATGATTTATGAGTTTAGGTATAGTATAGAAATGATAGGGGGATAGAGATAAACCAAATAGAAAGAGGAGCGAGAGACTTAGAGAGAGGGAGAGAGAGACTATCATCCAATTTTATTTATGCATCTCCTCTAGACTCAAATCCCTATATATAGATTAGGAGAGGCATATAACTGTAATATAGTACATAATTAATTTATTGATACCTTAGGTACCCTCACTTAACCTATAGATTTTGAATTTATCAATAGTTTACTCTTTAAGAGACCCTTGTCCTCAAGTGTTAAGGTAATGATAACCAAATTAATAACCCTCTTCTGTTCAAAAAAAATAAATTAATAACCCTCTAGGATCAAGAACTACAATTACAAATTTTAACCAATTAATTTTTTTTTCTAAAATTTATAAACGATCTCTTATTTTTCTCTCTTAAAAGATTATCAGTGGCAACTAAGCAATTGTGAATACCACAAGGGCAACCTTGTAAATATCCCAAAATTTATAATACCCTAATTCAAGTGTTGCTGCTTCGTCTCCCTGTTCAACCACCAACGCCAAACCCTAGCAACCTCCGCTGCTCCATCAACGGCAACACCAAGGTGGTGGCGGTGGCACCGGACATCCATCGAAGATGGTGGCAGCGTATTCTCCGAAAAATCTCAATGGCTTGCAGTGGATTTCCTTATCATGAACCTTCTCCTCACTCCGATAGTAGACATCGGTTTCGCCATCATCAGAATTGTCATCTCGTTTGTCATCCTCTTCACCACATCCACCAGCTGCGGCTCATGCTCGATCTTCTTGTTGTCAACCTCTGCGTCACCGAGCTCCGTTGCTTGATTATTGTCGATGTCCACTTCATGGTAGTTGTTTACGGTCGGTGACCAGATCGGTGGCTCTGGCGCTTCATTGGCTGCTGAACCGTTGTCTTTCTCCTACGACAGAGCTAGATCTTCCACAACAAATCGATCCCCTTCCAGATCGGTACTCCTCCAATAGTTCTCAAATTATTGCTTTATGTGCGGAAAAACTATAACTCCCGGTATGCAATCTAAATCAAATACCACGACAATACGAGAAGTAAATGGACTAAAAGAGAAAAAAAACAAACGATACAAGGATTTACGTGGAAACCCCTTTACAATCTAAAGGGGAGAAAACCACAGACGAAGATTGGAGTTTTTATTATTAAATCGAAAAGAAGAATTACAATCACTCCTTCTCTCTCTCTCTCTCTCTCTCTCTCTCTCTCTCTCTCTCTTTTAGCGGCGCCGCTAGGAAAAACCTCTAAAGAATATTTTTGGATACTAAATGACGTAACCCTACGTCAGTATATATACTCGCGTGGAAACGCAGTTCCCGATTGATCGGGGTCCCGATGGTTCAGCGAGCTCACTGCAGGCGTCCCAAACTTACATAACATTTCCGATCAATCGATCTTCACTCGATTGATCAGCCTCCTCACGACATCCCTACTTAGTCTTCCAAGAAATTTTGAGACATTTTCCTAACAAATCTCCACATTGGCTCAAAATTAACATCAACAATAAAATAACTCCATCTTCTCCACAAACACCCCCTCAACCGGGGCTAACACACATCAAACGGAAAGACCCACCAAATTCGAGCAATGCTCGAATTTGCTCCCTGGTAGTACCTTAGTGAACATGTCAGCTGGATTGTCCTCAGTCCCAATCTTATTCAACTCCACCTTCAGCTCATCAATTAGATCTCTAATAAAATGATGCTTCACATCTATATGCTTCGTTTTGTCATGATGTGACATCTGATCCTTCGCTGGGTGAATGAAGTACTGACTATCACAATAGACTCTAACAGTACCCTGCTCAGCACTGATCTCACTAATCAAACCTTACAACCAGACGGCTTCTTTGAATGCTTCTGTGACTGCCATATACTCAGCCTCAGTAGTAGACTGTGTTGTAACAGACTATAGACACGCTCTCCAACTGATAGTTGTGTCGCCTAAACAAAACACATACCCTGCCGTGGACTTCCTCTTTTCGAGGTCTCCACCATAATATGAATCTACATACCCAACCAAACAACATTTGCTTTTCCCATATTTTAAACAAACATCAGAAGTTCCACCAAGATACCTGAGAATCTACTTCACCGCATGCCAATGCTCTTTCCCTGGATTCGCCATGTACCTACAGACTCTGCTCACTACAAAAGCAATATCTGGACACGTACAAACCATCGCATATATAATACTGCCCACTACACTAGAATAGGGAATCTGAGATATGTACCTGACATCCTCCTCAGTCTGAGGCGAATTTAATGCTAAAAGTCTAAAGTGAGCTGCTAAGGGTGTGCTAACTGGATTAGCATCCTTCATATGAAACCTGTCTAATACCTTCTTAATATACTTCTCCTAAGACAAGTGTAATTTTTCGGCTTTTCGGTCTCTACGAATCTCCATGCCTAAGATCTTCTTAGCTGCTCCAAGATCCTTCATCTCAAACTCACTCTTCAACATAGATTTCAAGTCATCAATATCCTTCATGTCTCGTGCTGCAATGAACATGTCATCAACATATAAAAGCAAATAAACAAATGAACCTGTATCAGACTTTCTGAAGTACACACAGCTGTCGTACTTACTCCTAATGTACGCATGACCTGTCATGAACTGATCGAATCTCCTATACCACTGCCTAGGAGACTACTTCAAACCATATAAAGACTTCTTAAGCAAACATACATGGTCTTCCTTTCCTTCTACAACGAAGCCCTTGGGCTGATGCATATAGATACTCTCTTCTAGTTCACCATACAAAAATGCCGTCTTTACATGTAATTGCTCAAGCTCTAAGTCATGCATGGCAACTAAAGATAAAAGCCCACGAATCAAAGTATGTCTGACTACAGGTGAAAATATATCATGAAAGTCAACTCCCTGTACCTGACTGTAGCCTTTAGCTACCAAACGTGCCTTGTGTCTTGCATCTTCAACTCCAGGAATGCCCTCCTTTCTTTTGAAGACCCATTTGCAACCAATCAGTCTTTTCCCTGTTTGAGGATTTACCAATTCCCATGTCTAGTTCTTATAAAGAGACTGCATCTCTTCATTCATAGCAACGAACCACTTCTCAGCATCTGATCTCAATACAGCCTCTGAATAAGAAGTCGGCTCACTGTCATCTAAAGACTCAGCAGTTGTAAGGGCATAAGCAATCAGCTCCTCATACCCATATCTTTCTGGAGGCCTGATCTGTCGCCTCAGTCTACCACCAGCTATAGTATTATTCTCCACCTGCTGACCTGTTTCTGCATTATCAACAACATCAGAAACCTGTACCTGAGGTGCCGAAATACTCTCTAGCTGAGCGACTTGCTGATCTGACTGTATCTGTGTAACATTAGTTACGTCAACCTGAACTGAATCACTATCAATGGAGGGTGTGTGTGGCGGATCTAGTATAACAGACTCATCAAAATTAACATCTCTACTAGTCAGAAACTTCTGAGCACTGGGATCCCACAACCTATATCCCTTCACACCTGACGAATAACCAAGAAAGATGCATTTCTTGGCCCTAGGCTCCAGCTTTCCATCATTGAAATAAGCACATGCAGGACAACCAAATACTTTAATCTGAGAATAATCAAAAGTAGAACCAGACCATACCTCTTCGGGTGTCTTCATCTGCAATGTTGAATGCGACGTTTTGTTCACAAGGTAGCAAGCCATGATAACTGCGTCTGCCCACCATTCTCTTTTCAAGCCTGCATTTGAAAGCATACGTCGAGCCTTCTAAAGTAACGTCCTGTTCAATCTTTCAGCCACTCCATTTTACTGAGGTCGACCTGTACATGTCCTGTGCCTGACTATACCCTGATCTTCACAAAACCTAGTGAAGTCACCTTCAACAAACTTAAGACCATTATGAGTCCTCAACCTTTTTATCGGCTTCCCTGTCTATTTTTCAAGCAGAATCTTCCATTTCTTGAAGACATCATACACTTCATTTTTCTGCTTCAGAAAATAGACCCAAACTTTACGTGAATAATCATCAGTAAACATTAGAAGATACCTGGACCCACCTTTAGAAGCCACTCTAGAAGGTCCCCAAAGATCAGAATGTATATAATGTAACGTTCTCTTTGTCTGATGCACTGCTGGCTTGAAGCTGACTCTCTTCTGCTTCCCATACACACAGTGCTCATAGAAATCCATCGGTCATGTTGACTGACCACAAAGCAGTCCCCTTTTACTCAACTCAAACAATGCCTTATCACCAATGTGACCCAATCTCATGTGCCATAGTCTCATGATCTCTGCATCTATCATAGTAGATGTGGAAATAGCAATTGAACCTGTCATGGCAGTTCCTGCAAGCTCATACAAAGTACCTACCCTTTTCCCTTTCATCACAACTAAGGCACCCTTACTGACCCGCATGACTCCACCTTCAGCGGTGTACTTGTACCCACTAGACTCAAGGGTACCTAGAGAAATCAAATTTTTCTTCAACTCCGGGACGTGACGTACATCAATCAAAGTTCTAATAGCCCCATCAAACATCCTCACATGAATTTTCCCAATCCCCACTACCTTACAAGCAGCATCGTTACCCATCAAGACAACTCCACCCTATATGAACTTATACATGGAAAACCAGTCTCTATTTGGACTAACATGATATGAACATCTCGAATCCATGACCCACTTATCCTTGGGCCTGGACTGAGAATCAACAACTAAAAGAAACTCCCCATCACTATCATCTTCCACAACACTAGCCTCAGTGGACTTATCTTGACCCTGGTCACTCCTGTTATCTTCTTTCAATTTATTTTTATATTTATAATAGTTCTTCTTTATGTGCCATTTCTTGTGACAGTAATGGCATGACAGGGTCTTATGTCTAAATTTGGACCTAGACTTTTTCCCACCATTAGATCCCCTATGTTCTGTTCTTCCTCTCACATGCAAACCACTACCTGAGTCATTCACCAAGTCAGATAACTCCCTATCTACCCATTCTTTACTCACAAGGTTTCTTTTCACCTCATCAACAGTAATGGTCGGCCTACCCCTGTATATCATGCTTTCTACAAAGCCCTTATACGAATTAGAGAGCGAACACAGTAACAATATAGCTTGGTCCTCGTCTTTAGGGACATCTTCCAATTCCTTTAATTCTTGCACGATAGAAGTAATCTCGCTAATATTGTTTTTAAGAGATGTACCTTCTATCATACGGAAAGTGAATAATCGACGCTTCACTGCGAGTTTGTTAGAGACTGACTTGTGACAAAACATGTCTAGTAATTTCTCCCATAACTCCTTAGCGGTTTTCATCTCCAAGAACTCTGTCAAAACATCATCTGCTAAACACATCTGTATCACCGTGAGAGCCTTATCATCCAACTCTTCCCACTGTGCCTCGGTCATAGTCTCGGGTTTCTTCTCTTTCCCCTCTAGTGCTTTCTTCAAGCCATTCTGAGCCAAGAGTCATTTCACATGGACTTTCCATAAGCTAGAGCTTCCTTGACCTCCGAACTTCTCTACCTCGGTCTTAATACCTGATGTTATTGTACCAATTCGAATAACCAGGCTCTGATACCAATTTGTGCGGAAAAACTATAACTCCCAGTATGCAATCCGAATCAAATGGCTCGACAATACGAGAAGTAAATGGACTAAAAGAGAAAAGAAAAAAATGACATAAGGATTTTTGTGGAAACCCCTTTACAATCGAAAGGGGAGAAAGCCATGGGTGAAGATTGGAGCTTTTATTATTGAATCGAAAAGAAGAATTACAATCACTTCTTCTCTCTCTCTCTCTCTCTCTCTCTTCTTTGGCGGTGCCGCTGGGAAAAACCTCTCAAGAATATTTTTGGATACTAAATGACATAACCCTATTTCTGTATATATACCCGTGTGGAAACACGGTTCCCGATCGAGCGGGGGTTCCCGATCAATCAGCCTCCTCATGGCACCCCTACTTAATCTTCCAAGGAATTTTGAGAGATTTTCCTAACACTTTATTTGATTTTTCAGAAAGGAATGATCCTCTTTCAATTGATATATCATGTCCATGAATCCTTCTTGAACTTTTCCCAAAGTTTTCGATATCTTCTCGATTGTCCATCCAATTTCAACTAAAATTAATGGATTGTGATCTCAATTGATTGATGTAGAGGACCACCGCTCTGATACGAATTGTTACAATTCATAATCAATCCAAAGCAATCAATCAACTCGATCAATCAATCAACTATAAAATAGTAGTATATTTGTATATAACTAGGTAAAACCCGTGCGATAGTGTATGATTTACAAGTTTAGGTGTAGTATAGAAAAGATAGGTGGAGAGAGATAGACTAGATAGAAAGGGGAGGGTGAGACTATCAATCCAAATTCATTCATGTCTCTCCATTAGACTCAAATCCCTATATATAGAGTTAGGGAAGAGATATAATATTAATGTAGGACTTAACATAGTTATTAATACCTCAAGTACCGAGCACTTGACCTACATATTTTGGATAGTATTAAAAACACTATTTTTAGAACCAAATTTTTATATTTTTTTTAGGAAAAATATAAATAAAGGAATATATGCCGTACTAAATAGGTTAAAATTAAACAAGTCAAGTATAAAAAAGGTGACATGAACAAAAACGTCGACAACCTACCATATATATACATAATAAACAGAACGAGTACAAAATAGAATAAATAAGAGTTCTAGAGAAAATAGGATCATCCTAGCAGAAGTTGTTTCTAATAATATGCTACGTCAATCTATACGAGGGAAATCACAGACAAATTGCCATGAATATACCTAAACAGATTGGTGAGAGACCATTGGTGAAGAAGTCATCTAATTGTTCCTTGGTGGGGACACATTGGACCGAAATATCACCTTGGGCATGTTTATCCTGAATATAACAGAAATTGATATCATCGTGCCTGGTATTATTGTGAGTGATGAGACTCGGTGAAAGATATGTGACGGAGATGTTATAACTCCGAAGATCAATGGAGTGACGGAGAAAACCAATAATGTCAGGAGAAGATGACAAACCCAGTAAGTCTTGCCAAGTCAAAAATTGAAATTCATAGTAGATTCGGACATTACAGGCTATGCTTCTTGACCCTCCAAGAGATAAGGTTCGACATAAGAAGACCACATTGGCGGAAGGGGTTGCCTACTATCACGACAATCCCTCTAGTATGCACGAGCATATGATCTGAACATCACAAATTGGTCGATAAAGCTGGCTACGGGACACCATGCCTTTTGCATAGCAAATGGTCTACTTTACCACCTATCAATACGGTCCCTTAGGACAATGCATGAACTAACTCATAAGTTTAACATCAAATGAAATCTCGAGTAGAGTGAAGGTGAGCAATTGAAGTACACCTACCGCACATCAAAAGAGGGTTAGGTTAGTTAGTAATTGTCCACAATGATTCCGGAGATTGGCTAAGGAAGTAAAGGCATCTTCACCAATCTGGAACGGGCTACACTGAAGTCAATCAATAAGTTGGTGGCCGAGAAAATTAAGGAGGTAGGTGTACGATGTGCCTCGATCTTGATAAGATAATGCTGGTCACCTAGGTATTTTATAGCAAACTTAGAGAAGAAGGTCTAAAGGAAAGCAATGACGAGTAGACTTAGAAATTGAGTCGATAAGGTCATGTTACTTCGGTACAGGTTATTTTGGATATGATTATTTCTGAAATCATGGGATGCTTGACCTTGGCCGTAAATTGTCTACTTTGAGTTGACCCATCTAATCAGCAAGGGAAAATAACTTAAATTATTTTTTTATCACTTCTCATTTAAAAATTGAATGATATAATATAAACTACTAATATTTGAAAAATAAAATATTGAATTTGTGAAATAGACAATTTTTTGTTAATGTTATGGTAATAACAATGACTTTTTAAGTTTTTTTCTTTTATGTTAACATTGCCCTACCATTAACGAAAAAAAAAAAAAAAAAAAAAAACCTTCACAATAACATTACCCTAAATAAATACCATTTTTTTTGTCTAACAAAGGTCAAAAAAGTTGTTTAAAACAAGATGAGCTCTACAATTCACCGATGTCATTGATTTATAAGAAGTAGAAAAAGAAATAAAAATAGGAGAAATGTTCGGGTCACGCAATGAAATCCTTTCTAAGATCATTCTCATATAGTAGCATCAGTGCCCTTGAGGGATACTACAATAAGTGTAGGACATCAATCATTTTGCCATAATAACTCTAAAGTTATATTTGAAAAGTCCTAACGTTATAATTTTGTCCATGCAATGTTAGTGATGTCTCTCATACGTAAAATCCATGTCTGGTTGGTGTTACTCTTTTGCATGGTTGGTGGTGGCTTATGTTTGAGAGGGTAAAGTCTCGAGTAGGTTTCATGGAATGGAAGTGTATGTTGGCGAGAAAGAAAGGAAAATAGAAGACATAAAAGAAAGGAGAATGGAAGAGAGTGGGAGGAGAGAGGTCAAGAAGGAAACGTTTGAGAAAGAAAGAAAACAAGACAAGAGATAGAAAGGGGAAGTATAGAAAGGAGAGAAAAATAATAAAAAGGAAAAGAGAAAAAAAAAATTGATGTTATTGTGTTGACAAAATCAAACACTAAAAATTGACTCTTGACCGAATAGCTCAACGCGACCTAACTTGATTTGTCCCCAGATATTCTTGGTTTATTTGGTTATAGGGTCTTATGGAGTTTGGATCATCAAATCATTGGCCCTGACCACTATTTTTTTTGTTGGATTCGGGGTTAACCATTTGGGTCGGGTTAGTAATTGGCAAGTCTAATAGCGAGACTAATCATCCATCAATCATCAACATATATTAGCAGCAACATGATAACCTATCATGCATAATAAGTGAAAACTAGAAGAATCAACATGACAGCACTGAACACTAAAGTGTGGCAAAGTAGTGCTAAAGCATTGAAATCAAGTCCAAAGTGCTTATTTCATACCATAAATGACCTTATATAGGCAACAAACATGACATGGGAAGTCGGGATGAACAAATCCAGGGGGTTCAATCATGTAGACTTCCTCATTAAGGAAGCTATACAAGAAAGCATTCTTAACTTCTAGTTGTCTAATGGTCCAAAACATAGTAATGACAAGATAAAGGATAAGGCACAAAATTGTGGGTTCTAACTAGGCTAAAAGTTATGTTGTAGTCGATTCTAATTGTTGGGAGTAAACCTTGAGTCATAGTGTGAGCCTTATAGTGTTCAACTGAGTCATCTATCTAATGCTTTGAGAGATCATAGGGGACTAATTCCAAAGTCTACTCCTAGATTAGAGTATTTAACTCATTACCAATGACCTTTAAGCATAACAGGTCCTTAGATGCCTAGGCACATATTTTCTCGAGGATAGAGGGGAAAGCTATTAATGAAAGTGGATAACGAGGTTTATAAGAACCACCATTATATCAAGTGATCATTGGGTGCACATTAATCCCTATATAACAATTTGGGACAACTGGGTTAGGCATGGTACTTGAGGAAGACTTGAATTGTAGTGAGGAGAGCATATCGATATCATAGGTGACTAGGTATCAACATCTAACACACGAATCCTAGCAATGACCTGGTGGCCAACTAGTTCTCATAGGAGTCAAGCCTAGAGAGTTAGGGGAAGATGTGTTGGGTGCAGATGGATGCAGAACCTACTTAAGGAAAGGGGGACTAAGGGGCCAAGGTTTACAATCCCCTAGGTGGATAAAAGGAGTGGATGTGATTTGATTGACAGTGGCAACGGACATTCAGACTTTATTTAACATTTAGGGAACAAGGTATTAATAAGCACTATTGTGCAAATCAAGTAAACACGTCCTATCAAAGGTTAGGACAATAATATGCCTTGTATTTTTATGCACATGCTAAAAGGACACATGTAAGGATCAAGTGGCCAATTTGTTAGGGGCAACTGGGTGAGATTTGGGTACCACTCACTGCCAAAGACTTAAAAGATAACATAGGCAGGTAGTTGACTATAAAGAAGCTCAAACAAGCTATAATCCGCTCAGAGTCGAGTTAGTAAACGTTCAATCACAATTATGGTAGTAAGGGTAGTGTCTATTCAATACATTACGGACATGTCGGCCATAATTAACATAGTTTAGGCCACTTTTAATATATGTTTATGCTTTCTTCCGTAACTTCATTTTTTTTTCCTCAAAGTGCATGAGCATGAAACTTGGTGATGAATGCCCCGGGTTGCCATAGAGATTGCAAATCAAGATTTGTCATAATCACAGCCTCCATCACCTCGAAAATCTTTCACAAATAAATAGTAGTTCAAGTTGTAACGTGTGAAAGGCTTCAAATATATAATGTAGAGGATATAGTCAAGTAAAGCGTGTCTACTCATCAATAAACATATATTGTAAAGAAAACCAAGATGTGAAAAAACCAATGAGTGCCAAATATAACTATGGGTTAATTAAAGTAAGAGGTTTAGTGTTACAATGTTCAATGTTATTCAATGGAAGGCACTTAGAATCACCTAAAGGACATGAATAACAAAACAAAGTTGAAATAAAGAAATAGTAAAATACCACGATGAATAAGTAAATAAAAAAAATCACTACAACCTATTATAATGGAGGCTATGGTGCCAGGTATAAGGAGAAACACGAGTGGAAAGCGGCACGGGAGGAATTAGTTAAGCCACTGGACAAGGATGAAGATCATTTTCACTGTGTTTACGAAGTATGATTCTCCTCATAGTATTACCCTGAAAAAAAAAAAAAGAAAAAAAAAAGGAAGAGGGGGATCAAGGCAAAGTTGCTTGAGAGATAGGAGGTTATGTTTAAGTTTTAAGGGACACGAGAAACATTGTTGAGAACAAGAGGGGGATCATGAGTTAGGATGGCCATAGTTCTAATATGTGTAATGGAAGGGGTATTGTCACCAAGCGTTATTTTAAGGTTGCCCATATAAGCGATGAGGATGTGATCATACCTTCACTATGGGTCATATGTGCACTTGCATCTGGATCAAGATACCAGTTCCTTTCCAAAAAAAATCACTAGTGGACATAACAGCTAAGTTCAAGGTAATTGACCATGGTAAGCTTGATTATAGCCGTGAGTATGATCATTGTCCTCATAGTAGGTTAAGTGATAGATCTAATAAAAGGAAGGAGGAGGGGATGAAGCAAGTATACTCAATCCACAATTAGCGTTGCTGCCAGAGGGCATTATAACAAGAGCAATCTTTCGTCGGACCGAAGATGACATTTGTCACTCACCTGTTTAGTTCTATGTTGTCATAGGGATGGACACCTGCTAGTTGCAGCCACCATAAAAACCCCATGGCCTTGGAAGCCTTCACCTCTAGGACAAGCATATCCACAACGCGAGTTGCTATTTGATCATTGATTATTGGCCAAGACTATGGCCGTGAGTGAGTCTGCATTGGTGGAGTGGTCTAAAAACCTTAAGGTCCTACTGTTCATGGAATAAATTGTTCCATAGAAGCTCAAACGTCAAACTTTACATATCATAATTCATACCACTGCCAAAATAATAAGAAGAACGAGGATGGCCTCATAGGGCATGCGATATCAATTTCGTGTAAGAGACTAGAGCTTGAACTATAACAAGATTGTGGGAAAGCAACTGATGCCCACACATGTAATAATTGATCGAGGATTCCTTCATGGGAATGGTGATGAGTTGCTAATGTAACTTCATATAAATGTTGAAGGACTAATCTAGGTAAATAGTTTTCAAAAATTTCTGAAATAAGTTTAGATGGGCTTCGAGTAGGCACCATTTAAAATAAAGTGTCCGATGTGGCAAAGATTTAGCTCCTAATGCGTCTATCTATGAAAACCCAGGTGGAGTAATCGGGATTGGCATAGATTTGACAATTAAGAATACTAATGTGAGGTGAGGGACAAGGAGGAAATCATCAATAAATCCAATTAGGTCATAATTAATAAGAAGGAAAATTAGGAATCATGTGATCGGGAATATGAGAGAAAATTGTTTAGTTTAAAGGGACAATATTGGCTATATTTGGTGAAGTCACTAAGGGAGGCTGGAAGAAAGAGGCGGCACCCCTATGTAATGAACTATAAAAATTAAACACTAGAGAGAGAGAGAGAGGTTTGTTTTTTTTTTTTTTTGGGGGGGGGGGGGGGGGGGGGGGGGGGGACGACTAGGGGGAATCAACTTTAGTCCACCAAGGGACAAGAGAAGAGAAGAATGAAAATGGAGACTCAAGGATGCAGCGTGGTTAAGAGGCAACAAGGTTTCCACAGAGGATGAAAAGGGGGTCTCGAGGTTGCGGTGTGGAAGAGAAGGGAAACAGGGTTGTCACGGTCGTATTTGAGAAAGGAATTGCAAATTTAGTGTGATGTCCGCTGGGTGATGATGACGGGCGGCCCAATTTGTTCGAGTGGGGAGTGGGGTCTGAGAAGGGAATAAGAGAACAAATGTTGTGGCAGTAGAGAAAAAGAGCTATCCAATTAGTGCCAAGAGTCGTTTAACTAATCTTTTGATTTTTCTAGAGCAAACGTAACATTTGATTGGCTTCAAGAAAACAATAAGCTTAGGCAAGTGGGTAAACAAAATATGCTAGACCCTAAAACACATAAAGGAAAAATTATGCAGGTGGAATAATTCCTACTTCCACAAAACTAAGCACTATGGAATTTTAGGAATGTGGTTCAAGATACCACTAAGGCTAAAGAGTTGGTGTTTCCTGAAGGAGGAAAATGGAGACATATAGTGAACCATTCTGAAGTTCGATCAAAGTCAAGGTGGTTACAACTTTTAGACTAGAGCAGCGATCCTTAAAAAGGACTACTAAAAGCTTTCTTGCAAGTCGGTGGTGGAATACCCAACTGATTCGTGTATGAAAGTTGCGAACCATTTGTTTTAAAGGTTGACTAAAATAGGAGAGTTTAGATTCCTCCTAATCTGTTTGAGAGGCTGACTAAAATAGGAAGTGTTGTCTAGGTGGAAAATAATGAGCTAGACCCTAAGTATGAATGCACTATCTTTAAAAGCTTATTTTTCAAGCAAAAAAAGAATTGATGATTTAGCGGACACACTCGAAGGAGCTGGAGATGGGTCTCAACCGGGAAGAGTAATGGCAAACAGTTAAATGGAAGAACAAGAAAGGAAATGATGAGGTAACAAGTTTCCAATAGTTCCTCCACGTTGGTCCATGCTTCAAATAGAACCTTATCCAAACCTTGAGGGGTTAAAAAGGGCGATGCATAAGGGTTGTCCTCAGTTGTTATTTAAGGAAATGAGGAATGCCTACCTCATTCCCTTAGAATTTAAATTTTGTAAGAAAACAAGGAAGGAACTCACCTTCAGTTGGAGTAAAATTATGAGGTTGTAAAAATAAAGGTCTGAGTCGGAAAAAGTCCACACCATAGCAACACGACGGCTAGCCCAACACAGAGGGGTGCGCGCGCTTATGTCCCACTATGGCCATTCTAAGCCCACAAGACTTTACCAAGTCAAAAGAAAGGGGAACATATAATTAAAGCAGCTTATCCACCTGTAAAATTTCTTTGTGTGATAGATGGGTTTGAACAATTTGAATAAAATTGAAGCACACTACCCTCAAATCCGACAATATCTAGTTCATCCAAGACAGAAGGTGCCTAAATGTCTAAGTCCAAATAATATGTCAAATTGGCTAAAAAGGCTTAAATTTTTGAAGCCGTCCAGTCACTATAAAATAATATGTTACGTATGAATCATACACGTGCCACTCACTTGACCCTTTAATTCAAGCCGCTCTAGATACCTTCTTTAAATATAGGAAAAACGTTCCATTTTTTTATCTTGCTAGAGGTTTTTTTTGCTAAGATACAAACACTGACTTGAGAATTGCAAGGATAGCCAGGGTAGGTCTTCTAGTATTAGGACTTCATGTGCTCTTGATTAGGCATTTTTTTAGAGTCCTGGTTGTAGGAACCTTGAGTGTTTTGGGATTTTTTTTTTTTTTTCCTTGTAGCCTTTAGGCTTACCATATACTGCAGTGTTTTCTGATGTTTGAATTTAAATTATTAGGAAAAAAAAATATTGGGTTATAACCCATCTACTTGTATTCCATTTGTTAGCTCGCATATTTACAGGCCACCAAAGACCCTCGAAACTATTGTACAGTTCGTCCCTTCTTCGATAGTTCACCGAAATAACTTCTTTTAAAATTACTGAAAATAACTCTTATGTATATAATATATACAAATTAAGAAGGATCTTCCAAGATTGCATTGAGTGAGTACATGTAACGTGAAAGATTGGATTTGAACTTGCTAGTTGCTTCATCTAATCACCCACACTATAAAGTGTTACGTGTCACAAATCCCTCTTTCATTGGTTGCGATTATGGCTGAAAGTTACTCTTTTATCACATTATTACCATTTCGACAAGTATACAATATATAAGTTCAATCTGAACATAACTTTCTGAAAGTCTACTTTTTTTTATTAATTGTTAGTCTTTCTTTAAGCCTAATACTTTTAACGGCAAAATATGGAAATATGCCCTAAATTTTATAATTAAATGCAACATATTTATGTACTTTTAATTTTGTAAGATAAATCCCTTAAACTTTATAATAAAACACAATACACCCTTTGTATTTTTAATTTTATAAAATAGTCTACTGAATTTTGTTATTACACACAAAACATCCCATAAACTTTGCAATCAAACACAATACATTCCCTACATTTTTAATTTTATAAAATAGCCCTTGAACTTTTTTTTCTTACACACAACTCACCTCTAACTTTGTTGCAAAACAAAACTCACTCTTTAGACATTAATAAACTTAAAATTTAGAAAATGTACGAAATTAAAATTTTAAAAACAAATTATGAAATAAAATTGAAAAAATTTTATTTGGTAAAAATTAGATTAATAAATTTTTTTATTAAAAATTTGGCAAAAGGAAAAACATAAATTTTTTACTTTTATGCAAAAGATGGGGATTTTATGTTTTAGGTGAAAAATAAAAGTTTTTATGTTTCTGAACAAAAGATAAGAGGCTTTTCTAATATTTAAATAAAATAATTATCTTAATTAATTATAGTAATATAAATTTAGAAGATGATAAAATATTTTTTTACAATTTTCATAAAAAAAATACTATAAGATAAGATAAAATAAAGCCTAGACAAAATAAATTTCAAAATTAGATTAATAAATTTTAAAAAAAATTAATTTTATGAAATTAAAAATTTGAAAAATAGATTATGAAAAAATATTACTTTAAGAAAAATTAAAAAACCAAAGCTAGAAAATATTATTATATCTTTTCAGACTTTTTCCAATAAATTATTTTTCTATAATTTGTTTCAAATTTTTAATTTTGTATATTTTTTTAATTTCAAAGTTATATGTGTAAGGGGTTTGTTATATTTAGTAACAAAGTTTGGAGTGTGAGTTATGTGAAAAATATTTAATTTTTATATTTAATATTTAACATCAAAAATAGGGCAAAATATAGGAGTTTTGTTTACCCCAATGGCACGGTTTCCAAAAAAAAATTACCAAAATAGCGCGGTTGATAAAATATTTACTAAAATGACACGGTTTACTGTAACTTCTTCAACATACACCGTTTATAACTGCGTATGAACAATAATTTTTTTTACGGACACAGTTAATTTGTATTTTAAAAATTATTACATTAAAATTATTTTACATAAATTATTTAAAATTTTAACTAAGAATAAAAATGATAAATAGAAAACAATACCGAAGATTGCCTTATGGCTGTTTGAATCCTTTGGCATCCGAAAATCTTCTTTACTAAGAATATTCTTTTTCTCTGGCATTGTTCTTTCTTTCTTGTTTAGTTACAAAATGTGACAAAGATAATGTTGCTCACTGAAAAGTGGAACAAAATTATTCAACTAAGCTGTATGATCAACTTTGTGCAAAATTTATGGCTGATTTCATAATACTAAAGTTCCAAAATTTAGGAAAAGAATGAAATTGTATCTTTTTACGGGAAACATACTGATAGTTTGACTGTTTATTTTTTCAAAAGTATCTACGTCATATTGTGATACGTTTGTTTGTATAATTCTTTACACTTAAAAAGAGCATATAAGGGAATCTGTCCTAGAACTTATAGCTATGCCTGAAGGGAGCCATTCGGGCATTGGAAATATATATTGCTTTCTATTTACTATATTTAATATAGTGAATAATAACAATAATATATACAGATTATTTCATCATTTAGGTATTTGTTAAATTTTTGTTGAACTAATATTATATACGTGAAATTATGTACTACTTTTTGGATGAAAACATATGGTAAAAGTTTTTAAAAATGATATTATACATAACAAAGGTAACATAATTTGCAAAACGATCAAGAACAAAAATATTATTTAGAAAAGGACCAGAAAATGTATTAGCTATTTATAAGTGGCCACGATAATTACTCGAAAAAATAACGTGACAACCAAAAAGAATATGTAGTAGATAACGTGACAGTCAAAAAAATGACACATACAATGTTATGATGAAATTAATATATTTTCTTAAAAAAATGTTAAAAATTATCAAAAATTTAAATTATTAATGTACAATAGTTTTAATGCAATAATTTTTAAAATACAAATTAGTTGTGCTTTCGTAAAAAAAAAAAAAAATTATTTTTCCTACATTGTTACAAACGACATATGACAGTAAAATTTTGGTCGCGCGCCGTACGCAGTTACAAACGGCGTACGTTGTTCATACCTGGGTCGTTGTTTTAAATGGTGTACGTTGAAGAAGCTACAGTAAACCATGCATTTTTGGTAAATATTTTTTTAACCGTACCATTTTGATAATTTTTTTGGAAACCGTGCCAGTGGGGTAAAAAACTCCAAAATATAGGAACACTCCTAAATTTTATAATAAAACACAATATACCCCATATACTTTTAATTTTATAAAATAGTTTTATAGACTTTACAATTAAATACAACACAATTCATGCACTAAATCAATACGGTTAAGAATATATAAATTAAATTAATTCAGTATATAAAATATTAGGAACCATTACATATGAATATATACGGAATCCGTCGTACTGGAACACACAAGTGATACGATTATGCAATGAAATCGTACGCAAAAGAATTTTATATTATTATTTTCACACTCTCAGCTGAGTACTACGTTAATAATATCTAATTAAATTACTGTTAAATGCATATGATTTAAAAAAAAAAAAAAAAGTGAAAGCCTTAGGTCATGCCCAAAGCAACCCCTTTTCTTGTTTGTAGTGATTTTGTTGATTTTTTAGATCAAATATTTTTAAGGTAGTTTAATGGAAAAAGTGGTTTTGAAATAGTCAAATTGTTGTTAAGGATTTCATTTGTGAGCCCGATTAATAAGAAATATCACTTGTGAGCGGTGAGAGAAAATATCGATATATCAATCTAGTATGCTACCGTTTATATTTTTAATTTCCACAGGAATTGAACCTGTGGTCTAGGAAAATTGCACAATCGTGTTGAAGCTTTCTTCTAAAGTTGCTAGTCGAAGCTTAGTAATAATAAAAAAGAAAGCGGAAAATGTAGGTCCAACGTAGTAAATAAAAGCACACACAATAACAAAAAATGGGAGCAAGCGAGGAAAAGCTGGAAACGTCAAGGGTATAAACACCCAAATGACTGAGATATGATCACAAACCATCTTGACTGGTCAATTAGCAGTAGCTACAACTGCATACCATCAATAGGGCACGTTGATCACTTCCGATGATAGAAGACCAATGAAACACCCAAGCAAGCGACTATGAACCCATTTTTTTTGACCTACACATATAAAATAGAAGTAAATATTAGCCTTGTAATTAGCCTGTTAAAAGTTACATCATGAAAGATTACACTAGATTTTCTCCTTCTATTTGAGCTTATCAAAATTAACTCTTGACCATGCTTCTTTTTATAATTAAGAACAACTCATGGTAATGAAGCGATTGCTTTCTGGCAGGGGTTATTGAATTACTCTGATATTGTGTTAAGTAAACCCAAGTCGAAACAGTAATGTACCTAAGATTTTCTTTTTCTTTTTACCAACTTGAATTGTTCAATTCTTTTCACTTATAGTTGATGTATGTGTCAATGTGTCACAAAAACGCGTTAGATAATTTTCGACCTGGTCAACCCATTAACTTTTATAATACGTGACGATCAAATAAGAGTAAAGATTACCCATATTAATAAAAATTGAACCCATAAACATTACACTACTAGAAATTCTTCCCCGTCCAAACAAAACATTTGCTCATGTGTGCGGCTATTTTGCTCTCTTAGCGCCGTGAATTTGAGTAATAAATTTGTCCAAGGATTTATTACGACATTGGGGTAATTCTAATTCAATTTAATTGACTTCAACCATATCACTTTGCCAAATTTTTTGGAGTACTTTTCATGAATTTGACTTCAATTAGCTATTTATTTGGATCCAATCAATGTCTGAGTTAAGAAAATATTTAATATTTTTGTATTTTTATATATTTTATGTTTGAAAAAAGAAATGCATAGACTCAGCACAAGCTGTGATGAGGGAATAGCATCACACATACCTCCTCTAGTACTTTAATTCGCAAGAGCAACTATGATTGAGATAAGTTTGAAAGTTCTACCAGCCCATTGATCCTGATTTAATCAAGTCTATGCGCCTTGAATTCTTGACTCAAAATAAAATAGACCACCATCAAGCATAACAAGATTGAGGTGAAATGAACTAATTTGTGTCACCAAGTCAAAATGAGCTCTCTCAAACTCGAGCTCTGACAGTCAAGGCCTTGGAATAATGACACAAGTTAAATTGGTGATATGGGTGAATGTAAGAGACTGTGGAAGAAATCATATTGTAGTTATACCCTCTTGAACAATGTTTCTGATACTATGATTTTATTTACAAACACAAATGAAGGACTAGAATAGTGACTATTCCTACAAAAAAGGAAAAGAGATTAAAGCACAAGTGTGTGTAATGACAAAATGAAAAGTTTGCATTGTGATTGTGGAACCCTTTGTTAAATAATTGGCTCCCATACGTATAGGCTAAAACATATGACAACTGCTCTTGATTTTAAGCAAGTACACAAGCATATTTTCAAGTGAATGACCTTCTCCATGTCTCTCAACTTTTTCATAATTCCCCTCGAGAACCTCATTTCTTTTAGTGTCCAAAGTAACTACCTCGCGTTAGCGTGCCAGCCTATTTGCAGCATCCAAAATATTCACCTTGCGCTCGAGCGTTTGACCTTTAGCAGTGTCCGAAAACCCGCCTCGAGTGCATGCTCTGCTTAAATTATTTCCAATTCTCGTTCTAGACACGTGTCTCATTAAGGGTGCATTTGGTTCATCTTTTTTTTGATAATTAGAGAGAAAACTATCAGCACAAGCTAATGCAACCATCGAAGCAGAGCCTTAGAAATTGTTTGAATATAAGTTTATTCTAATCACAAAAAAATGACTTAATAATATAAATCAACTAATAATTGCAAATACTAGAGAATTATGATAGTGATTGGTAATGATAGTGGAGGGTGGTGACTGTAACGATACATGGGATTAAAGGCATGGTGAAGATTTAATATTAATATAGTCTTTTTAAAATATTTTTCTGAAATAATTTGTGAAAAAGATCCATATTTGCATCTTTTTCTACTTAGTTATAAAATATTTTCCTTTCCTTTTTATTAAGCAATGAAAAGGATGCAAAAAGAACTTTTTTTTTTATCAATCAAACAAAATTCTTACAATTAATTGATAAATTTTTAATTTAAACGGTAAATGAAACCTAAATAAAACACAAAATTTCCCAACCCATCAGTTTTATTGTATAAACATAAGTTATTTTTGCTATGCAGCTAAACAAAAAAGGCTCATATTAATCAATTTGACTTCGCAATAAATTAAAAAAGTGGGCCTATATTTCTTAGTTGAGTTTAATATTGAGCCACCTTTCCCCCCACTCCATCTCACCTCTACTCTTTAGTTGACCCACTTCACTTCTCTCCCTCCCTTACCTTCTTCCCCCCTCCTATATAAACTCAAATTATTTCCCCTTTTCTTTCCCCATTCAAACTCCTCACCTTTCTTTCTCTCTACACAATTCTTTCCCCTTTTTCCTCTCTTTACTTTCTTCCAAACACAATTCTATATGGCCCTACAAACCCTAAATTCTAAAGACAAGCAAAACATGAATCCCGATAGAGGAAACCCATCAAAACGACGTCGTTTTGAAACCCAACCTTCTGAAGAAGAGTACTTAGCACTCTGCCTCGTTATGCTCGCTCGAGGTGGCTCCACCGACGTACCCACCACAGCTGTCATCAGAGATTCACTCGCTTTGCCACCGCCGGTTGAATCTAAGCTTTCTTACAAGTGTGCCGTGTGCAACAAGGCTTTCCCTTCTTACCAAGCCTTAGGTGGCCACAAGGCCAGCCACCGCAAGTCCGCCATAGCCACATCACCCTCCACTGCAAACGCCACCGCCACATCAGCATCCATGTTGCCCAAGCCCCACGTGTGCGCCGTTTGTAACAAGTCCTTCCCCACCGGGCAGGCCTTGGGAGGCCACATGCGATGCCACTACGACGGCGGAGGGGTCTCCCGTGTACAAATGTGTTGCACCCAATTAGTACACGGCAGAGAGGCCAAAAACAACGGTAGCAGTGGCGGAAGTGGGGTTGCCACAGCGAGCTCCTTCACCTCCGACGGTGGTCCGGCGACGTCAACGATAACACGGGATTTCGATCTAAACCTTCCAGCGGTGCCGGAGTATAGCGTTGACTTTGAGAAGAAGGGTAGAATTGTAATTTCCGGTGAGCAAGAGGTGGAGAGCCCACACCCATCCAAAAAGCCGAGGCCATTCAGTATGTAGTAATGTTATGGATTCATACAAATTGTATTCATTGATATACCCACTATATATGAGATTATAAAGAATAATTATATGATATTTATTTTTGATAATAATTTAAAGATTTGTATGTGTGTATTGGGTATTTCAATGAATATCCGAAGCGGGTATTGGAGCAAAGAAATTTTTTTAGGTGTTATTTACTCCATTGGTCCAAATAGTTATTATTTAAATGAGCTTATAATGTTTCTTTTATTCAAAATAATCTTTAACATCTAAAAGTTTATTTAATTTGATTTATATATAATTTTAGTGTTTTAAAAAGTCATTTGTGTTTCATTTTGTGATAAAAATTGATTCGTTATTCTTAAAGTTTTATTTAAAGTTTGTCACTAAATCTGATACTAATTTTAATATGATGAATTATTTTAAAATAAAAATGATTAATTAATTTATATATAAACTTATAAGCACTAAAGAAATATTTTGAAAAGTAAAAGGATCAATGGTGCAAATAACTTAATTCATTAGATTAGCTCAAGTGGTTAACATTGTTATTATTGCATTTTATTTTATATTTTTTAACATAGTATTATATTTGTTCTATACATTATACAACACATTGGTTCTGTACATAATTCTTACAATACAGGGTGACATAATTTATTATATTTATATTGGAATGTCTTGCTTATAACATTGCATCTGTGGGGGGAGAAGCATAGAAGGAAGAGGAGGGGGGGGGGGGGGGGGGGTCCAAAAAACAAGAAGCGTAACCGACCATGTGATTTGTTGCTTAACTTCCACATGTTTCTAATGATTTCTCTTAGCTTCTGCATACAGCATCAGCCATATTATATGTATATGAACTTATATGATGTTTGCAGCCTCTCTCAAGATTTCAAGCAATAGAAACAGTTTAGATTTACTTATTGTTTTCGCTTCAAGTTATATTATTAATTTACTTTTACACCATATCGCCTATTCAAATTAGAGATCGACACAATAACAGTCTCAGTGTCACAAAGGTTCCCTCATACGCAGGGTCTAGTGGGTGGATGTACGCGGCCTTTTCCCCTTTAGGGTAGCACCCCCAACTTGAAGAGCGTATCATCATGAATGCATAGAAGCTTGGAATCATGAGAACAACATAGTATTAGAACAGTATAAACCAGTATATAGCACAAGCCAAGCATTATGAGGAAACTCAGCGGCAGGTAACTACAAGCAAAAGGTCCGCAGTACACAAGTGTACAAGTGCTCAAGTACACATATAAGCAAATAGGTGCGCCAAAGAGGAAGTTGAAAATAATATACATGACCACATATTATTTTCATAACAAATTAGGTATTAGTTTGTTCAAGTGGTAATGTGTCTAAGACGTGGTGCTCAACACCTAGGATTGAATGTCGCCCTGTTATGGGAAGAGGGTTTAAAAAGGGCAGTGTAAGACAGTTGCTCTCTTGTATAGCTCATATGACTTTCTTGCTATTTGTTTTAGTGTAATAATATAAAATTGATCCCGCTCATATGGGATTTCTCGAACTTAGCTTTAGTAGGAGCACCGAATTGCATTGAGAAATTTATTTCTATTTATTGAAAAAAATGTAAAATTAATTAATTGTTTGGCCTGATATAAGCACCTTTATTATCAGAAAGGATCTATGAATTATCAAAATCTGCTTTGTGCCATAAAATCTCTAGATCATTATATGCAATGATAAATATAAAAAGATAGTTATATTTTAATAGTAGAAATAGTAACATTATTAAGGAACAAGCTTTCCCAAAAGTTTAAGCTGCTAGGTGAACTCCCAAAATTGTTGTAGTTACACATTGAAGGTAGAAGCTATTGAGATTCGAACTTAGACATCTTGGTCATTAAGGCTTTGCTACCATATCAAAGGACCAATTTTTCTAAAAATTTAAATTAATAGACAAATGCTTAAGATTAATTTTAAACTCTAATATATATATATATATATATATATATGTATATATATAAAGTCATTTTTTTCTTAATCGAAAAGTCATTGTGGGCTGGGCCTTTCGTTACTCATTTTCTTGGTCTACAACTAACCACTTCCTGCCACGTTGCCTATGGCGGTGCAACATATTTTTTTTTTTTGGCCTTGAAGGTACACGTAGTCCAAAATTATATTTAATATTTTACATTCTTTATTGCATAAAAATTATTAATTTACCAAAATAGTAATTTTAATAATCTTATAATATATTAAAGAAGTATTACACAACAACAACGATATTTCAATATTACAAAAAGGCTCCAATCAAGACATAGTCCAAAAAGGGTAAAACGTACACAGTTTTGTCCCTACATGATGCTATAACATATAGTGATTGTTTTGAAAAGACACCAAACCAAAAAAAAAAAAAGGAACATATTAATTTAGAAAGAAGAAATATATTTAAGAATTTTCATTCCGTTAATGGTGGACAAGTGGAGGAAGTGATAAGCAAAACAGAGAGTGTTAGGCTCAACTATACCAATTTTGCACGCTACTTATATACGATTTCTTACAGTAAGAAAAGTGCGAATCATATTTATCATGTTAATAATTTTTCATTCTTATCTTAAAAAATTAAATAAATATAAAAAATATAATTAAAATCAGTTCTATTTTATTATTATCAAAATACTCTTTGTAAGAAATTGCTTTGAAACAGTCAAACACTTAATATAAAAAGTTCTTTTCAATTACATTATTTTGAAATTATATTGTCTTAGACAATACTTAGACTTTAATAATTTGTGCCTATGTTTAATTCTAACTGAGTTTGTTAAATATGAAAGGGTACGTAGCTCGGATCATGTAGATTGCCCATAAAAAAAATACACTTGTTTTATTTTGAAGAAAACTTATTTTTATATGAAAATTTATTTACGTTATAATTAAATTGTAAGTGAACCTCTTAATCTTTAAAACAAAGAGTTTAAATATAAAGTAATATTTTTCTACGTTTTCAAAACTCAAAAAATAAATTATATTTTCATTTAAAGACATTATTACTTTAAAAATGCAGTACTACATTTTACTATTTTGAACTCAAAAAATGATGGTATTTTTCTTAAACATATTTTTATACGTTGAGAATATACCCAAAAAAAAAAAAATTCAATAAAACATTGTGGAGTCAAATTAAAAATCTTTAATGCATTAGAACTGCAGAAGAAAACACAAAGTTGAAATGAAGTAATAGGCTAAGGCATGTGAAGTAAGACAAAAAGTATCCAAACACGGCCTTTAAAATTTACTTGGTCCCAAAGTCAAATGCATGGTATTATAGTATACGGTATGAATGTTCCTTCCGTGTGCTTTTGTGAAAGCACCTGCGTGTTGTGAATCCTTTTGCACTTTTGAGATCTTTGGATATTAATAGATATTTTTGAATGCATATATCATGTTTGAATTTTTGTATATTTTATTGATTCAAGTAATACATTTTTTATCATCTTTTAAGGATCATAAAGTCCCAAATTTACATGATTAGAGGTGTAAACAAACTAAGCATTCGATAAGTTGCTAGGTTGAAAGTGATTTAAGGTCGATTATATTTGATTTAGGGCTTGACAAGTTTAATAGCTGAAGCTCTTGTTGCTCTTTAAAAGCTTGTTAGGTTTCTAATTTAGAATAACTTGCTAATATAGCTTGAATACATAGCTCCTTTGGATTTTTTTATTTTTTTTTTTTGATATAAAGATCGAGCAAAGTTCGAATAACAAAAAGCGGTGCCCTAAAAGGAGGGACCTGGATTAATACACAGGAGGCCAAAGCCCGAGGCCAAACTAAAATGTCTAGTCAAGTAACTTATTAGCTTGACTAGATTAGAAAGTCTAATCAAGTAGTGTAATGAGTATTGTTGGGAAAATGACGACAATGGACAACCAAAATATAACTTTAATACGAATGAAGTAATCTTAAGCGACAAGAATAAACGACAGAAAGTGTAGAACAGTAAGGATAGAATAAATCAAATAATTGTCATGCCGTGGACAACTCTATTGCCCTAAATCGTTTATGCCCCCACACAGGTACAACGGAACCATTGGCACTCCGACCCCCAAGGTTAACATGATGCCTACCTCAGCAGTGTACTTCAAGGAGATGGATTGGAGCATGCCTCAACCTGCTCAGTAATGGAGAAAAAAGAACTATGCTTTAGAGAAAGTAAGGGAGTAGAGAAGATACACTTCAGCAACTTTCAGTGTATGTCTATGTATTGAACAACCTAACAAAGGGTTGTACTTATAGGTTAAAAGCTTTCCTATTAAAAAAAAGGATCGTGGCCTAAAATTTCAACCTCAATAAGGAATGAGGAGCAAATAATTCGGCTTCAGTTATGGAAAAAAATGGATGTGAAAAGAGTAGTTGAAATAGTCAAAACGGGCATCTTAAGCTCAAGCTTGTAGCCTCAAGCTCAACCCAAAAAGAAATGGTCTCGAGTTCGACAGCTAAGAAATACAATGTTCATAAAAATAAAAGCCTAGGTTAGAAAAAGTCCACACCACACAAAACGGTGATGCTCCCAGCTAGCCCGGCATGGTGCAAATGCATGCACGTGGCCCACCATGCTCACTCGAGGCTAACAAGAGTTTACCAAGGAGAAGGATAAGGGGGTATATAAAGTGGCTCCCCCTTGTAGAATTTCTATGTAGGATTCAAACGCTTATACAAGTTGAATAAAATTGAAGCACCCAACCCCCAAATTCCAACAAGTATATTAGTATCTAGACCTGGCAATGGGGTCAGGTCGGGTCCGGGTAGGGCTAATGTCAGGTCAGGTCTATCTTGGGTCGGGTCAAAATCGGGTTGGTCAGGCTTGGGTTGGGTTATCCTCAGGTTTGGGTCAACCTCCGGTCTAGTCAGTCTCAAGTTGGGTCAATATCGAGTCGGGTCAAACTTGGGTCGGGTTAAACTCGGGTCGGGTTAACCTCGGGTCGGATAGGATTTCAGTTTGTTTCATCATGATGTTTTGATAATATATTTATTCGACCTTAAAAATTATAACTAAAACTATGACATAAATGACTATAATTAGCCCATTATTTAGATTCTATGACAAGTTAGACTTCTATTTGAGTCATTTTGGGTTATAGGATAGGTTCAGTTCAGAACTTAGGTCATCAGGGGTCGGGTCTAATCCTGGTCAGGTCATTTCGAGTTTCAGGTCAGCTCGGATTGGGTCAAATTCGGGTCGGTTTATTTTCGGTTCAAGTCCCAATAAATTTAAAATTTTTGGGTTAGAGTCGAGTTTGGTAATGAATCGAATGGGTCGGGTCACATTTTGCCAGCTGTATTAGTATCTTATCAAACTGAGTTCAAATTTACAATGTTCTGGCCAATGGCGGATGCATGTTGGACAAAGCGGGCGCATGGACACCGCAGCTTTGTTATCCGACCTGTTAAAATAGACATACATGGTACCAAAAACTATAAAATGTCAGATATATAGTCATGTTTGAACCCGCAGCATGCTGACCATGTTAGCGTGATGGTACTGGTGGTCTTCTTTCTTTGCCCATTTTGTAGAGGTCGCGGGTTCGAGCGGTGGGTAAGCCTTTGTTGTCTTCATTTTCGCCTCTCTTTTTGTCAAAATTAAAAAGTCAAATATCACTTTTAACATTTTTGTTTCTCATTAACTCAAGTTAAAATTGAACTCTAATTTTTTAAAATTTTAGTTATTTTCTCATTTTTCTCCTCTCCTTTTGTTTTCCTCCCATATAGTTTGTAATTTCATGTCGCCCATCCAATTTTGTCAATAAATATCGCCCCCCTAATATAATTAATTAATTTTATTTATTTTAATTGTATAATTTTATTTCAATTTACATGTGTGTATGTTCATTTTTCTAATTTTTATAATATATATATGCACTTGCACATACAGGTACTATTATTTATTTATTTTTTTATATTATTTATTTTTTATGTAAATGTGGACCCCGCATCACCGATTTCCTAGATCCGCCACTGGTTTTGGCTTTAATTTTCGAGCCCAATATGACTTATCGAGCTCCAAGCTAAATGAAGCGGCATATGCTCGGTTTAGCTCTACTCATTTAAACCACCATATATGGCCTAATATTTTTTTTTTCCTTACCATTTTGAACTAAAAAAGAGAAGGAAGTTTTCGTTACCACACTTTTCTTTAATAATTTGTGGGTTGGTGGGAGTGATGGAGTAAGGAATATGGACAGACAAGAGTGAGGAGGCCAAACAACAGTTCTGTGCTGCGACATTTGCCTAAAGCTTTGTTTCAAAGTAGGAGCATAAGGGCAAGTGTTTCTTATCACTTCTTTTATATTTAATATAATTTTCATTATGCCTAATTTCTAATTTTTATGACTCCAACTAGCTTGACCGTCTAGGCTAATAAGTTAATCGAGTTGCTCTTTAAAGAAATAGTGCGGGAGGCATAATTCAACCTGTTAAGGTTAAAAGTATATCATCGTTTTTGTATGGAGTTCCATAATATCTGAAACAAATACAATTTAAATCTTATAATGAGTATTGCGTCTCTTATACCACTTGTTAAGGCCACCGATAGGATACCGAATCCTAAAGTGGAATAACAATCATACACAATAGGGGATTGGAGAGAGCATTGGAATTTAAGTGGTTTGGCCGAAGTCTACATCCACCGAAGTGAGTATGATAATTTCAGTATATCTTCAAAATTTATATGAGACGTCTCAACTCTCAATCATTCTGAAACTTGATTCAAACCTTAACGGTGATATACACAACCCTTGTATATATATATATATATAGCGTCACCACGCTAAAATCCTAGCGTGTCATGGGCCTTAATAAGATTGGCCCAATCCTCTATCTCATAAGTAAGACCTAATACAATCAACCTCTACACATAACCCAATAATGAGAATTAATTAAAGGCCAAGTTAGATATGAGCAGCAACGTAAATTCTAGCTAGAACAACATATAAAGGCATATTTGGCATTGCTTTGAAATAACTGCATTTCTTAGAAGCACTTTAATAAAAAGTTTTATTCCAAAGAAGTAGTTTGTATTTGACGAACTTGTCGGGAAGCGTTTATGGTATTATTATGGGTGATTGCTTAAAAGAAGTGTTTTTTTTGGGTCAAGTTACAAAAATAGACATCAACATAAGTTATTTCCTGTTCAAAAAAGTCACCAAAAATCATGGAAAAAAAAAATCACACCAAAATCATGTCTAAATCTCAATGTAACAACAAAATCGTACCAAATTGCAACAATCGAACCAAAATCACCTAAAGCATACACAAAATCACAATTTGTTATTTGCTTTAAAATAGTCTTTCCGTTAATTTTCTAAAAAATAGATAGATAATTATGTAAATAAAGTGTTTACTATAAAAGATTGGTAGATAGTTGACTTATTTTAATCAGGATTATGTTAATGGCAATACAAGCTAGACGGTATAACCATATAAAAAAAGAATTTCCTAAAGCCTGTAAAGTTTTTTAAGTGACACCTGATCTTAGGTCACATTAATCTAGTATGATTCAAAACTGGTTTGATTTGTTTTGTGGGATCATTAAGTAATAAAATGATAATAGGTATGTGAATCATGTCCGATATTAATGGTGACTTAAAAAAGTCTTTAACAATAAAGGCATTAGAATCACTAAGCTGCTAGAACTTGTACATAAGATGTTTATGAACTGCTAAAAGTTCAAGTGAGCAGAAGCAATGAGTATTTCATAAAATATTTATAAATGACTACTCATTTAATTGATGTATGGATATATCTATGAAGACTGAAGTCTTGAATCTTTTGAATGGTTCAAAGAATAAAAGACTAAAGTTGGGATCAGTTAGGTAATTGTATCAAGTCACTTTGATTAGATCGAAGTGGAGGATTTCAGGGGAATTCTTAAATTTTCCTTACTACAAAGTATTGTAGAAAGGATCAATAATGCGTTATTGAATATGGTAAGATTCATACGATGAGTCATGTTTACATATCAAAATATTTGTTGTGTATTAGGTTTTAGAAAGTGTTCTAAAAATACATCATATGGCTTGTGTTGGATAGATTGACAGCATGAGATACGGTGTCTCTGCAGCTTGACACAACTTATAGCGTAGATGATGTATTAGATACATCTTCAAACAGGTTATTGTCATACAACGTACATGAGATCTTTGGTGTAGTGGGACGATGGTCAAGGTCACCTGACAAATTCATGTCTTCAACCTTAATGGTTATGTATGATGGTGAATTTGATTCTTTAGACTACAATGAAACTCTTAAGTATAAAAGCTGTAGACCAGTGGGTCAGGGAGATAAATTTAAGTTAAAGTTGTAAAAATGTTGTTGCAACATCCATTTTTCTAAGTACATATCAAAGTTTGTAGTAAGAGACATGAGCATCCTGTTAGTAGTTTGCTTTACAACATGTGAAAAGATTTCATTGTAGTCGACACCCATTTTTTGGGTAAAACCCTTGGCCATAAGTGGCCTTGATTTGAGGCTAACCATTTGGTGTTTCAGGTTCCTTTATTTTAAGCACCCATTTAGAACCCACTAGTTTCCTACCCTCAGGCCTAGGAATTAGGACCCAAGTCTAATTCTTCTTAAGGCATTCCATCTCTGAAGCCATAGCATCTAGCCACTTTGCTGAATGCTTGCTATCCAGCGCCTCCTAATATGTCATTTGTTTAAACTCAACATACTCAAAAGTAGTGTTAAGGGCATATGCAATATAATCTGCATAGCCATACCTCTCCAGTGCCCTAAGCTCTCTCCTAACCCTATCCCTAGCTAACTGGTAGTTATCTAGGTTTTAACCAGCCTCATGGTTTTGGGTGTCAGTCTCACTATAAGCATTGTTCTGGTCTATCTCATTTTCTCTTTCAGAATCTATTTGTACTTCAGTTTCTAGGCATATAGGCTTAGGTCAGTTAATATCAAATTCATAAATGTCTGAATCAAACTTTTCTTACATCATGAGTTTAGATTGAACTAGACTATCTAGCTAAGTCTTGTTCTAGATAGGGCATCTCTTTGTCATTAGAAGTTAAATCCATACTAATTATTGTAATGGTTCTATTCCCATCCTTGACCGTAATCCCATACCCCTTAACACCAGTTGGGTAGCTAAGAACACCACCCTTGATAGCCCTGGGTTCTAGTTTTCCCTCAAATTGGTAGGCAAAACCAGAATATCCAAACACACGCAATTTAGAGTAATTAACAGGTTTTCAGACCATAGTTGTTCAGGTGTTCTCAAATTTATAGCAATAAAGGGTGATTTGTTAATCAAATATGCAACAGTGTTCCCAGCCTTACCCTAGAAATGCTTATTCAACCCAGATGAAAACAACATGCATCTCACTCTATCTAACAATGTTATATCCATTCTTTCAGCCACACCATTTTGTTGGGGTGTTTTTCTAATAGTATGGTGTTTCTTAATGCCATTGTTGTAACGTAAGGCATCAAATTTATTGTATACAAACTCTAAACCATTATCAGTTCTTAACACCCCTTTTTTTTTTGTGTCCTGTTTGATATTCAACCATGTGTTTCCATTTTAAAAAGGTTTCAAAATAGTCATTTTTGTTTTTTAAAAGATATACCCACACTTTTCTACATAAACCATCAACAATAGATAGAAAGTAATGGGCTCCACCCATTGTAGTTACCCTAAAAGGCCCCCACAAGTTAGAATGAATATGATCAACAAGACCAGTTGATGTATGCACACGCCAGTAGAGAATGCTAATCAATGATGGTTTCTAAAGATGCAGTAATCACAGAAATCAAGTTTGGACACACTATGAGGACCCTATATCCCTTGTTTACTCAACTCAAATAGTCATCTCTCATATATGTGGCCGAGCCTCCTATGCCAAAGTTTTGTTGTGTCAAGTTTATCATTCTTGATTATGCAAGACTCACCATAAACCACCTCACCTCTCAGGATATGTAAATCATTCTTTAGGATTTTAATCTAACCATGTCTTGCTCCCAAGGTCAACCCTCTTTGGTCTAGTTCTCTAAAAGATATAAGGTTCCTCCTAAGTTCAGGGACATGTCTCACCCCATCTAGGACATAGTTAGACCCTCTTGACCGCTTGATAAGCACATAACCGATACCAAAAATCTTGCACCCATGGTTATTACCTAATAGAACCTTTCCCTCATTAACAAACTTATAATAATAAAAGTAATCACGTTCAGAATCATAAGAAAACTGCAACCAGAGTTCATGGCTTATGCATGCATTGTTAATTCAGAAGAAGCAACCAATATTTCACCATACTCGTAATATCAGTTGACACAATATTGTCAATAGTAGGGTGATTCTTGTTCTTTTTTTTGGACATTATCATTTAATGTGACTCATTTTACCACAATCATAGCATTTTACATTTGAGTAATCTTTTCTACCTCTACGTGATGACCGGTTCTTGCTCATGCCTCTTTTCTTGTTATTATTGTTATCTATAGTTGTGGTTTTGCCTCTAACTGACAATCTTTCGCCATTATTACTATTGGTTCTTGGATACCTACCATCATGTTTTAGTTCCACAATCTTAGACCAAAAGGCATGTTGTACTTCATTTAGGTTAATTGCTTTGCGTCCATACCTTAGCGTGTCTTTAAAAGCCCTTATACGTTTTTTTCAAGAACATAGAAATGTGACCGCCTGAACATCATCTGGTACCACAACATTCTAGTTTGGCCCAAACAACAGCCACAGTTTTCTCAGAACTAACTTTAGCCAAGAAAGAAGTGTCAAGACAGAGTAAGAGATTACCATGTGCAAGAGATTCGATTTGTACCTTCTCCTTGTCTGTCAAGCCTTTTGGCTTGTCTTTCTCTAGAAGAAGCATAGAATTGGCACAAATGGACATCAATAGGGTCTTGACCTTGACGTTTTAGAGCCCAAATTCGTTCTTCCCATTCAACATCTATATATCATGTTTAGCATAAGCCATTTCTAGGATCTTTTACACAACCAAATGGCTTTGATACCACTTGTTGATGTTTATTTTCAGAGATGGCTTTTGTTAAGTTGATTTACAGCCCAGAATTTACACAATCAAAGATTACAATACAAGAACAAAAGTAAAATACAAAACAACAAGAACACCCTATCATGGTTCTTATCCCAAAAGAATGGTCCTAATCCATTGCTCCCTATTCTTAGAGAAGTCTATTTACTATTAACTGATATTTACAATATTACAGACCATATACAATGCATAAATGAACGACATACATCAAACCCAAGCTTCTAAGTCAGAAATCTTGCAATTACCTAAATCTATAGAGCCTTCTCACCAAGAAACCATGGAAGCACAGCAAGAAGAGAAGATGATCTTGGGTTAGGGTTTGGAGAGCAACTGGTGAGGGAAACGAAAGAGGAGAGAGAGAGAGAGAGGAAAAAGTCAGAAAATGAACTCATCAACAGCTTTCTCTCTCTTCATTCCCTTTATATACCCGTTCTGCCTGAATCCAAGTCATGCCCTCAGATCAAATCTCATCCCTTCAAAGGCTTTTAAATGGACTACCCAGACCTTCCAAAAGAAACGCAAACCTAGCTCACACTGGGACGAAACGTGTCCTCTAGTAACTGTTGGATGGAAGATGCATGGCAGACGAATAATGAAGTGGTAGTACAGCAGCGAGCAAGGGCAGTGGAACGGGCAGGGAAAAATGTGCATCGGTTAGGGGTAGAAGGGAAAGTGTCCCGAATGCCCAAAACTCGAAATCAAAACTGAAAAGCCCTTGGACCATTTATTTACCAATTGTGCTACTGAGGTTGTAGAAGACCAAACGCAGAGTTTTATTTCCTTGCTATCATCAAGTTATGCGTTTTATAGTTAGTAGTGAACAATACTTATGCTTATGTAAACCTAAGTCTTAATTAGGCATAATTAGTATATGTAGGAACTAACTTATGCTACAATCTACGTTCAAAGAGACACAATATTAGTATTATAGAAGCTTTTATAAGCATTTTATTATAATAACTAATTGTTATTTTTGAAATATATAATAAGTGATTGTTTTACTTTTTTTTTTTTTTTTGTGAACTTATATACTATGATATGTTAACGTATACAATAAAGTACCTTAAAATTTAAAATTTTCTTTAATAAGGTAACATAAGGGTAAAGATTTTATCAATCAAGTACTCATGGCTAGATGGATCTTGATGAATATTCATTTGAAAATGTTGACATGAACATAATTACTATAATATGTTGTAGACCAAGTTTCAGGTTTGATGAGTTACTTGCCAAGTGACTTGGCGAGTAGGAAGAGTTGGTGAGTCCTAAAATGCTAGACAACATAATTCTTCTCTTCCATAAGGCAAGAAGTGAGATTTCTTTCAATTTTGCTTTGAAAGTTTTTCATGTTTTCTTTGTTTCTTTCTAGAAGCTACAGTCTTACCCAGAGTAGGTCTATCTCTTAGTTTTTTCTTTTATTTAAGCCTTCTATTTCAGCTAGGAGAAGAGTCATAGAGTAAGTAGGAGAATATCTTTATAAACGGGTTTGTAAATAGCCAAACTAGTAGCTTTTTACCTTTTGTGAATCAATTGAGCATTTTATTTTTTGCTTGCTCTCTCCCTCTCTTGAGTTCCAATTCTTCTTCACTTTAGCAAGTTGAATACATAGATAGTTGTTAATTCTTTTTTCCACCTTCAATCAAGAAAGACAAATTACATCACTATAGCAACCTTAGTCAGAATTTTGCCAGAAAATAATAGCACGGCATAAATTCCACAATATATAGGTACCTTCCATGATAATGCAAAAGCACTACCATGACTCATATATATTATTTCCTAATCATAATGTCGTATCAAAATGGTGAAAAGTTATTGTACTCTAGCAAAATTCCCGTATTTTAACATAGAGTATTCAAGTGATAAAGTACGTACATGATAAATTTTTTAACTTTTTAATTTTGATTCTATATGCTAATTTTATATTCAGTTGTCAATTTATATTTAATAGACAATTCACCTGCTGTAAAGTAACCCCACAAATGAGTCTTGGACATCGCAATGAAGCTCCATCAAGCCGAATTTGCCTACAACAATTCCAAAAATAGGAGTACGGGGATTTGCGCCACTCCAAGTTGTCTACGGTTTTGTTCCTCGATCTCCGATTGACCTGGAACTTGTGCTAGATTAACAGGCCCATAGGGGAAGGTGGAGGACTTTATTTCTTTGCTCAAGGACATCCATGACCAAACCAGGGCTCCATTACTAGAGACAACCGCCAAGTACAAAACGGCACAAGTCAAGAAGTGACGAGCAGTTTAGTTCCAGGTTGGCTATAAGGTTTAGGCAATCTTGACACGAGAACAGTTTCCAGCTTAGGAGTACAATAAGCTCAAGGCTCGCAAGATAGGCCCATTGGCGATTCTGGAGAAAATCAATGACAACGCCTACCGTCTTCTGCTTTCGCCTAGCGTGAGGACTTCCAGTGTCTTCAATGTTAAGCATCTTACTCCTTATTTTGGCAACAATGGTAGCACTGATCCTCAAGCGAATTCAAGGGCGAATTCTCTCCAACCCGGGGAGGATGATGCAGCGGCCAAGGATTGGCACCATACAGGTGGGTTGGTGAGAGGATGGATTGGCGGGATGCAGGATTCAATGCAGGTGCAAGTTAGCTGGGATTGATAGTGATAATCGGGGGATTGTAATCGAGATTAGTCGTGATTTAGGGACAGATTTCCAATTTAGCTTCATTTCCTTCCTTATTTGTAGCAAATTTGAATTCTTTTTTTTTTTTTTAATATATCCTCTCTATAAAGGACTAGGGTTTAGGGTGATTTCATTTTTTTTCTCGAATTTTACTCATGTTCTCATACTCTTTTTTCGAGCTGCGAGAATTAAGCCTGTCATTTCCTCTTTGTTTTTATTAGTAGAATAATAAAATTCAAAGAGAAGGCCGTTGAACCTTCTCGGACCCCTATTTTCCCATACATGCGCTGCATCACAATTGACTATGGGCCCGAACTTGTATAACAATTCCCAAAGTACTGTATGTATTCTACCATAATAGCCAACAAATATGGTCAAGATTTAAGTATGGAAAAAATTTAAGGAATATCCTCAGCTATTAGTTTTAGTAGTTACAAGTGGGGATGTGACGCAGCCTTGCCTTAGCCTTTGGCGGGTATTAGGGCGAATGGGTCTTGGCGGGTTGATCTTGGTGAGATAGATCAATTGGCGGAATCAAGATAGAGAAGCGAAAGAGAGGGAGAGACGCGGATGTGCAAACAACTAGGCATTTGACATGAATTAGGAAACTTAGTATTGGATTAGTGGGTAATTATTATTTATTTTGTATTTATCCTTTTAATTATTAAGACTTTTAGTTTAGGTGAATAACCTCCTGTAGAGGAAGATTAGGGTTTAGTTAGCATTCGATAATTCAGATTTTATTTCATATTATAGAGTTTTCTCTCTTTCTCGGGTTGTGAGAAATTTCGTACATCAATTGGTATCGGAGCGTAGAACGACTTTTGAGATGGCGTGTGGGAGACAGAGATACACCACCATCAGAGACCTATGTGAGCGAGATTTCCAACGACAGACTAAGAGGAGGTTGGACGAGTTCGAGGAGAAATTCTAGCGAAACAAGTGTTGCTTGATTCAATAGGGGGAAAATCCCGGGCAGGCACCAGGAACCCAGCCCCAACACCCACTGACACTAGGTGAGGAAGACATGGACGAAAGCTTTCGTAACCCGTTCCCAGAAGCAAAGGCACCGGCTAAACAGATGAGGAGTAATTGGGCCAATACCGAGCATGCCACCAACGTCGATGAATGGAGGTGAGAATCTGGTCTTCGAGAAGAATTTCCAGAGTTTGAAGATGATGACGTCATAGTGGCGAAAGAGTCTCACCACGAGCCGGCGTCGCTAAGCGAAGAGGAGATAGTGGGTGATGAGGATTGCTTGCTATTGGTTAGGCGAATTGGCTTCATGCCTGAGGAAGTAGAAGGAGATGAATGGCTTCAACAAAACATCTTCTGGATGACATGTACAATTGGTGAGAGGGTATGCCGCCTAGTCATCAACTCTGGGAGTTGTGAGAACACTATCTCTGAGGAAGTCATCCAGAAGCTAAGGTTAAGATGGAAGAGCATCCAAACCCTTACAAGGTGTCATGGCTCGAAAGAGGAGACCTGGTAATGGTTTTGAAACAATGCCTAGTTAATTCTCTATTGGGTCAATGTATCAAGATGAAGTATGATGCGATGTTGTTGCTATGGACGTGTGTCATCTGCTATTGGGATGACCTCGGCAATATGATAGAGGCACTATACATGGTAGGAGAAAGAACACATATAGCTTTATCGTTGAGGGAACAAGGGTCTTCTTGTTGCCCAAGAAAGATGAGGCATCATGTGTGTCAAAGATCGAAGACCCAAAACCGGAAGATAGAGCTGTGCTTGGCAATGGAGTTGGCAAGTTAGATATGGCGTCTACACCAATAGGCGATATCAAGAGAGAACCTATCTTTGATGAGCCGACATATCTTCATTTGTTTTCTCCACCCATCTTTGATAAGCCCACATGTAATGAGCCTATCTATGAGGAGGAGGAGGTGCTTGATAAGGTAGGGAGTCTATCAAAGGAGGTGTGTTCAAAAGGGTTGGCATATTGCTTACCGCCAATAAGGGAGGAATAATGCTGGTTAGATTGGGTTCCCAAAGTTGCCTTACCAAGATGGTGGATTCAATATCGAGTAAGCCTTGTTGAGCATGAGGATTTCAAGCACCACACGTGGAGACTACTCGCTAGGAGTTACATCAGAGTAAACTTGAAGGGCGGATCAACAGTCTTGATGCCAACAAAGGACAGGACTTGGCGGGTATTCCTTGACAATAGAACAATCAATAATGTCACGAGACAAATTCTACCAGAATGTGAGTGGTAGACTGAGTTTGAAATTCGAGGGCAAATTCTTTCCAACCCAGAGAGGATGATGCAGCCCTGCCTTCGTATTTGGTGGATAGATTGGCGAGTGAGTCTTGATGGATTGGCCGGGACAATAAATTACAACTAGGTGAGCTTGGCAAGATGGGAATTAGGTGTGTAGGGATATAGCTTGGCGAGAATCACCCACATGATCCGTTGGCAAATTTAAGGATGAATTCTCTCCAACCTGGGGAGACTGATGCAGCCCCGCCTTAGCCTTTGGTAGGTTTCGGGGCAAATAGGTCTTGGCGGGTTGATCTGGGCGAGATGGGTCAATTTGCGGAATCGAGACAGAGAAGCGGAAGTGAGGGAGAGACGCGGATGGACAAACAACTAGGTATTTGACATTAATTAAGAAACTTAGTATTATATTAGTGGATAATTATTATAAATTTTGTATTTATCCTTTTAATTATTAAGTCTTTTAGTTTAGGTGAATAAGCTCTCGTTTTTAAACAAAAGAAAGACTAGAGTTTAATTAGCATTCAATAATTCAAATTTTATTTCAAATTATAGTGTTTTCTCTCTTTCTCGGGTTGTGAAAAATTGAGTACTTTTGTTTCCCTTATTTTATTTTCACAATAAAATTGAAGGGAAGGCCGTCGAATCCTTCCCGTTTCCCTAATTTCCACTTACGCACTGTATTAGGATGTATATGAGTTGAGTCGGGCTCAAGCTCATCAGGCTTGAGGCCCGACTTGGGCTTGGCTTCAAGCTCCGTGAGTTTGGAAACTTTAAGCTTCAGGTTGTCGTGTCATAGGCTTAGACTTAGCTCAACTTGGGTGAGCTCAAACCTAACTTGACAATCTTTGAACTAAGCTTTCCTTATTTAGACTCATTAAGCTCGATTTAGGCTCTGTTAAGTTAGTGTAGACTCAATTTCAACTCAATAAGATTAAAATAGGTTTTAAATAATAATTCTTGTTAAGATGGGCTCGTTTTGGGTAGAAAAATTACGAGCATAGCCATCACCAGCACAGCCTATAAAACCTAATTCAAAGATCTACATTCAGCCCTAAAATATTCAAAAATGCCATTAAGATTGTGTTTGGTATAACCTTTTAACATCTTAAAGCTATGAAGATACTCTAGTTGATTGTAAAGTTCGTGTTTGTTTAATAGGAAGATGCAAAATTGAAGGCCCAAAAACCAACCCGTTAAGGGGATGAACTTGGTTCTTTTGAGAAAAATTAAAAACTTAAACTTTAAAAGATAATAATTAATATGGCAATTCATTTCCGATTTGGGAGCTAGTCTACTCTGCAAGTAACTACTCCATCTCCCTTGAGCCTTTCACTAAGTTTGACAATTCTTTTGAAACTTAAGCTTAGATTTCAACCTTTATAACTAGTCCCTTTGTACGTAGGATCAAGACAACTTTAGGCTGAACCTGTTTATAATTGATTCATTTTGTATGTAGGCTTAGGATCAACCTTTTACAAGACAAAGTTTGAGTAATATGAATCACATGCATAAAACATTGAATTCACATAGAGGCGGATTTACAGTTATAGCATTAGGGGCATGGCCCTCAGCGCCGTAGCACTCTAATACTTACATTTAATATAGAAAAGCCCAATTATAATAATAGGTGCTCCACTATAAGGCTCCAAAAGACATAGGCCCCCTCCCCTTTCCCCACCCTCAAATGCAAGACACGCAAGACACCCCCCCCCCCTCTCTTCCCCCGCGTGTGCGCACGCGCTCTCTCTTTTCACTTTCCACTTGTTTTTTGGGAACCTAAACATTCTCCTATTCACACACACACACACTCTCTCTCTCTCCTGGCTCTCCGCCCGAACCCCAACTAGCCATAGCCGACGCCCTTCCCCCTTTCCCTCACTCCCCTCCTTGCCATTGAAGGCCTTCGTTTGCTCTCTCTTATGCTTTGGCTTCTTCTTCATTTATTGTATTTTTTGTTTTCCTATTGGTTTAGAGTTTTATTTGCACATTGAACAGAAATGGTATAAATTTCAATGTAAAAATTATGCTTTAGGGCCTGGGTATTAGATTTTGATATAAAAATTAGGTAATTTTATCATTTAGGTACTATTAGGTATAAACATTTCAATATATACCATGGTTACTTTGAGTTTTAAACATTTTGTATTCTAAAGTTTAAACTTTTATCACTTATCTGATTAAAAAAAACTTTTATTACTTAGATTTTAAAAATTAATCAAATTTTAACATAAAGTACCTACGTGACAAATATTTTAAACATCATTGTATGTGCCCCCACTGAGTGCTTTTTTGGGATCCGCGATTGATTTTACAATCAAATCAAGCTCACAAAAACTAAGGATATACCAATTAAGCTTAATAAACTAAATCAAATAGAGAACAAGTGGTGTTCAAGAAAAGTTTAGTATAAATACAACAACAACAACAATAGCAATCCCAGTGCCACAAGGGCTCCTGCATACGCAGGGTCGGGGGGGGGGGGGGGGGGGGGGGGGGGGGATGATGTATGTACGCAACCTTCCCCCTTCAGGTGCTACCCTAAAGGGAGGTTGTTCACGAGGACCCCCAACCTAAGGAGCGTGTTGTTGTGGCTGCGTGGAAGCCTGTTGCATGAGGAACGTAGTATTAGGGTTATTAGGGTATTATAGAGTAGTAAGTGCACGTGCCAAGCATTATGAGTAGAAGTTAATGGCAGGTAACTGCAATTAAATAGTCAGTTCATACCCACATAAGCAAATAATGTACACCAAAGACAAAATCAAAACACCTGGAGACATTAGTGCTAGTAGTGCTAAAATGTACTACCCTGAGCTGCTACATCGACTATCCCTATGCTCGCTTTCCAACGAGCTCTATGTAAGGCCATCTCCTCCCGTTGGTGTAGGAGGGCGAGGTCTTGTCGGATAGTCTCTAACTATCGCTTCTTCGGCTTGCCCCTCCCTCTCCTCTCTAAAGCATTATGGGGTTGTTCGCATCTCCTGATTGGAGTAGTGGGTGGTCTTCTCCTAACATGACCTTATGTGTCCGCAATCCACCGTAGCATCCTCATCTCCTCCACGTTCATCTTCGATGTGTGGTGTTTTTTCATTGGCCAACACTCTGCTCCGTAAAACATAGCCGGTCACACTACCGTCCTATAGTATTTCCCCTTTAGTTTTAATAGGGAACTTTCTATCGCAGAGTACCGCGGAGGCCATCCTCCATTTATGTCATCCTACTTTAATCCAGTTGTTGACATCTTCGTCAACTTCGCCATTCTGCCAAACCATGGATCCTAAGTATTTAACTCTCTCTTTTCTCTGTATGGTCTCATAATCTATCTTGACAACCTCTACAATGGGCGTGGTAGAGGGATCGAACTTGAGTTCCATGTACTCAGTCTTTAATCTACGGATCCGTAGGCTCTTCAATTCCAATGCCCTTCTTCCCAATTCCAGCTTCTCGTTTAGCCCTTCTTGAGACTCCACCAAAACTATATCATCTGTGAAAAGCATGCACCACTGCACATCCCTTTGGATGTGCTTAGTGAGCTCATCCATAACCAAAATAAATAGAAAGGAACTCAAGGCAGATCCTTGGTGTACCCCTACTATTATTGGAAAGGCTTCTATCTCCCTTTCCGGTGCACGCACGTTAGTTTTTGCCTCATCATACATGTCTCTAATTGCCCTAATATATGGCACTGAAATGCCTCTCTTGTCTAGCACCCTCCATGGGACCCCTCTTAGCACTTTTTCATATGCCTTCTCCAAATCAATGAAAACCATGTGGAGGTCCTTTTGTCTTTTCTTGTATTGTTCTATCATCCGCCTTATGAGGTGGATGGCTTCTATTGTTGATCTGCCAGGCATAAATCCAAATTGGTTCTCAGACACCTCTGCCTGTTGCCGTAACCTCCGCTCTATGATCCTCTCCCACAATTTCAGAGTGCACCTCATCAGTTTAATACCTTGATAATTGGCACAGCTCTGTATGTCGCCCTTGTTCTTATAGATTGGGACTAATGTGCTTTCCCTCCATGCGTTAGGCATCTTTTCCCCTAGCAGGACTTGGTTGAATAATTTAGTCAGCTAGGTGATGCCCTTCTATCCAAGGCATTTTCATGCCTCTATGGGTATTCCGTCTGGGCCCACCGCTTTGCTCTTTCCCATACGTTTCACTGCTTTCTTGACTTCGTCGGTACTAACTCGCACGCAGTGTTGTTCGTTCTGGTACCCTAGAGGTATTTGGAGATCCCGCAGGAATATCTCAGTGTCCCCCTGGTCATCGAGCAAATCGTGGAAGTATTCTTTCCACCTACCTTTAATTTGTTGCCCATCCATGAGGACTTAATCGGCCGCCCTTTTATGTGCTTTACCTGGTCCAAGTCCTGGTCTCTCTTTCTCTTGCTTTTGCGATTTTATATATATCCTTGGCTCCCTCTTTGGTATCCAGTCTTTTGTAAAAATCCACATATGCTCTTGCTTGTGCTTCTCTGACCGCTCTCTTTGCTTTTTTCTTAGCGTGTTGATATTGATGTCGCTTGTCCTCATCTCCACTACTTTCCCACTCCTTGAAACAGAGTCGTTTGGCTTTAATCTTCTCTTGGGCCTCCTCACACCACCAACAAGACTCTATTTTTCTGTGCGCCGCCCTTTGCCTTGCCCAGGACCTCTCGTGCCAGTTCTCTAATCTTGCAGGCCAAATGGTTCCATATTTGGTTCATGTCTCCCTCCAAATCCCACTCAAGCTCCGACTCCGCTCTTTCCTTATGGGTTATGTTCTTCTCCCCTTCAAATCCCACCAACAAGTACATGTCTGCGCTGGTCTCCTAGTACTCCAGGACCTCTTCTTGGCCTTTATATCCGCATACAACACCCTATGTTGTGTCCATAGATCTTCCCCTAAGATAACTTTACAGTCCCAACAGTCTCTCTGTACCCTACTCCTTAATAATATATAATCAATCTGTGTCCTTGTCCCACCGCTTTGGAACGTGGAGATATGTTCATCCCTCTTAAAGCACAACAACAACTAAACAAATTTTCTATTCTTATTTGGATTATTTTAACAAAGAATTCAAGCCCTATTTGTAGAAAAATCAGGACCCAAGAGTCGTTGGAGCATTTCAAAAAAGTAGTAAAGAGATCGGATTGAAAAAAGTAGTCGTTTTGGCTTGTGTGTTGACACACAGGTCTTGTGCATCGACTCACAACTTTCGTATGTCGACATACATCAGCCCAGTGATGGCCTTTCTTTTTTGTTGTGTCGACACATACTTTTATTGTGTCGACACTCAGCATGGCCTAGCGTTTTAAAACACTTTTGACCATTAGACTTGATTTGTTACTATTTTAAGCTTATTTTTTTGAACAAATAGTCTTTCCAATCAAGTCATAAAACCACCCTAATAAATTTTCTTAATCACGTTATTTTAGGCATGCCTTCGGTAATGCCAATTTATACAATATTTTCAATAAAAAATTGAATCGGCTCAAAGTTAATATAAATGCTTTGTGAATAAGATTTGGAAATCAAAATTCAAAATATTTCAAAAATATTTTTGTTAGAGCACCACAAATCGATATTGAGATATTTAACTCAAACGATACAGACATTTTCAAAGCTTTAATAAGAAAAAGGAGAAGTTGTTTTATAACTACACAAATAAGATTCAAAACTGAATCTTTTTTTTACAAATTATCAAGAAAGATGTTCTAAAAAGATTATGTTAGTCTTAAATCTTCACCACCTTATCCCATTTTGCTTCTGCCACATCTGGGACCTACCACCACCAGTTCTACCACAATGTATTGCGACACTGATCACTCTCCACCACCAAGACTATCCATTATTATGATTTACTCCTAACTCAAGTGACTCGTCATATCACCATGGCCATCACTTCATCCATCATCACCCCCATAATGTTCTACTAGCATAGTGCACTCCTACCACCCACCATTGTGACACACGAATAGCATGGCTCATCATCGCCATAATGTCACCACACCATTATGGTCTCCATTTCTCGCTGCCATAGTCCAACTTTAGCAACAAGGCCATCCCATGTGATAACCATTGCTTTTTCTCAATTACCAGTCATTTCTAAGGCTTGCCATTATGTATCATCGTTGCTTAGCACTCTCATGGTCTATCAATCACTCCTACAACCATCAATTATCTATTGATTATATTATTTAGTCATTTATTATCGTTATAATATATATATTTTTTAAATTTGTATCAATATTTTGATACTAAAGGTATTTCTTGTTGTGTAAACATATACCTTATTGTTAAAAGATATAAATCATAACTATATAGATCGTACTAACATAAATAAAAAAAAGAAGATAATTTGAAAATTTATAACTAGACACACTCTAAAACTAATAACTAAGATAGCCTTTCCACTAAACAAGTAAGCGAAACCCTAGCCCCATCATTGCTGCCCCTCACCTAGGGATGGCAATGGTGGGGGTAAAACCCGCTACCCGCCCCACGGGTATAAGTGGGGCGGGTAGTGGGTACGGGTTAGGTGTACCCGCCCCGTACCCGTCACGGGTATGGGGTGGGTACGGCATAGTTTTGTACCCGCCCCGCCCTGCTCCATACCCGGCCCGCTCCACCTCATACCCGCCATACCCGCTTTATTTTGTACATAATTAACCTTCAAATTAAAAAAATACGTGTTTAAATTCAATAACCCAACTTGTTTATCAATGTTATAAAAAAATATAATTAATTTTTAAAAGTAGTATTAAATAACTAATATGACCCGGTATAGATAATCGTTTTCTACGCACATTAGAGAGAGTACGGGGAGGATAATGCATACCTGTTGGATATCCGCGGGTAATGGGGCGGGTACGGGTATGAGTTTGTACCTGCCGGGGCGGGTACGGGTATCCACTTCATACCTGTGGCGGATAATGGGGCGGGTATGGATATAGGATTTGGGTGATGGGTACGGGTATGGAGGAGACACTCCCCGTACCCGCCCCGCCCATTGCCATCCCTACCCGCACTCTAGCCTTGCCACCACCTCGCCTTATCCTTCACCAATTTCACCACCGTTCGCCACCCACCACCATGCATCGATTAAGTTGCAGATAGGCTAGCATTTCGCAAGATCACTAACCCACTGGCTTTTCATCTTCCTCGCGCCACCACCACAAAGCCTGCCAACACCATGAAACTCACACCAACTTCCGTACCTGAGCCATCATTGCTGGTCTTTTCTATCATCCTCGTCAACACGAATGAGTCTCTCATTGGCCTTTCATGTTCTTATGCGGCGGGTATTTCTCTGTTTAAACCCTTCTATGCATCTAATGCAGCGAGTTTTCTCACCGTATTAGGTGATGCCTATACATCACCTAGTATGGCGGGTTTTAATGCTGCTATAAGCTAACCTAATGCAGCAGCTAAACTCGCCATATTAGGTTAACTTATACAGCGCCTGTCACATGCCATACTTGAGGTTGCCGCAACTTCTTTGTTTTTTTGTAGTGTTTGTCACCCCGTCAACACGAACGAGTCTCTCATTGGCCTTTCATCTTCTTATGCGGCAGGTCTTTCTCTGTTTAAACCCTTCTGTGCATCTTTTAGCCTCTTCTAACCCATTAAATTCACCCCTATGGACAATTAAATTATGTGCCCTAAACATTAATCCTAACTTATTACCATCCTTGTCGATAACTAGCCCAAGAGCATGGACAATGGTGGCTTAGGAAAATATTCAATAATATGAAAGGGTGGTGGATTCGTATGTTTGAGAGAAGAAGAGATCCACCAACCACCTTCTTTTTGGATTTTTAAGACTTGAGGTAGAGTTGAGGCTGAGAAAGCCAATTTTGAGTTAAATGGTTATCCTATTAGAGGCAGGGAACTAGTGATTAAATGGTTAAGGTATGAGAAGAAAGTCACGTGGAAAGATATCTACAAATACCACGGGGTGCTTTAGACCAAGCTTTTACAAATGGAAGGTCTTTTCTTGATGTTGTGGTCGCTAAAAAGGGGTTTGAGTGTACTTAACAAAGACCCAAGGATAATCAGAATGCCATTGGAGATAGCACAGAGTTCGATGACTTGAGTAAGAAGAACGAGTGAAAGGCAAAGTGGTGGGAGAGAATTTGGAGTGGCTGTTGATAAGTTAGGTATCCGTGGCTTTCAGAGGTTTATAACCTAATGACTAGTTTATGTGAAGTAGGATATCCTTCCATCAAAGTTAGGGATTTGGGAAAGTTCAAGTTTCTTGTTACATTTGAAAGTGAGAATGGCATGAAAATTCCTTTGGAGGATGAAAATGATTGGCTATGATCTTGGTTTGAGTGACGAAATGCTGTATTGTGAGTTTTGCGTGACTTGAAGAATGTTGATTAAGGTGACAGGCACATTCTCGATTCATGCTTGGTGTAGGGACAACTTCATGATGATTAGGGACCTTTTGGACATGTTGTATGCCTCGATTACATGACAGAGCATTGCCAATCTCTTTTGACGAAAAAAATTCTCATTGATGCAATTGAATTGAGTTCGATTGAAGTAATAATCCTTCCAGATGGTGACTTGGTTTTCCCGATGACATGAGGAAGACCATGTTTAGGCTAAGTTCGAAGTGTCTAGGACGTCAGGTGCATGTTGTTGTCAGCGATGCATCCTCCTCATCTTGGTTGACTCTGGACGCCATACGTAGAAGGAGTATCGACTCCATGGCTGGGTGAGGATTAGAGGGTTCTACCAATTGAAAAGGATGTTCATATCATTGAGGTTGAATTGGTTGCTTGCCAAGTTGGAGTGGATGCAAAGGAATCTTTCTGGAGGACCCAAACTGCATGTTTTGTAAACAAAACTTCTTTCAAAGAAGTGTTGGCTAGGATAAATGGGAAAAATATGGCCTTGTTACTGCTGCCTACTAGTGCTAATCGGGCTCATGGGGTGAAGGGTCATGCTTGAAAACAAGAAATGAGGGTTCATCTAACTCTTATCACGAACAGTCAAAGTGTTGGGATATGGACCTTTTTTATGATATAAGCAATGAAGATTGGGGTATTTCGCTTGCATTTGTGGCTTTTTTTTTTATCTACACGCTAGAATTAGCCTTTTGGATGATTGGAGAAATGGAGATTCAAGGAGCTCATGTTCTGGTAACAAAAAAAAAAAAAAAACAAAAGACAGAGAAAAGAGTTGCTGTCGGTCGAGGCTCCAAGCCAAAAAGTCCAGAAGCTACAAAACCTTCACAAGTGTCTATTTCAGAATTCAAGCCACACTTTTCTGCTGAACGAGCTTGGAAGTTGGGGCATAAGCTCGGTCTTCAATTTGACGTCAAAGATGAATTCACCATTAGGACCCTTCAAGACATGATAGTTGGAGGTAAGTTGCTGAGGAAATGAACGACTGTGAATAACATATGATGAAGGCGGTAGGGCTTTCTTTACCCATCATTAGGTGTGAATGGTGTCTTTTGAGGGCTTTGTTTTTTGTTGGTTCGGATGATTTTATTTGGCCATTTTCTATCGTTTGGCTTTGGCTTTTGTTGTTTCTGCATGTGGCTACTTACATCTCTTGGTTTTGGTGTGTTTGGGTTATAGGCTTAACTTCTTATTAGAAGTTTGGACATTAGTTTAATTGTCTCGATATTATTTACCTTCAGCCCTTGTATTACATGTTTGTGCCTTTTTTGTGCTCATATCAAAAATAAAATAAAACAAAATAAAAACTCTGAAGTCAAGCTACAAACAAACTCGCAGTGTCAGGAATACTTTAATTAGGGTATCTCATTAGTCATTGCAGTTATGAAAAGCCACTGCCCTGTTTCCAAGAAATTCAGGTACTTTGGCCTCTTGTATGGTTTTTTTTAATAGGAATTACGTAGATGGGTGCTTTGCTTGAGATTGTGAAAGTGATGTGTGTACTCCATTCTTTAGATCTCATTGGATTTGTCAACATCCACTTGCGTTTTCCTGTACGGACTACGGATGATTTGGTAATAAATGGTCTCCGCTGCAATAAGGAAGTCTAAGGCCCCATTTAATACCATAAAATAGTTTTCATTTTTCATTTTTTATTTTTTATTTTTCTTTTTATCTCTAGTTTTTCTATTTTGTTTTTCATTTGAAAAGCATATTTAGGAGTGGAAATTAGTAACACTTTTCCAATAAATAAAACTAAAAAAATGCGCTCAAGTAATTCCAAATTTCAATTTCTGAAAAATGAAAATTGTAGGCATAAGTATAACTCGCAAGTCTGAAACCCCAATAATTCAATCCGAACTAAACCTGAATGATTAGGCTAATCAATCCAAAGCTGATCCGTACATACTGTTCATGAAAAATATGGTTCGGGTAAAAGTATCTATTTTAGATACACAATTCTAATGTGTAGATCACCTACTCATACTTAATTGCATACAGAAAAAAAAAAAGAGTAATTCATTGTTGCATAATACAAATATTACCTACGTATTAGAAATGCTAACTTTTGCATTTTTGGGACATATTAACCTTTATGTGGTCTTGTACATGGAAATATCATTCTCATTACGGACTATTGCACCTTTTCTACCATATATAGTTGTTAAGTGACCCACACACAGAAACCATAGATTGGGTTCCAAAATAACGAAAAACAAGGTAGGGGAAGAAGAGAGACATAAGGATTTACGTGCTTCAGCCGAAGCCTACATCCACGGAGGGGGAGCACCGAATTTCACTATGAAAATCAGAGGTATTACAAGAGTGTTTCTCTCTTACTGTCACTCTTCTCTTTTACTTGCTTTTCCTCACTTTGCTCTGCCATTCTACACAGCACAAGGCCCTATTTATAGGCCTCAAAAACAGAACATCCATGGGAGCTCAAAGGTCTCCCCATTACTGCCAGCCATATGAAGGGGCTGTAGTAAATATGCCCAGATGAAGAGTCACCAAGCCAGCCAATTAAGGAGCCTCTTCTAGAATATTCCAGACTTGAAGAGCTGTTGGAGAAGCCCAGAAGTCTCCAAACTCAACAAATCTCCCCCTTGGAGACTGATGCGACTCATAGACGACCTCTGCTCATGGTAGCCCCCATGTTCCCCCTTAAACACCATCATCAGGTGTTAAGTCCAACTAAAGCTGCATAGAGCTTCAGTTTATCAAGGGTCACGCTCTTCGTCAGCATATCTGCCGGATTCTCACTCCCACTGATTTTCTCCAAACACAACTCCCCTTCTTCAAGCAAATAACGAATGAAGTGATATCGAATTTGGATGTGTTTGGTCCTGGAATGATAAGCAGCATTCTTTGCCAGAAAGATTACACTCTGATTATCACTGTACAAAGTGCCCTTCTCTAGTTTCTTTCCTAGCTCTGTCAAGAAACTCTGTAGCCATACCATCTCCTTTGCTGCTTCAAACACAACAGTGTACTCTGCTTCCGTCGTTGACAATGCAACAACCTTCTGCAAACTTGAACCCCAAGAAATAGCAGCACCACCCAAAGTATACACGTAACCGGTAGTGCTTTTTCAACTGTTAATGTCTCCAGCAAGATCAGCATCCACGTAACCTTGTAAACACTGACCACCAGATGTAAAGTTAAGACAAACATCAGTAGTACCCCGAAAGTACCTTAAGATCCATTTCACTGCCTCCCAGTGCTGTCTTCCAGGATTGTTCATGTATCGGCTCACTACTCCCACTGCATGAGCAATATCCGGTCGAGTACAGACCATAGCATACATGAGGGACCCAAGAGCTGAGGCATACGGCACCCTACTCATCTTCTCAAGTTCTTCCTCTGACTTAGGTCCCTAATCTCGACTAAGTCGGAAATGATTTGCCAAAGGAGTGCTCACGGGTTTAGTTTTATTCATGTTGAACCGCTTCAGAACTCGTTCAACATACTCGGCTTGTGACAACTTCAAGGTACTGGCGGCTTTGTCTCTGGTAATGTGCATGCCAAGGATTTGATTCGCGGGTCCCAAATCCTTCATAGCAAAGTGACTCGACAGCTGCCTCTTCAAATTCTCAATCTCCTCAATATCGGACCCAGCAATCAGCATATCATCAACGTATAACAACAGAATGATATATGAGGAGTCAAAGTGCTTGATTTAACAACAATGGTCTGCTTGACATCTAGTATAACCGGCACCACTCATAAAACTGTCAAACTTCTTAAACCACTGTCTCGGAGCCTGCTTCTGACCGTAAAAACTTTTCTTCAGCTTACAAACCATATGCTCCTTCCCGAACTCTACGAATCCCTCTGGCTGGTGCATGTAGATGTCTTATTCTAAATCACCGTGTAAGAACGCGGTTTTCACATCTAACTGCTCAAGATGTAAATTTTTCGCTGCCACCAGGCCCAGAACAAGTTTGATAGTTGTAAGCTTCACCACGGGAGAAAAGATCTCAGAATAATAAATTCCCCTCTTTTGCTGAAAACCCTTCATGATGAGTCTGGCCTTGAATCTCTTACTGTCGTCAGGTTCATCTTTCACCCGGTAAACCCACTTGTTGTGCAAAGCCTTCTTTCCTGCTAGTAACTCTGTTAACTCCCAAGTTTGATTGTCATACAAGGATTTCATTTCGTCTTCCATAGCAAGCTCCAACTTGCTAGCATGTTCGTCTTCGAGGCTTTCTTCAAAACTCTGCGGTTCTCCTCCATTGGTCAACAGAATATAATTCAGAGATGGAGAATACCGATCTGGAGGTCTGACATTCTTGCAGACCTACGCAAGGATGGAGCATGTGTACTAGGCTCTGCTTCACTTGGAACTTCCTGCTGAATCACCGGCACTGGAGAGCTTATCGGTCCATTGGACTGAGAAGTGATGTCGGGAAGTGGCTCAAAATTGACAAACTCTAGTTCATCCCGAATAGATTTCTCTGACCCTTTCTCTAAGCTAGCTCTGTCCCGGTATAGAACTTTCTCATTGAATATAACATCTCGACTTCTAACGATCTTCTGGTTCTTTTCATCACAAAACCGATACCCGAATGACTCATCACCATACCTGATGCAGAAACATATCTTTAACTTGGCTTTAAGCTTATTCCTGGCATCGAGATCAAGCAAGACATAAGATGTGCAGCCAAAGACCCGTAGATGAGTCAATTTCACCTCTTTGCCGCTCCAGACCTCTTCCGGTAACCTGAAGCCTAAGGGAATAGATGGACCGCGATTGATCAGATAAACAACAACATTGATAGCATCTTCCAAAAACATCAGGGGTAGACCAGCGTCCAGCCTCATGCTCCGACCTCGTTCATTTATGGTTTTGTTCATGCGTTCAACAACACCATTAAGCTGAGGCGTCCTCGGGGGAGTCTTCTCCATTCTTATTCCGTTTGTAGCACAATACCTGATGAAGCCGCCATCAATGTATTCACTGCCATTATCAGAGCGCAAGCATTTCAACTTAGAGTCTGATTCCATCTCTGCCATAGCCTTCCACTTCTTGAAAACTTCAAACACTTCTGACTTGTGCTTCAAGAAGTACACCGAGACCTTCCTGCTGAAATTATCAATAAAGGTCCCATAAAATTGGAAACCACCAAGGGAAGATACTGGGGTAGATCCCCAGATATCAGTGTGCACTAACTCCAGCCGCCGTGATCTTGGTACTTGACCTTGCTTTGAAAAACTGACTTTCTTCTACTTGCCAAGGATACAGCTTTCACATGTCCCAAGGTCCACTGACGTCAATTCTGGTAATTTCCCTTTTCCAGCAAGGATCTTCATGCCCTTCTGACTTATATGTCCCATGCTGTAGTGCCACAGTTCATAAGTATTCTCGAATTCCGCAACAAAAACACTGTCAGCTGGTTTCGAGGTTAAATACAATGTGCCCGATTTCACACCACGGGCTAGCACCAGCGCACCCTTCGAAACCTTCTACTTTCTATTCGAGAAAGTGACAGAATGACCGCTATCATCTAGCTGTCCCACAGAAATCAAGTTCTTTTTTAGTTTGGGCACATGTCTAACATCGGTTAGAGTCCAAGTCGACCCATTCGGTAACATTATACAAACGTCACCTTTTCCCGCGATGTCTAGTGGTTGACCATTAGCTAAGTACACTTTACTGAAATTTCTCGGCCGCATAGTTTCTAATCACCTCCTGACATGAGGTAGTGCGAAAAGACGCACCGGAGTCTAAGACGCGATCATCGATTGGAGAATGTACATCAAGAAGCAAAGCATTCTATACTTCCTTGGTTACAGTATTAGCTGAGTCTGAGTTAGACTTCTTAGCAGCTTTACAGTTTCGTTTGAAATGACCCGATTTCCCGCAATTCCTGCAAGTATTTTTATGACCCATTTGACTTTTACTCCTCCCCCTAGGTCTAGACTTCGATCTACCTCTACGTGAATTTTTCTCAAAGTTTCGACCTCGGGTTTCAACATTTAAGGCCGAGCTCGAAGCATTTGACTCGCCCGAGTCATTCCGGCGCACTTCTTCTGACAAGATTAAATCACGTATGTTGTCATATTTTAACTTTTCTTTGCCCACGGAATTGCTGACGGCCATTCTCATGGCATCCCAACTGTTAGGTAACGACGCTAACAGCACTAATGCCCATTTTTCATCATCAAATGTAATATCCACCGACGACTGATTCACTATGGTATTAAATGCATTCAAGTGTTGAGTAACAGGAGTACCTTCCGACATCTTCAGGTTGAACAACTTTTTAATCAAATATACCTTGTTGTTTGCATATGGCTTTTCATACATCCCCGAGAGAGCTGACATCAAGGCCGCCATTGTCTTTTCCTTAATGACGTTGTGAGCTATGCACCCGGACAAGGTAAGACGGATGACACCCAGAACCTATCGGTCCAACAATTCCCATTCCTCGTCCTTCATATCTTCTGGCTTCTCACCCAACAACGGCAAATGCAATTTTTTCCCATACAAATAATCTTCAATTTGCATGCGCCAGTATCCGAAATCAGTACCGTCAAATTTTTCGATACCCAAAACTTTTATGTCCTCGGACGCCATCGAAAAATTTTACTATTGGGCTGAAATTTTTTTTAGAACAGGTCGGGTTAGATTTTGTTTTTATTTTGTTTTTAAAAGATACTCTGAAATAATGAGCCGTTTCTTATTAAAATAAAATATTTTTGGGCCGGGCTTTAAAAAGCTATTAGAGAAAGAAAAAAAATAACTTTTAAATTTATCAGCTTAAAATTTAATGCACCTTCCTCTCTCTCCTCTGATTCCTCTCTCTCTCTCCAGAAACTTCGCTCCCCTCACCACCGATTCCAGAACCTTCTCCTTCCCCAACCTCTCTCTCTCTCTCTCTCTCTCTTGTGCACATCTCTGACTCCAACTCCGGCGCCACTTACCGGAAACACCACGGATTTCGACGACTTCTTTGATTTCTGAGAGGGCTACCATCGGGGACCCGAGTTTGGTTGATTTCATGACCACCATCGCCGGAGCTTCGTCACCAAGGCCCGACTAACACCAGATCTGGCTGGAGACTACCAGATCTGATCACCTTTGCCGCCGCTACAACCACTGAGCACCACGAACCACCAGATCTGGTGTGGAGACAACTAGATCGGTACACCTCCGACCACTGAGACCACCGCCGGAGCAACACCGAGGTTCGTTCGTCTTCTTTCTTCCTCCTTTGCCTTTATCAGACCCGATTTGGGTCTTATAAAAAACCGCTTTGATACCAGTTGTTAAGTGACCCACACACAAAAACCCTAGATTGGGATCCAAAATAACGAAAAACAGGGTAGGGTAAGAAGAGAGACACAAGGATTTACGTGGTTCAGCCGAAGCCTACATCCACGGAGGGGGAGCAATGAATTTCACTATGAAAATCAGAGGTATTACAAAATTGTTTCTCTCTTACTCTCACTCTTCTCTTTTACTTGCTTTTCCTCACTTTGCTCTGCCATTCTACACAGCACAAGGCCCTATTTATAGGCCTAAAAAATGGAACAGCCATGGGAGCTCAAAGGTCTCCCCATTACTGCCAGCCATATGAAGGGGCTGCAGTAAATATGCCCAGATGAAGAGTCAGCAAGCCAGCTAAATGAAGAGCCTCTTCTAGAATATTCCAGACTTGAAGAGCTGTTGGAGAAGCTCAGAAGTCTCCAAACTCAACAATAGTAAATAATGTATTTGCTTTACTGTTTATTTATACAATATTGGGATTATCTTTTGTCGCTAAAGTTGATGGTTCGATATGAAGAGCAAATCAATTACAACTTATATTATCTAAGCTAAAAAGAAAAATTGTACAAAACTTACAAATTCTCTCAACTATAAGTAGAGTATAAATATGCATATTCAAAATAATTCCAACTTGATAATACACGAACAATATTTTTAAAAATATAAATACCCCTATATATCACACGGCATTGACACTCACATACTTGATCATACTAGTATACTTGTTGATTAAATTATTAACATTAATAACATAAGCACCTCAAACTGCATATATGAATTGAAGTTGACCAAAACATATGTCATTTTCGTACCAAGCCACAACCATCACTAAACAAATTACAATACAAAGCCCACACGCACCTGAATCCAAACAACTTGAAAAAATACAAAATGCATACACAATAAAGAAATGAAGTAAGGTAAGGTTGCTTCATCGAATGCACAAACAAGTTGACTGATAAACCAAGATATGACAAAAAACCGACCTTCTATGGATTCTTTTTCTTAGTGGGGTTGTTTGATTTGTGTCGTGTATGTGGTCGCAAGCCGTAAATAAATGGAAATAAATGTGTCTAACTGACTTACCATGACTTCAGGGCAAGTCAATTTGAATTGAGCATGTGTCCCCTTAATGAATCACTCTATACACTTGCTAATACTATTGGTGAATTTAACTTGGGTTTGCAATTTTATAGGGATTCAACCAATGCTTCAACTAAGGAGACTTCTATAAGTACAATCTTATGAGTTCTCTAGTATATGCAAGGAAAGATAAATCAATATGGACTTAACCCAAGAGTCAATTGGAATACTAAAACAAAGCCCACGGACACCTCTCCTCTAACACTTAAGAGTTTAGAATTCAGGTGGCGATAAGTCCGAGAGCTTGGCAGTATATCTTAGGTCTAACTTAATCACGTCTATGCTCAATAGCTTTGACTCAAGATAACCCAATCAAAATCAAAATTAAGAGGAGTTTGGTGGAGTGAACCATTTTTTGGGTCACTAGATTTTCAAAAATGCTATAAAGCTCAAGGATTGGCTGTCAAATCTTTAAACTAACAACTCAAGCCTAAATTGATCACCTAGCGTACAAAGTTGTAGCACCAACTTAAGGCCAACACTGCCAAGCTTGAGATTTGACCGTCCAATCCTTAAATAAATGGCGCTAACTTACTTCATCGAAGTGGATGGTAATAGAATCTATGACATAAGGGATTACCTTCTCGTACTCCGTTGAACTCGTTGTATTTGCATGAAAACAAAAAAAAGCTGACTTATGCCTACTCCTGGAAAAAGGGAAACTACAAGCACAAGTGTGTTGTCGAGAAAAATAGAAAAGTTATATACATTGGTGCTTGGAGTACCCTTGCTAAACCTCACGCATTGTATCCTTATTTAGCACCTCCCTTCCATGTTCTTCCAAAATGCTCTCACAATCTACCTGGGCTGATTTCTGGCATTTGAAATGCGGGCTCTATGTCAAAAATCCTTCTCCCATGTTCACCCACTTCTCTTTAACATGTTTCTATTGAGCGGATCTAATAACTCTCTCAAGTCAAAGGGCTACCCTTTTTGTAGCGCTTGTAGTAACCACCTTGAGCTCAAACTTAATATCCAAATAACCTCTTCTATGCTGTTTTTCAAGGATCAGTTAATGCGTTTCATTCATTAAAGCGACTTTGCCCCCTAACCTTTACAATCTTAATGGTCTTTTCGCATGACAGGCACATGTCTTATTAACGAAACAACATTACTTTTCAAGTTTACTGCAGTTATGCCTTTTCTAATAAAAAAAAAAATAATAATAATAAATAATAAATAAATAAAAGCTAAGCCAATTTTAAGTCACATGCGCCATGGATTCTTCTTACTTGCTAAGTGATTGTTTTTACATGCCCAATAATTCTCTTACTCGCACATGCTTGTTCTTACACAATCGGTACTTGCTCCCAAAGCATGATTAGGGCCACTTGTTACCCAATGAATAGAACCACATCCTCCTCCTTTTTTTTTTTTTTTTTTTTTTTTTTTTTTTTGGTAGAACAAACGCCACCACATCCATCTCCTTGCCAACTTACCCTTCTACCCCGTTTTTCCAATAAAAGGACATGCACACCATGTACAAGGGAGCAAGTCATTGTCACTATACAAACTCTTCTCTCTTGAAGGAGTTCTTCAATCTTCTCTCTTCAAAGATCTCTCCAACTTCAAGAGGTCCTCCAAGTAAGTGCACTCTTCTTACTAGCCAAGTGTTCTCACTAGCCCAATCACATTGTTAGCTCGCAACTGGTCTAGCTAGCCTAGTCTTTATCCTACTAGCCCATCGATTTTTTTGCGGAAGCTCCAACCCAATCTTTTATTGGCCCTCTTTCATAATACTCATATCAATTAACTGACTCTTCATTATTATGCTTATTTATTACCTATCTATTTATTATTTTGTGAGATTATAATATTCACTTAAGCTTCAGATGGGCCATGTAGATTGATCCACTTGGCCCTCTAACCATTTCCTTTTCTTGTAGTAAATATCGAGTCGAGCCCGTAGTTAAAGTTTGAGCTCCCTCTTCCTATCGGACTCCACCTCAAACATGATGAATAAAAACAATGTTGGATTCATCATAAACACATAGTTATATGAGTTTATGAATACTACAAAAGGAAGGAACATACCCCAGTGCCTCAAGAGCTCTCGCCTACGCAGGGTTTGGGGCGGGGGGGGGGGGGGGGGGGGGGGGGGGGGGGAGCGGATGTACCCAGCCTTCCCCTTTCAGGGTGTTTGAAGAGAGGCTGTTTCCCAGTGCCCCCAACCTGAGGGTGAGGACTTCCCAGGAGTTTATGAATACTACGATCATGGCAATGGAGATCTTTCATCTTTCTTCTTGCTTTGAACATTTTCAATCTTCTTTCCCTAGCGCTAAAACTACTCAATCGTGATATCAAGTTTTTACGGCATTTTTGGATTCTTGATTTATTTTTTCTAAATTGCTTCAAATAAATTTCCTAATCTCTATCTGAAAATTGCTTAAATTCATTGCCATCTTTCCATCCATGCCACTCAAGTTGACATCCCCATTGAATCGCTCACTCAATCATTTCAGACTGATGATGCTATTATACTCGACTAGCTACAAGTAATGGTCTGTTCGTATACCCTCTAGGAGGGCCCCTTTTCTTTTGAGGAATAAAGTTCCTCTTCAGGAGTTTCGACCATAATGATGGGTCTTATCTTTACTCATGCCTTGGATTTTTCTAAGCTTTTGGACATATTATAAAAAAAATATCCAAGTCTCTATTCGTAAAGGTCCTTCTCTTTAAGAAAGAGTTGGGAGGACATCACCTCTGTAAATATATTTCTCCCTTCAAGAGTGAAACCTTGCCATCAATGAACTTTATTTAGTGGTTTGAGGGCATGTGGCTGACAGTGAGGATCTTCAAGGACATCAAGCTCTGAATGATTCACATTAGTTATGATTTCCCTATTATGACAGCCCTCACTTGCTTTTGGAATTTTTTCTGCAACACCTTTGTTCTTTGAGCATCCTACGAATCAGTCCGGAAGATGTGCTAGTGTTAACAGGCTTATCTCCTTTTGGCCTTGAGCTCTGTTTGAATTCTTTTTTCTTAAATGATGCTGAAGTCTTTTCTTTCTCTTCTTCCTTGAATTCCTAGAAGAATTCTACACTAAGGAGCCAGGCTCTAAGGAAGGAGAAATTTCTTTTTACTAATTTTGGCTCAGTGGAGGGCTAGCATAGGGAGGAGAGGGAGAGGCGGGCCAAAGAAGAAATGGATGGAGACGATCCAACATGACCTCACCCGCCTAAACCTACAGGGGGAGATGGCATTAGATAGAGCTCAATGGAGGGCTAGAATAGGGGTAGCCGATGTAATGCTATAGAATTTTGGCTAGCACTAGTGCCTCTAGACTTATATATCTTCTTGTTTGGCTTACTTAATATGTTTGGAAGCTATTGTATCGCCTATTGCTGCTTCTTGCTTTTTTTATGCTATTTGCTCGCTCTTTGCCGTTGTTTAGCTCCTATGCGTGTATGCTTTTATGCTTCTGAGGTTGGGGATCCTCGAAAACAACCTCCCTTTAGGGTAACACATTGATAGGGTAAGGCTGCCCACATCTTCCCCCCCCCCCCCCCCCCCCCCCCCCCCCCGAGACCTTACATATGCGGGAGCCCTTGAGGCACTGGGTAGATTGTTGTTGTAATTTTGGCTCAATAAGTTTCTCTTTTGCAAGGCTTCTAACTCAGTCTTATGAACTGGAAGAGTGTCAGCCAGAGACATGGCATTTAGAGATGGTCTTCTAGCTTTCAAACCGTTGTTCTTAGGCCAGTTTTATGAGTTCCTATGCGATATTGTAGTTGGAAACTATGCTCCCGTGACAAGGGACTCTTTCTAGTCTGTCCAGCTATGGGCTCAAGCATATTTTCCTTCAATGTGCTAAAGGGGCCCTTTAAATTCTTCCTTGGGCATAATTAGTTGCTATGGGGAGTATCTTACTTGAATAGAAGTCCAACTTCCTCTAGGATAGGGGGTTGAGAGACATGTCGAAGTTCTCCTGGGACAAGAAGTTTGGCTCTTCAAGGTTAAGAGAAATTAACTTAGAGCATGACATCACTGTAAATGTAACTTTCCTTAACTTGCAAGCACTCTTGTGTCCCCAAGATTATCCATTTTACCCTTATACTCAATCTAGCATTAAAACATATAGGCCAAGCTTAATTGCCAAGTAGTTTGGGATGGTCCAGGCTATCCCCTTCCCTAGTAAATGGACCTTGAACCTTTGGTGGGCTTGAAGAGCTCATTATTGTTAATCTTAGTACGAAGGAGGTTTGGACCAACCTAGAGATAAGCTATGCTTATGGCGATTGTACACCTCGTAGGTATGTACCATGTGTTTATGATGTTTGGGGTCAGTGTGCTTATTCATCATTTTCAAGATTTGTACGAGGTGGATTCATTAGGACAAGATGAACTCAAACTCTAGCTACACGCTGACTTGATATTCCTTACAAGATCAAGCAAATGGCTCCGGGGACCCATGGGGTAACCCACGGGGGACTTCTTTGATGCTCGAGTTAGTATTAATATCAAGTACTAATGAAGATCGGTAGTAAATAAACATAATAGATATAAAATACTTAGCCTAAGAGAAGTCGGAAACTTAAACGATAATTTCTCCGGAGAGTCGTTGGAAGTGAGAGAGAGGGAGGCAGTTGCGGATCCAAAAAAACAGTCACTAGGGGCACACAAGGTACCCTATCGTATATATATAAATGTTTAAAACTCAAGGTACCCTATCATATATATTGAAATGTTTAAACCTTATGGTACCTAAATGATAAAACCTCTAATTTTTTACTTCAATACTGAGTGTCCAAGCCATAGAAGGCTAGAACATGATTTTTACATGAAAACTTTTTCTGTTTAATGTGCTAACAAAGCCCTAAACCAATAGGATGACAAAAAATATAATAAATCAAGAAACAACCCAAATACAAGAGAAAGAGCGAGCAAAGACCTCCAAATTTCAATGGCAAGGATGGAGGGTCAATTAGAATCAAGAGAGAGAGTGGCGTCAGCTGGTTAGACTCAGAGTCTCAGAGTTCATGACCCCGGCATCCCAATATGAAGAGAGAGATAGTTTTAAGTTTGGAAAATGAAAGTAAGCAGAAAGAGAGAGAATCAAGGTAGGTGAGATAGTGAGTTTTAGGGTTTGAGAATGGTATGAAAGTAATGAGAGAGAGAATCGATGAGTGAGAGAGAGAGAATCGGGTGAGAGAAAATGAAAGAGGAGAGAGCGAGAATCGGGTTGGGGGTGGGTGGGGTGGGGTTTGTTGGGTTGGGATGGGAGTTGGGGGCCCAATTACATATATTTTACAAATTTTGGTATTACTAATGCCTAGAGCTACAATGCAGTAAGCTGGGTCTACCCCCAAAGGGAGGCATGAGGGAGAGTTCCTCCTTTGGATGTGTGTTTCAGGAGAGGCATGAGCGGATCGGAGAGCTCCTTGTAGAGAAAAGAGTTTATGTTGTTAGAATGATCTCTCCCCTTTTATAAGCGAAGTGGGGGGAAAAGGATGAGTTGGTAAGGAGGGGATGTGGCCTTCTTCTTTGGGTGACAGGTATCTCTACTCATGCTTAGGGTTGGCAAGTGTCCCTACTTATAATTGGCGAGCAAGTACCGGGCTTTTAAAAAGTATAGGACCTGTAACAGGTACAAGGCTTGTAGTACGTACATGGTTTGTAGCAAGTACAAGGCTTGTAGCAACTATAGGACCTGAAACAGGTACAGGGCCTGTAGAGTTTATGGCTTGCTGATTTATTATCCATATAAGTTACTTGCCTAATAAGCTACCCCCTATATTATAACCATATGTTCCCCCTACTTCGTGGATGAACTTTAGTTCTTCCAGGTTCTGCCATGGAATATATTATAAGTCGATCTTTAACCATAGCTTATTTATTGTACAACATTTCCCCGAGTGATGGAGTTATTCCGCTTTCTGTTTTTGGCACTTCATAGTTGTCATTTTTATGTATTTTGAACTTCACCCGAAGTTAATAGAGCGAATGACCTCAACAAGATGTGTAACAAGGTATATGACACTTAATAGATTGTTTAAGTCATAACGGTTCGTAACTAGGCGTGTAACCCATCATGAACTTTAATAGGGCATTTACCCCAATTGGGGTATCTGACACTTAATGGGATGTTTAGGTTATTACGACTTGTACCTGGGCGCATGCTCATCATGAACCTTAAATGGGCGTTTAGCTCAATCATGGTCTTAACGGAATGTTTAACTCGTCGTTCAACTTAACAAGGCATTTAGTCGAATCAGGGTATCTGACACTTAAAAAGTATTTATGTCATTACTACTCATAACTGGGCACATAACCCATCATGAACCTTGGGCATTTAGCCCAATTAGTAGTGTGTTTAACACATCATTCACCTTAACAGAGTGTTTAGCCCAATCGGGGTATCTGATACTTAAAAGGATGTAAAAGTCATCACGACTCATACCTGGATGGGTAACCCATCATTAACCTTAACAGGGCGTTTAGCCCAATCATGATACTTGACACCTAAAAGGAGGTTGAAGTCATTACGACTCATAATTGGGCACGTACCCCATCATGAACCTTAACGGGGCGTTTAGCCCAACATGAATCATTATAGGGCATTTAACTCATTATTTATTTGAATAGAGTAGTTTTGGTTTATGAAAGAATGCTTAAAGAAATCTAAACCTTTGAGGCATCTTAGAACTTAGAGTATTTAAAACATTTTGCTCCTTTACTCCTACTAGCATTCATGGGGACATAAAAGTAGCTAGATCATAATGTCCTTGTCAATAACTACATGCTTAGTCATTGGCAGGTATCTCAACGACATTATGTAGGAGTGCATATATAACATAATACTGACCGAAGATATTTTGTTAGGAATAGTGTCCTAAAATTTAGATTTATCTGTTAATATTATTTTATTAAAGAATAAAATATAAGTTCCAATCATTTCCTTATTAAATTTGTGTAAGCGAGCATTTAGACTGCATGTGATATTCGTATGGGAAACATCCATGAGATGGGTGTAGTTCTAAGACTTCAATTTATATGTTTATTCTAAGTGGTTTATGAGATTAACCCACAGATAGACTTGGAACAAATGGTGTGGATTGTTATTTGAAAAACTCGTAGTTGAAGACAAGCTTGGACCACTTGTATGCTAAGATTATAATGTGACAGTTTAGATGACTTGTCTTGGTCATGTGAATAGTGATCCCAAAGTGTTGTGTTGGTGTGTTTAATAAGATTGACACACTGAGTTGAACCATGTAGATTACTTGTTTCTATACTACGATCGGAGATGAGTGATTCATGTTGTACTGTTTGAACGATGACTCTAAATTCTGAGAGTATTCTGGAAGTGTGTAGAGAGAGTTAGTTACTTTGGTGTACTATAAGTAAGGTCTAAACGCATAACCGAATTCTCATGTACACTGGTAGCAGCGTGAAGTGTGACAAGAATCAGGTATTCAATAGGGAATCTACAGTCTCTTATGAGATACATATGTCCCCTTAGTTGATTCGCAAATATTTGAATAGTTCGGAAACTTTGGCTAAAGTATTCAAAGTGTTTGACATTTAGAATTTATACTATGAATATATTCACGTATAAATGAATTATTCAGTGAAGGGCGAGCCGGTAACCAATGAAGAAGCTGTGAGAAAGATAATGGTAGTAGTTATATTTATCATTTGTCATCTAGTGGAGGGGTTGTTGTCATTAATACAGTCAATTTTGGAAAATATCGAATAAATGATTTAAGTTTGGAGTGCAATGAGATTTATTTAGAGAAATTAAATCTCATTAAATGGCAATTAAATTATTTCATGAGATGATTAATTTAACCTATTTGGAGGTAGTTTTAAATTGTCCCCGAGGTCCCTGCTCAAGCCTCTGTATTTATTGCCATCTGAAAAATATTAAAGAATTCATGAGATGAATTATTTATCCATAGGATGGTAAATTTAATTTTGCCAAATATTATTCATGAGATAAATAAAAGTTAAAAATTATAAAATAAAATAATTTTTAAAATTAAAATTCATAAGATGAATTTTTACATGTAGGAAACAAAGTAAAACAAAAAAAACAAAAAAAAAAAAAACAAAAAAAAATCGCATTTATCAGGGTCGGATCCGTGTGTTTTAAATCCGACGAACCAGCGCGCAACATGTGTCGCGCGTTGGAACGTCCCGCTGGAGATCTGGGTTAGCGTTTGCGGATTAATAAAAAGATGCCACTTGGCACGCGTTGATAAGGCGGGGGCACACGGATTTGGGTTGGTGAAACGCTGCTTTTTGAGTGTGTTTTTAAATAAAATGACGCGTTTTGTTTGTTCTAACTGGGTTATTTCAGCAGATCCCACATCGACTTTTTTATATATTTTCGTTCCGGTATCTTAGTATAAATAGAGGTATCTGTTCTAAGGGTTTGGCATTCAATTGAAACAAATTATTTTGGGTTTCTAGAATTGTTTTGGAGACATAATAGGAGAGAAAATTTTCGCTTAAAATTTTTCTTTCCTAGTTTAATAATTTTCGGAGCGCACCCTCCGGGCAGCTCAAGGTCATCGCATAGAAGATCACATGGTCTCAATTTCTGGTAATCTTTTGAATATTATTATTTCTTTCTGTTTTTTTTATTTTGGGAAAAATCCAGGTATGTTCTTCTTGCCTTCGCTTTTTTGTTTTCTTACAGTATTCATTATTGTGCCTATTTAAATTTATGCATTGTTATGATTGTATTAGAGTAAAAGGGTGTAGATCTAAATTAAGAATTTGGATCTATATATTTAAATTATGAATTTAAATCTCTAGATTTAAAATTAGAAAATTTAAATCAACCATAGGTTTAGAATTATAAATTCTAAATCTGTTCCACTATTTAAAGTTTATGAGAATTTTTTTGAAATTCCCCCCAACAACCGATATTAGGGCAAAGGGCTTATAGAGATAAACCTATTCCCGGGAACTCTTGCATGTGAGGTGTCACGAAGCATGACTCTCCAACCCAGGGCTTAGGTAGGGCGAAGAGTCTCCTACTTTAAGTGCTCTAATAGGTACCCCTTGTTGTGACCACAGTTGAAAAATTGTAAACCAACTATGGGTATTAGAGTTTATTTTTTCAACAAAAGTTACTATTTTCCAACAATTAGTATCAGAGCAAGCCTCTGATCATATTCATAATATACATGAATAGATATAATAAGATCGAAATAAATAGCTTTATGATTTACTAAATAGTGATTTTATTAAGAAGGAAACTTTGTTTTAATTAGCGTTTTAAATTGTTTAAATCATTAAAGCATTAATTGGTAATTAGATTGTTTCTTTTACTGTATCGATTTAAATTGTTCAATCTTTAAAAGAGTTAATAGTTAGTTAGGTTGTTTAAAGTAACGATTTAAATTGTTTAAATCATCAAAGAATTAATCCTTAATTTGGATCCAACAACCTACAAGTTTTGGATTACATAATTTGTATAATGAGATTATGATTGTTTAGTTAGGATTTCCGAAATCGGATAAAATTAATCTAATGAGATTAGATTTATTTTTTAATTAAATTATTTTTTATTAAAAAATAAAACAAAATAAAATTTCGTCAGCAGACGCTGACGTCAGCGCCTGCTGCTGACGTCTGACAGCTGACGTTAGTGTCTAACATCAGCGCTAACGTCAGCAATAAAAATAATAACAATAAAATATAAAGAAAATTTTTTATTATTTTATTTTTGGAGACGTGTAGACATCAGTACTGATTTACATAATCATTATAAATTAATTATTTTATTAATTAATTTTTTTTTAGATTGAGATTCTCAATTATGAGATAATCTAAGTTGTGAATCAGTATTATTTTAAATAAAAGTTATTTTTAAATTAGTTTTAGAATAAGATTCTAAAATAGACGAAGAGATAGTCCAAATCGTTATCATTTTTTTAAAAAAAGTTAAAGTTTATTAAGCTTTTTTTAATTTCAGAATAAGATTTTAAACAAGACTATTAGATAGTCTAAGTTTATTTAATTTTAGAATGAGATTCTAAATAAGACTATGGGATAGTCTAAGTTCTAAATCACTACTGATTTTGAATAAAATTAATTTTATTGATTAATTTAATTTTAGAATTAGATTCTAAAAATAGATTATGAGATAATCTAAATTTTGCTATTATTTTAAATTTAAAAAATTAAATAAACTTATATAGTTTTAGAATGGGATTCTAAATAATAGGTTATGAGATAATCTATGATACCATCTTTAAAAGTAAAATTAATTAATTAATTTTATTGAATAAATTTAGAATGAGATTCTAAAGCAAGATTATGAGATGATCGATATTGTAAAACGATAATGTTTTGAATAAATAAATTCATTAATTTTTGTTAATTTTAGAATGAGATTCTAAAAGGGGTTATGAGATAATCCAAGTTGTAAATGCAAGTCAATTAAAAACCACTAGTTATAAAAATCAAGTGGGAGCGAGGTTTCAATTGTTGTAACCTCACAGTTTCCATTACCGGTCTAGCAGTATAGTAGATCGATAGACCTCCCTACAGAGGATGTGGGTTTGCAGATTACAAGGTTAGACTTTTATTGGAATAAATCAAAGTGCAAAGAAGCAATGCGACTACGCTGCCGTGGAGTATTACGTGTATTTGTATAGAGATTTAGGTAATGGTCTACACTTGACTAGCGTGATGCATTAGCCTCCCCGAGGTGCTCTATTGTGTTATGTTAGAGACTAAGATAAAGCGGTGAGTTAATCATGTTTAGTAAGAGTTACAAGAAAACATGTTAACTGAGAATAGTTCTTATCCAAATTAGCTTCGTGTGACCCTGCTGCCGGGAGTAAAGAGTGGTGTGTTTGGGTCATCATTGTATGCATGAGAGTACAGCTTAGTGGATACCTAATTTATTGTGTATGCTAAAATGAAAGAATACATATCACTACATTATACATGACTCTTATAAGATAGTTACACATTTATTTGCATTTATAGTCTTTTTTTGAAATGGCTGTGACTGGTGCACTTCACACAATTCTGAAAGATAATGCCTTAACTGAACCAAATTACTTCATCTAGAAAATGAACCTGGACATAGTATTTATACATGAGGGTCATAAGTTTGTTCTCACTAAAGTTCGACCTACAGTGCCCGCTAATAATTCTGCAGCTGCTGTTAAAGAGCGTTATGAACGCTGGAGTAAGGCTAATGAGTAGGCTAGATGCTACATTTTGGCCTCTATGATCAATGTACCCAAGCATCAGATGCTTGCGATGAAAACAACAGCTGAGATGATCAAACTTTTAAAGGAAATGTTTGGTGGTCAAGATAGGGCAGCTAGGCAAGAGTTGATGAGGAAGCTCTTGAACATGAGGATGTCGGAAGGGTCGCCAGTTTAGGAGCACGTCATAAAAATGATGGCATGCTTAACTGAGTTGGAGATTCTAGGTGCTAAGATTGATAGTCAGTCTCAGCAGGATATCATCCTCAGCTCTCTGTCCAGCTCTTTTACTCAGTTCAAGCTCAACTGTACAATAAATAATAAGGATTATTCATTGCCTGAGTTAATGAAGGAGCTATATGTAGCAGAGGGTATTATGCGAGCCCAGGGGAGTGTCCACTTGACTCAGGTATCAAGGGCTAGTGGGAGCAAGCTCAACAAGGGACTGCCCTGAAAGAAAGGCAAAGGCAAGGTTACTAGTATAGCGACTAATCCTAACAAAAGGTCAACAAAAAGAAAGTGTTACTTTTGAGGAAAGAGGAGCCATTGGAAGAAGAACTGCACAAAGTACATAGCTACTCTGCCTACAAAGACTACTAAGCCATTTGGTGAAGGTATGATGATATGATGATATCTTACTTGGTTCAGTCATGCGTAGTTAAGAGTCCACCAGGTACTTGGTGTGTAGACTCAGATTCAACTGACCATGTCTGTAATATGTTACAGGGGCTCAAGCTAACCAGGAGGCTGCATGATGGGAGCTGTACCTGACAGTTAAAGAGGGTACAAGAGTAGCAGTCTTAGTAGTAGGAGATGTTTGCTTAGACTTTAGTGTTATAGTTTTTGTTATTAAAAGTTTTGTTTATTTGTACCTGCATTGGACAAGAATTAGATTTATGTGGTTTATTAAAGGATAATTGTTTTTAGTTGATTTTAATTGTGAACCTTTTATTTCAGGAAATAGATTGTTTATAAGTAAAGTTACATGTGTGTATGATTTATTCATGACGTTTTGATGAAAAGTTATTTTGCACATGAATAATACGAAATACTTACAGAAGGATTTTTGCAAGTAAACCACAAAAACAAAAACAAAATAGCATTATAAGAATTAAAAGAAAATGACAATGATTTTGAATAGCTAGACACAACTCAAGATATAGTGGATGCATTAGATGCACCTACTGATAGGAATGAGAATGTCCCAGGTACACGAGAGCTTAGGTGTGGTGGGAGGATTGTCAAGACACCTAACAAGTTCATAGTGGGAACATTTAGTGGTTGAACGTGGCATTGAATCTGATCCTTTTAGTCACAATGAAGCAATTAAGTCTTATAGTTTTGAGCAATTGGTTGAATGAAACATGCGTGTACAAATGACATTAAGAGAAAGTAGTGACTTTCCTGGTACTGTATGTCAACAATATACCACTCATTAGGAATGATGTGGGGGTGTCATTAGCTGTAAAGACTTGGTTGTCATGATAGCTCAATATGAAGAACATAGGAGAAGCCAACTCGACTCTTAGGATTAAGCTTTTGCAAGGTCGTAAGAATAGGATGTTGGGTCTTTCTCTCACCACTTATATTGACAAAATGTTGTCAAGCTATTGCATGGAGGACTCTAAGAAAGGTTTTTTACCTTTCAGGTATAGAGTTCCGTTTTCTCTTTAGAGCAGTGTTCTATGGCACCTCAAGAGGAGGAACGATTGCGGAATATTTCATATGCTTTGGCAATGGGAGCCTCATGTATGCCATGCTGTTCACAAGACCAGATATTTTCTATGTTGTGGCATAGTAAGCAGGTGTCAGTCTAACTCGGGTCCGATGCACTACGTGGCAATGAAGCGTTTTCTCTAGTACTTAAGAAGGACTAGAGATTATATGCTGATCTTTCAAAGGGACAAGCTGGTTTTAGTTGGATATATTGTTTTAAGACTTCCAGTCAAATAAATATGCCAGACGTTCGACGTCCGGGCCTGACTTTACTTTTGGTGTAGGAGACATTAGTAGGAGGAATGTCAAGCAGTATTGTATTGCTGACTTCATCATAGAGGCTAAATACGTTGTAGCTTCCGAAGCCACATAGAGGGCATGTCAGTTCAGATAGAATAATTGACCTAGTAGACTTTTGGTTCATACACAAAAAATTGGTATAAAGCTTGTCATAAATTAGATTTAGGACAAGTGGGAGATTGTTAGGAATAGTGTCTTAAAATTCAGATTTATTCTTTTAATATTATTTTGTTAAAGAATAAAATTGAAGTTCCAGTCGTTTCCTTATTAAATTTGCGTAAGCGATGATTTATACTGCATGTAATTTTCTTTTGGGAAACATCCATGAGATGGGTATTGTCCGCATACTACAATTTACATGTTTGTTCTAAGTTGTTTATGAGATTAACCCACAGATAGAATTGGAACAAATGGTATTGGTTGTTATTTGAAAAACTCGTAGTCAAAGACAAGCTTAGACCACTTGTATGCTATGATTATAACGTAACACTTTAGATGACTTATCTTGGTCATGTGGATAGTGATCCAAAAGTGTTATGTTGGTGTGTTTAATAAGATTAACACACTGAGTTGGACCATATGGATTGCTTGTTTCTAGACTACTAGCGGAGATGAGTGTTACTTGAACGATGACTCTGAATTCTTAGAGTATTCTGGACTCAAGCATGGAGTGTTACTTACTTTGGTGTACTGTAAGTAAGGTCTAAACGTATGACTGAATTCCCAGGTACACTGGGTTGCAGCATGAAGTGTGATAAGGGTCAGGTATTCAATAGGGAATCTACAGTCTCTTATGAGATACATATGTCCCCTTAGTTGATTTGCAAATATTTGAATAGTTCGAAAACTTTGGCCGAAGTACTCCAAGTGTTTGACATTTGGAATTTATACTATGATTATGTTCAAGTATAAATGAATTATTCAGTGAAGGGCGAGTCGGTAACTAATGGAGAAGCTATAAGAAGGATAATGGTAGTAGTTATATTTATCCTTTGTCATAGACATCTAGTGGAGGGGTTGTTGTCATCAATACAGTCTAATTTGGGAAATATCGAATAAATGGTTTAAATCTGGAGTGCAGTGAGATTTATTTTGTGGAATTAAGTCTCACTAAATAGTAATTAAATTATTTCATGAGATGATTAATTTAGCCCATTTGGAGCTAGATTTAAATTGTCCCTAAGGTCCTTGCACAAGCCTCTATATTTATTGTCATCGAAAAAATATTAAAGAATTCATGAGATGAATTATTTATTCATAGGATGGGTAAATTTAATTTTGCCAAACATTATTCATGAGATAAATAAAAGTTAAAAATTATAATTTGAAAATTAAAATTCATAAGATGAATTCTTACATGTGGGAAACAAAGCAAAAAAAAAAAAAAAATAAATAAATAAAAATAAAATAAAATAAAAAATCAAGTTTATCAGGGTCGGTTCCGTGTGTTTTAAATCCGATGAACCAGCACGCGACACGTCCCACTGACGATCCGGGTCCGCATTTGGGACGAATAAAAAGATGCCAAGTGGCACGCGTTGATAAGGCGGTGGCACATGGATTTGGTTTGATGAAACGCTGGGTTTTGAGAGTGTTTTTGATTAAAACGACGCGTTTTATTTGTTTTAACTGGGTTATTTCAGTGGATCCCACATCTACCTTTTTTTATATATTTTCGTTCCAGTATCCTACTATAAATAGAGGTATCTATTCCAAGGGTTTGGCATTCAATTGAAACAAATTATTTTGGATTTCTGCAATTGTTTTGGAGACATAATTGGAGAGAAAAATTTCCCTTAAAATTTTTCTTTCCTAGGTTAATATTTTTCGGAGCCCACCCTCCAGGTAGCTCGAGGTCATTGCGTAGAAGATCGCAGGGTCTCGATTTTCGGTAATTTTTTGAAGATTATTAGTTCTTTCTGGTTTTTTATTTTGGAGCAAATCCAGATGTGTTCGTCTTTCCTTCGCTTTTAGTTTTTGCTTTTCTATTTACTTACAATATTCGTTATAATGCCTGTTTAAGGTTATATATTGTTATAAATGTATTAGAGTAAAAGTCCAGTAGATTTAAATTACGAATTTAGATCTGTATATTTGAATTATGAATTTAAATATGTATATTTAAAATTAGGCATTCTAAATCAGCCCTAGGTTTAGAATTATGAATTATAATCTTGCTCTACTGGATAATGCTTATACAATTAGGGAGAATTTTTTTGAAATTCATCCCAGCAGCCGGTATTAGGGCAAAGGGTTTATAAAGACAAACATATTCCCGGGAACTCTCGCACGCGAGGTGTCACAAAGCATGACTCTCCAACCGGGGGCTTAGGTAGAGAGAAGAGTCTCCTACTTTAAGTGCTCTAATAGACAACCCTTATTATGGCCATAGTTAAAAAATTGTGAACCCAACGATCGGTATTAGAGTTTATTTTTTCGACAAAAGTTACTTTTTCCCACCATATTTAAACTTGATGTGTATGTTTTTCATATTTGCTTGATTCTGATATTAACTTGGATAGCTAGGATGACCCTAATGCACATGTTTGATAATTAAATGAAGCACTCACTTAATATGAATAGGTCCTCAAATATTGATTAGGTAAATTATCCAGAGCATTTTTGTATGTATAGACCCTAAATATTGCTCGAATGCCTTCTAAAGACATATTTGTCAATTGTGTGTATAATGGTGTAAGGTTGGCATGTTATCCTACTTTTTTATTAGATGGTCTTCTATTGTTGTATGTACATTAGCCTCAGCATTCCAGAATCAAGGATGATGAATATGTTATATTGGTCTGATGGTGATGACTATAAAAGTGACCACCAGGCGGTACAGGGCCCAGGAGCCACTGCCGCCTCCCAGCATACCCGCCACCAGGCGGTACAGGGCCCAGGAGCCACTACCGCCTCCCAGCATAACCGCCACCAGGCGGCACAGGGCCCAGGAGCCACTACCGCCTCCCAGCACACCCGCCACCAGGCGGTACCGGGCCCAGGAGCCACTACCGCCTCCCAGCATACCTGCCACCAGGTGGTACAAGGCCCAGGGGCCACTACCGCCTCCCAACATGACCACCTCCAGGCAGTACAGGGCCCAGGGGGCCAGTACTGCCTCCTTAAACACCCCCACCTAAGTAACCTCACGCCTGGAAGTCACCAATGCCCCCATTGGCTGAGGGGGCCAGGCGGTGCCCTACCCCACTACTTGCCACCCAAGCATACATTTCCCTATAAATAGGGGAAGGGACTTCACAAAGAAGGATAAGGAACTTGAGTCTCGTTCCACCCTCAAGAACCCATCCAAAAAAATCCCAAAACAATAGGCGCCGTATGTGGGAAGGGCATCGCCAACCTTTCTCATGTCAAACACCAGTCAATCCACCACACCCGGGGGCATCACCTCCCTGATTACGTAACACAAGATCAGTTCGAGCAATTTCAATGGCAGATGCACCAGTTCTTTTCGCATACGCCTGCCAACACCGAGCATATCCCTGAGCATGATCATTCCACCTCGACATCTCCTCGGACCCAGGCTCAATGGTTAAGCGAAGCCTCGGCTTCCATGCCAAGTGCATATCTCAACCACACCAGAGGAGACTCCAGGGAAGCCTCGGCATGATCCTACATCGTGCTAGGTACTCATTCACCATTCTCAACTCGGATCCTATCAGCTCCGGTAGGAAAGGTAAGAGTCCCTAATATCGACTTGTTTAATGGAACTCAGGATCCTGAGGATCATTTGGCCAATTTTATGGCTCGAATGTATCTACAAGATGTAGGGGAAGACGTTTGGTGTAAATGTTTTCCCGCTACCTTGAAAGGGGTCGCACAATATTCGTTCTCCTCCCTTCCCAATTCTTCTGTGGATAGCTTTACGGACCTCTCCAAAAGGTTCGTTCGACACTTCGTTAGCAATAAACGAAGGAGAAGGACGGCAGCACATATTCTCAAGCTACAGCGGTACGAAACCGAGACCTTGAGGAGTTACGTGAAACGGTTCACATGATCCATGATCGACGTCGCCACCCTGTCCGATGAAACGGCCATCACCACCTTTATCAACGGATTGCAGAATTCCAGCTTCAAGTTCGCGCTGCCAAAGGGGCCGCCTTCCACTGTTGACGAATTATGGCGCAAGGCTAGCAAATACATCCTGGCGGAAGATGTGATGCAGATAGCACCCCGGACCGAGGCCCCGCAAGCGATCTTAGGATCGAGAGGTCGACCTAGGCCACCCCAGGGTAATGCTCGACCGTTTTAAAGGCCGAACACACCTGCTTTCCGAACTCAGAACCAGCCGCCCGTACCACTCCCGCTCCTAGTGGTAAAAAAGAAGGGACCACTCAAAAACCAGGACCCTATACCGTCTGATAACGGTAAGCCGGTTTGGTGTTCGTACCATCAGGTCTCTACCTATGACACGGCGGACTGCCGGGGCTTGAACTTCCGTATTAAGGAGGCTGAACGCACTGGCCAGTGGGAGGAGTACGCAACCTTAAAGAAGATGAAAACTGGGAAAATGCCAATCATGGGCGAGGTCGTAAAAATCCCGAAAACAAGACGACCAAAGTCATCGCTGCCATTGCTCCCAGGGTAGTCTTCCCTTCGTCAAAAGAAGAGACGAAAACCCCAAGCGAGAAAGCGGATGCGGCCCAAAGCGCGCCTCGGTGTATTAGCTTCACCAGAGAGGATGCCAAGGGTGTGGACGCTCGGCAAGAGGACCCCCTGGTGATCACGGCCGATATCGGCGCATACGCAGTATCCAGAATATTGATTGACCAAGGCAGCTCCGCTGACATCCTGTTCTTAGAGTGTTTTAGCCGAATGGGAATACCAGTTAGCGCGTTGGCACCCGCATCATACTCTGTTGTGGGCTTTACCGGAGCCCCCGTCTTACCTCAGGGCCGAATAACGTTGCCCACCACGTTCAAAAATGAGAGTGAACGACGAACGATCAAGATAGAATTCCTTGTTATCCGCGCCCCCTCCTCCTAAAACGTGATCTTGGGGAGGCCTTCCCTGAATTGTCTAAAGGCGGTAGTGTCTACTTACCATCTTGCAATGAAAGTTTGAAGCAGAAAATGGTAGTGTTATGACAATGCGAGGAGGGCACGGCGCGCTTTTAGAGTATTACCATACCTTTTCCAATCTGGCAGTCATGACAGCTGAGCCGACCGAACTAGACTCCCCTCCCGAAATGCGTCCTTCTCCTCCACCTTTGGCAAGGTATGAGCTGGAAGCCAAATGTTATACCTATCTGGGTACTTCACTCCCTAGGCACCTACGCGAGGAAATTTGCGAACTCCTGAAACAGTACGGAGATGTCTTCGCCTTTGCCGTCGGCGAAATTCCAGGTATACCGCCTGACGTGATCACTCATCAACTTAACGTCCGGGATGACAAGACTCCTGTTAAACAGCGGCGATGCAGTTTCTGCACTGAGTGCAACGAGGTCATTAAAGCAGAAGTCAAAAAGCTATCTAAGGCCAGGTTCATACGGGAGGTACTGTACCCTGAATGGTTGGCCAACGTGGTACTAGTAAAGAAACCTAACGGAAGCTGGAGAATGTGCGTCGATTTTACAGACCTCAACGAAGCCTGCCCAAAGGACTCTTACCCCCCGCCCAAAATAGACAGGCTGGTGGATTCAACGGCGGGCTGCGAATTGTTTAGCTTCATGGATGCCTTTTCTGGGTACCACCAAATTCAGTTGCACCCGACCGACAAAGAGAAAACAGCCTTCATTATGGCAGAAGGCACGTACTACTACAAAGTGATGCCGTTCGGGCTTAAGAACGCCGGAGCCACCTATCAGAGGCTGGTCAACAAAGTCTTCGCATCCCAGATAGGACGTAATATGGAGGTCTATGTGGACCACATGATCGTTAAGTCAAAACATAAGCTAGACCATATGTCCGACCTAAGAGAAGGTTTGGAGTCCCTTCGAAAGCATCATATGAAGCTGAACCCGGAGAAATGTTCATTCGCTGTACCAGATGGAAAATTTCTGGGTTTTATCGTAAACTCTCGAGGAATTGAGGCAAACCCCAAAAAGGTGCGGGCTATACTCGACCTGAAGCCTCCTCGTTGCCCCAAAGACGTGCAAAGGCTCGCTGGATGCATGGCCTCACTCAATCGCTTCAAAAGCCGGGCTGCAGAGAAAGTGCTACCGTTCTTTAAGGTACTACAAGGAAAGCAGCCCTTTCTCTGGAATGAGGAGTGCGCGCAAGCTTTCAACCAACTCAAGCAGCATTTAGCACACCTTCCGGTGATCACATCCCCTGAGCCTGGCGAAAAGCTGGGGCTCCACCTAGCCATCTCGGAGAACGCCACTAGCACGGTCTTAATAGCCGACCGGCAAGGGCGACAACTCCCGGTATATTTAGTGAGTCAGACTCTCAAAGATCCCGAAAGGAGGTATCCCGCCATTGAGAAGACCACCCTAGCCTTGGTCACGGTGGCACGTAAGCTGAGGCCCTACTTTCAATCTCACAACATCACGGTACTCACCAACCTACCACTCAGAAAGCTACTGTCCAAATTAGACTGCTCAGGATGCCTGCTCAAGTGGGCGGTCGAACTCTCTAAATACGATATACGCTATCAGCCCGCAAGGCCATCAAGGCCAAGGCCCTGGCTGATTTTCTAGTAGAATGTGATTTCGAAGGTGGGCCGCCTGGATACACAGACCCCCTTAAGGAGGTATCAGCTTGCAAGATGTTCGTGGATGGGTCTGTAAACTCAGAGGGCCGGGGCACGGGGATAGTGCTCATTAACCCCGAGGGAGAGCAGGTGGAATATGCGATAAGGCTATGCTTCAACACTACCCACAACGAGACCGAGTACGAGGCGTTGCTACTGGGCATGGACTTAGCTAAGGCCGCTGGAGCCACTCACCTAGAGGTATACAGTGACTCGGAGTTAGTAGTAAACCAAGTCACGGGCAGTTACGGGATGAAAGAGTTGCACCTGTCATGGTATTTGGAGCTGGTTCGGATCAAGGTCTCTGAATTTCAAGGGTACAGCATACGGGGCATTCCCCGAGAAAGTAATCAGTGCGCTGACGAGCTAAGCCGTCTGGCTAGCTCATGAGGAAGGAACCCCGATGGGTGCATCAAGATACGCGAATCCCATGCCAAATACGTAGACAAGCCCATATTCTTTGACGTAATGCAAGTGCAGCGCGAAGATAACTGGATGCGTCCAATTCTTAACTTCATCCTTCATAATGTGAAGCCTTCGGATCAAGCAGAAGCACGAAAGCTAAAAAGGCAAGCGGTACATTTCACAATCATCGATCAGCAGCTCTACAAAAGGTCGTTCACACATCCTTTGCTGAAATGTCTAACATTGGCAGAGGGGGAGTACGTCCTAAGGGAAATCCACGAAGGAATATGCGGGATTGACTTTGGAAAGCGAGCTCTAGCAGGGATGGCTCTAAGGGTAGGGTACTTCTGGCCCACCATGAGGAAAGACGACAGCGCTCTCGTGAGAAGATGTGATAAGTGCCAGAAATTCGCATTGCTCGCCCATTCTCCTGTCGCACCACTGCAACCCATCGTTGACCCCATACCTTTTGACCAGTGGGGAATGGATATTTTGGGACCTTTTCCCCTAGCCAGCGGGTAGAGAAATTTCCTGATCATGGCCGTAGACTACTTCAGCAAATGGGTGGAAGCCGAAGCGGTAGCCCGGATTACTGACAGGGCCACACGGCAGTTCCTATGGAAGAACATCATCACGCATTTCGGAATCCCTAGGGCCATCATCACTGATAACGGAACACAGTTCGCATCTCCAAGATTCCGAGCATACTGTCAGCACATGAACATCACTCTCCATTTCACTGCCGTCGCCTACCCCCAGAGCAATGGGCAAGCTGAATCTAAAAACAAACAGATAATCAATGGGCTTCGAAAGAGGCTAGACGAAGCTAAGGGGAGATGGGTGGAAGAACTGCCCAGTGTATTATGGGCGCACCGAACGGTTTACCGAGTGGCTCCAGGGGAAACCCCGTTTATGCTAACTTACGGAGCTGAAGCCGTAATCCCGGTGGAGGTAGGAGAACCCAGTTACCGCATACAGCATTATAATTACTTGCGCAATGAGCACTACCGGAGGTATGCTCTAGATTTAATAGACGAAGTTAGGGAGGATGCCCTACTTCGAATTGTAGCTCAGAAACAGCGGATGTCCCAGTATTACAACAGACGTCTGAGAGCAAGAAGCCTAGAGGTGGGAGACTTAGCCCTGCGGCAGGCAACCACCGTGGCCCAAGGAATCGGAGCTGGCAAGGTAGCCGCAAATTGGGAAGGACCCTACCGTATTGCTCAGAAATTAGGAGAAGGGAGCTATAAGCTGGAACGTCTAGACGGTTCCCAAATACCTCGGGTATGGAACATTAAGAATCTTAAAAAGCATTACGCTTAGCCATATGAGATATGTGGGAATTCTGTAAAATGGTGGACGTATATCGGTAGTAAATTATGTCCTAGAAAATATGGGTTGTATCCCAGGTGTATAAATAAATAATACTTCCTTAAGAGTCACATCAACATTAACGATAAGAGTTCAAAGGAATAGCAATGCAAAGAAGGACAGTAAGAGATAATGTACAACAAAATATCATTAGTTTCGTTGGGGCATACGTACAATAAAGTAACAACCAGGTTCCCATCCTTAGATGTTAATATATACAGAAACCTGTGGTACTTCAAAAAATAAGGGGGTTACAACGAAAAGGGGTTCCCCCTCCCCCAACTTTCTCTTTACAGGCTCAGAAACGGAAAAGGAGAAAGCGGGAGCAAAGTTATCCTAACAAGCAAACCTAGCTGCTGCTTGCGCCTCTACGAGAGTGGAGGATGTCCTGACGCAGCTGGTCCGCCACCTGCTGAAGGGACTCCTGGCTAAGTTGGGGGTGACCACTGGTCAGGCGCTGTCCAAAGGTAATAGGCGCTCATAGATGAACGGAATTCTGCACCGTCCTTGAAGCGAGAAACCGCCTCGGCAGCTTACGTACGGACCTGCTGCACTTCGGCATGGAGTTTCTATGACCGCGCCTGCTGAGTGGATAACTCTTCCCCCAATCTCCCAGCCTCAAAGGCTAACGCTTCCTTCTCCCTTATCGCCACCCTAACCTGCTCCTCTCTGTCTCTTTCTGCTTTTTCCGCCGCCTCTATCGCTGCCCTCCTCTCCTCCCGTAATTGGCGCAGCTCTCGTGTAACGGACTCGTGCTCACGCAACTATCCCAAGACTCTAGCGATAGAGAAAGAGCTGGCCTGAAAGGAAATAAGGCACAGCATGAGATTAGCATGTTAAAAAACAAAGGCTGTAGCGTGTAGTTTTTACCTTAACCGCCCAAGTAGCTGCCGTGTCTCGGGTTACGACGGGAGCACCTTCTGGAGAAAGAACGGGCAGAGTGGTACGCTGAATTTCATGGATGACCTGACTAGGAGAGGGACGGGTAGGACCCTCAATTGGTGCACCCCCATCAGCAGGGGCCTCTTCTTCCCTAGGAACCTCGCCTTGAGGCTCAGCAGGAACGCTAGCAGAATCCGTGGAGATCGACGCACCGATGTGAAAAGGGGGAAGGAGGCTGTCCTCTATCGCAATATCAGGGCGTACGTCCACCGTCGCCCCCCGTAGGAACCCCTCTTGTGGTCATCTTTCCCTTTCTTTTTCTTTTGCCGTCCACGGCATGATTCCGTTAGGGTCACAATATCCACATCGGCCTCGGATCCTGAAAAAAGATAGTTAAGCAGCCAAGATAAAATTATTAAAAGGCAAACAATTATGACAAAGCTCAACTGTCCCGAAGAAATACTCACCACTAGCGGGATAGGCACACAAGCCTGCCCGGATCAACACCTGCTCCTGACATAATACCTCCCTAGTAGCTACATACCGCGAGCCTAAATCCCTTTGGAAATAACGAACCACCTCTTTATCTAAGGCGGATAACTCATCCTCTGAAGGGATACTGCACTTATTCATTAAAGTCCAATAATGGGGAATGCCTAGGGGTCTAGGAGGTCGGACCCAAACAAACCTATTCTACCAAAAGTTCACCTTGGAGGGATTAAACTCCACAAACTTAATCCCGCTTTTCCCCTCGAAACTAACAACGCCCTTAGCTTGCTTAGCCCTAAATAGATAGCCGAAGCTGCGGGTGGAAGGGGTCAGGCCAGCTACATGACAGGTAAGGAGGTAGCCGTAAATATTACGGAAACCATTGGGAGTAACCTGACTAGGGCACATAGAATATTGCCTAAAAACCCACTCCAAGATAGGCGGTAAGGGAAAGAGTAAGCCGGCCTCCAAAGCATCTATGCTAATGGCAAATAAGTCGGGGGAGCGAGGGTATAAAATATTGTCACTCTCCCGGGGGCCGAGAACATCAAAGCTGTTTGGGAAAAAATATTTTTCACGAAATTTCTTCATCCCTTCTACCGTGGCCAAGGAGGATACCAGGTTTCCAAGGGGAAGGGTCGCGGCTGTGTCAGGATACTGAGCACGCAGGGCCACTTCCTCAGGCGACGTCGGTGATGAGGGATCCAGTTGGGATAACGGCTCCACCATCATCCCTTCATCTGAAGACGCTCCCCCAGCATGGTATGAATGTTCGGGTCCCTTCTGCGCGCTTTTGGGTGCCATTTCACTAGGTCATCAAAATAGAAAAACAAAAATAAAAAGGGGTCTTACCCTGTGACAAAGAAGAAGTCTCGTTAATATTTTCAGCTGCAGGGGCGAGGACACTGGCGTCAAGAAGACGCAACGCCACCAGAGAGCCGAGCAAACATACCAACGGCGAAAACCCATGATCGTAAAGTTCCCCCACCTCCCCAGGATAAACGGTAGGAACACCGGCTAAGAGGGCGGTAATGTCGGCCAAAAACTAAGGGTCCAGTACGACGTCCTCGCCTGGGTCTTCCATGAGATCGTCTAGCCCCACCGGGGGAGCTTGGGGTTCGGCCATAAGAACTCGAGCGGGAAGGTCCCCCGCCCCCCGACAGGAGAAAAAGAGAAAAGGGGTAAAACAATCGAGAAAAAGTTTCAAAAAATTGTGAAAAACAAGCAAACAATACCTTTTACCGTCACGAAAAGGAAAGAAGGTGAAGGGCGCAAAGAATTTTGGGGGCGAATCGCGGTAGCCGGGTTGGGGTCGAGCTGTGCAGAGAGAAAGGGTGAGAGCGAAATGTAAGGGTTTAGGGTTTAGGCGCGCGGGGCTTATATAGAAAAGGAAAGGAAAAGAAATAAAAAGAAAGAAGAAATCATAAAGTGGCACGGACCACCGAGTTAAACCTGCGCACATACCGAGGCGGTAGCCCTTAGCCTAAGGCGGAGACCACAGTTGTCTAAGTCCCTTGAACAATGGGGGCTTAGTCCTTCTTGCCCGAGATGAAACAAAGGGCAAGGAGGGGATGGGTGCTCATCCTTCACCTACCGTGAAGAACCCGCAAGCGGTTCGCTTTCACCTAAAGTGAAAGGCCTTGGTTGTCGAAATACCTTGAACAATGGGGGCTTAGTCCTTCTTGCCCAAGATGAAATAAAGGGCAAGGAGGGCATGGGCGGTCATCCTTCACATACCGTGAAGGACCCGCAGGCGGTTGGCTTTCACCTAAAGTGAAAGGCCTTGGTTGTCTAAGTCCCTTGAATAATGGGGGCCTAGTCCTTCTTGCCCAAGATGAAACAAAGGGCAAGGAGGGGATGGGCGGTCATCTTTCATCAACCATGAAGAACCTGCAGGCGGTTGGCTTTCACCTAAAGTGAAAGGCCTTGGTTGTCTAAGTCCCTTTAACAATGGGGGCTTAGTCCTTCTTGCCCAAGATAAAACAAAGGGCAAGGAGGGGATGGGCGGTCATCCTTCACCTACCGTGAAGGACCCGCAGGGGGTTGGCTTTCATCTAAAGTGAAAGGCCTTGGTTGTCTAAGTCCCTTGAACAATGGGGGCTTAGTCCTTCTTGCCCAAGATGAAACAAAGGGCAAGGAAGGGATGGGCAGTCATCCTTCACCTACTGTCAACCTAAAGTGAAAAGCCTTGGTTGTCTAAGTCCCTTGAAAAATGGGGGCTTAGTCATTCTTGCCCAAGATGAAAAAAAGGGCAAGGAGGGGATGGGCGGTCATCCTTCACCTACCGTGAAGGACCCGCAGGCGGTTGGCTTTCACCTAAAGCTAAAGGCCTTGGTTGTCTAAGCCCCTTGAACAATGAGGCTTAGTCCTTCTCGCCCAAGATAAAACAAAGGACAAGGAGGGGATGGGCGGTCATCCTTCACCTACCGTGAAGGACCCGCAGGGGGTTGGCTATCACCTAAAGTGAAAGGCCTTGGCTGTCTAAGTCCCTTGAACAATGGGGGCATAGTCCTTCTCGCCCAAGTTAAAACAAAGGGCAAGGAGGGTGTGGGCGGTCATCCTTCACCTACAGTGAAGAACCCGCAGGCGGTTGGCTTTCACCTAAAGTGAAAGTCCCTGGCTGTCTAAGTCCCTTAAACAATGGTGGCTTACTCCTTCTTGCCCAAGATAAAACAAAGGGCGAGGAGGGGATGGGCGGTCATCGTTCACCAACCGTGAAGGACCCGCAGGCGGTTGGCTTTCACCTAAAGTGAAAGGCCTTGGTTGTCTAAGTCCCTTGAACAATGGGGGTTTAGTCCTTCTTGCCCAAGATGAAACAAAGGGCAAGGAGGGGATGGGCGGTCATCCTTCACCAACTGTAAAGGACCCGCAGGCGGTTGGCTTTCACCTAAAGTGAAAGGCCTTGGTTGTCTAAGTCCCTTGAACAATGGGGGCTTAGTCCTTCTTGCCCAAGATGAAACAAAGGGCAAGGAGGGGATGGGCGGTCATCCTTCACCAACCATGAAGAACCCGCAGGCGGTTGGCTTTCACCTAAAGTGAAAGGCCTTGGTTGTCTAAGTCCCTTTAACAATGGGGGCTTAGTCCTTCTTGCCCAAGATAAAACAAAGGGCAAGGAGGGGATGGGCGGTCATCCTTCACCTACAGTGAAGAACCCGCAGGCGGTTGGCTTTCACCTAAAGTGAAAGGCCTTGGTTGTCTAAGTCCCTTTAACAATAGGGGCTTAGTCCTTCTTGCCCAAGATAAAACAAAGGGCAAGGAGGGGATGGGCGGTCATCCTTCACCTACCGTGAAGGACCCGCATGCGGTTGGCTTTCACCTAAAGCTAAAGGACTTGGTTGTCTAAGTCCCTTGAACAATGGGGGCTTAGTCCTTCTTGCCCAAGATGAAACAAAGGGCAAGGAGGGGATGGGCGGTCATCCTTCACCTACCGTGAAGGACCCGCAGGCGGTTGGCTATCACCTAAAGTCAAAGGCCTTGGCTTTCTAAGTCCCTTGAACAATGGGGGCTTAGTCCATCTTGCCCAAGATAAAACGAAGGGCAAGGAGGGTATGGGCGGTCATCCTTCACCTACAGTGAAGAACCCGCAAGCAGTTGGCTTTCACCTAAAGTGAAAGGCCTTGGCTGTCTAAGTCCCTTGAACAATGGGGGCTTAGTCCTTCTTGCCCAAGATAAAACAAAGGGCGAGGAGGGGATAGCCGGTCATCCTTCACCAACCGTGAAGGACCCGCAGGCGGTTGGCTTTCACCTAAAGTGAAAGGCCTTGGTTGTCTAAGTCCCTTGAATAATGGGGGCTTAGTCCTTCTTGCCCAAGATGAAACAAAGGGCATGGAGGGCATGGGCGGTCATCCTTCACCTACTGTGAAGGACCCGCAGGCGGTTGGCTTTCACCTAAAGTGAAAGGCCTTAGTTGTCTAAGTCCCTTGAACAATGGGGGCTTAGTCCTTCTTGCCCAAAATGAAATAAAGGGCAAGGAGGGGATGGGCGGTCATCCTTCACCTACCGTGAAGGACCCGCAGGCGGTTGGCTTTCACCTAAAGTGAAAGGCCTTGGTTGTCTAAGTCCCTTGAACAATGGGGGCTTAGTCCTTCTTGCCCGAGATGAAACAATGGGCAAGGAGGGGATGGGCGGTCATCCTTCACCTACCGTGAAGGACCCGCAGGCGGTTGGCTTTCGCCTAAAGTTAAAGGCCTTGGTTGTCTAAGTCCCCTGAACAATGGGGGCTTAGTCCTTCTGGCCCAAGATGAAACAAAGGGCAAGGAGGGGATGGGCGGTCATGCTTCACCTACCGTGAAGGACCTGCTGGAGGTTGGCTTTCACCTAAAGTGAAAGGCCTTGGTTTTCTAAGTCCCTTGAATAATGGGGGCTTAGTCCTTCTTGCCCAAGATGAAATAAAGGGCAAGGATGGGATGGGCGGTCATCCGTCACCTACCGTGAGGGACCCGCAGGCGGTTGGATTTCACCTAATGTGAAAGGCCTTGGTTGTCTAAGTCCCTTGAACAATGGGGGCTTAGTCCTTCTTGCCCAAGATAAAACAGAGGGCAAGGAGGGGACGGGCGGTCATCCTTCACCTACCGTGAAGAACCCGCAGGTGGTTGGCTTTCACCTAAAGTGAAAGGCCTTGGTTGTCTAAGTCCCTTGAACAATGGGGGCTTAGTCCCTCTTGCCCAAGATAAAACAAAGGGCAAGGAGGGGATGGGCGGTCATCCTTCACCCACCGTGATGGACCCGCAAGCGGTTGTCCTTCACCCAATGTGAAGGGACCGCAGGAGGTAGTCTTTCACCTCAAGTAAAAGACCTCGATTGTCCAAGTCCCTTGAACAATGGGGGCTTGGTTCTTCTTGCTTAATTAAAATGAAGGAGCAAGAAGAGGTAGGCGATTGTCCTTCACCCAATGTGAAGGGACCGAAGGCGGTAGTCTTTCACCTCGAGTAAAAGACCTTGATTGTCCAAGTCCCTTGAACAATGGGGGCTTGGTTCTTCTTGCTTAATTAAAATGAAGGAGCGAGAAGTTTGGCGGTTGTCCTTCACCCGATGTGAAGGGACCGCAGGCGGTAGTCTTTCACCTAAAGTCAAAGACCTCGATTGTCCAAGTCCCTTGAACAATGGGGGCTTGGTTCTTCTTGCTTAATTAAAACGAAGGAGCGAGAAGTTAGGCAGTTATCCTTTACCCCACGTGGAAGCCATGTAAGCGGTTGGTTATGCCCCATCTAACATCGAGGCGATTATGTGTCCCACCTAACATCAGGGACAGGCGGTAAACTCTTACCAGCTTGAGAGCCCGCGGTTTTTATGCCCCATCTAACACAGGGGCGGTTATGTGTCCCACCTAACATCAGGGACAAGCAGTAAACTCTCGCCAGATTGAGAGCCCACGATTTTTATGCCCCATCTAACACAGGGGCGGTTATGTGTCCCACCTAACATCAGGGACAGGCGGTAAACTCTCACCAGCTTGGGAGCCCGCGGTTTTTTTGCCCCATCTAACACAGGGGCGGTTATGTGTCCCACCTAATATCAGGGACAGGCGGTCAACTCTCACCAGCTTGAGAGCCCGCTGTTTTTATGCCCCATCTAACACAAGGGCAGTTATGTGTCCCACTAACATCAGGGATAGGCAGTAAACTCTCACCAGCTTGAGGGCCCGCGGTTTTTATGCCCCATCTAACACAGGGGCGGTTATGTGTCCCACCTAACACCCGGGACCGGCGGTAAAATTGTCACCACTTCGATAGCCCGTGATTCTTAACCCTGCCAAATATCAGGGGCAGCTAATAAACTCACGCAAACATAAAACCTAAGCCAAGGAGATGCAACACCCTACGCTAATACTCACGCAAACATAAAACGGATGCAAACACAAGACAAGGGCAAAAGTCAAAGTACAAAGCCTTTATAACTGCAACATCTATGTACATCAAGATTACATTACGACAGACGTCTGATAATACAACCGATACAACAAAAAGTAGCACACCAAATAAAACCTGCCACGCCTCCCTAACGGCCTACTCAAACGGGGGATGAAGGATTATGAGGTCACTCCCACAGCGAAACAAAGAACTTTCGTATGGGAACAACTGAGTATGGAATTCCCCATGATAATGTCCCAAGAAAGCAGGACGGCCACGATGGTCTCCCCTAAGTGCGCACCGGAAAACCTGGTTGCGGGCGGTAAACATCAGATGCTCTTTAGATACAGCAAAGCTTGTAATGGCCGGATCCCACCTGCCTCCAGACCATGGCAACCGCACAAATAACCGGTCACGCCTTACCCAAGAGGTGGGATCCTCCATATTTGTCAGCCTCCATATAGTAAACACCGGGCTCCGAAGTGTAATCAAGCACAATGACGGTCCCATCGTGGTGTCCCACCATTTTGCAATCTTGGCATCTTGGCTCGAGGACAGATTGTCCCAAACCGACCCCGGAAGAGTCATATTATGAACAGCTCCCGTCACGGCATTCCAGCGAACTATGTACGGACGGTCGTTGTTGCCCACAATGTAGTGCCCCCAATCAGACAAAAAGAAAAGTTCCCCACACAAACAGACATGATCTGTGAGGAAAACATTTCAGGGATCCACGTCCAAGCTCCCCCAAAAGCTCCAGTCGCCCTGCCAAAAATACACCTGGTACGCGGTAGGCCAGAGGCAGTGACAGGGGGAGGACAAATCCATCGTCATAAGAAAAAGATAGAAGCCGAACTGGCGAGTGGAGTCATAGCACCCGAACACCAGATTTAAAGGCGTGTCCAAGACGTTTACCAAAATCTCCTCAGGCAATGGCACCGGTTGACGCACACCCAGCGCAGAGTTGCACACAAACAGCTTGGAAAGATTATAGTCCCGGTATAATACCAAGCCACCCTAAACGCCAAGAACTCTAACGTTGTCCGTCGGTACTTCCATCACTTCCGGTGGCGCAAGGGGAGAAAAGTCCCCGGTAGATGAAAACGCCCCTAAGCTATCACGAGAAAACTCACTACCCGGTTGCAACAAGACCCCATCTGCATCACGCTGAAGAGCATGGAAAAATTGTTTTCTGACAAAATCATTAGCAGTCAGTAAATTATAAAAACCCGAGGAAGCACAACAGAATCTCAAAAGGAATTTGGTAGGGAGCCATGATAACATCTCACGAACAATGTCCTCCATAGTTTAACTTTTAGAAGATGTTAGTAAACAAATGGAGGAAATCCGAAGTGCCCAAATGTGGAAGGAGGGAAGGTATATTTATACATTTTAAGGCCAAACAATCTTTGGCCTCAAAGTGGGGGGCTAACTGATGACTATAAAAGTGACCACCAGGCGGTACAGGGCCCAGGAGCCACTGCCGCCTCCCAGCATACCCGCCACCAGGCGGTACAGGGCCCAGGAGCCACTACCGCCTCCCAACATAACCGCCACCAGGCGGCACAGGGCGCAGGAGCCACTACCGCCTCCCAGCACACCCGCCACCAGGGGGTACTGGGCCCAGGAGCCACTACTGCCTCCCAGCATACTTGCCACCAGGCGGTACTAGGCCTAGGAGCCACTACCACCTCCCAGCATACTTGCCACCTGGCGGTACAGGGCCCAGGGGCCACTACGGCCTCCCAACCTGACCATCTCTAGGCGGTACAGGGCCCAGGGGGCCAGTACCGCCTCCTTAAACATCCCCACCTAAGTAACCTCACACCTGGAAGTCACCAATGCCCCCATTGGCTGAGGGGGCCAGGTGTTGCCGTACCCCACTACTTGCCACCCAAGCATACATTTCCCTATAAATAGGGGAAGGGACTTCACAAAGAAGGACAAGGAACTTGAGCCTCGTTCCACCCTCAAGAACCCATCCAAAAAATCCCGAAACAGATGGTGATGAACATCTGACTGATGTTACTGTTATGTAAGTAGACGAAACATATATCTTGCAGATTGGTATATCGTTGAAGTCTTTAGATCATATGTGCCACAACTATAAACCATATGTGCTAAACTAAAATATAATTGAATAATGATTCTGAGTTTGTTGCACCCGTATAACCCGTAGGTGTACAACGGCAACAAGTATTGCACCCGTTGTAGGTGAATGCATCAAGGCAGAACATGGTGATAAGTATTGCACCCGTTGCAGGTGATTGCACCAGGGTGGATCATTGTTATGAGTATTGCACCCATGGTTGATTGCACTAGGGCGGACCATGGTGATAAGTATATATTGGATAGTTTTCAGGTGTCATGCATAAAATACTAGGATAAAGTCAAGGTAGTAAGCATAATCGGGGTAATAAACTAAATCGAACGGGTTGATATACCTGTTTGGTGATGAGAATATATGAGGGCATATGTCAAAGCCAAGACAAGTTGCTGGAAATAACACATTTGTAAATTATATGTCAGATAAGAAGCTTAATAAACCAAAGCTGTGATCATCATCCTTAAGGGATGTCTACAGCTAATATTCTTTGGTCTTTGACATTAAATTGGTGCATTGTGTGACTTATATTGAGTGATTATAAATAAACAACTGCAAGAATAGTTATCAATGGCATTCATATGGTGCAATTCATAAATAAGTAGTGCTCCATACTGTGATTCATGCTTGAACACTTAATAATGCCTGGATGACAAACATTCATGCGTAATATGTGATTAAACAATGATGAGCCTTTGATAGTTTTACATTTCAAAACTGATTGGCATTGCATATCAATGGCATAACAAGATGGGTTCATAATGTACTAATGATAAAAAGCATCTAAGGATGCCATTGTCGATGTGTAAATGTTTTTCAATACATATCACTCTTGTTATTCTGGTTTTAAGGTTGTAAGATTGTTTTGAGGATTAAGTGATCCTTTGTTCTATATTACCTCAACGATAGCAATTATTGCTAGATTGAGTACGCTATGAAAGGAGTTCCAAACAACTTGCGAGAAAGTTCCAACTATCTTGAAATAAGATATTGCAGGTACTGAACTACTCCATCCTATTATTATTTGTTCGTCTTTTGTTCAGATTGGCAAGTTCTGAAAGAGTTTTTACTTTTAAGTCATCATTTATGGTCGTACTTCATATTGAATAGAGTTGTCATGGCTATTTATACTATCTTCGAGATGTTCGAGGAAAAAAAACTTTATTTTTGAGTACCAATTATCATGTCAGGCATGCTTTGTGATTATCGAGAAGTCATTTTAGAGGCTCAGAGTTATCAGTCATATGCTACAACAAAATATATGAGGCAATTAGTTTCTTGAAGTAATTTAATAAAGATTTAGCTTAAAATGCTTATTTTCCAAAAAATTACTTTATAGAGTCGTAGTGTACTAATATCGCACTGAAGTTTTTATGTGCATACTCCTATATCCATTCTTAATTATCATTTATTAAGCATTGAATGTCTAGAAGAAAGGGAAGAATGGAGATATTTAGAGTGGAAATTTTACATAATTTGATTTTGCCGATAAATGAACAAGAATAATAAGGAGTACAAGAATAATGTTTTGCCAAATATAGCGTTTGGTCAATGTATATTGGATTATAAAGGTGGTTAGTAAGTGCTTAGAGCTAAATGGATAAAAATGACTTCTTGCATTGCTCTTACTAAGTTGCTAACCAATAGTGGAACCCATCTGGCAGAAAGTTGGTTAAAGTGTGCATTACTCAGGTCTAGTGATAGGCATGATCCACGTTGGACTTTCCTATTAGAATATTTTATCGAGTTGTGATAAGCGACCATGTTCTTTAATTATAGTTCAATCTTTGATTTGTGACAAGTAACGAAATCTCCTAGATGTGCCATAATGTTGTATAACATGGTGTGATTGATGGTGAAGTCACCCAGTCTTAAAACCATATACATTACAAAAAAAAAGGAAATTGAGATTGTGAATTAGGACGAAGTCCCCATGTCTAAAAGTGATATACAAAACCAAGATAAGAAAATCTAAGTCGTGAATTGCCCTATCTGAAAATGATGTACACCACCAAGATAAGGAAATGAAATCTAATTCATGACTTAGGCTAACTCCCCCAGTCCTAAAATGATTTATGCCACCAAGATAAATAAATGAGATCTAATTCATGATTGAGGCGAAGTTACCCTGTCCTAAAATGATTTATGCCACCAAGATAAGGAAATGAGATCTAATTCATGATTGAGGCAAAGTGCCCCAGTCCTAAAATGATTTATGTCACCAGGACAAGGAAATGAGATATAATTCATGACTGAGGTGAAGTTCTCTAGTCTTAAAATGATTTATGCGATCAAGACAATGAAATGAGATCTAATTCATGACTGAGGCGAAGTCCCCCAATCCTAAAATGATTTATGTACCACTATGGAAAGGGAAAGGTGAACGAAGGTGAAGTTTCTTAGTCCTCACTATTTATTAAATGATTTTTGTCTTGAATTCTTTATTGACTTTCGATCTTACCTAATTTGGCTAGGTTAAACAACATCTCTAAAAGGTACTTAGCGTATGGTGACGTTAGATCTCGAGGAATGGCGATATCATGCAACTTATCTAGTAGGTCGAGTATAGTAAGATTCCGTCTTTTTGATTAAAAAAATTTGCTAGTGCTCTGCAGGAAAATAAGGGGCATGTTGATACATGGCAGGTAACTAAAATTTTATGGGCAACAATGACGCTTTATCATCTCATTTGATGATTTGTATGCCTTATAGTTACCTTGTAGATGTGTAAAATATGCAAATGAGAAATTTACGGAGTAGTGGGATTAATTATGAATAAAATGATCTGATCAAAAAGAAATGAATATGATTATAAGATCCAATAGGCACAACTTTTGGATTCAAAAGAAGTTATAAAGCCTTCTGCACGCTAGTACAAGGTTTAGGAGGTAAGAGTGTACAATCTTAGCTACCTTGCTATGGTTTTCCCATTTTGTTTAAATTTGGCTTACATGCATCCTGGGCCATACTGGCACCCAAGTATTGGCATTATACTTGTAATAGAGCATTTTATGTTTTTATTGACTATGACTATGAAAGACAAACCAATTGGCATGTAAAAGCATATTTGGGTCAACCATTTGATCTTCTCAACGTTCTTAATCATGTGTTACTACTTCTCGTTGCTAGATGAACGAAATTCCAATGACACAGTTAAAGATTATTTTTGATCTTTTATAAATGAGATATGCTAAAGAGGAGTACAATATCCCTTCAACACGGTAACCAATGAGCCTGAACAAACTTTTACTAACATATTTTAAAAATGATGTCAGACCTAGATCTCAAATGTCAGCCACACTAGGTGACTAATAGCTTGTGAATGATACGTATGTAGAGAAGGATCATTAATTAGTGAAACTGCTACTTGCTTCGTTGCATGATGGATAGGCAGATATACCTAGTTTTCATCTGTTTAGTCATTTATGAAGATGACAAGTGTAACTACCTTTATTTACTTAGTGGTACGGTGTGTCTATGAAGTCTAAACATCTTGATCTATATGAGATTTTTCTCATTAATGCCAGGATTCATAGCATGATCATTATATGAAATTTCTTTTTCATCGAAACTAAAATCCTTTAACGTGAACTTTTAGCACACTGCATTATAAGACAATGACATGTAATCTTTCTCAATATAATCCTCTTAGAATATTTAGACTTGTTATTAAATCCAAATCTCACATGGCTTTCTTCCTCCTATGGATAAAAACCCTCACAAATTCTCTTGCCAAAATATGTGTTTCCCGCAACTACTTCCTTAGGCGTTTGATTTAAAGTAGAATCGTTGCAAAGATTGATTATATTGACACTGTAATGATTATTGATTTAATTGATATTAAAATGATTTAAGATGAAATGTTGTAATTGTATCAGTTGATCTAAAATGCAAGAAATTTAAATAGTACATATGACACTTATGAGATGTCGTTGATGTGAAAATTTTTCGCAACTTGTACTTGATAATCAAATAATTGTCTAACGGAAACGAGCAATAGAGATGACATATAGAAAGAAGCAGTAATTTTTCATAGAGGGCATTATCTGATGAATTTTTAAATTGCATGAGATTAATAGAATGAAGCTAATATTTTGTTCATTTTGAGTAGTGTGTACCGAAATTTTGTCACTTGTGCCTCACTGTGAGAAAATTGTATAATTGAGGCCCTCGGGATAAAATGCAGAGAACTTTTTACTTTTCATAATAGTTGAACATGTCAATAAACTGTCTAGTAGTGCTGAGGTGTAAAACAACAATTGAAAGAGCTTGACTTCGATAAGACCACAAAGGAGATTTGGATGAGATTATCAATGAGTTTAGTTGCCACGTGAACAAGTTGAGAAAAGTTGATTCAAAGTTTAATTGAATAAAAATAAAATGCAAGAAAAATCTACCCAATTGGAACCTAATCAAATGGGAATTGGTACCACATGAATTACAATGAAGATTTTTGAACAGCATTACAATGAACATTGACTCGAAACAATGTTTAGTTGCATTGAGATTGTGACAAAAGTCGACCCCAAGACTATAATGAAAGTTGACCAAACTAAGATTTTTTTTTTTAAACTGATATTACAACGAAAATCTGCCTAATCAGGGTTAAACTAAACTAAGATTGTGACCAAAATTGGCCCATTTATGGTTAAATTGAATAGAGATTGTAACAAAAATTGATTTAATCAAGGTTGAACTAAATTAAGATTGTGACCAAAAAGTAAACCATTTAGTGTTAAATTGAATAGAGATTGTAGCAAAAATTGATTCGATTAGGATTGAAGTAAACTAAGACTGTGACAAAAATTGACCCATTTAGGGTTGAAATGAATAGAGGCTATAACAACCCTTGATTCAGTGAGGGTTGAACAAAATCAAGAATGTGACAAAAATTGATCCATTTAGGATTGAATTTAATAGAAATTATATTAAAATTGACTTAGTCAAGGTTGAACTAAACTAAGATTGTGACAAAAATTGACCCATTTAAAGTTGAATTAAACTAAGATTGTCTGTGTTAAAAAAAAGAAGTAAGATTATAATAAAAATGGGCCCAAACTGAGAAGAACTAAATTGAGATTATAATAAAAATTAAGGATTACAACAACGACAACAAATTCAGTGCCTCCAAATAAAAATTAAGGATTGAATTAAACTAAGATCGTAATGAAAATTGACCCAATTTAGGGTTCAATGTAAGAGAAAGCATCGTTATAAGGGTTAAAGTTGTGGCGCTTGAGGTGGTGGGATACAAAATGACAGAGGAAGCGCTTTATTCCGGTGGTGGTTGGAATTGCTTAGCATGGTGGTTGTGCACAGTGCTGTGGTGGTAAGTCAAATGTCATGTGGTGGCTCGCGTGTGAAGAATGAATCGGTGTCGGAATTCGAAGCATCACGCGGTGGTCTTTTTTCGTGGACGTTGACGGGTAGTAACGCAGCGGGGTAGAAGTAAGGCGGCGGGTAGTGGGAACACAATGGGTACTGGCGCACAACGGGCAAAGTGACACGGCATGTAACTTAGCGGCGTGTAACGTGGCGGTGACCTAGCATGTAAAATGATGCCGGTGCCGGTGGTGGCGGTGGAGATGTGTTTTGGGCGGTGGTTGAGGTGTTGATGACGGTGTTGGATTAAATGTTGATGATGGTGGTCAATGTCCTTGTTGGGGGGACAAGTTTGCTTCTCGAAATGTATTAAGTATCATGTATATTTATACAGACATAACATTTTGTCCGTAAGGAGTTAAAGAGCAAATCACATATCAAAGCAAAATTCTTGAAGAGCTCTACGCAACCATTTTAAATTTTTAATTGACAAAAAATATATAAAAGATAAGGTAAGTGTTTTACCTGTACAGTGGTTATATAACTTGACCTTGTAACTTAAAAGAGGTATAACTTTCAATCCGTGAAGAGTTATTGGTCAAATCACATATCAAAATAAAGCTCTTGCAAAATTCTACATACTTATATATTTTTGATGAACGAAAATATATAAAAGATGAAGCGGTTGTTTTACCCGCATAGTGACATGACCCTGTAACTTAAAACAAACACAGCTTTGAATCCGTGAAGAGTTACGGATCGAATTACATATCAAAATAAAGTTCTCTAAGAATTCCACATAAATATGATAATTTTTTGAATTTTTGATCAAATATAATATATAAAAGACGAGGTGGGCGTATCCCGTGCATGGTGGTTATATAAGTTGACCCCGTGACTTTAAACGGGCATAACTTTCAATCCGTGAGCTGTTATGGATCAAATCACCTATCAAAATGAAGCTCTTGAAGTGTTCTATGTAACGATAATCAATTCTCACATGGTTGCTCAGAGGAAATTAAAAACCGTAAGTCTTTTATCCCAAAAAATTAAAGAGGAATTGTCCTTAGAAGAGATGAAAGATTTATTCATTTCCGTATAAAGGAAATGGTACTTACTTTTACGTAAAATGGACAAAAAGTTAGAAAATGGGATTAACACATACAGTGATGACGCACAGAAAGTAGGTGCTTTGTGAATAACATCTTAAGGATATATGCATGACCACATGATATTTGCACACTCTTTTATCCAATCTCTTCATACAACTTTCCAAATAACTTTGATATTCAATATGTGAATCTTTCTAATTTATATGGTGTTTGAGTATGTACAGGAGGTAAAAAGGATATAGTAATATTTGAATTTGCACAAAGTATGCTTAAAGATACTAGGGGCTTCTTTGATTATTTTTCCTGAGTAGGCTCACTCTTATTAGAAAAAAAATACAAAATAGACTGAGAAATGTTGAAAATCAACTAACCTGATAGTAAAAAGGCTCATATTTTACAAGAAATATCAAGTTATGCGTGAGCTTATGATCCTTCCAACAGCTGACGCCAATCTGTTCATGATGATCGAGATCAGTGTTCTTATTCATCATTTTCGAATTTTGTATGAGCTGGGGTTCATTAAGATAAGTTGAACTCAAGCTCCAACTACATGCCCGACTTGATATTCCCTGCATGATGAAGCAAACAGTTAGAGGGGCCCATGAGATAGCCCACTAGGGACCCCTCTGATGCTCAAATTAGTATCAATATCAAGTAATAATGAAGGTGGGTAGTAAATAAATGTAATAGATATAAAGTACTTAGTCTAAGAAGAGTGGAAACTTAAACAATCATTGCTCCATAGGCGTGATTGGAAGTGAGCGAGAGGGAGGCATGAGGAAGAGTTCCTCCTTTGGATGAGAATTTTTGAAGAGGCATGAGTGGATGGGAGTGCTCCTTGTAGAGAGGAGAATTTATGTTGTCAAAATGATCTCCCCCTTTTATTTCATGGCTTGGGTGTCCCTTTATAGGAAAAGAAGGAGAAAGGATGAGATAGCAAGGAGGGGATGTGATCTTCTTCTTTGGGTGACATGTATCTCTACTCATATTTGGGGATGGCAAATATCCTTATATTTGGCAGGTAAGTACCGGCCTTGTAAAAAGGAGAGGGCTTGTAACAGGTGCGAGGCTTGTAGCACATACATGGCTTGCAGCAACTACAAGGCTTGTAATAGATACAAGGCTTGACAGGGCTTGTAACATGTTCAAGGCTTGTAACATGTACATGGCTTGCAGGTTTTATAGCTAGCCGATTTATTATCCGCATAAGTTACTTGCGTAACAAGCTACCCCCTATATTATAAGCATCGTGGACTGTCCAAGCTCTTTCTAACTTGATTCGCAACTTATTCGTCTGCTATTGAGGCCATGAGTGCCAGATAATATTTTACCAGTTCCTTTGAGTGTGTTCTAGGTGCATGTAGTTTAGGCATTTTAGCACCAGTTCAACAGGCAGCTTCTAGGGAAGTTCCTCAAGGTATTCATCTTTCACTTTACGCCTATATTAATTATATGGCCTAAACTTTCTAAGCCTATTGATATCTCAATGCAAAAAGATTGAATGTTTTGTTACCTCATCCCTGGAAAAGGTAACAGGCAATATTTTGGTTGAGACTCTCATCATGATAACATTGGGCTAGGAGTTGATTTAAGCTTCTTTATTGCTTCCATGGCAACCTTCATGAGTCTTGGCTGATGCTTCAGAAGAACAGTCTATTGGGAAGGAAGTTTCCAAACATTGTTTCCTTCCCAATTTGAGTAGACCATTAGTTAGCCTTCACATGTTCCTTACTATAGAGGCTCTAACTAGAGAAGCAGCATAACCATTGGTTGGAATAAGAGCCACATCCTTGAATCAAGAATCACCAATGGCTCCTAGACCTCCATTAGAGACTCGAGCAACTTTAGCCCCACCTGCCACGTTTATTACTACAAGGGTAAGATGTTTTACTCAAAATTTTTTCCTCTAAAGACCCTATCGCCCGAGGTGTTTTCTCGGTTAAAACACCTTGGGGTCATTGAGAGATTATCTATTCAATAGCTTGATTCTAAGTCCTTTCCACAGACAATGTGGCTAAACACCTTGCAGCTGCTAACTATCTAAGATCTGAGCCTACCAAATAATCACCGGTTGACTCGCTTCTTGGTGAGGTAACTTGTGGAGAACCCAAAGACTTCTCCAGCTATTTTCTAAGAACACAAAGCCCTCAAGACCACACTCATCAAGATTCTTGAGGAAGTTATTGTCCTCCTTTGCTAAAAATGGGAATGCCTTGTTGAGCTCAAGGAATTTAGACACAACACTTTTATCGAATCATCCCAAGATGAGGGACCCCACAACCTCGTTAAGAGTTTCAATAGCTCCTGGAAGACAAGGTCATTATACTCCTTACCTTATAGTTAAGAAGCAGCAAATCCAAGACATCGAACGACAACTGATCAAAATTCCGGAAGAACTTAGAGCTCTGGAGACCCATGATACAATAGCTTCAGCACGAATCGGGGAGTAAAAGAGAGTAGTCGCAGAGAGTCAACAAGAAGGATATGTTGTTCTCTCTTTCTTAGAATTGCTTTCACCTGCAAATGCAGAACTCGCATACTAGTGTTAGGATGCTCCTATTTCTTATCTTTTACAAGATTTTATTTTTGCATTTCAGTAACATTTGTAACTCACAAATTAATGAAATATAAAGTTTCTCTCATCTTTGTGTTCATCATTTTTCTTTTCCCAAAATCTAAGATTCAACTCTTAACTTTACGAATAGGCACTTCAAACTTTCTTATTAGCATCCCATATTTAGGGAATGTACCTCTTCAAGAATCTACCATTAATAACCCTTGAATGAATTTCACCATCAATATCTTGGAGAAAGTAGGCATTCTCTCCAAATTGTGGAGTGATTTACCAAAGACTGTGTGTTTTTGTCTAATGGGCAAGATGACCGTCCGCACATTGAAAGAGCTTGGCTTAACCCCTTTATTATCGACTTTTTCCTCTCTTTTCTTTTGTTTCTCGAGCTTGTGCAGGGCGCCAGCCTATCACAATAGATATCATTAACTTGTCCCATACTGGCATACTTATACTAGAGTCTTGAGGGCTTCACTTGGTGGGCCACCCTCATCCTTTGGATGTTCACCTTCATGATTTCAATGGTATCAAGGTGTAATTCATGACATTTCTTGGGGTTCTCGCCATTCATGATTTCAATGTTGGCCTTAAGGAATTTCTTAGTTCATTCTACCTGACTATTAGCTGGGCCATAGCATAGCATTGAGTTTAATACCTCGACACCAAATGCTTTGCAAACTCTTTAATTCAAAAGCCACTATACACTTGTGTTCTGTCCACTAATGGATTCACATACCTCAAATATGCACAGAATATAACTTTTGATAAAGTCAACCACATCATGTTGGTTAGTATTCTTGTACGAGTTAACCTCAACCCACTTGGTAAAATAATTTGTGGCTACCAACATATATGAGTGTCGATTACTTGATGGGGGATTAATTTCCCCAATTACGTCCATTCACATCCTCAAAAAGGTCATGGTTTAACTATCACATGCATTTTAGATTAAGGCACTCGAGGGACACACCAATATTTCCAAAAATGCTCTATAGCCTTTAGCATGTCTAATATAATTGTCCATCATTAATTACCAATCGTATCCACAATGTTAGCTCAACCATTGCATATTATTTCATGCGAAAGGAGATCCACAAATTCCTTCTTGTGCTTTAGCAATGACAAGCATAACATCATCCATGTATAAGCATTTAAGGAGGATTCCACCAGCGTCTTTCTTGTATAATTGGCGTGAATCGTTTGGGTGATACCAATAAGCATTCATCATTGATTTCGTGCTCTTACTGAGAATTTTTTTAAGTACTCAATGATGAGTTTTCCGAAGTCCTCACCCTCTGTCAACGAACTTAGCATTAACTCGAGTCACTTGGGTATGATAGTTTCTTACTCGAGTTTCTACCTACAATGGTCGGCATCACGAGCTTATCACTCAAGACTCTAATTCCGATGACCACGAACTCCTCGAACCAAGTTCGTGGAAACTTACAACGTGAAGCTAATTGGGCAAGGTCGTGCGCCACCTTGTTCTCAGTCGAAGAGTGAATTCAATCCTAACTCCACATAATATACTTAACAAGTGTTTAGGTGATGCAATATACTTATTCAAAGTGTCTCTCAAATATTGGATTTGACCAATAAACTGGTGGATCCCAAGATGTGAATCACCTTTTTTTGATAAGTTAGTGATTGTATTTATCAAAAAAAATCATACATGAGTACAAGGGATATACCCCAAGACACATCAATGGCCTACAGAGAAAATCAAAAAGAATGTAAAACAAGCTAAAAAAGCAAAAAAGTCAAAGCCAACAAAAAAGAAAATACAACTTGTACATCAAAACAACAAAGTAAAATCCTAATACATGGGAGATGAAGGGGAACACTCGTGACCAATCTTGGAAGAAGAATGAGATGTTGGAAACTACTTTTTCAAAACTGTTTAAGCCTCTTCGATCTCAACATAGGATGGGCAAGACATGAGAACCCATAGCAACCCCAACAGACCAACAAGAAACTCACAGCTTTATCAGACAAAGAGAGACTCAATTCCGGAGATGAAACAACAGAGTCCAAGCCAGAAACTAGTCCCCTAGCCCAAAAAACACTTCAGTCCAGGGGAACTCGAATGGACCTGACGGGAGACTTCCTCCAAGGCCTAAAACGGGCCCCAACAAGAACATCTAGTGCCAAAAGGAGCCGAGCCTTAACATGGAGTTGATCCGTGAGGCCCGGCTTGCGAAGAGGCCCAAATGGGCCAAGAGAGCTCGCCTCCCTAGCCCAAATGGGCCCAAACCAAAACATTCAGCGCTGTAAAAGGCGTAGGGGCTTAGAAGAACCGGGCCATGGGCCCAATTGATGTACACCGTCCCCCCCATGAGGGGGGTTCATGAAATCCCAAAGTGGCCCAATCATGGGCCTTAGCACTGGCCCAGAGAGAGGAGTTCGAGCCGTCAAACCAATCTCAACTCCCTCCTTATCTAGCCAAGCCCAACCAATCCACCTTGAGGTCCATTCGCATTTGGGCCCCGAGAGAGCCCAAACTTATTGTACAAGCTGGTTCCTCCAAACCTGGACTCGAAAGCCCATCCCAAGTAGACACGGGATTCCATTCATCGGTTCAACCAGTCCACTCGTGCCATCAAGCCCAACCATTTGTACCAGCCCAACCGAACCCATAGCACCAACATGTAGCCTATCAGCGACTCGAGTCAGAACTAGCCCATCAATCAAGCTACCCTTTTCATCTTCCAAGGCTTGATTCAAAGTCCCTACATCAGGATACCCCAAGGCCTCAACTGTTATGGTCCTAAGAGCAAGCCCAAGCATACCAGTAACCCAAATAGCTTTATGTGGCCCATTCAACCCAATTTCATAAGCTACAAGATGCGAATCACCTCTACACTTGATTATGGTGACTCCAATCTCGAGAAGCATCTCAAGTCCAATTACAAGATCCTCATACTCTATTTTATTCTTTGAAGGGTAACTGCTAACTTGATAATTACATGTGAAGGGGATTCGACCACGACTCCCACCCCACAATGTTCATGGTATTTGAACATTTGAAGTACAATTTCCACGGTACAATGCCTGTTAACATGGCATCCTTCTTATCAAGGGAGCTTTCTTTACTTAAGTCAGGATGGTCTTCTGAGAAAATAGGCAAAGCTTGGCTTTTATTGATTTTAGGGGCACATATACTAAGTCAAATTGGAGTAGAGTCCCATTCCATTTACTCAATATCCCTTATAGTGGTCTATCTAGCATATATTTTACACGAGTAATCACATAAATTATAAATGTGAGAAAGTAGTGTCTTTGTTTAAGAGACACAAAATATATTGACAAAAATAGCTTTTTCATAGAAGTGCATTTTATTTCACAATCATTAAACAACAGCTAAGGTAGAACATAACATGTTCGTCTCATTACTCATTGTCATGAACAAAAAGATAACCTACAGATCAAATAAAAGCTAATATGGAAATTTAATTTCAAGGGTTTCCCTTGCATCAGAAGATTTAGGATCAATAGCCCGGCCATGTACTCCTTAATGGACTTGAACACCTTTTGATGTTGCTCTATTGATTTAAATTATAGATGGACTAATTGATACAACTAAACCATATAAACTCAAGTTATACATTAAGTTACAAGAACCTATGGCATAGATAACACTGAATGTTATGTGTCTTATTCCTCAAATTACTTTCCTTTCCATCTAGCTTATACAAATCATCATCATTAGGGATAGCAATGGGGCAGGGTAGGTATGAGGGTGCCTCCACCATACCTGTATCCATCACCCATATCCATACTCATACACGCCCCATTACCAGCCATGGGTATTAAGTGAATACAGATACCCATTCCGGTAGGTACAAAACTATACTCTCACTCGCCAAATTACTCGTGGGTACCCACCAGGTCTCTAATACCCGCCTACACCCACCCTAGTATAAGCATCAAACAATTATTTATACCCATCCGTATTAATAATTCAATACTTTTTTAAAATTTAGTTTTTCTATAATATTGGCAAATAAAATAGGTAATTAAATTTAAGTATATATTTTTTTAATTTTTGAAATTAATGGATACAAATTGTGGTGGATATGGATTTTTTTGGGGGGGGGGGGGGGGGGAACGGGTGCAGCATTATACCTATACCCACCCCTACCCGTGGGGGTATGGCCATATGTACCCATCCCATACCCACTACTCGCATCACTTGTACCTATATCTGCTCCAAACAGGATAAGCATTCGTGGGTAATAGGTTTCACCTATTCCATTGCCACCTTTAATCATCATCCCCCAAATGTAAAATGATTTCCTAACAAATAATCAAGAATAACCTATTACCCCGAAATAATTTCTATTTTAACTACTCTTTTGCAACTTTCCAACAATGAAAATTTGGAATTTATCTAAAAAATGTCATTGTTACCTATATACATTCATTATAAAAATTCATAAAAGTAATTTAAAAATGAAACTTTTTTTGGTCATAAAAAAAAAAAATCTAGCGATCTTATTCAATTTCAACTCAACTTCCCCACTGTTTCTGGAAAAACATTGAGAGAGGTTTGTTATGGTGAGAGCCGAACTCAAGCTCTCCTGGAAAGTCTGTAGCTGAACGTTCGACCCAGTGTTCCGTTATCCATATGGTTGTTACCTTAACTCCTATGTGGTCCATGTCGGTGTGTTGGGATGTCTTCATTCTTAGTTGGAGGTAGTCTGTCAAAGGAAAGTCTCCGTGCATAGTGCAGTTTTCGGGGGCAACCCCCATCTTTGAGTTTTGATTTATCATGTTCCATTTTCGGTCTTAGTGTCCTTCTTTACTTTAAGCTTCTGGTTCTAGAATCTTTGTCAATATTCTATGTAAAGAATTTAAAGTTTATAAGTGCATAAAAGTTGTCTGTCAGTAGTTAAAAGGACTCATGTGGCTACGCATGCGAGGCTGATTGGTAGGGATACTAGGAATAGGCACTTAAGTAGCTATGCTAGGAGTGATTGAGCTTCTATAAGCGCTCGGGGGCCTGTTAGGAATAATCAGGGTTCTGCAAGCGTACTGAGGCAACTTGTTAAGAGTGGCTTAGTCTCTGTATGCTCTCTGGGCAGCCTTTGAATATTATTGACTACTGTTGAAACTTCAAGGTGACTTTTTTGGTCATTATTTTCAAATGGGCGTATAGGTTCCTAGCACATAATGAGTTGATGCTTAGTGTCTTTAGGTTTAGAGAGTCGACATGTAGAGCTCGACAAATGAGTAGGACAATATAACACTTAGATCGCAATTTTACATGAACAGCCCTTGGGGCATAAATTTAACCAAGCGCTCTAGGTCAATAGAAGGTGTGGGAGTTTTGCAAGAAACTCCAAGTCAAACGCTAGCATGTTATCCTTCCCACAAATGGCACCAAATGTTTTTGGAAAAAAAATCAAGAGAGGTTTGTTAAAATGAGAGCCAGACTCAAGCTCTCGTTGGGAAGTCAACAACTGCACGTTTAACCTAGTGTTTTCTACAAAACCAGCAAAGCATTTAAAGGGTCCCGCAGGTTGATCCACTAAAGACCTCTCCGATGTTTAATTTACTAAAGGGTCTCGGTTAAGTAGTAAATAAATGTAATGAAACACTTAGCTCATGTGGAATACTTAGCTCGGGATGAGTAGGAGATCCTCCATGTTTGGCTAAGTGGAGGAGAGTTGGCCATAAGTGGTGAGTTGGCCATTAGAGGAGGGAGAGCTAGCTAATAGAGGGAGAGTAGGCTATTAGTGGGAGAGTTGGCTATAAGTGGTAAAGTATGGTAGTTAGGGAGAGTAGGATACCAAGGTGTTAGAGAGAGTTGAATACTTGAAGAGAGGAGAAGGTAGGGGAGAGTTGGGTGTTAGGGAAAATTGGATACTTAGGAAGAGTAGAATATAGGGGAGAGTTAGATAAAAGGGGAGACTAGGATGTTGGGAGAGTAGAATGTTTAGGAGAGTAGAGCATATGGGGGGTGTAGGATATTTGGTAGAGTAGGGTACTTATGGGTAGAGTGAGAGAGTAGGAGTGGAGTAAGTACTTAAGGAGAATAGAGTATTTGGGCAGAGTAAGTACCCCAGTAAAGTAAGGTGTCTGGGACAAGGTCAAGCATTGAGGCATTACTTGTCTAGAGAGAGAAAGGGAAAGAGAGTGCAAGGTGTGAAGAGAGAAAGTGGGTGAGAGGGAGCTTGTGTTGAATGGGGGAATGGAGGTTGCTATTTATTGAAGAGGAGCAAGGGCAGTTTACGGATTCGTTCTTTAGCTAACACGTGTATTGGCATGTCACCTAGTGCTTGATGGCTAAGGCATTGCCTTAGTGAGTACGACTTAGGGAGGAAGGCTTACTTGTAAGTCATCTAGGAAGATTGGGTGTGGGTGAGAAAGAAAGAAGATTTGGAGAGAAAGAAGAGAGAATTGGAGGAAAGAGGGAGAGAAGGTGGAAGGTTGAGAGTGGGTCATTGTTTAGGTAGTTCAACTTGGGTAAGGCTACTCGGATAAATTATAGGCTATCCGATAGGGCAAGATAGTCACTACAAAAGATAAGAGGGTGACTTGGCAAGAGAGTGACTCGGCAATGCGAGAGAGTGACTAAGGAAGGCGAGCAGATTACTCTGCCAGGCAAGAGAGTTACTCGGCAAGGAAAGAGGGTTACTCAGCAAGGCAAGAGGGTTACCCAACTAAAATGAGTCGGCGCGCTGATCGGGTTTGAAAGCGTTGACCAAAATTGTCCCCCATTGACTGATTTTGACCTGCGTTGTAAAATTTAATTAACTTAAAGCTAAATAAAGACAAGAGCAAAATGGAGGAAAATTCGTTTCGATTGAATGAATAAAAGTAGACTACAAACTTTCACTAAAATAGAAAAAGAATAAGAACACCAAAAGACATAAAACAAAAGGCAGAATCCTAAGTTACATGAAGGAAGAAAACAAAAAGCAGAGAGAATACTGAGAGGAGAGGGATGGTGTATATTGTCTTTTGTATCTACTTAATTAATTTTTGGTACAATTTAATTCTACTCTTTTATCATCCAATTCCAGCATCAATGTAATTATTTTTATCTTTAACATCCATTGTTTCTTTTGTACCCTAAATAATCTAAAGGTAATAATTGACTATGTTATCCAAATATTATTACTAATCTTATTTTACGAAGGGTGTTTAGATTTTAAACGTATAATTTCACATATTATCGCATTGAAATTTATTTGCTCTTTTATTTTTATATATTTGTACCATATTAAATTCAGGGAATTATTATTGGCAGGACAAAATTTGTTATTATTGGAGTAATGACCTGACTTACAAAAAATGAGAGTCTTGACAATAGTAATCTTGCTTTAGCAATAAAAATTTTGCCCTTGCAATAACATTACCTTAAATGTAATGTCGTTAAATAGTTGAATAATTATTTTTTTAATTTTTTTCCTTTTTTTATTATTTGTTAATTTTAATGTGAGGCTTTAAAATTGTGTAATTAGAAGTTTGAAAGATTTTTAGGGAAAGACATACTTAGTAATAATATATAGAAGACACATACATTATATATTCTGAAAAATGATATAGTAAATCATTACATATCTTCAATCTAATTAAGCTCGACTTTTAACTAACCAGCACTAGTGTTATCCCATGCGATGCACGGAGGATATTTATATTTCAAATATATAATTTTAAATATATCACATTGAAATTTTATTAAATTTTATTTGTTCTTTCATTTTTATATATTGCTGCCATACATGTGATTAAATATATGAATACTTACTTTTTTTTTTTTCTTTTCTATTATTTTTTAATTTTTACATGAGGCTTTAGAACTATAAGATTTGAGATTTAAGATATTTTGTGGGAGGAAAAGACTTAACAATAACATATAACAAAATACAATATTGTATACATTGCAAATTCGTTAAGTAAAAACTTAAATTTCTTGTTTTTTCTATCCTATGACCTATAAAATTAAATGAAGCCACTATGAATTGCTTGGATTGAAGTTTAGAGACTTTTTGTAAAACCCCTTTGGCATTGCTTGTATTGTACTTCAGAGGCTTTTAGAATTATGGGTACTTGACTATAATATGTGGAAGATTTCATAATTAGTTTCAATAACCAATTTTAAGTGAGGAACTTTTATCTTAGAAGTTCTTATTTTGCATTTTTCTACATATAAATACATATGTTGCAGAAAAATGGGTTAAAAAAACAAGGTAAGTGTTTATAATACTGGCCCAGTATTTGCTCGCCAAGATACGCAATATGGGCTACCCAGCATGGATGATTATGTTTATAACATTGGTCCGGTACTTGCTTGACACTTGCGGTAAGGGTTTGCTTTAAACAGGCTACCCAAAAATTGATGACCTGAAAACGCGGCGCCTAGAATGAGCGACCCAGAAATGGGTGACCCAGAACGGGCGAGCCAGCCGACCAAAGTTCTCTATAAAAGGGGAAAAGGCCCCTCATATTTGGGCACTTCCTCCCCTCCTCTCTCAACCCACATATCACTCTTTCTTTCCATGGCAAGCCTCATCCAAGGTAGGCAATCACACACCTCTTCCTCCCATCGTCTTTTATGATCACCTCTCCGAAACAATAAGCGTTCAAGTCTCCTGCTTCTTTTAGGCTAAGTCCTTTATACCTATTATGTTTATTTATTACTTGCTTTCATTACTATTTTACGAGACTAATACTAACTTGAGCGTAGAAGGGGTCCCCCGTGGGTTACCCCACAGCCCCTCTAACCCTTTGTTTGAATCTTGCAGAAAATACAGAGGTGGGCATGTAGCTAGAGCTTGAGTTCAGCTCATCCTTACAAACCCTATCTCATACAGAGCTCCAATACGATGAATAAACACGGTGACCAAATTTGTCATAAACAACAAAAGCCCTCTAACCTCACAATTAAGAAACCATAACATTATTCATTTTAGACCACGAATCTCTCCAATTTGACGTGCAAGCGCAACACTCCTCCAATCCCTACAAAAACCGATTTACCCAAGTATCGCCCTAACAACATTCCATTTAAGGGTATATACTATGTGAAGGCTTGACCCACTCGATGCTTGGCCTAGTGCTGATGGCACACTAGACCAACATAAGACATACTCAATCCGCATTTTGCTTCTAATTTTTCTTTTAACAATAAATATTAGTTTTCTTATCTATTTATATGTAGAAATATGAATTACTTTCATTTAAAAGTGATCTAAGATATGTCTAAAATACTCAAAATATCCAATAAAATTCCATTTTTTTTAAATGTACCTTTTGTTAAATGTTATAGAGCCTTTGGCCAGACCAATAGAATAGGCACACATGAGATCCACATGTGGTCTGAAGAGGGGTTCCTTTCCAAAATAATTAGCATTAGATGAACTAACTCACTATGAAGATATTTTAGTTTCTTATCTCACACAACTCTAATGTAGAATTTTTGCTAGACTCATATATGGATTTCTCAACACTCTCGCTCACATGTGAGTCATTTTCAATTGCGCTCATTGCCTTCTCTTGTCAAATTGATAATTAATCCAAATCAATTCGACATTCATCAAATAGGTTCTCAATGCAACAAATTCAAAGGCAACCCACTTTTCGAGGGCAAGCTGCATCAAGCAGGAGCTTGGCCGGATCATCCAATCGCTTTAATACCATGTTAAATTTCACCAGGATTTTAGGCCTAACTGTTAGACTATATGTATAAGTAATCATAATAATATATATATATGGGCCCATTGGGCTTGGCCTCCTATTTATATGTATTCAAATTCTATTACAAATATATGAGAGGGCACCCTTAGTTGTTGGATTCTCATTATTGTATATGTCGTCAAAGCCAAACGGGCCCTCTTGTATTCTCTCTCTTCCAAAGGCAATCCCTAGCCACTCAAACCCTAATTTCTTTAGCACATTGTCGTGACAATGATTAAACCCCAACTACTGCCATCACCGCTGCTCACATACTTGAGCACTACTAGCCTATCCCATCATATGTTTGACGTGTTGCTACTATTCAAATTAGGGTCCATCCAAAATCTTCACAAAGAAGTAGCAGATCATTTAGTATTTAGCAATCCTACCAACCATTATCTCCACTATTTTGTTCTCCCTCTCCGGTCACCGACGCTTAGCTTTATTTGTTTTCTAGCTGCTCAGAATTTAAAAAAAAAAATGCAAGATAACAATCAAGGCCTTGAAGATTTTTTGAGCATCAAGGTTCATGGCCGATTACTTAGTAGTTTTGTTCTGCTTTGCAGCCCTAGCCGCCCTACATCAGTGCACCTTCTCATGGCAGTAATATACTTTTTGATCCATAATTTTGATCATGCAAATAATACTTATGCTATTCACTATAATTTCTATTAATGATTTGTGCTTTCTCAGTAGGAATGGCAATAGGTCAGGTTTGGGTCGGGTTTGCCTTCATCCAAATTTAACCCAGAAAAAACTCGACCTAACCTAAATCTAGAAAAAAAAAAAAACTCATTTATTTTATAAAAATTCGACCCAAATCCAAATCCATCAGGTGGAATGGGTATCCAACCCAAATCCTAACCCATTTAAATCTTAGAATAAATTATAATACAAGAACCTAATTTCAATTTATATGACAATAATAATGCAATAATAATACCTAAAAAGCAATGTCTAGACAAATTGCTATTTTTTTTTCATTTTTTATTTAATAATAATAATAATACAATATTAGACAATCGTTCTAAAATATCTTAACTATTAATTTTTATACATGGAGGTGTTATATTGTGATTTTTACAAAAAATATTATAATCCTAGAACAAGTTCCAAAATGTTGACACAATAAAAAAGTATTGGAAGTTAGTTGGTATGTTAAAAACTCAAAATATAGTAATTTTAAAGCTTATCCTACACTAAACACAATTCCGGGTCGGATTTGTGTTAGGTTTGGGTTGTATTTGACATCATACAAATCGAACCCGGCCCAAATCCCATTTATTAACATACAAATTCAAATCTATTTGAAACCCATTTATTACATCCAAATCCATTGTGAGTGGGTCGGGTTGGATAGATATCCAACAGATTCGGGTTGAATTGCCATCCTTACTTCTCAGTCTATTTCTCAATCCTTTAATTCCTACTACACTCCTGTACTTCATTCTACCTGAATAATGGACAGTGGTGCGTCTTCTTGTATAACAAGTTACCCTAGTCTTCTCACGTCTCTTACCCCTTATTATGGTGTTGCTAAAATTTTGGCCGGTAATGGCATTTCATTACAGATTGCTTGGGTTGGTTCTGGTTATCTGACTACTCCTATTAGTAGTTTCAATTTACTTAATGTTCTTTATGTTCATGGTCTTTCCGCCAATTTATTATATGTTCATCAATTCTGCCGAGATAATCATTTTCTTTTAGAATTTGACTTAGGTGGTTTTTCTATTAAGAATCCTAAGACCATATCTACCATAATCTGTTGTGTTAGTATGGGTGCCACTTTTCTTAATTCCTAGGTTGTCCCCTACCCCATGTTTTACTCATTACCTCAAAAGTCAAGCCGTCCTTTTGGCATCATCGTTATAATCATCCTAGGCAACCAGTTTTGTTGTTTTTAGTCAAACATAAGTTTTATTTTATGTTGCAGTTTTACTTCAGAAGCTAGTACTTGTCATGCTTGTCAATTAGGCAAGCATAATCATTTACCTTTTCAGAAGTCAGTGTAAAGTACTTTTAAGCCCTTTGATACCATCCATCGGATGTATGGCATCTTCTGTTTTGAGTTTTAGTGGCTATAAGTATTATTTGCATCTTTTGGATGATTACTCTCATTATGTATGGACTTATCCAATGTGCACCAAGTCTGAGGTGTTTGGTCTATTTGTTCAATTTTGAAATCTAATCTTGAATCAGTTTGGAGCTAAAATTAAGCAATTTTAATGTGATAATTGGCACTAAGTTATACAAATTAGGATTTCAATACCCTTTTTGCTGCAAGAGATAATCATAGCAGGGTATTGTGCTATCACACTTCTCAACAGAATGGAAAAGCCAAGCACATGCATTGAACTATTGGTAATATGACAAGGGGAATTACTATTTCAAGCATGCATATCGTTGGAGTTTTGGTTTGAAGCTGTTTCCGTTGCCACCCACATACTTAACCTTTCACCTTCACCTTCAACAGCTGTAAAGAGGGTACCAACACGCCATCACCGGATCCCATTAGAACTCCGAATTTAAGTGTGCTTGGGCGAGAGCAGAACCAGGATGGGTGACTTCCTGAGAAGTCCTCACCCTCAGGTTGGGGGCACTTGGAAACAGCCTCTGTTTAGGGGTAATACCCTGAAGGGGGAAGGCTGCGTACATTCGTCCCCCAGACCGTGCTTAGGTGGGAGCCTTCAGGGTACTGGGTATGTTGCTCCAATAGCTATAAAGAAAAGGATTCCTTATCAACGTCCTTACAAAAAGAAAGCTACTTTTGATAATATAAGTGTTTTTGGATGTGCTTGCTATCCAAATTTGAGTGTTACGACTACAAAAAAGTTGGCTCATTCGTTCATCCTTATGTGTCTTTTTGGGCTATCCATCTAACCACAAGGGGGTATAAATGTCTTGAATTGTCTACTAACAAGGTTATCATATCTTGGCATGTGACTTTTGATGAGACAGATTTCCACTATGCATGGTGAGGCACATTTTCTCAACATACCATGAAGAGGCTTCATGAAGTGTTCCGCAGTCCACTAGATGTGTCTCCTTTCACTGCTGCTACGCCAACCATTGTGTTGTACACATCACCAGTGGCCCATGGAAACACCTGCAGCACCGCATCTGCTACTATCGCCCATTTAGAGTGTCTCGCTCAACCCTTACATTGTTGCACCGTCTTCCTCTCTATGCTTGCTCATTCTATTTTACCCGATACTCCGCACTCTTAAAAGTAGGCTCTTGGTGATGAAAATTGGCATGCGAAAATGATTCATGAGTATAATGTACTTCTAGGTAATAATACGTGGACTCTTGTACCACGACCTAATCATGGTAATGTTATTGGTTCTAGGTGGGTATTTCGCCTTAAGCAAACTCTCACAAGTGAAGTAGAATGCTACAAAGCCCGTTGGGTAGCTCAAGGCTTCACTCAGAGGTATGGTGTTGATTATAATGAAACTTTCAGTCTTGTTATTAAGCCTACCATTGTTCTTACCATTTCATCTATTGCTACTTCACGATATTGGCCTATTCACCAACTTGATGTAAAGAATGATATTTCTAAATGGATATTTGACCGAGCAAGTTTATATGAAGCAGCCACTGAGGTTTGTTCATTCCACATTTCTTGACTACGTATGCAAGCTTAATAGGTAATTGTATGGGCTTCAGAATGCACCCCACACATGGTATAATCAATTTGTATCTTTTTTGTTACGATTCAATTTTACTAGTTGCAAATCAGACTTGTCATTATTCGTACTATGCAAAGGAGCTAACATGGCCATTTTACTCGTATATGTGGATGATATTGTTTTTACAACTTCTTCATTTGCTTTTGCTTCATGATTTATTGGGTGCTTTACAACATGAGTTCGATATGACAGACTAGCGTCGTCTCAACTATTTTTTTGGGATTTTAGTTACTCATTCTTCACATGGATTGTTTCTTTCTCAAGCTAAGTATCATGACTTGCTCAATAAGGGTGATATGCTCAGATCTAAACTTGTGTCAAAACCGACTGATTCTAAATCTAAGCTCTCTAGTGAGGATGGTACACCTATGCTCGATCCTTCTTTATATCCCAGTGTGGTTGATGCATTGTAGTATCTCCCTTTCATGCATCCTTACCTCTCTTATGCAGTTCAGCAGGTGTGTCATTTTATGCATGCTCCACGAGACTCTCATTGGATAACTAACAAGTGCATTCTACGCTACATCAAAGGTACCTTGGATGATGGTTTATTCATGTCCCTCTTTAATACTGCTCAACTTATGGCATATTTAGATGTTAACTGGGCTGGTTTTCCAGATACCCGTTGCTCTACATTGGGTTTCTGTGTGTTTCTTGGTGATAATATTATTTCACGGTCTTCAAAATGAAACCCATTGTTTCGTGTTGTAGTGCTGAGGCTGAATGTCATGCAGTGACAAATTTTGTTTCGGAGTGTTATTGGTTGTGATCTCTTCTTGTTGAATTGGATATCTCCCTTCCTAGAGGTACCGCGGTATATTATGATAACATTTATGCGACTTATTTGTCTACTAACCCAATTCAACATGTTTGTAGCAAGCATGTGGAAATTGATATCCATTTTGTTTGTGAGCGTGTTCTTATGGGCCTTATCCGTGTTCCTCACATCTTTTCGTCTCAACGGATTGCAAATATCTTCACAAAGAATCTTCTTCAACATCTATTTTCACAGTTTAAGCACAATCTTTGCATCCAGTTTCCTCTTGCTATGATTGAGGGGGAGTGTTAGGCTATATATATAGGTGATCATAATAATATGTATATACCTCCTATTTATATGTATTAATCTTCTATTATAAATATACGAGAAGACACCATTAGTTGTTGGGTTCCTCATTATTTACACCCACGGAATTGGCATACATGAGATCCACATATAAGCTTAAGTGGGGTTCCATCCTAAAAGTAATATGCTATGGGTAGAGTAACCATCTAGGCTTATATGTTGGTCTTTTCTCTTGTCAAAGAACCAAGTATCCCAAAAGTTTAAACTAAAGGCATAGCAATGGTTTATACACTAATATGCCCGCTCATGTAAGAGCTATTGTGTTTAAAGCGTGAATATTGCTCAATTCATTGTACTTAAATTATGTTAATATTAAAATTGGTGCTATTCAAATGTGAACTCGAGACCAAGACATCATGACTAAACTAACTCCGTGATTTTTCTATGTTTATAAGACAAATACAAATTAATATTATATACAACATAAGAAAATAATAAAACACAAATTAATGGATGTAGCCACTTTGATTTAAGTGTATATGACTACAAGTTACCTCGTTATAAGGTTGTGTCATAAACTATGAAAACTTTCAGTGAAGAAAGCATTTTCTTGATTTATAACTTAATCAATGGTATTTCAGAGACCCAACTATCTCGGCCCACAAGGCCCATTCAAAAGACCAGTCAGGTTGTAGAATGTACTAAAAATATATTTATTGAGGAACAATTAATTGTGGAAAATAAATATTTAACCACTAAACTAGCTATGCATACATATTATAGATGTAGTGTTCAAGAAAAAAAAAATATTATGAATGTAAACAAACCAGGCATTTAATAAATTACCCGTGTCACAAGATTGGTTAAAGCTCGTTAATTAATATCTACTATGGGCGCACAATAAGTGCGCAAGTCATGTTTGAATGAGTTTCTAAGCTTAACCAACTGAATTTTAAAACAAAGGTCTTTGGCTTATTAACATTTGTGAACAGTTAATTAAAGGCTTGTTAGAACACATTATTGGCTCATTATGAACTCGTTAACAGCTCAGTAAGAGCTTATTTCTTGCTTGGCAATAAATTGATCATAGATCAATAATAACTTGTTAGTACCTCAAATAGCTCATTTCAGTAAAGAGCTCAAGCCAATATTAGTCTCAATAACAAGCTCAAATGCACTTGGCGACAAACTAGACTATGCTTAATAGTGAGCTTCACTTAGCACAGGATTAGACTAACTAGTCGAACATTTTATTTCCTTTTAAAGAAGTTCCAACTATAAGAAATTTATGCAATTATAAGGTACAAAATCAATTCCAGCAAGGAACCAAAATTAAGAAATATCTTATCTAGAAAGTGAACATTGTGTTGTAGGTAACACGACAATTCTAAAATATGATTTTCTTAGCGCCAGTGGTGCAAAAAATGACATCAAAGGTCATCGTTTGGGACTAATGCAATTCGACGTGTAAGGTGCACTCATTAGTTTCTGGTTAGAAGTGTCAAACAACTATGCCAAAGTACATGGGAGTTTATGAGGGATTAAGGTATAAAGATGAATTCGAGATTCTAGAAAGGATGATCTTTTTTTTCCAGAACATGGCTTATATAGTGGAACAGACAACTATCAGCATGAAGTGGAAGTAATTCAAACAATCACATTCTTGTAAAAGGTGTGATTAATGGCCAACAGTCACCATGGTTGGGGGAAGAGGTTTGATTTGTGGCCAAAAGTCATAACGGTTGGGTCAAGAGATTCTTAGAACTGAGAATTGAAACTTCATTGGAGCAATATCTAAGCTCGAAAAGCTTTGTCACAATTATTTCTGAAAGTGGTAGAAATGTGTGCCGCAGAACGAACACCCCCGTGCACCCCTCAGACGAGCAGTCCTGCCAAACATTAAGCAATGAATGTGTGGTTCATGTTGGAAAAAATTGCACATTCAACACAAATAGAAGTAAAAATCAGAAAAACTGCAAAACAATCGATCCCAAAATTTACATGGAAACCCTCTCTCAACTAAAATGAAAAACCATGTAACCAAAACGAAGTGCCTTATTCACCATGAAATTTAAGGAATTATAATCTCTAATCATAACCCGTCAAACCCCAAATTACAATCATCAACTCGAATGTCACTGTTGCACGGTAAGTCATCAACCCTATCATAGTGTAGCTTTGAATGGCCAGCCACTAGCCCTTGTATAATGTTGCGTTGAACGACAAGCAACCAATCCTTGCACAACACAGCTTTAAAAAGAGGAAGCTTTAAAAAGAAGAAGCTACAAAAATTAAAGCACCCCATGACGTGCTTGGTATTTATGCTTAGCAAGTGCACTTATGTCTTATGAAGTAGTATAGAATGAGTAGAGTATCACTCCACAAGGATTGTTTATTGAATGAGTACCAAAATTAGTAGTTTCAGCACTATTTAAAAGACTGAAATTTATGGTTTTTGATATTAATCAAAGCAAAATGAAAAAGAAGGCAAATGTTTACTGATTTTATTGAAAGGTTTACTGATTTTTGAAGGTTGTAATGAGTTAATAAGATTCAAGGCATCTGATTTTGCCTGGTTGTATTAATATGCCGTCTGATTCAAAACTAGTCAAGGTTCCGATAGCACCACATCATAGATTCTCAGTAGATCGAAGTTCTAAAAATGAGCAAGAACAAGCTTATATGACTAAAATACCTTACGCAAATGCCACAGGTTTTATCATGTATGCCATGACATGTCCAAGACCAGACTTAGCTTACTCCATTAGTGTTTTATCTAGGTTTATATGAAACCTAGGGAAGGAATATTGGAATGGAGTAAAATGGCTTCTTAGGTGTATTAAGGGTACCATCAGCTTAAGGCTTACTTTTGGGAGAAAGGAAACCAACCCAAAAATTTTGAGGTTACATAGATAGCAATTTTAGTGGAGACTTAGATAAGAGAAAGTGTACTAGCTCTTATATCTTCACTTTGAATGGAAGAGCTGTCAACCGGAGATCTAAGCTTCAGTCGATGGCAGCGCTATAAACGACTGAAGCTGAGTTCTTAGAGCTGACAAATGCTATCAAAAAGGGAATTTGGCTAAGACGATTGTTGATTGAACTTGGATTAAGCCTAGAGGTACCAATAATATATAATGAGAGACAGTCTACCCTAGCACTTAGAAAAACCTAGTATATCATGATAGAACAAAAAATCTAGCTATTAGGAGACATTTTATTAAAGAACAGCTTGAGAATGACACAATTGATATTTTGAAAATTTCCACAAAGGATAACCTTGTTGATATGGGGACCAAGGCTATGCCTCTACTTAAATTGGTGAAGTTAATCAACTTAGTTAAGAGCTTTTGGGATCCTGGTGGATACTAGGATCAAAGATATCCCCATTGTTATTAAAGTGGGCTCAATAGTTAGCCTATACAGTGACCAGGTGGAGAATTATTGACATATAGTTTCTATATATACTAACTATGCACAAATTATAGATCAAAGTGTCAAACCTAAGCTAAATTAAACCCAAAAACACAGCGTAATAGGCCCAGTCCAAAACACTGATATTATCAATGGCATTATGGTAATAAGCTTGAACTTTGGGGTAAAAGAAGAAGTAAAAATGTGTTTTGCACACTTAACCTAGACTACCAGTTTTGCCCCTACCCGCTTCTAGAATTTTCGCTGCCTAGTTCCTTCCTTGTCCTTTCAAAGCTTTCGTGGGAAGCTTTGTGCTCATTTTTTAAGTATTTGAATGGATGGTCATAATGGTGCCACATGTCCCTATCCTAATGCTGCATTTTGTGTTTCTTTTAGGCCCTTATCTACTGTTGATATGAGGTTCTTTTGATGGCTGAGATTTGCCACTTGTTGCACATGGATAGTGGGTTTGCCTATGTATAGGAGGGGTCAGTTAATGCACAATACTTTTTTGCTTCCTCTTCCTTCTTGGAAGTGAGATTGAAAGCTAGGGTTTCTGGTGCGTTTTTCCCTTCCTCCTTCTAGATTTGGTTTGGCGTTAAGGTGTTAAACTTTGGTGAGCAGTTCAAGTTATTCTTGGATGATCTTTAATGGAGGTTATATTTGTTGGAATACGGTTACTTTCTAATCTTTCTTTTAGGCTTTGTTATTTGAAGCTTTGTAAAGAAAGAGTCTGTGTTTGTAGCTTAGGTTAAGTAATGGTCTATAATTTGTAATTTGCAAGCGATTTGGTCTATAATAATATAAGTTGGCCTCTCTAGTGGTAGGGGAGATTGTGGATGTAGGCTATTTAGAGCTGAGCCATGTAAATCAAGTGTTGTTCTTGTGTCTTGTCATCTGGTTTTCTTCTTTTATTGTTGGTTGTAATCTCATATCAAAACTTAGGTTAGAAATATTTTTCAAAAACTTTTGTCAATGATCTAAAACCTAACAAGTATAAAACCCTAAAAGTTAGATTCAAGTTCAGCATTAGAGTTTTCTGAAAAATTATTTTTTAGAAAGATCGAAATGAAAAAAAACTATTCTTAATTTTTCCTAAAATTAAATATTTTGGGAGTTCACACTCCAGGTGTTGAAGAGGGTATTATGGAGAATACTTTTAGATATCAAGAGTTTTTCATTAGATTTTAGGCATTCAAATTCAGAATCAGAATCTCATTCAAGTATGCTTTTAATTAAGTATTTTATGTTTACCCTCTATTGCATTTTTCTATATATTCGGTTTATTTTATTTAATATTTTTAGTATGGCATTATGAACTATTAGAGTAAAATTATGATATAATTAAATAGTTTGATTCGATCAGGCCTCAGATTTTTAAATTAAGATTAAAATTTTTCTTTCACAGCATCGCTCTGATTAATTTTTGAGAATTATTTTTGAAACAATTTCTGACAGTGTCCTTCACTTAGCTAACTTACTAAATGAGATTCGTCATGTCTTTATTCCTTTAATCCATAAATTGTGCGTTAATCCATAAATTGATAAACCAAAGTGTATGATTCATTATAGACCAATTAGTCTTTGTAACCTCATTTATGATATATTTGCTAAGATGCTAGCCAATAGGATGTAGATCTTTCTTGACAAAATCATTTCACTCGCTTCAAGGACTCTTTATTCTTGGAGATTCCACATATGGTAGCAACTTAATTTCTTGTGAAGTAATCAACATATTTAGAAAAAAATGCGACGGGGGATAGAGTTGATAAGAGTTTCATAAACAATGTGATGAAGGACATTCACAAATTTGGATCAAACAGATAATGCAATGCATGACTATGGTCACACATCCATGTTGATCTAAGATCCTCTAGAATGTTTCTTTTCTTACTAGAGGGCTCAGATAGAGGTACTCTTTCGCCCTTTGTTCTTAAAATGTGTGGAAGTATTAATTCGCAACCTTCAACGTATAATAGATGATAGGAGATCTAGAGTATGAAGAAGAGTGTCTAGAAACGCCCTATTTTTTCATGGATGATTGTGTCCTCTTCTTCGACCCAACACGAGCGACCTCTCAACTCCTCAAGGCCACTCTAAAAGATATTGTGAAAATTTTGGCCAAAAGATTAATTTTCATAAGTCATTTCTTATCTTTTAAAAAAAAATATGAATTGTTACAAGATCCACGGTCAAGGATGTATATGGAATTGCCGTGGAAAAAGACAGAAAAAGATAAAGGTTGCCGTTAGTGCAGGGAAGAATGACGACAACCAATTTTAGCAATATTTGCAGGCAGACTTGTGATAATTGGCAAACTGGAAAGCCAAAAACTTGTCTAAGGAAAAGGCATGTCTCTAGGGAAATTTTTATTTAGGTACTAATTATTTATCACTTAAGGATCCTAACATTTCAATATATATAATGTGTATCTTGAGTTTTGAACATTTTGCACTCTAATTTTTAAAATTTTATCACTAAAGTTTTAAAAATTAATCAAATTTTAATATAGGGTATCTAAATAATAAAATATTTAAATCTCAAGATATTCCATCGTATATATTCAAATTTTAGGTATTTAAGAGATAGTATGTGCCTCCAGTGACTCTTTTTTCTAGATCCGCCACTGTGAACAATCCCAAAAAGTTTAAGCTGATTGAAAAATCTATATGCCTAATGAGGTGGATGGTTAGGACATAGAATAATTAAGGAAATTAGTAAGACATATATTTGTGAGTTAGGCTAGATAATCTTGATGAATGGTAAAGATCTCCATATTCCAATCATAAGAGCAAAATACATGAGAGGAAAGAACTTTTTCAATGTTGAGTCTAAATGCTACGAGTCCATAGTGTGGAAGAAAGTTCTAGCTAATAGAGAACTTCTGAAAAAGGTATTAGTTGGAGGTTGGAGACAAAATAAATTTGTGTAGTGAGAAATAAAAAACAAAGATAAATGGTGATGCAGCCAGCCAAAATAAGGAGTAAGGTGCTTAATGTTGAAGACATCTGAAGTTCTCATGCCTGGTGGAAGTTGAAGACGATAGGCGTTGTCGTTGATTTTCTCCAAAACCGGTAAGGGCCCGATCTTGCGCGCTATGAGCTTGTTATATTCCCAAGCCAGAAACCTTTCTCTCGTCAAGACTGTCCAAACCTTGTCACCTACTTGGAACTGTACTTCTCGCCTTTGCCTGTCAGTAGTGGACTTGAGATGAAGTCACTCGCCTTGCCATGCAGGCGCGTCAAGTCCGGCACAGGCGCCAGGTCAATTGGTGCGTGAGGAACAAAACCATAGACGACATGAAATGGCGTGAACCCTGTACTCCTGTTCACGGAACTATTGTAGGCGAATTCGGCTTGGTGAAGCTTCATTGCCCACCCCTTGGCTTTTTTGGCAGCTAGGCACCTAAGGAGATTACCCAAAGAATGGTTGATGACCTTGGTTTGTCTATCCGATTAGGGGTGATGGACGGTACTGAAGGCGAGTGAGGTGTTCGCCATTCGCCATAGAGTCCTCCAGAAATGGTTGACAAATCAAACATCTCTATCTGATATGATGCTAGACGGTAAGCCATGTAGCTTATAAACTTCCTTGAAGTAGAGACCTGCAACATGGATGGCGTCTGTAGCCTTCTTACAACCGATGAAGTGTGCCATCTGGAAAAGTGGTTAACAACAACAAAGATGGAGTCAACCCCGCTAACAATCCTCAGTAAGCCTAACACAAAATCTATACTAATGTCTGTCCATGGCTGACTTGGTACTGGCAACGGCATGTAGAGTCTAGCATTTGTCACCCTGCCCTTAGAAATTTGACAAACACGACAACGCTTGACGTACCTCTTAACTTCTCAGCGAAATGTTGGCTAGCCGTAGTTGGTGGTAATGAGCTTGAGCGTCTTGTCTCTGCCAACATGCCCTGCGGCTTGCTTCTCTTTGATGATCTTCATTCTCCAACTTGAGTTCAGGACACACAACTGGTTCCCCTGAACAAAAATGTGTCATGAATGGAGTACTCGGGAACTGAACCTGACTGTGCATCATACCAAATGTTGCCAAAAGTGGGATCTTCTTGATACAATCCTGCCATCTACTCAAACCCTGTGATTTCCACTCTGCTTCGCATCAAGAGCAGGTCGCCCTTGCTTAGTGCGTCTGCTTCCATGTTCAGCACACTGGATTTGTGTTTAGTGATGAAGTGAAAAAGTTGCAAGTTGCTGGCCCACTTGGCATGTCTATCCGAGAGCTTGTATTGACTGTTAATATACTTGAGGGCAACATTATCAGAATACAAGATGAACTTCCGACTGGCTAAGTATGATTTCCAATGCCTTAATGCTCTCACTAAGGCATAGAACTCTAAGTCATATGTTGAGTAATTTAGCTTACTTCCGTTGAGCTTCTCATTGAAGTAGGCAATTGGCCTTCCATCTTGACTGAGCACATCTCCTATCCCAATCTTTAAAGCATTGGTATGCAGCTCAAACGTCTTCTGAAAGTCGAGAAGCGCCAACACTGGAGTTGTTACCAACCTCTCTTTTATTTGGTGAAAGGCGTCTGCTACCTGTGGCGTCCACACGAAGGACCCTCTCTTCAAACAATCAGTGATTGGCGCCACAATTGAGCTGAAGCCGGTAACGAAGTGTCTGTAGAATGATGCCAACCCATGGACACTACGTGCCTCGCCAATTGTCTCCGATTGTGGCTAGTCACGGATGGCTTCAATCTTCCCTTCATCAGCGGATATACCGTCCTTGGATACAATGAACCCAAGAAAGGTCACCCTTTCCCTCATAAACTCACATTCCTTTAGTGATGCGAACAAATTATGAGTCCTCAAAGTTTGAAGAACCTCTCTCAAATGATCAATGTGCTCAATACAGCCACAGCAATAGATCAAAATGTCATCAAAATAAACAACGATGAACTTACCAATAAAAGGGTGTAATACATGGTTCATAAATCTCATGAAAGTGCTAGGCGTGTTGGACAGTCCAAACGGCATAACCAACCACTCATAAAGACCCTCCCTTATTTTGAAACCTGTCTTCCATTCATCATCGGGTGAGATTTAGATTTGGTGGTTGCCACTCTTGAGATCCTGCTTCGTAAATTCTTTGGTGCATTGTAGCTTATCCAGTAAGTCATCCAAACTCGGAATGGGAAAGCGGTAACATACCATGATCTTGTTTATGGCTCTGCTATCCACACACATTCTCCAACTTCCATCTTTCTTTGGCATCAGTAAGGCTGGGATGGTGCAAGGGCTCAAACTCTCTCTGATGAACCCTTTGACGAGAAGCTCTTCTACTTGGCCTCTCAGCTCCTCGTGCTCGATTGGACTTATGCAGTAATGAGGCCTGTTTGGTAAAGAGATGCCAGGAACCAGATCAATTCTGTGCTGAACATCTCTTAAAGGAAGCAGTGTGGCTGGAAGCTCTTTCAGGAATACATCAGCTTATTCCTCCAATATTGCCGTGACCTCACTTGGTAACTCTTTGGGGATAACAATGCTTTCCTTTCCAATAAAAATGAACACAACTTTGGTCTCGCCAACTTCTTTGGCGAACATGGTGCGGCCCTGTATGTTGGGATGTTGAGTTTTGAGAATCTTTGGCTTCTCTTCTTTCTTAGGCAGCAATACGGTCATTGTTCCCTTAAAGACGAAGCTGTACATGTTCTTTATTCCATCATGAATTGCACCTCTGTCATATTGCCAAGGGCATCCCAAGGGAAAGAGGCAGGCGTCCATGGTAACGACGTCACACCAAACTCCCTCCTTATACTTAGCCCCAATTGAGAAGTCCACAAAACAATGTTTAGAAATCGTCATCTAGTTCCCTTTCTTCAACTATGAAAGCTTATAAGGATGGGGATGTGCCTTTGTCTTTAACCCGGGCTTGGCTGCTACTTCTTCTGAGATCACATTCTCACAGCTGCCAGAATCAATAACTAGGCAGCAAACCCTACCACTAATTGAACAGGTGGTTTGGAATATGCTGTTTCTTAGCACACTGTCTCCTTGCTCTTCCCTAGGCGTGAAGCAGACACGCCTCACGACTAGCAAATCCCCTCATCACCTTCTATTGTATCCTCCCCCTGATCTGCCAACTCTTCTTGGCCATTCTCATCAATGGCCTCCTCCTCTTCTTTCCTTGGTTCATCAATGAAAAGAGCCTGACTCGGTTTGTCACTTTTCCGATAGTCAGTGGCACGGTGACCCATTTTTCCACACGTAAAGCAACGTGTTCTTGATGAACCCGCTGCATCTTGATTCAGCTGCCTCTCGGTGTTGGCGGGTGGTGGTTTGTTCGGTGCATTTTGACTTAGCGGTGCTCCATTCCAATCTCTCCCTCTAACTTGTGTATTCCAGGTTCTACCGACTGGGCGGCGCCTTTGCTGCCATTCCACATTCACAGCTCTCTGAGCTGCTTCGGAGACGATTCAAATATCGAACATGTTGAGCACGTCCTGAATGGATTCTCTCAGTCCACTAATATAATGATCCGCCAGCTGCTCTCCTGATTCCACCAAATCAATTCTGGCGACTAAAGAATGAAACTTTGTCGTGTACTCCTCCACAGATCTGGAGCCTTGGCATAGGCCCTAAAGGCACTGGTACATCATTCGGGCATGGTTATGAGGCAAGAAGGAACCTCTCAAGTGCTTCTTCATCTTCTCGTAAGACTCAATCTTGGATTTTCCTTGCCGAAGCCGGATGTGGTTCAATTGGTGCCACCAGGTGGCTGCGTTACCCTGAAGGCGAGTAGCAACAAGCGATGCCTGTTTCCTCTCAGGGATTTCCCTAAACTCTAGGATCTCCTCGATGGCAACAAGCTAATCAAGGAATTCTTCTGGACGTCCTCCTTCATTGAACTCCGGGATCTCAATCCGAAGGCCGGATTCCCACCTCTGAACATCACAGTCGTTGAAATCGCCAACATTGCGCTGATGGTGTCTCAACCTCCACTTCGATAACTCTTCTTCTTGAAATTGGCTCGGGAATCGTTCATCCATTTCTTCACCCATTGCGCCCATTGAAAATGGGCATTGGGGTCGAACTCTTGGTGGAAGATTGAGATTTGCCCCGAGTTGAATCAAGCAGTGCTCAATTAGCTGAAATTTCTCTTCCCATTCCTCAAATCTCCTCTCGTGCTGTTGATGTTGGTCGTGGTTAGTAACCTCTTCAACGGCGGCATTCCTTTGACGTCTTGAGGCCATCTCAGAAATCGTTCTGAGCTCTGATACCAACTGATGCAACGCGTGAATGGGATAATGGAGTACGGGAAGGTTCAATGGTCTTCCCTTTAAATTTTATTAATTTAATAAAAAAAATAACATAGAGGGGATAGACTCATTTCTCACAACTTGAGAAATCAAGAATACCAGGAAATTGTACTTTTAAAATCTAAATTGGCTAACCCTAACACTAAGCACCCTCTCTTTATATAGAGGAAGACCAAGGAGATTTGAATTCAAATTTGAATTCAAATTTACAATAATTAAGGAAACAAATAAAATAAAATCAACAATTAAAGGAACTGAACAAATTTGTTAAGAATCGGCTAAAATCGCAAAAATCTCGACTGGGATCGCGCAAGTTAGAGCCATGTTGATCTTGGCATCACGCCAAGTGTCCCTCTCGCCAACACTTTCATCTCACCTATCCTCGACTGGTAGCATCATCTTGGCTGGCTGCATTAAATGGCAGACAAGGCCCAAGTCAGACTGATTATTATGACGTTCAAAAGTTTCACAAGGAATGGCAATGGGACTTGGACAAGCTAAGCGTAGTTGTTTCATTTGATGTACTTAAAAAGATTATCGCCATTTCAATCGCCAACTAATTTTGCTGGGGTTCACAACCATAAGGTACTTCATTATGAAAACTGCTATCTAGCTAGCTCCTGGCATGGATTGAAAAGATAGGAAATCGTGGAAATACAAATGGATCTGAAGGCTTTACATACTTTTGAAAGTCCAATTATTCATGAGAGTGCTCCTCTATGATGGCATAACATCAAATGACAATCTTGACAAAAGTGGAAAAAGCATCGAGACTAACTGCAAGAAATGTTCAATGGGGAAAGTGGTTTGGATAAATTGTTTGACATGCCAATAAATGAAAGTCAGGGGACTAGGTGTCAAGATTAATTGTAAAAGGTGTTCGATGGGGAGAGAGGATTTGGACCACTTGTTTTGAGATGTCCAGAATTATGCTGGAGAAAAGAAATATAGTACGTTAAGGATGTCATGGATAAATCTAAATTAGAGTTGCTTAAGAGGAAAAGTAGCCGGGACAATAATAGAAGAATGGAGTACAATGAGGAAGTTAGGGTTAGATCTAAAAGGGTTATTAGGGTGGCTTTAGAGGGAGAGTAGCCAGGACAATAACAACAATCTAACTAAAAGCATCTTTATGCTATGGTGGATCTGGAAAGTAAAGAGCAAAAGGTTATTCAGAGGAACCATGGATTCACGTAAAGACTTGGATTAAAAGCAAAGTTTACTATCGAGAGTGGAAAAGCAAAGCTGAACTCCCATATGAAGATGGCAGAACAGAATAAATCAGGTAAGAGCTTCTGAATTTGGGTCCAATGGCAAAACCATCTTGGTTTTCCTCAAATTCTTTTTAAATTGACATTGGTGCACAATATACACATGATCACCACAATAATGACATCTTATAAAGTTCGTTAGTAGTGAGGAGGCTCAAATTTTTTTTCTTTTGAACATTTCCATTATAGTTGATTCCCTCTTTATTGTAAATGGACCTTTGAAATTTTTTTCAAGTGTCTTTTGTCCCATGAAAAACAGACTTTAAATTTATGTTCTTTTACTTGTTCTTTAAAAAACGTATTTTCTTTTAGCAATAATTCATCTTCCTTGGATTCTTCATTTTTATTTTCATTTGAAAGGAGTTTTTTTTTTTTTTTTTATAAATATTTGGCAAGAATTGTTTTTCAGTAATTAATGTTTCAACTTGATCATTTAATGGATCTATTTTTGTTTTCAGAGATTCATTTGATGCTTATGCACTAAACATTGTTTTGGCCCTTTTTGTAGCTCCTTTCTAATTGAAGAGTATTTAGTTTTCAATTTTTCGAATTCACCATATAAACCCATGAAAACAAACCATGAATGCATTATTAGAAAAATCATTTACCTCATCTTCTTCAAGTTCTTCTTCCTCATATTCAATGGCCATGAAACAAGGATTCACTTGCTCCTCTTCGCTTATATCGAGGATTCTTCATCCGTCTTTCTTTCAAATGTGGCTTCTAGTTTATCCCAAGTCTCCTTTGCGGTCTTGCAACCCTTAACATAATTAACACATTGGGAGTAATAGCACAAAGTAAGTGGAAGTGAGCCCTTGCATTTTCCTCAAGCTTTGTCTTATTGTATTGGACAAGCCCACTTTATAGTTTCTCAACAATTCATTTCCTTTTTTCGTTGAAGAAACAAAGTCACCATTTTTAGTAATTAGCCACAAGTCATGATCAAATAGATGTAATGAAAAGTCTCATGCTAAGTTTTCAATAGCAAAAGCTTTTACCATCGAAAATTGGAGGCTTGTCGATCAATTGGCCCTTAGCCATAATGGGTGCACATGTTTCCATAAGAAGAGGTCTAGCTCTGATACCAATTGAAGTCCCAAAGAGCAACCTAAAGAGGGGGGGGGGGGGGGGGGGGGGGTGAATTATGTTCTTTTGCTATACATTAGAAACCTCAAACTATAAAAGCCAAAAACTAAAATGGAAGACAAATAATATGTGCAAGAAATAAAGTAAAGGGAGAAAAGAAGAATGCACCACAATTTTTATATTGGTGTTGGTCCACTCCCCAAGTGACTAGTCTTTGTCACTTGAGCCTTTTATTAAGCTTGATGATCCTTTTAAAACTTAAGCTTAGGATCTAACCTTCTATAATCGGTCCTTTTGTATGTACGCTCAATACCAACCTTTTACAACCGTTACTTTTGTAATAGTAGGCTTAGGATCCAACTTTTTACAATTGATCCTTTTGTAACATAGGCTCAGGATCCAACCTTTACAAGAAAACAAGTTTAAACAATAAAATTCTCACTCTTTCAAGAGTGATTTGGCAATAAATCAAGCTTAGAAAAAGCTAAGGATATGCCAATTAAGCTAAATACTCAATAACAATGAGAATTATAGTGATGTTGAAGAAAACTTCAAGAGAAACAATAGATTAAAAGGTTAAAGCACAAGAGGAAAACAAGAACTTTTGATCAATGAAAGCTCAGAGAGCTGGTTGAATATATCAAAGCATTTAAGCCCTATTTATACGCCAAAGAAGTCCTTAGAGCTGTTGGAGAGTTTTAGAAGAAATAGGAAAGAAATTGGATTTAAAAAAGGAGCCATTTGGACTTGTCGTAAAGCTGTGTGTCGACACACAGACCCTTGTGTCAACACACAACCTCTATGTGTCATCACACAACAGCCAAGAATGCGACTAAGGCGATAATGGATATTGAAAGAGTGGATGTTGTAATAGTCAAGACGAGTCTCTTGAGCTATACCTTGCAGCCTCAAGCTCAAGCTTGGTTCAGCGGCTAAAAGACAACATATCTAGCTTGAGCTTATAGCCTCGAGATTGACCACATATAGACAACTTGAGTAACAACCGAAGGTTGATACCCGAGCTTGAGCTTGTAGCCTTAAACTTTGCCAAGGATGAATAACTGAAGCTCTAGTTTAGTAGGGTATTGGGAGCTTATCTCGAGTTAAAACGTTGTCACAATGACTCAAGATACAACAAAAGTTGAATAAAATGGAAGCACCATGCCCTCGAATTTCAATAGTATTCATTGTTTCTCGTGATGGGGTTAAATGTATGGTGCTTCTAGGGGAGCTAATGGTGGCGATTATGGTTGGACTAATGGTGTTTTGTGGATGATGAGAAAAGTTGGTGTTGGTGGCTGAGGTAGAAGGGGTGTCATTGGTGGTGGAGGAACCAGGTCTAGGATCTTAACATCCTTAAGCTCCTCTTCATCATAGGTGAGCTCTTCATATATGGGCTCATCAAATATTGGCAGAGAAGAAAAGTTATGAACGTGTTCCTCATACATGCTAAATATGGTTTTCATAATAGCGATGGTTAGAAAATGGGTGTTGTTTGGTTTATAGTGGTGGACGCTAGGTGCAATGCATGGTGGTGCATAAGTTGTCTAGGGGCGACATAGTAGGTGACCCGCGGGGTGGGCAGTGTTGGAGGTGGGACATGGACACATGTGGCGGTTTGTGAAGCCAAAAAAGGCTATGGTGCGTGTCTTGATAATGATGGTAGCGTATTGAAGGGATTAGCCGGAAATGGAGGGAGATCAACGGTGGTCAAACTGGCCAGACCCTATCATTGCCTTGGCTTCCAACTTTTGGGTCCTCTTTTCTAGCAGCTTGAACTCTCCTTCAAGGTTAGAACTAGAACCGCGATTCACCTCCTTCATGGCACGACTCGAGAACATACCTCACTCTGATACCAACCGATGCAAATCACCTCGAGAATTCGCAACCTCGAACCTCGATGCGTGGTGGGGTAGTGTAGGGATAGGCCTCTAACAACCTATGTATAGGCAACTAACCTAGAATAGTTCTAGTATATTCTAAATACCCAAAAATATTATAACAAATAAATAAATAACAATGGAGACTGAAAACTTAGAAACTAATTATAAAACTAAAGAAAATCATCAAAGCCTAATTATTAGAACCCTAATTAAATCCTTTAATTAATGCAATTTGATTCGTGTCAAAAACGTCCAAAACGTAGCCCAACATCCCTGTCCTTTAGCGTCAGCTAGCAATAGCCTATCCAGTCGGCCCATTTTTTTGGGCCAATGCTAGCACCTCAGTTGAGGCATGCGTGGGCCTGCATCACTACCTACCCCGGCAAGCGTCTAGCCCCGCTCTTGCTTACATGGGCTTTCGCTCAGGCCCGCATCGCCAGCTCAGCCTGTTTTAGTGCCTAGACCTCCCAACTACCCTAGATCCAGTTTTTGCCATTCTTGGTCCATTTTTCCCTAGCCCTGGGTTCTATTTTCTCCTTTTCGTGTCTCAATCATGTTATCCGTCCCTATTTCCATCTTTTTGTAGGCAACTTATTAGAAATAATAAATACAGCTTAAATCCCATTTAAACCTAATTGTCCTATATTGATTTAAGACGATTAACCGGATTTGGTAAAATTTTGAATATACTCTAGTTGGATTAAGTTTCATGTAACTAAGAAGTTATATCATTTTGTGTACGATTTTATTTTACACTCGTACACCTGATGGATACAAGCAAATTCATATTTTGCAAAATTTTACTACTTTTCGTAAATTTAGATACACTTTTTTTTTTGAACCTATGAAATTCACTAGAACAATAAATAATATTATTATCCATTAAGATTCTAACACTTATATAAAATATTCCTTTCCGCTTGCTTCCCTCTAAAGATATTTCTTTCTTTACACGCAAACATTTCATTTCTTCACATTGTGGCCACCCTTATACGTTCATCATGCATTACCTATATCTTCTATCCTATTATTCAATCAAATATATCTTTCTCCATGCCAAATATGTCCTTTTTTTCCAACATAATGAACTATAACCTTAAAAAAACTGTCGCTTTCAAGGTGTTAATATGTGTGATTCTTATTGTCCGATTATCAGATGCTTCGGTTGTCTCCACAGGGGACTTCAACAAGGATTTCCTTATCGGATGGGCTCCTACGCATATAAATACATCTGTTGATGGAACAACAAGAAGCCTAAAACTTGATGAAAAATCAGGTAATCACACGGTATATAGCGTATGTCGTTCAAGTAATGTTTCGGAAAGAACTTCCATAGAAATGCATTTTAACTAGGAAGTGTTGGATTTGGAAAAAAAATCCATTGAACTTTTGGTGTCCGGACATATATTTTTCTGTGTTGTTCTTGTTTACATTTTAATGAACAAAAGCAAACCAACTATGTCGAATTTAGAAAATATTTAAAGATATAAATGAATAAAGGTAGCTCACAATTTAATTGAGATAATTTAATTGATAATGTGTCTGATTGGAACAAGTTAGGTTTATTATGCTTTCAAGCTTGGCTAGTAAATCTAAATGGAACCACATTTAAATCAAAGCTTAATGAATCAAGACTGCACTCTGTTAAGCACATTGGAGTCTCAAATGTAACAAGTACGGTTCAACACGAATCACTTATAGGCCAAATTTACCATAGCTAGAATTACCACATTTTCTCTAAGTTATTTCCACTTCATCAAGGAGCCAATTATCCTAGTTTAGAAAAATACTTGTAGTTCAGAAAACAAAATAGCTAGATTCTTTTTAAGGAAAATAGCTAGATTAGAACTCAAGAATTTGCATTGGGACATTTTACAAAACTAGGTGTCACATGAATTGACCCTTTTATTGTCTAACTTTGGTCATGATGCATATAATAATAGTTGAATCTAGATTTTTATTTCATTCGTAGTACGTTTTATTTCCTTGAATAATTTTTTCTTCTATTTTTCAAAAAGAGAAAAAAGATGAAGGCTCAAAAATAATTTTATCCTCTAATATGTCCAATTTACCAAATTCTCATTGTGTTTCAATAGGGATGACCCATTTTGCATTTATGATAGAATTATATTAATATAGATAAAAGGAGCTATGACATGTTAGCTCTTACCTTGTATGTCTTAGTCAAAGAAACTCCAGTATCTTATGAGAAAAAGTGAACTAAAAACAAAATATTTCAAGAATCATTTATAAAATCTAGTTTTTAGTTTCCCAAATTTTATGGATATCTATGATGTGCTATTTTGATGTTTTAAATTTTTTCACTCGGGTATTCGCATTGAAGTTTCAATGTATTATTATTTTATTACCCTATGTCGTTCATTCGAAAATGGTGAAGCGGATATAATCGTCATGACAATATATAGGCACCATTCATCAGAATTTGATATCGTTTGTTAGAAAATACTGAAATGAAACAAGAATTTCAAAATAGTATGAAGATTCCATCAAAATGTAGTGAACTTTCATTATAATCCACTTACAAACACTGATATGACTTATATCATGTACCATATCAATATTTTCTGGGAAGAGTTAGAAGGTTTTGACAAAAAAAAAAAAAAAGACTGGTTTTGTCTAATGTGCTTTAGGATGATTTAAGCCAAAAAGGAAATATTTATTTATTTATTTTTTGTTCTAGTATTTTGCATGTGAAATTCTTGGGTTGAAAAATTTTCAACCTTAGAGCTTTAGTATAGCTAGCAACCTTAAATTATGGTTTTCGCATAATTTATGTTACGATCTTCGAGTACAAATGTGGAGCATTTACTTGGTGTAAATCATCGAACTCATGCCAAAAAAGAAAGAAAGAGTGAAGTGAAAGAATGGAGTGCACACTTAGAGCAGTGGCCCTCTCGTATATTTATGGAATAATGAATGGGTTATACAAGATACATAGAGCAGGCCCAATGGGCTCAATACATATAATATTGAGACCTATACAATATAGTCTAACATCCCCCCTCAACCGAAGCAGGAGGTAAGCAAATGCGAAGGTTGGATCTAAATAAAAGAAAAAGAGCACGCGGAAGATTCTTCGTGAAGATATTGGCAATTTGCTGTGAGGAAGGAATATGAAGAACTCGAACAAGACCCAATTGAACGCGCTCACGAACAAAATGGATGTCAATCTTGATATGTTTAGTGCGAATATGCTGAACAGGGTTGGTAGACATGTACATGGTAGAAACATTGTCACAATAAACCAAAGTAGCTCGTGGTAGAAGAATAATTAGCTCACTGAGGAGAGACCGGAGCCACAATATTCGGCCACGGCATTGGAAACTGCACGGTACTCGGCCTCAGTACTTGAACGAGAGACGGTGGGCTGACGCTTAGAGGACCATGAGATAATGTTGCTTCCGAAGAAAACACAGAAACCTGAAGTAGAACGGCGTGTGTCTGGGCAACCAGCCCAATCAGCATCCGAATAAGCCACAAGTTGGTCCAAACGTGTTTGGGAGAGAGTCAAACCATGATCAATAGTGCCCTTGATATAGCGAAGGATGCGCTTAACATCCATCCAATGCGATGATCGTGGAGCATGCATAAACAAACACACCTGCTGAACTGCATAGGAAATATCAGGACAAGTAAAAGTGAGATATTGAAGGGCACCAACAATAGACCTGTATAAAGTGGGATCAGTCATAAGTTCACTGCCGTCCAAGGAAAGCTTGGACTTGGAATCTGTAGGTGTTGCAACAGGTTTGGAGGAGAGCATGTCGGCCCGGTCCAGGAGATCATGAGCATATTTAGATTGAGAGAGGAACAACCCTGAATATAAGTGAGATACCAAGATGCCGAGAAGTAATTGAGGCATCCCAAGTCAGTCATGTCAAATTCAGATTGAAGAGAGCAAAGGAGATCATGGAGGACCGCATGAGAAGAGGCCGTGAGATGGATATCATCAACATAAACCAGTAAAATAGCCATATCATGCCCACGACGTAAGACAAACAAAGAAGAATTTGACGTACAGCTGCGAAAACCCAACCCTTGTAAAAAGGTAGCAAAACGAGTGTACCAGGCACGAGGTGCCTGTTTGAGACCATAAACAGACTTACGAAGCTTACAAACATGATCAAGATACTGAGAACTGATGAAACCCAGCGGTTGCTTCATGTAGACCTCTTCATTAAGTGTACCATTAAGAAAGGCATTTTTGACATCGAGCTGATGAATAGGCCAGTGACGAGAGGCGGCAATAGTCAGAACAGTACGAACAATAGCAGGTTTAACAACGGGACTGAAAGTTTCACCGTAGTCAATGCCATATCGTTGGGTAAAACCCTGAGCAACCAACCGTGCTTTATAGCGTTCAATCTGACCTCTAGATGTTTGTTTAATATGGAAAACCCACTTGGAGCCAACAATATTACCATGAGGGGGTGGAAGAACAAGATCCCACGTGTTATTACGAATAAGGGCATTATATTTCTCAAGCATGGCATGCTTCCAATTATCATCAGTAAGGGCCTGCTTATAAGAAAAAGGTACCTCGGGCAAAGAGCTATGAGCAATCATAGAAGGCTTGAGAAGAGGCTTGACAATACCAGCACGAGCACGAGTCAGCATAGGAAGAATAGAGGAAGTACGGGGCGGCACAACGGTGGCGGGTGATGGGGCCGCAGGGGCGGCTGCAGTGACGGGGCCACAGGGGACCCCGGTGGAGCAAGGGGAGGTGTGGCGGCTGTTGCAGGTGTCGCCTCAGGAGGTGGCGGGTGCGGTGGAGTGAGGCCCGCCAATGGGGAAGACGCAAGCGGGGAAGAGAAAATTTGTTGAAGCCGGGTCATCGTATTTTGAGAGAGAGTGGCCAATCGTGCAAATGGAAAATCTGCTTCATCAAAAACAACATGCCTCGAAATAATAACTTTATGAGTAGAAAGATCCAGACATTTGTAACTCTTATGATTTGGTGGATAGCCCAAGAAGACACATAAAGTAGAGCGCGGAGCAAGTTTGTGAGAGGTGGTGGCACTCAGATTAGGATAGCAGGCACTACCAAAAACGCGAAGATGATCATAATTAACTTTCTGCTTATATAAACGTTGAAAATGGATCTTTTTCTTAATAAAGGTAGATGGTAGGCGATTAATAGTATGAACTGCAACAGAAACTGCTTCAACCCATAATTCCAAAGGCATACAGGCTTGAAATAAAAGGGAACGCATCATGTTACCAATAGTACGATGCATGCGTTCAGCTTCCCCATTCTGTTGGGAGGTGTGAGGGCAGGAAACCCTACTGAGAATGCCCCTTTGCAGAAAAAAACTATTAAAGTCACGGTTGATATATTCAGTGCCATTATCACATTGAAAATTCTTGATTTCCACGCCAAATTGATTCAACACAAGATTACGAAACAGAACAAACAGGTCAAAAACCTCAGATTTGGCATGCATAGGATAAATCCACACAAAATGAGAATAATCATCCAATAATAGCAAATAATACTTAAAACCACTGAAACTGATAACAGGTGATGTCCATACATCAGAATGAACAATATCGAAAGGACGCCAAGTACTGGTTACAGATGCTTGAAAGGATAAACGACTATGCTTACCTAGTTGGCAAGCATGACACAAACTGGACTCAGAAGAACTCGAACAAGATATAAATTTTTGTTTAACTAAAGTTGACAAGACTGGCTCCTCGGGGTGGCCAAGTCAACGATGCCAGAGAGATTGTGTGTGTTTGGAAGAAACTAGGGAAACATGTGGGGAGGATGCCACCGGTTGTCCAGGTTGACCAGGGCGACTGATTGAGTTTGGCTTGGGAACAGAGAAAAGAGGCCCCGAGCTAGCACAACGAAAAATGAGGGACATCATTTTAGCATTTTTAATGGAGAAACCACCCGAGTCAAATTCTAAAAGGCAAGAATTATCTTTACAGAATTGACGAACAGAGATTAAATTAGTGGAAAGGCCAGGAACATAGAAAACGTTATGCAAATTGAAATGACCAACAGGTGTAATAAGAGAACCAGATCCAATCCCAGCAATCGATAAACAAGCGCCATTACCAACTAATATTTTATCATAGCCATGATAAGGATGAAGAGACGTTAGCAAACTGGGGTTATTAGTCATATGAGACGATGCACCACTATCCATTATCCAAAGAGAATCAACTATAGGAGTAGAATCAGTAGTAAGAGATTGAAAAATAGTTTGAGGAGATGCAAATCCTGAAGAGAAATTAGATCCAGTGGCATAAGTATTAATTGCAGGATGAAAAAGTAGTGGATATAACATATGCTCACCATAAATCGGAGAAATGAAGAAAGGTAGCCCGGGTTGTGAAATAGAACCAATCATTGGGTTGAGCATAATTACGCTGATACGGCAAGTCCTCTTCCGAAGAATGCCGAAGATTCTTCACGAAGAGAGGACAGAGAGGACAGGGGTGGCGATGGTGGCGGGCGTTGGTGACGTTGGGCGCAGAGAGGACAGGGGTGACGTTGGGCATTGGTGTCGAATATTGGAGGTACCAGGAGAGAGGACAGGGGTGGCGGCGGGCGTTGGAGACGTTGGGCGCAGCGCGAGGGAGGAGCCCCGGGAGAGAGGATAGGGGTGGCGGCGGCGAGCTGTTAGGGGTGGCGGCAAGCTCACGGGCTGAGGTTAGGGTTAGGGTTAGTGGTGGTGGCGGCGGGCAGTTCACAGGCCCTTTTTTGTTTTTTTTTTTTTTTGAAAGAAAAGAACGAAAATTGAAACGGAGGCTAGAGTTTGCCTTTACGAGAGGGCTCGAGAGAGCTCTGATACCATGAAAGAATGGAGTGCACACTTAGAGCAGTGGCCCTCTTGTATATTTATAGAATAATGAATGGGCTATACAAGATACATAGATCAAGCCCAATGGGCTCAATACATACAATATTGAGACCTGTATAATATAGTCTAACATGAAGGTCAAGTGTTCTTAAATTGCATCTTCTCTTATCTATTCTTTCTTATCTCACCTCTATGTTTATATAGTCTATCTAATTAAATACTCCAAGTCGTGCCTTTTTTTTTTTTTTTTAATATTTGAATGTTACAGAACATCCACTAACTAGATTCTTGCGTAAGGTATCAAGGTAAAAAAATTTTCAAACCCATGGTAGATGGCACATATTAAAATGTTATGACAACTTAATAATAATTCTTAAAATATTAAGATACTAAGGTCTTATCCGGCACATGAAATTAGAGCCAGGAATTACAGCTGGGATTGGAGTTGAGGCCTAGAATTCCAACTATTTCTTTGTTGGTCCACCTGAAACAGCCTCTCTTCATGGTAGCCCCCTGAAGGGGGAAGGCTGCGTACATCTACCCCCAGACCCTGCTTTTGCGGGAGCCCTTAGAGGCACTGGGTTTGTTATTCTTGTTGTTGTTGTTGTTGGTCCACCTGCTAAATTTGGAATAATACATTACATTACATTACAGTCCCAGTGCCTCGCAGCTCCTGCAAAAAGCAGGGTCTGGGAGGGGTGGATGTACGCAGCCTTACATCTTCCCAGTGCTAAATTTGGAATAATGATTCCTGCAAATTCCATAGAATTAGGTTATTATACATTATAATTCCTTGAGATGAGGGGAATTAATTATAGTTTCATATTAACTCGACAACAGCAACAACACAACCCAGTGCCTCAAAAAAGTTGGCAGGGTCTGGATAGGATAAGATGTACGCAATCTTACCTCTATACGGTGTTACCCTATAAAGAGGTTGTTTCTGAAGTAATTCCATATTAACTCTGCTATCCATAATGATCCAACTCAACTACCCTAAAATCCGAGATGATTTAAGACCAAAGCACAACTACTCTAAACTAAAATTGATTTGAAACTCAAAATGACCATACTTGAGTGGCTCGAATCAGAATTGATTTGACCACAATTTAACTCAAAGATGTGAATACACAAGCTCATAGACTCAAAATCCGAGATGCCTTAAACTTGAAATGACCCTACCTGACTCGGATCTGATTTGAATGGCACCCTGTTGAGCTGAACTAGGGCTCAAGATAACCTAACCTAATCGACTTGAAACCAAGAGATGACTAAAACTAAACATGATGTGACATGACTCTTTCTGATCTAAATTTGTCACAGACAACCAACACGGAACTGGAAATGTAAACTTGATTGACCTGAAACGAAGAGACTCGATTGCTAACTTATCCAACCAAACTCAGATCAGAACCATGCTAACCTGATTAGAACAAACCCATCTAATTAGCCCAAGATCCCATATGACTTTAGCATGATATGATTTGACCAAAATAAAATCCGACCTGAGATGATCCGGGACTCAAAATAACCCGAATCTGAAAATCTGAAATGATCCAATGATCAAAGTGATAGGAAAAAGTAACGTGTACAATGAAAATACTGCGAAAATATAGCTGAAATACAGCGTACAATACAGCGGAAAAATACAGCGAAAATACTTCCGAAAATTACAGTTAAAAACAGTAAAAATAACATGCAAATTACTGTAAATTAAACAGCATGAATTAAATTGAAAATCAATCAAAAATTCAGCGCTAAACCTCCGTATAATGCAGTAAAAAGTCCAGCAATTTTGTAGTGGAAAGACGTAGCCAAATATATGAACACAACAATCAAATAATACCGAAAGAGGAAAAGTAGATTAGATTGATAAAATACTGAAGATACAGTGCCGTGGGAGACACCACTGTCCTAAAAAATGATTTCGCCACTGCTCCGGTGCAAACAACAGTATCGGCGGCTGTCCTCCAGGATTAACACGGTCCGACTCTTAACGTGCACTCCTTAATCGTCGGGTAGGAGAAAACGAGAACTTTGCCCGGCATCACAAAGAGGAAAATGACGAGAACAGGGAAGAGAAGAGGACTGGAATAATTAGATGATGTTTGAACTGTTGTATATTTTATGATCTTTCCAAGCCAATACTCCTATTTATGCTAATGCAAAATGCAAAATGCAAATAGGTTTAATTTCTGCAGTTCATTGCATCTTCAACAGCCAAAAACATATTTGCAGTAATGGTGGGGTTAACAGCTATATTTTGGTTAATTGCAGCAGTAATTAGCACTGCAACGGTAAAATGTTTAATGCAGCGAGCATATTTTCCGCAAAATAAATATACCCGTTAACAAAAAGATCACCCACACCCGAGCACGGCGCGGCAGGCGGCGCGCGCGCGCATGTGGTTCCCACCATTCCTTCACCCAAGACTTAATATAAATTAGTTGGGGGAATATACCGTTGTAACCCAACCACACCTCCTTAACTTGTCAATGTGGGATAGAGGATTTTTATTTTTGTATTCACAATGTGGGATGTAACTTTCCTACAAAATTTAGGTTTAGCATTTATCATTTTTCCAACACAAAGTCCGACCTCAGTTGACCCGAGATCGTGAATGATATAAATCGATTGACCCAAAACTAGACACGATTAGTTATTTGTTTTGGGATGATGTAGACACGATTAGTTATAGAATTATAATTCCCACTTTTAATTTTTTGGGGTCAATCAAATAATGGAATTTCAATTCCACCATAGTTCCAATTCCATTACAATTAAAATTGAAATCGCAAATCCACAGTGTAATTTCAATTCTATGCATCAAACAAAATCTATTTTGTAAGCTTTACCTCATAAAGAAAGACTGAAGGTATAGAATGCAGAATCAAGGGCTAACATATTAACTGACATTCTCTGTGACAGGTGCTGCTTTTGCATCCAGCAAAATGTATTTATTTGGACAAATAGACATGCAAATCAAGCTTATACCTGGTTGTTCTGCTGGTACCGTTTTGGCTTATTATGTGAGTACCGATCCATATGTTATTTCATTCTTGTCAATTGTTTTAGTTCTTTACTAAAAATAGATAGTATTGTATATTGGTTTTCTACTCAATTATTTTCTCTTTGGAAAATGTTAATAAACATTAAACATAAATAACGCATGCCACTGGGATTGACAATGGGACAATGTAGATAAGGGGCCTTCCCCTATATGTGTATCCACGATATATACTACTTATCATGAGCTCTACATTGAGATCATGTCTGCCTGATACCGACGTACCGTATTGACCGGCGGGTATAAGTGGTCTTCATTCCTTAACTCTTTAAAGATGGTAATACCCTTTCGATTATCAGTAGAGGCTCGTGAAGTAGCCCTCCTTCTTTACAAAAAAAGTGGATACAATATAAGGCCCTAAATATTGTATGATTAGTCGACAAGGTCGATGAAAAGGGCCTTGCTATTTATTGCTGTTGTGAAAATGCATCAAAGATAGTATCTGATCTCCATGCGATGCGACATTCTGTTCCTTAGTCTGACCAGTTGCGAGTATTGGCGTGTTGGGGGGTTGAGACGCATTAGTAGAAGTCATCTTTTCTTTCGGCTCTGTGAGGAATCGAGAAATGGAAGTCATAAAAAAGAGATCTTTCTCTTCGCACCTCAGATCAAGAGGAAGGGGGAGTGTGGCATTTCCGGTTTGTCAACATGGTTGAAGGGTTCAAACCTATTCCAGTGCCTACTCCATTTTTTACTAGTAGCTAAGGGGTACCTATTATTCACCCACACATATCCACTCTATACTTAATCCATTGTGGGTATCCCACGGATCAATAGTTTCCTCTCACATGCTTACTGTACACGGTATGGGGTAGGTATAATGGGTGCATGGCACAAGTGCAGCTAGTATGAGGTACGTGATGCACACGAATAGGACAATAGAGATAAAAGTTAATATCATATCCACCTTATAATTATGGCAGTGTTGCCATGTCTATCCGTTTTGTACTTCCGACCTACGACTTACACCTGTACTTAGCCTAAAAGGAGCGTGTATCCATGAGTCAACATCACGGGTTTTACTAGCCCTATTGTTGTTCCTACATGCGACATCATCACTAATGCTAAAATATATTAATTCTAAGAATAGGAAATGTCAATAGAACTAATTTAGACCTCTTAAGATAGCTTAGTGTCACCCTCCATCTATTTTCTATAATAATTTATGTAATTTTTTGTATTTTTTTTTTCGTTTCCATTACATGATGTATTTTTGTTCTAGAATGTACTTAGGAAAAATCCATGAGCAAGAAGTGTATGGGGGAAGGGAGCCGTGTGCCCATCCACCCCAACCCCTTTGCCTTGCTCTACAAGCTTTTTGACTTTTGTTGTATGCATTTAATGCACCTCACCTAACCCAAGAAGCCCTTGGAGTGCAAGTCAAGGACTAGGGAGCACAAGTACATTCCCTATGTGTTTTTGTCTATAAATACAAGTTTGAATGAATGACAAGCCATCCAATTTCAAATCAAAACACTTCACTCTCTCTAGCATTTTTCCCTCTCTCTCTCTACCGTGCCTACTACTACTCTTTCTTTCCTTTGCATAATTTTCCAATTTTAAACCAAGGCATTATACTTTGGGTTGGGGTTTGCCTTACTTTGATGAGGGACTTTCGGGGTGAAGTCAAATGGCATCACTGTTTTGACATAGTGAACATGTCATTTCGTGACAATCTGGTATCAAAGCCTATTACAGTTTAGCTGGGATTAACGCAATGGAAGAGGGGAATGTTAGCACTTCTCGTGTGGGGGAGGAGAGCCGAGGGAGATCGGAGACTCGTGCCCAGAAGTCCAACAAAAACAATGACCCGTCCGTGTCAAGGGACGCCCTTGCGGGGTTGGAGGCACGAATTGCTAGGCTGGAGTTGGCAATGGGGGATTGCCATGAGAAGTTGGATACCGTAGCATCCATGGAGGATGGTGTAGCGGAGCTTGAAGACAAGGCCCTTTCATCCATCAACATTGTCAAGGCCGAGTTGGAGGATCAACTCGAGAAGATGGCCTCGACCTTGTTCTCGTTCAGGGAGGACCTGGACACCATGAAGGCCTATGTGACAATGTGCAAGGTCGCATATTCAGGAGGTGCTAGTGCAAGCGCCAGTGCGGTACCTCGAGTGCGGGTGCCGGACCCTCTGGTGTTCGGGGGAAAACGTAATGCCAAAGTTGTGGACAACTTCTTGTGGAGTTTGGAGAGATACTTCGAGGCCCTTGACATTGACGAAGATGCAACCAAAATCAGCACCGCCACGTTGTATCTGGGGGAGAATGCAGCATTATGGTGGAGGAGGCGTCATGGGGACATAGCCTGTGGGGTGTGCACCCTTGACACATGGGGAGATTTTATTCTGGAGTTCAAGAAGAAATTTTTCCCAAAAAATGCCGAAAGCCTAGCCTTGAAGAAACTCTGAGGATTGAAGCAAACCGGTTCCATTAGAGAGTATGTGTCGGAGTTCCAATCACTCATGCTTGAGGTAACGGATCTACCTGAGACCCTACGTTTGTTTTACTTTTTGGACGGATTACAATCATTGGCCGAAGTATAACTCAAGAGGAGGGGAGTCCAAGACCTTGCCTCCGCCATCTCCGATACCGAGAACCTTGTGAAGTTCAAAAAGGACTTCACCAAGAAGAAGGACCACAAGAACAACAAAGGGAAAGGTGGGGGAGAGAAGCCTCACAAGCCCTTTCATCATAAGGACAAGGGGAGGCAAAATGAAGGCAAGTATGACAAGCCCAAGTGCATCGAGTGTTTCTTGTGTGGGGGCCCTCATTATGTTTGGGAGTGCCCTCAACGCAAGGCACTCAATGCCATTGTAGCCGCAAAAGAGCAGGAGTCCGAAGGCACAAACATGGGATCGATGCGCTTCTTGGAAGCAGCCCAGAAGGCATGGGGGTCAGGCCAAGACAGGTGAAGCCGCGCGCTTGACAACGCCCTTGGTGTGCAGGTACCGGGCACCATGACGCTGGGGTGTGTAGAGGACCAGACCAGGACACGGGCCCTGGGGACTAGGGCGCAGACGTGCGCAGGGGACCCGATGCAGGCCCAGCCGCAGCAGACAGTGTCACAGGGTACCCCAGAGGTTCGGGAGGAGGTCCCAACTAGCAGGACCGATGCCTTGGAGGGCCTTCCAAGCCCAAACGATGCCCAAGGGGGTGCTCAAGGTGGGGCACCTAAGACGCTTCAGAGGAAGGGGTTGATGTTCGTGTACGCACGGGTTAATGGGTGTGATGTCAAGACACTTGTTGACACGGGCACCACCCACAACTTCATTTCTAGGCCCGAAGCAGAAAAACTGAACTGGACTTTGCCAAAGAAGCTGGTTGGATGAAGACTGTGAATGCCTAGTCCAAGCCCATCCATGGGATCGCTAGGGGAGTGCCCATTCAATTAGGGGATTGGAAGGACGTGGTGGACCTTACCATGGTGACAATGGATGATTTCAAGATGGTCCTTGGGATGGAGTTCCTTGATTCGGTGAAGCCTCTATCCTTCCCTAAGGACAATGTCATGGAGAGAACCCAAGACCGTGAGTCCTATGCCATTCTGTTATTGAGGAAGAAGGTCGAAGCCAAGCTTCTTTCCGCAGTTCAATTCAAGAAGGGGGTACGTAGGAAGCATGTGACATACATTGCCGCTTTAAAAGGGGAAGAGGATATCGTGTGTGGAGAGGTGCCCGAAGAAGTGTGCAAGGTATTAGAAGACTTATGTGATGTCATGCTGCCCGAACTGCCTAAGAAACTTCCACCGAGAAGGGAAGTTGATGATCATATTGAACTTGAGCCGGGCTCAAGGCCACCCACCATGGCACCGTACCGCATGGCCCCTCTGGAGTTGGAAGAGTTGCGAAGACAACTCAAGGACCTCTTGGACGCCGGATTCATAAGGCCCTCAAAGGCTCCTTATGGTGCCCCTATTTTGTTTCAAAAGAAGCATGATGGGTCTTTAAGGATGTGCATAGACTACTGCGCTCTCAACAAGGTAACCGTGAAGAACAAGTATCCCATCCCTCTCATTGCTTATTTATTTGATAGACTTGGGAGGGCCCGTTACTTCACGAAGCTCGATCTAAGGTCGGGATATTGGCAAGTGAGATTTGCAGCTGGAGATGAGCCAAAGACCACCTGCGTGACACACTATGGGGCCTATGAGTTCCTAGTGATGCCATTCGGGTTGACGAATGCTCCTACAATTTTTTGCACTTTGATGAACGAAGTCCTGAAGCCTTTCCTTGACCGGTTTGTGGTTGTTTACCTTGATGACATCGTTATCTATAGCGAGTCCTTGGAAGAGCACATTGAGCACTTGAAGGAGGTTTTTCCGAGCGCTAATAGAGAACCAATGTATGTCAAGAAGGAGAAATGTTCTTTTGCACAAGAGGATGTTTCTTTCCTTGGCCATCGTATAGGCCAAGGGAGGATTCACATGGATCTAGCCAAGATTCGAGCCATTGACGAGTGGGAGCCTCCACGGGGAGTTAGTGAAGTACGGTCCTTTTTGGGCCTAGTCAGCTACTATAGAAGGTTCATCATGGGGTATTCGGCCAGAGCCACACCTCTGACCGAATTATTAAAGAAGAAGACCTCTTGGCATTGGGATGAAAAGTTCCAAGAAGCTTTTGAAAAGTTGAAGAAGGCAGTGACGGAAGAGCCGGTCCTACGCTTGCCCAACTTTGAGCTTCCTTTTGAAGTTAACACAGATGCCTCCGATTATCCTATTGGGGGTGTGCTTATGCAAGAGAAGCATCCCATTTCCTTCGAGTGTCGAAAGCTGAATGACACCGAGAAGCGATATCCTACGCATGACAAGGAGATGACAGCCATTGTTCATTGCCTAAGGGTTTGGCGTCATTACTTGCTCGGGTCAAGATTCATCATCAAGATGGACAAAGTTGCCACATGCTATTTTCAGAATCAAAAGAAGTTGAGCCCGAAACAAGCACGGTGGCAAGACTTTTTGGCCGAGTTTGATTATGGGATGGAGTACAAGCTGGGCAAGACCAATGTCGTGGCCAATGCACTTAGCCTCAAGGGCGTGCTCGCCCATGTTACTGTCGCGCATGGGACAGTCCGGGACAGGGTCCGAGAGGGCATGACACGGGACAACCTAGCTCAGAACCTGTTGAAGCTCGCTGCCGAAGGCAAGACCTGAAGATTTTGGGTTGATGAGGGACTCTTGTACACGATGGGCAACAGGCTTTTTGTTTCGAGATGGGATAATTTGAGGCATGACCTTCTCAAAGAATGTCATGACTCACATTAGGCCGGACATTCGGGGATGGAAAGGACCGTGGCACTAGTGGTGGCCAGGGGCCGGGCCGCGCCGGGCCGGAGGGGTTCCAGGGCCTGGCCCGCTTTTTTTATAGAAATTAAAAAAAAATTTAAATAATACAAAATCGTTTTGTACTAAAATTATTGTAATTCATTGATAAATAATATGAGATACAAATACATTTTTTTTCAAGCACTAATAATGCCAAATATACATGTTCAAAAAAATTAATACTAAATATATGTAATAAAATAAAATATACAATAAGTAATGGTAAATATCTTATCAAAAAAATAATGGTAAATAAATAACGTAACAAATACAAGTACAAATACAACGCAGTTTGGGCCTAATATTTAAAAGTACAAATTTGTTTATCAAAAAATACAAAGTTTGACATATGGGGGGTGCGGTCGTCTTTTGACGTCAATATTTAAAAGTAAATAATTGACATACAAAAGTGTTGATATCAGTCGCCTAGGGGGGGTTCTACGCCATCATTTGACGTATCAGTTGTGGGTTCGTCTTCTTCATCGCTCGATGAATCCAGCTTCATTCTCTGTTGATCTCTTGCCTCAGCTAGCAGCCAATCCTTCAAGCACACGAACGTCTCCAAGCTTGACGACGATGGCTTCGCCCTCTTCGTTCCAAGCAACCTGCCACCAAGACTGAAAGCACACTCCGATGCTACTGAAGACACAGGACAACTTAGTATAACACGTGCCATGGTGGAAAGCACAGGATACTGGGCTTGGTTTGTGTTCCACCATTGTCAAAGGTCAAAATGCGGGTAGGCTGGTGGCCCGAAAATATGGACCAACGGTATCCGCAAATAATAATATAGCTCGTCACATGACGTGGGGGCTACTGTGGGCGTAAATTGCTCGAATATGACATGTGTGAACTACTTCCACTAGATGTGGAAGATCCTCCTGCAGCAGTACTAGGATTATTGGACGCTAATTTACGGGAATATTGAGAAAATAAACTATGCAAGTCGTTATCGACATCGGCAATGAAAATGTCGATATCAAGACTAGGATGCAAATATTTGAAAAAATGTTGGCAAAACAAGTTTAAATCCCCGCGTTTACAATAAGGGTCTAAAACAGTTGCCAAGCAGTATGTAAGAGACAGTTCAGAATAATATTTGGCAAACTTTTCTTTCATTGCCTTAATCGATTCGAACAAAATGGGGTTGGATTCATTACCCACCATCCAATTGACAATATCAAGCAATCTTGATATTGCATGAGGCATGGTCGGATAGTAGCAACCCGAAAAAATGGCATTGCCTCTTTAAACATGCTAAAAAAGTTACAAATTTGATCTATTGTCTCCCAATTTATATTGGCCAGGTTGTAATCGCTCCATTCTGTACGATTTTCCTAGGCGAATTCCATCAGAACGTCTTTGTATGGTAGAATGCGCTCTAACATTTCTACCGTAGACGACCACCTAGTTTGGGAGTCTAATTTGAATTGTTTATATTCTATGTTATGCAACCTACATAAATTTCTAAATCTGCTTTTTCTAGTGCCGGATGATTTAATAGATATTACTGCGGATCTTAAGGTGGTAAGGGATACTTTTATAAGATCTAAACCATCCATTACCATTAAATACAAAATGTGACAAATGTAATGATTATGGAAACACTTCCCACCTAACATGGGTGTCATTTGCCTAGTTAAATGTGTAATGGATGTAGTGTTATTGGTAGCATTGTCGAACGTAATACAGAAGATACATCGCTCTATGCCCCAGTCGCGGACTGCCGACAAAATCACACCCGTAATTACCTCAGCAGTGTGGGGGCAATCTAAAAGTCCAAAATGAATTATCCTCTTTTAGAGGATGAAGGGTTCATCGGTTTAGTGTGCCGTTATGCACATATAAGGTTGGCCGGGTTTCGATGTCCATACGTCCGACGTCAACGAGAACATGCTCGTGTTCGTCGCAAAAAGTGCTAAGTCCCCAGCTTTAATCCCGTGGTACAACGTAAAAGCGTCCCGCTTTACGGTGTTCCAAGGAATCCTCACAATGGCGGGGTTCACATTTCGTTGGAGGTAGTTGACGAAATATGGGTTTTCGCCAGTATTAAAAGGCCTGTCACTCAAAATTATATATTTAGCTAGCCCCTTTCGGTTGCTCTCTTGAGAGAACCTAAAATTAGCAAGTGCACCGGTCACTTGCTGTACTAGACATTGTTGGCTCTTATCTGAATATTGCTCGGGGTGGCACCTAAGTATATGTCTGTTTAATGTGCCCGTCCCACTGCCAGGTTGATGGCTAAAATTCCTAGCTGGGTCACATAATTTACAAGTTGCTTTATTAGTTGTCATATTAAGGCTAAAGTGCTTCCATATCCCACTAGTTGTACGCCTACTAGCACCGGTACTAGTTTCAGGCTGGGCTTCGGTGGTGGGCGTGGGTTCCTCATCAGTTTGTGAGTCTCCAACCCCACTACCACCTGACTCATGATAATCTTGTTGTTGTGAAAAGTCATAATATATGCTATCATCAGTGTATGGGGGTGATGGGTCTGGTTGTATAAAAGCTCGTTCTTCAGTAGTAAGTAAGACAATTCTACTCCTTTTAGGGATTCTAGGTGGCCGAAAAGAGCTAGAACTCGCACGATCGGCTCTAGAGGATGATGAAGAGTTGTGTGCCATATTAGTATAAGTGATTAGTATTTATAAAATGCAAGTAGTAATGCAAATTAAATAACTAAAAATGCGAATCAAATAAAATTGTGATACTAAAATTACCGAAACGAGAGAACAATGAAATTCGAACTTCAGCTAAACACTTTACGAACTTCGAACTTTAGAGCACAATTTTGTAATTAGCAAGGTTAGAGAAGATGGGAGATGATGAATATATAGAGAGAGAAGAGAGGATTGAAGATTTGGTGAGGAAATGGGTTGGGGAGGTTTAAGTATTTATAGAAAAAAAAATATAAATTATTTATTTATTTATTTAAAGAGCCTTTTAAACGGCTCTTTTAAAAGAGCCGTTGCCCCAACGGCTAGCATTGCCCCCCGGGCCCAGGCCAGGCCCGCCTCACGGGCAGGGCCGGGCCGGGCCCAGAGGCCACCAAAAATTGGCCCGAGGCCCGGTCTGCACGGTTTCCGGGCCAGCCCGACCCGTTGGCCACCACTACGTGGCACCCTTGGAAGAAAACTATTATTGGCCAAGGATGCGAGATGATGTTGAAGCTTATGTCAAGACTTGCCTTGTTTGCCAACAAGACAAGATAGAACACAAGGTACCAGTGGGGTTGCTAGAGCCCCTACCCGTGCCAAGCCGCCCATGGAAAACCATTTCCATGGACTTCATCTCTGCCATACCAAGGTTCAAGGGTTGCGCTTCTATTTTGGTAGTTGTGGATAGGTTTTCAAAATACGGGACTTTCTTTGCTGCTCCTAAAGATTGCAATGCCGTGGAAGCTACTTGGTTGTTCTTCAAGAATGTTGTCAAGTATTGAGGACTACCGTGTGGCATTATTAGTGACCGAGACCTACGATTTATCGGGAAGTTTTGGGGAGAACTCTTCAAGTTGACGGGCTCCAACTTGCACTACTCAACAAGTTTTCATCCTCAAACCGATGGCCAAACCGAGAGGGTGAATGCACTTCTTGAGCTCTACTTAAGGCACTATGTCGGTGCCAACCAATGGGATTGGCCCAAATTCCTTGACATTACCCAGTTCAGCTACAACCTGCAGCGAACTGAGGCTACGGGCCACAGCCCCTTCGAGCTCGTGACTGGACAGCAGCCCCTGACACCGCAGGCCATAGCAACTGGGTACACGAGAAGCAGCCCAGCAGCCTACCACGCAGCCCAAGGGGGTGAAAACAAAAGCTTGACATTGCCAAGGCCCAATGCAAGACGAAGAAGTGGGCTGACTTGAAGAGAAGACCTTAGAGTTTCGGGTGGGAGATTCGATCATGGTGAAGCTCCTTCAGCAACAATTCAAGTCCTTCCGCAAAGTACACAAAGGCCTCATTCGAAGGTATGAGGGACCTTTTCCCATCATTGCCAAGGTTGGGAAATTGTCCTACAAACTTGAGCTGCCACCAAGACTCAAGATCCATCCGGTATTCCATGTTAGCTTCCTCAAACCGTTCCATGAAGACAAGGAAGATTTGGAGCGCACCAAGTCAAGTCGCTCCCCAACTGCTGTGGTGACATCCTTTGACAAAGACGTTGAAGCCATCCTTGCCGAGAGGACTGTGGGACGAAGAGGAGTGCCTAGGTACACCGAGTACTTAGTGCATTGGAAGGGACAAGCTGAAACCGAAGCTACTTGGGAAAAAGAAGAAGATCTATGGCAGTTCAAAGATGCGATCCAGACGTTCAAAGCCACTTAGCCATTGCCAGGGACGACAATGGCTTAGGTGGGGGAGAATGTCACCCTCCATCTATTTTCTATAACCATTTATGTAATTTTTCGTATTTTTTTTTTTCGTTTCCATTACATGATGTATTTTTGTTCTAGAATGTACTTAGGAAAAATCCATGAGCAAGAAGTGTATGGGGGAAGGGAGCCGTGTGCCCATCCACCCCAACCCCTTTGCCTTGCTCAACAAGCTTTTTGACTTTTGTTGTATGCATTTAATGCACCTCACCTAACCGAAAAAGCCCTTGGAGTGCACGGCAAGGACTAGGGAGCACAAGTACATTCCTTATGTTTTTTGGTGTATAAATACAAGTTTGAATGAATAACAAGCCATCCAATTTCAAATTAAAACACTTCACTCTCTCTAGCATTTCCCCCCCTCTCTCTCTCTACCGTGCCTACTACTACTCTTTCCTTCCTTTGCATAATTTTCCAATTTTAAACCAAGGCATTATACTTTGGGTTTGGGGTTTGCCTTATTTTGACGAGGGACTTTCGTGGTGAAGTCAAGTGGCACCACGGTTTTGACATAGTGAACATGTCATCCCGTGACATTAGGGTGTGATACCGAATTAAGAAACTATCGAAACAGTAGGACCATTTTCATGTTTTTTATTTGCACCTTTTGGTTTTCGAGAAATAGAAAATTAGCATTTAAAAATGTACAATTGTTATTTTTCATTTCCTACTTTTAATTTTCACTTAAAGTAAGAAAGAATCATTTTGAAACTACGGTTTTTGGTTCCTCAAAGAAAATATAAATGAAAAAGGATATCAAACAAGCCAAATGTTACATAAAAGCCCATAAATAATTTTATAATGTTCTAATAATTCTAACTCATGTATGCAGCTAACATCTGATCAACAAAACCGAGATGAGATAGACTTTGAATTCCTTGGCAACGTCACAGGACAACCTTATATACTTCAAACAAATGTGTATGCTGATGGATTTGACAATAGAGAGGAAAGAATATATCTATGGTTTGATCCCACTGCCGATTTTCATACGTATTCCTTATTGTGGAACCTACACCAAATTGTGTAAGTTTATCTTTTGTATTAGTTTTAGTACTTGATTTTTGTTTGGGTGATTGCTTATAATTATGGCCATTAAATTGCCTATCGAAGTATTAGCAGTTCTGCACAACCCCTTAGATTGCTAGGTTCATTGCAATTTATTTGGGTTTCTGCCAGTAAGGATGAATAGCAAATACCCACATGATATCGTAGTAATATATATGGAAATATTTAATGAATCATAAGAAAAATATCATTCATTATTGTAGATTATAATCTCATAGTGTTTTCTTGAGATTTGGAGGGCTCCATGTTAAGCATAAAAGAGCTCAATTTTTAGATAATTTTAGACAGTGGAGATCACTTCTGATTAGTCCTTCTTTTACTAAGTAAAGACAAACAAAAGAAGGTATGTCAAACTGTGATATAAATAAGTCAAAAAATTTTAAAGATTTATTGAGGATCACAAAAAACTGTAGGAATCACAAAATACTGCAGGATTCTATCTTTTAATGGTTCCTCTTAGATGTTCCTTTGGCCACATGTTAAAGCCACATTAGTTGCACACTAATTGTTTTTTTAATAATATTGAAAATGTTACTATAATTTTACAAATTATATGTCCTATCTTCTAATTAAAATGTCCAGTAATTGTGGGTTCAATAATTGGTAAAAAAAATAAAAATAAATTAAATATAATGAATGGGCTTTAACATGTGTCTTTTCAATACATGTTAGAAAAATCAAGGATTATATATATTTATTATATCTTATCACATGCCTTGGTGTCACAGATAACTCTTGAACTACCTATAATGGTAGTGAGGTTATGCCTCACTCAGCCTAAAACACACGAAATCACACACAAGAACAGCAGAAGTAAACATAAACAAACATAAGCACAAGACACAAGAGACGACAACAACAACAACAACAAACCCAGTGCCTCCAAGGGCTCTCGCATAAGCAGGGTCTGGGGGCGGGGGGTAGATGTACACAGCCTTCCCCCTTTAGAGGGCTACCCTGAAAGGAGGCTGTTTCTGAGGACCCCCAACTTAAAACAAGACACAAGAGACGACTTTTATTATTGAGTACTATTTGAATTACAAAGAAAAACCCTCACATCTCACTCAAATTCATATACAAGACTCACTCTTTGCCTCAAAATTGAGTACAAAACCCAATGTCTCCATTTTTGACCAAACAGCCCCTTTTATAGCATTTTCTAGCAGTTTCCTATGATCTGGCAGCAAGGTAACTGCTCTAGATAGCTGGTAGCACCTTGTTTCTTCCTAATCTCCCACTTCCCATAAGGGGCGCCTTTTCAAGGGGTGGTTACTGCGTCAAATCTCAATCAACAACCGCTCCTTACTACTTTTCCCACCCAAATGAGGGATTACCAGGTCAAAGGGTGCAAAAACTGCCAGGTCAGCTCCCCTTTAACTCTGAGGTAGTTACTTGGCCAAGAGCTCCGGTCAAACTCAGGGTCAAGGGTTTTTCCTTCAAAGCACCACGTCCTATGCTCAATAACCCCCAAGTCACGTGACCCGCACGTGTCAAGCACCTTTCTGTATGTGCAAGGCTTCCCAAGTGTTCAGGTGTCCTAGAGTAGATGTGAGCCATGACTCGTGCACCCAGCACCGTGCCCAGATAAGGCACGTGCATGCATCCCCAACGTTGTGCATGTTGCGCCCATTAGTGCACTCCAGCGCCGCACCCGTGAGTTACCAGCGCCTGGCTCTTGCTGTTGCGTGTGTGCGCTGCAAGCACACTCGGGTGCACAGCTTGGGGCACCTTGTGCACATGCTTACACATCCCATGCGCGTCCCAGTGCACCTTGTGCACCTCTACGGGCCCAGTGCCTAGGTCCTGGCATTAGGGTTTTTGTGCAGTGCCTGTGCATTGCATGTTGGTGTTAGACCCATCCTTTGGTCAAGGCCTTAACCTAAGAGTGTCCATGGGCCCACTCTAAGCTAAAGTCAAGGCTCTAGCACACTCAAGGTCCGTCTTGAGTTGGTACCAAATTGCGTCTAGGTGAAGGTTCATTGTCATGCTAGTGCAGCACATCAAATCTTGTGCACCTTGGACTTAACTTTCCATGCCTTGTCCTCGTTTGTGCACGTAATGTGCCTGACTAGAGTCCCTCGCATAGAGTCAGCACTGTACAACAAGCGCATGGCCTTCAGTTCGTCGATGTCATGCTCAGGCTCATTTTCGTTAGGCCCATGTCATCCATATAAAGGATGCGCACTGTGCGTATACTTGCGCTGGATCTATGTCCGTCTCGTATCAGCACAGCGCAGGACCCGTCCTGAACTAGTGCTGTGAAACTAACATGCACACACTTCAGCATGATCATGCTCTTGACTAGTGGTCCTTAACTAGGTCAATGCTCTACTTCAAGCGTGCATGCCCTCTCTGGGTCATGCTTGGGTCAAGGTTCGTTATGTCCTGTGTCATAGCCAATACCTAGGCGCTGACATCCAACCAAGTACTAGAGGTTTGTGCACCAAGTGACTATGTCAACGCAATGATTGGAGCGTGATGCCCCTAACACCAAGCATCACCCCGCGCGCTGCACCCCAATGTCATGGGTCTTACAAACCTCCCCAACAAAAAGAACCTAACGTCCTAGGAAGGAAGTGGAAGTACCCCAAGAAACTAACACAGGCTGTCCTTTGCCTTAGTTGTTCATGGGCACCAACAACATTTCGTTCCTAATCACAGAGAACACTAGCCCTGAGGCAGAACCACTGTTCATGTGCACCATCTAGGCTAACTCTCAAGTTCAAACGCACATAAGTCCTTTAGGTGCTTTGACACATGTTCTCATTCATTTTTAGGTTTAACACATTTTAGGTCACAAACTAGTCCATTAGTTGTACCATTTTTACCATTCATTTAATTCAAGGCTCTTCAGGGATTAGGGTGCATACAAGTCCTTTAGTTGCACCACTAACCTCATATTCGATAGTCCATCAAAACATGTATGATCAACATATATACATCAAATAAAAGCCATGACAAACCATATTGGAAACAGCATAATGAACCCATCAAAACGAATTTACATGAAAACCTAAAACAAAAAAACATAACAAAACATAAACATCGAAGCATCATCAACAAAACAGCAACCCACCAACTTGCTTGGGTGATCAAACACCGGCAGGATCACCTGAAACCTGTTTTGTCCAACAACTTTAGTGAGTTCATCCTCATATGGGATGGAGATGGCTCATGATCCTCATCCTGCTGAACAATATAATGAAGCCATCAAAATGAAATAGCATAATGAAGCCATCAAAACAAAATTACATGAAAACCCAAAACAACAAAACATAGCAAAACATAAACATCGAAGCATCATCAACAAAATAGCAGCCCACCAGCTTGCTTGGATGATCAAACATTGGCAGGATCACTTGGAACCTATTTTGTCCAACAACTTTAGTGAGTTCATCCTAATATGGGATGGAAATGGCTCATGATCCTCACTCAAAGGTTGTTTGTTAGTAAAATTCCTTTTAAAGTGAGGTCCATTACATATAACACAAGAAATTGACTTATGACCCTTCCCCTTGTCATTCCCATTAGTTTTTACAAAAAAAAAAAAAAAAACTTTAATGTTATTAGGTTCAGTTGCAGGACTCTTCCCATTTTTAATGAACTTAAAACCATTTTCCCTTCCTTTCTTAAAGTATTCTTTCTTACTAATGTCATGACCAATGTTAAAGTCCACTAAAGCTGAGGCAAGGTCTTGGACCTTTTGATGTCTCAACTCCAATTGAGCCCAAGGTTTAGGATTAGAAATGAAATTAAATAGTTTGTCCTCATCGTCATACCTTTAATTTCTATAATTATAGAACTAAAAGCATTAACATACACATGAACAAAACCATTTTGTTTGAGGTCCTTCAAGGACTAACCGGCCAACCAATAAGCATTACTTGGGAAAAATTGGCCACGAAGGTCCTTCTTCAATGTCTCCCATGAACTAGTCACATCACGTCCAGCAGCAAGATCCTCCGACACACGTGTTCTTCACTACAACTTGGCATCATCCATCAAGTGCATGGACACAATGATAATCTTGTCTTCCTCATGAACATGGACAGCTATAAAATGCTGTTCCATGCCCCAAAGGAAGTTCTCCAAGGTCTTAGCATCACGTTCACCTCCAAAAGCTTTTGGAGTAGGAACTTTGATACCACTCTTGTCAAGTCTAGAAGCACCGGCAACAAGCGTCTTACGCAGCATCGAAATCTCTTTTTGTCAACTTTCCACCATAGGAATGTAAGTTTCACTACCATGAGGCATGTTAGGGGAACTACTCCCGGCACCATTTTTTCCCACTCTACGAAACACATTAGTAGGGGGAGTAGGGGCTAGAGATGGGGTCCTTTGAGCAGTAATTAGGGACTCAATCTTTTCCCTATGGGACCCAATATTACTAGACAAAGACTTCATAGCACCCAAAGCCATTCTCCAAGGAAGGCCATCAACATTATACACAGAACCTAAAATCTCCTCAATTCGGTTTAGACGTTCATCATTCTTAAGGCATTTTTCCGGTTCTTGTTAATTTTGAGTCATGGTAACAACTAACCAACACAACAATTAGGCAGCCGACACCAAAATTAACCACAAAGGGACTCAATTCAACAAAGCCCACACAAAATTCAGAACCAACGGGTCTAGAAGAACCCAAAAACGCACAAACATGAACCAACGAGCACAATTTCACAAAATTTAGGGCAATAATGACATGCAAACTGCCAAGCACAACTTAAAACGCAACAACAGGGACAAACCCATAAATTCGCAATCAAGCACCCCCCAAGATTAATGACAGGGACATCCCTCAAGTACTAGAGAAGGCCATAATTCCAATAAATCAGATCTTTACTAGAAATTCGAAGTTAAAAATCAAATACGAGGGGCAGACCTAATTTGAGACTCAGCCACAAAATTTAACAGCACACACGCAGGTCTGGACAGCAATAGGAACCGAGACTGGGCAGCACCCATTTTTGGAACCTAGTGCTCTGATACCAAAACCGGCACATATAATTTTTTAACTATCTATGATGGCAGTGTGGTTACTCCTACCTCAGCCTAAAACGCACAAAATCACACACAAGTACAATGGAAGTAAACATAAACAAACATAAACACAAGATATAGAACACAAGACATAAGGGAGGACTTTTATTATTTTGCACTCTTTAAATTACAAAGCAAAACCCTCACATCTCACTCAGATTTGTATATAAGACTTACTCTTTGCCTAAGAAATGAGTACAAAATTGAATGCTCCATTTCTAGCCAACCAGCCCCTTTTATAGCGTTTTCTAGCAGTTCTCCATGATCTTGCAGCAAGGTAACTGCTTTGGACAGCTGGCAGCACCTCGTTTCGTCCTAATCTCCCACTTCCCTTAAGGGTTTCCTTTTCAAGGGATGGTTATTGGGTGAAATCCTAGTCAACAACCGCTTCATGATGCTTTTCCAGCCCAAAGGAGGGTTGATCAGGTCAAAGGATGCCAAAACTGCTAGGTGAGCTCCCTTTCAATTCTGTGGCAGTTACTTGGTCAAGCTCCTAGTTAAGAACTCTAGTCAAACTTAGGGTCAAGGGTTTTTACTACAAAGTACCACGTCCCATGCTCAATAACCTTCAAGTCACGTGACCAGCATGTGCCAAGCATCTCTCCGTATGCGCAAGGCTTCCCAAGTGTTCATGTGTCCCGGAGCAAATGTGCGTCGCGACACACGCCACACCCAGTGCATTGCTGGCAACACTCCAACATGCTACTAGCGCCTGGCACTAGCCGCTGAGTGTGCTCTGCAAGCACACTTAGGTGCGCAATGTGGGGCACCATGTGTGCATGCTTGCGCATCCCATGAGCATCCCAGCACACCCTATAACCCTCCATGCACCCAGCTTCGTACTTGTGTAGCGCACCCTAACATCTAGCACACCTAGCGCCTGGGTCCTAGTGCACACGCCTGTATGCAGTGCCTGTGCATTGTGTGTTGGTGCCTTGCATTGCTTACACAAGCCTTAGATCCATCCGTTGGTCAAGGCCTTAACCTAAGAGTGTCCATGGGCCACTGTAAGTTAACATCAATGCTATGGCACACTCAAGGTCCGTCTAGAGTTGGTGCCATATCGCATCTAGGTGAAGGTCTGTTGTCACGATAGCGTAGCTTATCCAATCCTGGGCGCTCTGGACATAGCTTTCCATGCCTTGTCCTTGCTTGTGCACGTAATGCGCTTGACTTATGTTCCGCGCATCAAGTCAGCACTGTGCAACAATCGCATGGCCCTCGGTCCATTGATGTCATGCTCATGCTCATTTCCTTTAGGCCCTGTTCATCCATACAAGGGATAAGCATTGCGGGTATCCTTGTGCCTGATGATGTCCATCTCTTATCGGCATAGCACGCGCGTTGCACTTAGTCTAAGGTTCGTCCTTAACTAGTGTTGCGTAACTAACGTGCGCATGCTTGAGCATGATCATGTGCTTGACTAGTGGTCCTTGACTAGGTCAATGCACTGCTTCAAGCGTGCATGCCCTCTCAGGGTCATGCTTGGGTCAAGGTCTGTTATGTCCCGCGTTGCAGCCAATATCTAGGCGCCGACATCCAACCAAGCACTAGAGGTTTGTGCACCAAGTGACTATGTCAGTGCAATGATTGGAGCGTGATGCGCCTAATACCAGGCATCACCCTACACGCGGCATTCCAATGTCAAGGTCTTACACCTGGTCACATGAAAAAAGAACCCCGTCGTTTAATTGAAAATTGTGATAATTTTTAAGCGCATTGATTGCCTTAATGACATTCATTATATTTTTTTAGTCGAAAAATGTTATTCAAAGTTCAAAATCGTTGATATTTAGCTTTGCTAAGGGATTACATTTAGAAACTCATTATTTTGTCTTTGATATCTTGTTTATTGATTTTCCAAACTTAAGGAATGCGAGATTGATACTTACTGTTAGGGGGAAAAAAAAACTAACAGGTCCTTGGCGGTGCTATCTTAGCGGCACTCTGCCTAGCCGCTAATGCTTGCTATCACGGCATCCAGCCCATCCACACTACCATGTATACATGCACCCCGTATAGCCGCCAACCCCTTATGACTACGGCTCCGTGTACCTGAGCACCCAACTCCAGTCTATAACGGTACGAGTTTGGCGGCATGTTGATCACGGCATGGCAGACTTCCCATTACGGCGTATGCCCCATGCTGGTAGCACCACACTACGACCAGCCTGCCTAGCCAATCACCAATCACCACCCGCCTAACCAATCACCAACCACCGCCCAGCCAGCCAATCATCATCCAGCTGCCAACCTTTACCTCCCACGCTAAGCAACCCCTACTATCACGGCTACCGCCAACCCTCCAGGCACCTCTACTCCTCTTATAAATACCACCTTCCTTACTCCACTTTCACCAAGCTCACCCGGGGGCCTCACGCCCCACTCTCTCTCTCCGAAGGAGATTCCCTCGTATCTCTTCCTCCTCTTACCTTTTTTCTTTATGAATTTGGGTGCTGTGATGTGCAGCCACCCCCGCACGCTCTCCATTTCTCCCTCTCTCGTCTCACCCATCCCTCCACCCAAGGCCTCTTCCCCCTCTCTCGGGATCCCTCATCTCTCTCCTACTTATTAATAACGAACTTCTATTTACTTCATGCTATTTATCTTACGCATATTTATTATCACTGCCTTTACTGACTTAGGCATTGGAGGGGTCTCTCGCGGTCCACCACCATGGGTCCCTCTAACCGCCTTGTTCGTTTTGCAGGTAAGCCCGAACCAAATGGGCCAGCGAGAGCTTGAGCCTGACTCTCATTCTAAAGAACCTATTTATTCTTGTTTGGGATAAATTGGGTTAGGCCCACCTGCTTAAGCTACCTGCTCAATTTATTCTGACACACTTATATTTTTAAATATTGAATTTTTAATTCATTTTAGATGCGAAATACATATATGGTTTTACTTTATTAATCACACTTAAAGGTTTCATTAAAAAACTTAGTTCTTGAATTTTCAGCGTCGACTCCAGATGTCAAGTTCATATTCTTCTTTTGGTTGTGTCTAAATTTTGAAATTACATGACATTTTATTATAACTGGTGTAAAATCTATACAATAACTCAACGTACAAAAATAATGGTTCTCATGAGCAAAAGTAAGCACAAATACTCTCTATAGTACTAGGAAAATATCGCATTCAAAAGTAAAAGATACAGATCAAAAAAGAGGAAAAATGAACCAGTCAAAGGAAACCGCAAACAATTTGATGTCACATAACCAAAAAACATTATCTAGTAATCCTTGATGACTTGAGAAAATTAATGACAAAAATAAAACTGCAAGGCAACCGCAAAACTAACTTTAAGAAACTGCTGACATTCTCAATCATCAATGAGAATTCAAAAAATGTAAGAAGAGGTAAGAATTCGAATCTTCCATAGACAATAATAGTCTCCCAGCGCTTAAAGGTCTTTGTTAAATTTCACCGAGCTTTTAGGCCCGACCCACAGAGTTAGCACACATAAGATCCACATATAAGTCTAAATGGGGTTCCATCCTAAAACCAATTGGCAATAGATGGAGTAACCCACTAAGCTTATATATTAATCTCTTCACTCTCACAACCCCAATATAGGATTATAATTACTAGGCTTATATGTGGAGTCTCAATACCCCCCTCACATGTGAGGACAACAAATGTAGCACTCGCCTTCTCCAATCCAATTGGATCCAACCATTGGAGATGCCCTTTGGGCAACAAACTCAAATGAGCCCCTTTTTACAAGGACATGGCGCATCAAACATGAGATCTGGATCATCATCCCGCTCTGATACCATGTTCAATTTCACCAAGACTTTTAGGTCCAATCCACGGAGTTGGAGCACACATGAGATCCACATATAACTCAAAATGGAGTTCCATCCTAAAACCAATTGGTAACAGGTGGAGTAATCTACTAGTCTTATAAATTGATCCCTTTACTCTCGCACCTCCGATGTGGGATTCACATTTTTAACTCATATGTGGTGTTCTAACTCTTAACAATCTCTACACGTGAACACTCCTTGCTCCTTCTCTGCCCCACACCCCTAGCACGATATTAAACAAACACACTAATTTCAAGAAAAAGAAAGCAGCATATATACCTTGTTTTGTATGCATAGTCATCTATTGATGCCTTCCCTTTTTCTACTACACCTCTCTGATTATGTTCTCCATTAATAGTTCACACCTTTTCTTCTTTTAAATATCATAAATAACACATAAAATATCAAATGTTGATTTAATTTTATACATGTATAGGAGAACATACTATATATATTATTAAAGGAGAGATTTAGGCAAGTTTTACTAGGGTTAGAACATTGTCCTTTCTGTCCTCTTGTCCCTTTGTATAGTTTAGGGATTAAAACTTTTGTATTTTGTTTGGTGCTCCATATATAGAGCCTTCTTGTTCTCATTATTTATTTATCAATTGAATCATTCCTTTCAAATATATGTTGAAAAGTAGGTTGTGGAGATCGAGTATAATGGTAACCAAATGCTTCTTATCTTTGTCACATGAATATAATTAGCATTTACTTGCTTATTGTCTGCATTTGTTCATCTTTTCACCAAATAATGGATGCAGGTTCATGGTAGATTGGGTACCTATTCGAGTATATAGAAACCATGCAGACAAAGGGGTCCCGTACCCAAGAAGGCAACCAATGAGCATCAAGGCTAGCATATGGAATGGTGACACATGGGCAACACGTGGCGGGAAGGACAAGATTGATTGGTCAAAGGGGCCTTTTATAGCAACATTTAGAAACTTTAAGATTGATGCTTGTGTATGGGGATGGAACCCTAGATTTTGTATGCAAGCTAGCTCTACAAATTGGTGGAATATGGAGACATTTAGCACTTTGACTTGGCAGCAGAGGAGATTGTACAAATGGGTTAGAAACTACCATCTTATTTATGACTATTGCCAGGACGTCCAGAGATTCCACTATAAGCTCCCTACGGAATGCTCCCTTCCTAAGTATTGATGATGGAGATATGAAAATACTATTAAAAGACATTATGTTTTAGGAAAAAAGAATAAGAAAGATACAATGAATATTACCGCCTAGAAAAAACTTGTAAAAAGGGTAGGTAATATGTTTCAAAAAATAATAAGGGCGTCTACTACTTTATAAGTGATTGAAATGATGACGGGACTACCAGAAATGGGGCATAACATATAGTACAATAACCGGTGTTGAAGCCGAAGGGATACTGCCCTTTGTCATTGTTTGATATTTTTACCTTTGATATTATATTGTCCTTCTTGTTTCTGTAATAAATTTAATTCCTTTCTTATCTTTTTTTATATAATTTCTTTATGTGATACTTTTACCTTAAATTTAAGGACTATATAATTTGATTCTCTTTTCCTCATTTCTTATCTGTGATTGTTTTGATTTGTTATTTATTTATTTATTTATTTTTTTGGTATGATGGCATTAGTAGATTGGTGAAAACATCTTCATTGTAATACTTTACCTGAAAAATTTCACTACCTCAAAAGCACTACTAAAGTTGATGTCCTAAAAGTAAATTCAATCATTTTCTATCAATTAATTAACTTAAAATTCATTAACAATATGTACATTAAAATAATTTTAAATAACAATAATATAAACGAAAACATGCAGCAATGAGGCCTAGTTTAATGGTAAAACATTATTGACGTGAGATCATAGATTCAAATTTCTAATCCCACAATCAATACAAATTAAAACGTGTAAGTGGGAGAAAGTATCATTTATGTTCAATACAATGGATGAAGCAGCTCAAACGTAGCCAATATTAGAAAACAAAAGATCCTGAAGCCATCAGGGGTGGAGCATCTACAAAAGATTACAGTTAAGGTTCTTGTGTGGACTAATTAAGAAATGAGCTGCAATATAAGTTGGAGAGATTTCTCATGCCTTGAACAACAACTAAACAGTCCACAATGGAAGTGGTATAAAACATAAGGAAGTTCGGAAGGGCAGAAGTCAACCAAGAGAGGAACACCCCGGGTGTCCTCCAAAATTTGCCGGGAAACTTCCACATATGCTTCATGGTAATTATCGACCTCCCATTTAGCTTGTTGAGCTATCATCATTCTAGAATAAGAGAGTCACTTTTCTCACCACAAAGTTGGGGTTAAACATAGAACAAACATCACCTGACCAAATCCTAAAGTTGGCAAAACTTGCTGGTTCCTACTTGTAAGACAGATCGAAGAAGAACCAGAATCCCTAGTGCTTGGGGGAGAAAGAGAGATGCTGGATTGACTATGAAGATTTACTTCATCGCCCACATATGGGATCATGGAAATTATATTATCCCTTAATGCTAGGGCATTATGCAAAGCTCTCCATATATAATTGTTAGTGTTGGGAAGGGACATGGTTCATTTATTAGGCACTAAGGCACCGCTTTTAAAAAAACAGGCATCGGATCTCATTAGAACTTCAAAGTTAAGTGTGCTTGGGCGAGAATAGTACGAGGATGAGTGACATATTGGGAAGTCCTCGTATTGCCAACCCCATAAAGGTTAGGCATCCTCGGAAACAACCCCTTGGCAGGGTTACACCCAGAAGGGGCTGCGTACATCCACCCTCCTCAGACCCCGCTTATGTGGGAGCCCTTGAGGTATTGGGTTTGTTGTTATTGTTGTTGTAGTGTTGGGAAGGGACCTTGAGATCTCATAAATACATGTATGCTTTCGCGGAGGCTAAAGAGGAGGGTCCTTAATATGATATACCAACATTTTTTTGTTGAAGTTTCGTCCTATTCACTCCAAATAAAATATCCCTTCTCCATAATGAAGGTTTCATCCCTTGAGAAGTGTCATACCAAGGTATGATTCATATCTGAATGACCACAACGAGTTGTAATAGTAGCCACAATGCCTGATCCACTATTGCATCTTATTTTTAGTTAAGTGGGATTGACAAATGCCTTAATGGATTCTCCTATCATAACTAGCTTGGCGTCCTCCAAGTCTGGACATTTGAGAAGAACCCTATGGCATCTTTCTTATATAGTTCACTAGATTCATCATCAAGGTGATACCTATAAGTTCTCATTTTCATTGTCCTATGTTTACTAAATGGCTGAGGATTCGAAGTATTTAATGATCATACTCAACCTATACCATAGAATTAGCCGTGAGTCGAGACATTTGAGAGTAAGAACCTTTTGATTCTTAGGACAATCTGATTCTTAAGTTACATATTTTTATTTCTCTTTTGAATCTTAATATAAACTCTTAACATATTTTTCACACGTCTCTCCTCATGTTAAAATTTCTACATGTGTGTCTAATGTCGATCCTACATAGAAGTTGTAAGAGTGAAGAGACCAAGATATAAGCCTAGTAGGTCAATGCACCTAATGTCAATTGGTTTTATGATGGAACCTTGCATGGGCTTATATGTAGATCTCATATATGTGCCGACTCATTGGGATGGCACTAAAGGTTCGATGACTGTTAACATGGTATCAAAGCGGGTTGATGATCTCAATCTCTTGTTTGCTGCACCGTGGTCTAGTCAAGAGGGGTGCATTTGAGTTTATTGTGTTGAGGGCCTCTCCAATGAAGGTTGGCTTTCACTCGACATATAATTCTCAATTTGAGCGGAAGGCAAGGGTTGCAATTGTTGATGGCTCACATGTGTTTTTTTTTTTTTTTTTTTTTTTTTTTTTGGGTGGGGGGGTTAAGAATTCCACATGTGAGTCTAATGTGAATCCCATGTAAAAGTTGCGATAGTGAACAACCTAAGCCTAATGAGTTACTCAATAGGATTGAACCTTGCTTGGGCTTATATGTAGATTTCATGTGTGTGCAAACTCCGTGAGTTGGGCCTAACAACCTAGTGAAATTCAACACCTCCTGTCTAGGTACCCTTGGACTCTCCTTTCATCATGCTGCTTCTCCTTCTCCTTCTCCTTGGGAGGCTTGTGGGGCTTGTCTCCCCCACCTTTCTTCTTGCCACCCTTCTTCTTCCTCTGCTTGGCAAAGTACCTCTTGAACTCCACTTGGGTTTTAGCCTTGGCTATGGTGTGTGCTAAGTCTTGCACTCCCCAGCGCCTCAACTCAAGTTCGGCCCACGATTGCAAGCCATCCATGAAGTAGAAGAGATGGTTTGCCTCTATCATATCCGAGATTTCAAGCATCAAGGACTGATACTCATTAATGTAGTCTGTAATGGAGCCCGTATGTTTTAATCTATGGAGCTTTTTCATAGCAATACTTTCTGATTTCTCGAGAAGAATTGCCTCTAAACCACCCCCCTCCCACCCCACTTCAAAAATTAGATCACATGTGTTGGGGCCTGGGCACCTAAATCCAATTCCAATCGACCACTTAAGCTAATATTAATGACATATATAAATCACGGGGCGCACCAATATGACCAAGTATCAATGAGAGTAAATATGCGGAAATTAAATCAACATCAGATATAATGTGGAAAACCCTCTAGGGTAGAGGGAAAAACCATTGGGAAAACCGACAATAAAATCCACTATAAAAATAGCAATTGCAATGTTTATTGGTTTCAAGATGTTTGCCCTAACTTAAAACCTACAAGCAAATTGAGTTATACAAAGAATACCTCCTTGCATCTGAGAATAATTGATTCACCCAATCAGTTCACTCCAAACAATGCTTAGAAAAATCACACTTCAAATTACTCTAAGATCAGTCCCTGATCTTCACCAAAAAATATCGAAATTTGAATGATGTATCACGCTGCTACTCTCTTTCTCTCGTTATTTTTGTTCTGCTGCATGCAGCCACTGTAAAGTTAACCCTCAAAAACATGCAAACCGTTAAGGCTCACATTATATAATTTCACGGGCCAACATGGCCCATTTATTCATATGGTCAAATGACCATTTAAATTCATGCCTTCTTTTGTTTTTTGTTTTTTTTTACAAAGTAACTTATAACATGTGGACTGGACCACAATATATATTATGCACCTCATAAATCGAGCCAAGGGTGGCCTAACCTTCTCTGTTGATACAGATCAGGTGGCCTACCCTGATGTTTGAAGTCATTGGATGAATGTCTAAGGTGAATGACAGAATTAGGAGGTCTGGAATGCAGACTTGAATTCTGGCCAAACAATCGGGAATGAGCTTGATCTGTGGTTTGATCCTGAGCTCCTGCAGTAAACTCAACCTCTGGAGGTCGATCAATAGCTGATCTGATGTGAAATGAAGGTCCAGCTTGTGTTTGGATCATAAGAGATTTATCACGATTCCTATCCACATTCTCAGTTCTATCAGTATGGATTTGCGGTTGAATCACTTCAGCTGGAGGAATGAGCTAACTTGCAGGTTTAAGAATCGTGTTAATTGATGGTTCTGCTTGCTTCCTGATCTGATCTTGCAACTTCTCCAGTTTATCCTCCAATTTTGACAATCGATCATCATTTCTTTGGTGATTTTCCAACTGCAGTTGTTGCAATCTTGAAAACATGCGTTCTTCAGCTTGTTTTTGTGAATTGATAATGTGATCATACAGTTCCTTCATTTGATCAGTAATAACATATTCCTTTGAAGTGTTCGAACCAGCAACAGCAGCATATGACACATCTGGTTGAACAACAGATGCTACATTTCCACCACCAGCTCCCGATCGTGTTCTAACTCCTTTAGGCACACTTTGCTTATTTTTCTTCGGTCTTGCCAATTCAAATCAAGAAATTGACAACTTGTACAGGCTCTGATACCAATTGTTAGCTTCCAAGCCTAGATTGAGAGCTAACCTTGTGAAAGAGATTGATAAGATGAGAAGGGAAGTGAAAGGGATGAGAAATAGAAAAAGAGATGAGAATTAGAGAGATAATCTAAAAGGAAATATGAAATTTCATTGATTGAATGATGAGGATACAAGATTTAGACCTGTTTATAATAGATCTTGATACAATGCACTCAACACACCCCTCATAATCGACTATACCTGATTTGGGCGCCAAAACATAAGCAAGCCGCCACTTTTGACTAAATTTGACCTCTAACCGACTCTTGGCGCCAATTGGCCTGCCAACTAACATTTGAATACAATGATATTACAACTCAAAAACCAAACACACAATACAAGACCAATTACAACCAAAAATAAAAGGAATCATAACAATGTCGAACCACAGGGACTAGGAGCATGTGAAATTATTATATGACCTAAATTGATTTGAATAAAATTGAGCGGTTTTTGTGTTAATTAATCTTAAAAACAACAATTAAACTAAAATAATCTGCTTCTAATCGAAAAGTGCATTAAGTTGGAACCTAGGGTTTCGAATCCATCATTAGCCAATTATTTTTGCGTTAGCTCTTAACTTGGGATTGTTAATTGTTACACGGGCAGTGGTTTAGGCTACAAGCTTCAACCTACTAAGGTGATGTTGTTAGTATCGCGTGTTGACCCTATCTAACTAAAGCATAAGGAAAATAAGCTCAACCTAGTGTATCGTTAATTATTAGTATTGACCCTATCTAACTAAAGTATATATAAGACAAAATTTAATTAATAGTTCGGTTAATACTATTACTTGATTGATTAAGCCTAAGGCTACAAGCATAAAGAATTAATTTACAAATATCAATCTCAACAATTAAAGGTTACAAACTCAATAATCGTATTAATTGAATAAACAATTAAAGCACCATACTTCATATTATTTCTCACAATCAAACAATTTATGTAACAAACAAATTATCCCAAAATTAAAAGTAATACAAAAGTAAAAAGGCTAAGACTTCATCTAACCCCAAAGAGCAAGTTAACTCTCCATCAAAGATGAATCGGTGAAGGAGGAGATGAATGAACTCATGTCGATCTTCACGTTAATTTGGCTCCCGTTCCAATTTATCAAAAAATAAAGAAATTAAGAAGCTGAGAGAGAGAATTGCAAGCGGTGGTCAAAAATAGAAAAAAATAGGTGTAAAATAATTAAAATAACAATTAAAAGATGCGAAAATCTGAGACGCATCAGTTAGCAGCTAAAGGCTATAACCAAGGAAGGTATAGATTATGAGGAAGCCTTTGCTCCCGTTGCAAGGCTAGAAGCTATTAGACTCTTATATGCATTTGCTTCATTTAAAGATTTCAAACTTTTTCAAATGGATGTAAAAAGTGCCTTTTTAAATGGTCTTATTGAAGAAGTTTATTTTGAATAACCACTCGGATGTGTGGATGACAAATTTCCCGACCATGTTTTAAACTTAAAAAGGCTCTCTACAGATTGAAACAAGCTCCTAGAGCTTGGTATGAGAGATTGAGTTCCTTTTTAATGCAAAATGGATTTTCAAGAGGAAAGGTTGACACCACAATTTTTATCAAACACTCTAGACATGACATTCTTATTGTGAAAATTTATGTTGATGATATAGTGTTTGGTGCTACTAATCCATCTCTTTGTGAAGAATTTGCAAATCTTATGGGTAGGGAATTCGAAATGAGTATGATGGGAGAACTCAACTGCTTCCTTGGATTGCAAATCAAGCAAGGCAAGGAAGGAACTTCCATCAACCAAGCCAAGTACATCAAGGAAATGCTTAAGAAATTTGGCATGGAAAATTGCAAGGCAATAGCAACATCAATGAGCTCAACTCTTAAGTTAGATATGGATGGAAAAGCTAAAATGGTGGGCCAAAAGCTATATCGAGGTATGATCGGATCCGTTCTTTACCTCACTGCTAGTACGCTTTATATATTGTTCAGTCTATATTTATGTGCTAGATTTCAAGCATCTCCTAAGGAATCTCATTTGTGTGCTGTGAAAAGAATATTTCGATACCTAGTTGGTACTCCTACTTTAGGCATATTTTTCCCTAAATGTGATTTCTTTGATTTAGTTGGATATAGTGATGCAGACTTTGCAGAATACAAAGTGGACCAAAAATCAACTAGTGGTACTTGTCAATTTCTTGGTCACACATTAGTGTAATGGTTTGGCAACAAGCAAAATTCCGTTGCTTTATCCACTGCCGAGGCTGAATATGTTGCATGTGGAAGTTGTCGTACTCAAATGTTGTGGTTAATGCATCAATTAAATGACTATGACATTAATATTGACCGTGCTCCTATAATGTGCGATAATACTAGTACTATATGCTTAACTAAATATCCGGCTCAACATTCTAGAACAAAGTATATTGAGGTTAGGCATCACTTCATTCGTGATCATGTTCTTAAGGGAGATGTTATTGTGAAATTTGTTCCCACCAATGACCAATTAGCAGACATTTTTATTAAACCTTTAGGTGAAGAAAATTTTTGTGATATTAGAACTAGAATTGGCGTGTGCAATTCGACTATTTGACTTTGATTGCTTGCATTTTACATTGAGTTTTAATACTCAATATAAAAGAGCTCTAACGAACCAAGTATTCTTATCCAACTCATGGATATAGGAACTTGGACTATTTTTTCTCCAAAAAAAAAAAATTGTTAGGGTCACGCACAGAAAAAGAACAGAGGCATGCTCTGTCTTTTGTGTGTCGACACACATGGGAGCATCACAGGGTTGCAGCACACTTCTGCACAGAACCTCTTTTTCCCTTTTCTTCACATTTTCACCTCACTTCATCTTCACTCTTTCAACTTCTCTCTCTTTCTCTCAAACCCTAACCTCTTTCCTTTCAAAATCCCTCCATAACTCATCAATTTTCTTCAAATTTTTTTCAAATTTTCACTAGAAATCAAGTTTCTACCAACATTTTAACATCAAAAGCTTAGATTTTGTTCAAAAATTAATTTTTTTCACAAACCCTAGCGCCAAAACCGAATCAACTAAAATTTTTCTCAAATTAGTTTGTTTTTCTTCACTCTTCTTGTTTTTCCAAGTTGAAAATACTCTATTTTCACTTCGATTTCATTTTCTTTAACAAAATTCTCAAAAATTCATCTTTTTTTTAAAACCCTAATCCTACCTCCGAATCTACCTTTTTGTTTTTTTCCTTCCAAATCTCTTCATGTTTTCAGTAATGGGTTGCACAAAGAGGTCGGACACCACTTCCATGAAGAGATCCAGGAATACTGCAAAGGCTTCTTTCTCTTGGGGTCATAGTTCGGTAAATTCCTCTAACCCCTTCCTCAAAAAGGAAGTGTTATTCGATAGATTCGTAGATTGGGCTTGTGTTAGGAGACATAACTTGGGAAAATTATTTACTTTGTTTAAAAGAGTAGGCTAGACTGAAATTTATTGTATAAAGGAACTAGTATATCCGGATTTAGTACGAGAATTTTATTTCAACCTTAATATTTCTGGAACTAGTCCTTTAGAATTATCCTCAACTGTTTTAGGTCAAGAAATTAAATTTAATGCATCTAATGTAAATGATTTGCTTGGTTTTGATTTTAATGTAGAGGACGATTCTATTTTCCTTCAAGAACTCCAACAATTCCCACTCCGTGAATCTCGCCGCCGCTCCTAACTTATACAAGTTTGGGGTGACAACCATTTCTAACCCAAGGAAGCCCAACTCAAATGATTTAGGAGCGGTTCTTAAGTTAGCACATAAATTAATTTGTATGAACATCACTCCAAGATCAGGTGGCTTTGACTCGGTCTCAAACTTACATCTATTCCTTCTACCTAGACTCCTAAATGGCCAGAAAATTAATCTTTGGGACTTAGTCTTAAAATTCATGTTTCATATTCATTCTAGAAAGTCTAATCCTGCTTATGGAATATGTGTTATGATTCTCATAGAGGGGCATATGAATTAGAGTATGAATGTAATAAGTGATGTATGTTAGTTGATCGATGTCATGATGGTCTAACTAGTTAAGGTCGGTTATGTTGTTAGTCAAGGCTAGTCCTTTGTGGTGGCTAGCTTAGGCATTAGTATGATTAGATCGTCTTGAGTAAAGGCATTAGCTCATAGCTAGTTAGTAGTATATAAATGTAATCTGAAGATTGTAATCTCATAACTTCGATGAATGAAATTGATATCTTGGATACCCTCTCTACTCTCTCACCTAACTTTCCCATTGATCTCATCTAAACTCGCTTTTCTTAACTCATCTTAATCTCAAATCTATCTCAACCTAGGTTATAATCCAAGAGTAATCTTGAATCATAAAAATTGGTTTTAGAGCCAAGATTTGCTTCCGAATCAAGCTCTAAATCAAGAAAAAGTACAAAATCCGATTGATTGTGTTGCATAAAGGCTTTGGATGCTTGCAATTGATTTCGTTGAATCAATTTCAACTAAATCGAGTTGTTTTGTGTCAAGCTTTGGTCATTGTTGCGATCAATCATCAACAAAATTGTTTTGTTGCTGATTTAGTTCGGTTTTATGTGATCAAGAATTCAATTCTGAATTCTGACTTGAAGAGCCTGTGGGTACTGTAATTTGCATTCACATCCTGTGCATTACCTGGGATTAGCTTCAGACAAGTTCAATTTGGTTAAGAAACATTGAAACAAAGTTCTATGATTGATTTCTATTGATTACATTCAACATAGCAGTGGTTACAATGAGGTAATTCCAGTGAATTGATCAAGCTAGCTATTGAACAAGTTGTTATGGTTGTACAACTGGATCGTTTGTTCTCGATCAGAATTCATCCAATCTGCTAAGAAAAAGCTGAAGTGAGTTGCAGGATCAATCTTGTTCTTGATCAAAATCAGTGGAATTTGCTTAGCAAAGCTTGCAATTCATGTCATTGAGGTGAAGGTAACAGATTATGAATTTCTAAGTCATATTTGATCAGAATCCACTTCTTGTTGCTGAATTTTGGAGAAATTGTGTTGTTAAGCACAGAAGTGTATAAAAACTTAGCTGATTCTACTTGCTCGAAGTGGAATTGACAAGAACTCAAATAAATCGCAGAAATTTGACCTTGTTCTTGATGATTGTGGTTAGAAGTGCGTTAAAGTCAGTAATTGTAGCTAAGTTCGAGTTAATTCAGATTCATAGCCTGACTTACTCAAGTATTCACTGCGGTTAGGGTTTTGGTTCGAGTTCTCTTCGATTCACGAGTTCGACAATTAGGGTTTGAGCTCTATTGCAATTATTGAGCGGAATTCAAGCAGTGGTTAGTTCGCATTAGGGAGTAGGTTGAGTAAGCAATCAGTAGTTGTGGTGGTTCGAATCAAATCCCGTGCTTTTGTGACTTCGAACTGGAATTTGCATTGCTACAGATCGTTTAACATTTCAGTGTAGAGGAGCGGTGATACATCAGATTAGCAGTTTACAGGTGACATTGATTTGTTGGTGTCGAAAAGTTGATTCTTTGTTGCAAAGAATCCTTGACTGCGATTGTGCATTTCTCTTTTTAGTAAGCAATGTTAGGGTTTGTACTTTACGACAATCCTTGAACCGAAAGAATTAGAGTTTAAGCAATATTATTTGTACAAATCTATAATGGAGGAATTTAGTAAGTGGCTCAATCGCAAATTTGAGGAGATGGGGTTGAGTCTAGCAAAGGCTGCCCTTGAAAGACAGAACTTTGAAGAGTCTACGATCGTGGTTTTGATCCGCAATGTTCGTTGTGTGATCAATGAAGACATTCTTCATCAAGCTTTTGGTCATTGTGGAAGTATTGTAAGAATTGTAATTTTTTTAACATCCTCCTTAGTAGTTCAAGCTCAAGTGACCTTCTCTACAAGAGCACAAACTTCTTCTGCCACCGAGCTAAGACAGGGAAGAAACATTTTTGACTGCCGTTGTGGTTTGGATATTCGTTTCCTTATTCCTTATGTTGAAATTGGGAAACCTGAGCTCGATATTGATCAAAAAGAGGAGTTAAAAGAAGAATGTGTTGAATCAGTTGAAGGCAAAGACCCTGATTTGATGAACATGTCACACTCAGAGAAGATAGAAATGGAGTCTAGTGTTGTTAATGTTGAATTAGAGCTCAAAAGTGTTGAAGTAGAAGATCACAAGTCTAAAGTAGTAGATGATTCATTAGGCGATTGTGAGGAAGCTCAAGAGGAGAGGTTTGTTCAAGAGAATGAGCTAAATGAAGTGGTGGTTATGTCTTTGGAAGACAAGCAATCACAAGAGCTTGAAGAAAAGCTCGCCATTCAATTTAACCAACAATTACAGCAGTTTGAGGAGAAGTTTGCTGAAATACAAAACCAATTAAGAAAATAAAATGTGTCCTCGGGTTTTGGACCTAAATTTCTTAATAGAAAACAGGTGCGTCCTTCATGTGAGATGGAAATGGGATCTTGTGTTGATAGTGAAGGATTCAAGCATGATTATGTCGAAGCAATGAAAATTAATCTTGAATTGGTTGAAGAGGAGACAAGAGGAGTTGATGTTAGGATGGATATGGAAGTGACAATAGAGAATCAAGAAGCAGGGGTAGACGAATGTATTTTGCATGAGGAGTTGTTGCATACTCAAGCTCTTGTTGAGATTCAGAGGTGTATTGTGGAGACTTCAGTACATAAGATCAATGATTTGTTGCACGATAAGTTTGATGATGTAGCTGGACAACGTGTTCCTGATTATACATTGGAGCCACTGTAGCAACATTTGGGTTTATATAAATTTTAGAAGCTCCATTCTAAAGCTATAGCAACAATTGTAGGTGATGGTGAGCTATTGTAAAATGTTGAGCCACTGCAGGTTACTGTGCAAGAATTGCAAGTATACCTTGAAGTCATGAGTATTAGGAAGTTGCATTTGAAGTTCGGAATGCAGCAAGGTTTTAAGATCAGTCTGGTTTTTCACTTAAGTCGCAAGAAATGCTATTCGACCAAGAAATTGAGAGTGAATGAAAAACCAATTTTGGAGTATCAATGAAGGCCTCCAGTTTTTTACCTTCTTAAGACAAATGAAGTAATATTGAGTAAGTTTTATGATCTCAAGAATGGAAAGGTGGAGCTACCCAAGAAGGTGTTGTGGTTGATAGGTAGATTGGGAGCATTTTCTTGGATGAAAAGAAGAATGAAGAAAGCAAGGAAAAGAATCAATTCTATTCGAAAAGATTCGAGAGTTGAACCTGTTGAAGTTCTAGCGAGTGATAGTGGAATTTTTACTGCAGAACAAATGAATTCAGTTGGGAAATCTCTTGATGTTACTGTGGTATCATCAAATACAGCACCAAATGTGTTACTTAATTGTCTTGGGCACATGGTTATATCACTCCAGCCAAGAGGTATGTGAGATCGGGATGCTTGGCAATGTTCTTTATATGGACAGAAGGGTTATCTAAGTACAAATATGAGTGTAAAACCTCCTCCTAAACCGAGTGAAGAGATGTGTGTACTTAAGCAAGCTGAAGCACACTGTCAGATGGAGAAATTGCAAGAACAGGTTGATCTATGTCCTATTTCAAGTAGTGTTGTGACTTATCAAAGTGCAAACTCTTTTAACAAGCTTCCTCCGGATCCGGGAAAAGAGAATCATGGTTGTAAGGAGTTGAAACAAGTAGCTTCGTTGGTGAAATGTGTTAACCAATCTGGTAATGCACATCTCAGATTTCAGCAAAGGAAAGGCCAAGTTTCTGATTTCAGATTTTTGTTCAGACTTGGATTTATAGAGTAGATAGCTGATTTGTTGAAGGTGTACAAATGGGCTCAAGTTCCTATTGATCAATTTGAAATTTAAGTACCAAGGAGTCTTGTTCAGAAGGATCAACATGGTTGTGACGTCACTTGTCGAGGCGGATTTGAAATTCTGCTGTCATAGGCTGAATATTTCAAGTAATTGGGTTCTTGTGGGAGCTCAAAACGTGACTGAATTCTTGTGGAGTCTTGTTGAGGCATAATACATGCTGAATTGGTGCACACGAAGGAGAATAGCTATTGCTGAGAACTTAAAACCAGTTCTTAATTCAAACTTTGTGTTATGTTGTGTCTTATTGTTGTAGCATCTGTCGTTAGTCGTGCTTGGTTGGGTGCAACAGATAGTTGAGCACGCTCCCTTTTATCCAGATCAAGCAAGGGAGGTGGAACAAGTTGCTGACGAAGCTGAGCTCAACAAACCAAAAATCAGTGTTGAAAATGTAGAATTATGGAGTTCTGCCTCACAATTGCAAGAGGATGATGTTGTATGTTGTCAATTGAGGATAAACCAAAGTTGCATACAAGTTAAAGTAGTAGCTCAGCTCGTTTATGAAGGTTTAAGTTTAAGTCCAGCTAGAGTTAGCTTACATAACAACAGAAAAGCCAAGCACAGACCAGCCTTTGCTCATGTGATGATTGCTTCTGGTTTGAAGCTCTATTGGTTCCTTATGCTGGTGTTCTGCTTATTCAGTCTTGAGTTTGTTGATAAGGAATCGAAGTTTGTTCGTTGGAGAAGAGGTTGGTTACTTAAAAGGCATGTAATACATAGTTCCTTGAAGGTCTACAGCTGCAGAACATCATTTGAACTCAGAAACAAAGGGAGATTCAAACAAGAGCTGAAGATTTTGTGAACAACCTGGAAATTGACGGCTACACTAGAGCTTGGCTAATTTGGTTTGAAAGTGGTGGACCTCCTGATTTGTGCTCCACAAATCAGATTCTCCTAGCCAACGACAACAAGGGACCAGCACAAAGTAGCAAGAACCAGTGCAGTACAAATTCAGATGCAGAGCCAATTCATAGCAAGTTTCAAGCTACAATTCCAATTCAGATTAGAAGGTTCATATCCCAGATATACTTACTGCATCAACAAGATCTTTTCAGCTACAAGATTCAGCATTCAAAAGTTCTTTATAGCTGTAATTTTTCAGCAAAAGAATTCATCTCCTTCAGCTCTCCTTTCTGCAGCAATAATTGATTTTGGTCTTCAAGTCTCAACTTTTCATTCTTAAGGACAAGAATCTATTAAGGGGAGAGTATTGTTATGATTATCATAGTAGGGGCATATGAATTAGACTATGAATGTAATAAGTGATGTATGTTAGTTGATTGATGTCATGACGGTCTAACTAGTTAAGGTCGGTTATGTCGTCAGTCAAGGCTAGTCCTTTGTGGCGGCTAGCTTAGGCATTAGTATGATTAGATTGTCTTAATTCAAGGCATTAGCTCATAGCTAGTAAGTAGTATATAAATATAATCTCAAGATTGTAATCTCATAACTTTGATGAATGAAATTGATATCTTTGATACCCTCTCTTCTTTCTCACCAAGCTTTCCCATCTATCTCATTTAAACTCTCATTTCGTAACTCATCTTAATCTCAAATCTATCTCAACCTAGGTTATGATCCAAGAGTAATCTTGGATCATAACAATATGCTTCTTAACCATGTTTTTCAATGCATTTTACTCATTCATCTTTTACAAACTCCATTTCTTATCAAGATGACTCTATTGAGACATATTTGAGAAAGATGGATTTCAAATTTAAAAGTAACTAATGGGTAAAGAAACAAAAAGGAGTCAGGAGGATAGAAGAAATAGATGAAATTAGAGTTAATGAAAGGGCAAGATGAAGATTTTGATGGGGGAGATGGGGTTAATGAGGATGAACCTCAACCACGACCTCGAAAAAGAAGGAGTGTAAGTGATCAACTTACATTTGTGGACGACCAATTAGCTTCCTTGCAAGAAGGATAGTCCACCCTACACTCCAATCTTGAAGTGTTCCGACAAGAAACACGATCTACACTGCAAAAGCTTTTTGATTTTCTATCGTGTAGACAAAGTCCCGCAACTCCTTAGACTTATTTTCTTTTCTTCTTTCTAAATTTGGAGCTACATTTACATTATGGTACAACATTCTACTTTAAGTGATGCAATGTTATGACTATTTGAATGTGTACCATTTTCTTGTGTTCATATTTGCTCTCATTGACACTTTCTATCCCCTATCTTGTGCTTTTTATAGATGACAAAGGGGATAAAAATTGGTTAAAGATTATGCTAGGTGTAAGTTAATTGAACATCTAACCCCAATAATGCATCTACCATGGCATGAAGCATGCAGTTGATTGAGAAATGTTGTCGAATGTATGATTCCTGAAATGCATCAACTAAGAGGGAGCAATTGAGTTTGAACCTTAATAACGATATAAATTGCTCCATAAGTTTATTGTCATGTGTATGCTTTAGTAAGTGAATACTTTTATGGTAAATTCTCTACTTCAACTTTCACATTTCCAAGAGAATACACCAAATGTTTGTCATCATCAGAAAGGGGGAGATTGAGAAAACACCAAATATTTGTCATCATAAAAAAGGGGGAGATTGTTGGCTCTAAAGCCATTTATACTGTAATTTGATGATAACAACCATTTAGTGGGTCATAGTGTTTAAATTGTTCTAATCTTGTTTCTAAGTGACTCATAAGAAAGTTAGGAAAATCAAGGCTAATCATGTTGATATGAAGCTTTCTAAGATGATGAATCAAGAGGAAAAGAGATCAAAGTTAAAGAGAACATTCATCCATATTGAAGAAAACATGATATGAGTCCAAGTGCCTTAATGTTATTTATTTTTACTGTTTAGGACTTAGGATTGGGATATATCAATTAAGTCTAAGTCTCAATATTGATATGTGATGTTCCAACAAAAATGTTTTTGAAATATTTTTGAAAATTGATTTTCAAATACTATTTGAAAAGTAGTCAAGTCAAAATTAAACCAATCTAGCTCATCAATAAAAATATTTTTTCAAGATTGGTATTTAAAAAAAAAGCATGATCAAATCAATTAAAATTTAAATAGGTGACGATTTAACTTTATTTATGTAATCAATTATCCTTATGATCAAAGCAAAATGGAAATCAATTAAAAAATTTTAGCTGAAATGGCAATCAGTTAATCAATTAATCAACTTAGCTAATATGGTAAAATTATACCATCAATCAAGCTAATTGATCAAAAATGTGCAAATCCAATCAGGCATGCTGAGTGTTGACGCACAAAAGGTATATGTCGACACACAGGATTACAGTAGCCACCTGGAGCTGCTATGTGTCGACTCACAGCCCTTGGGTGCCAACACACAGATCAGAAAAAGCTCAAAATGGCGACTTTTGATTTGATTTATTTCCTAATCTTTTTTCGAACCTTATGAACATCCCCTTGGCCCTAATTTTCCTATAAATAGGGCTAGAATGCTTTAGTTCAAATAATCTAACACTCTGTAAGCATTCTTTGATCAAAAGTTCTCTTACATTCTTGCGGTTTAACGGTTTGATTTTAAGTTCTATTTAAAGTTTTAATTTGAGCATCACTTGTTCTTTTATTGTTGATCATTGAGCTTAATTGGCATATCCTTCGCTTTGGCTAAGCTTAATCAAGTGTCAATTCACTCTTGAAAGAGTGAAGAATTTGAGTGCTTTAATTCTTCCATTGCTTTATTCTAATTTATTTCACTGTAAAGGTTGGATCCTTAGCCTACGGTTACAAAAGGATTGGTTGTAAAAGGTTGGTCTTGAGCCTACGTACAAAAAGACCAGTCGTAAAGGTTGGATATTGAGCCTGTTTTTAAAAAGGATCATCAAGCTTAGTTAAAGGCTCAAGTGACGAAGAGTAGTCACTTTAGAAGTGCACTAGCTTTCGGTTTGGAAGTAAACCACTATAAAAATCTTTGTGCATTCCTTTTATTATTGCCTTTATCTTTTTCATTTCACATTTATTATTTAACTTTTAATCAAATTTTTGGTTCATAAAATTTAAAATTTCATTTATCCCTGAAGAACTTAATTCACCCCCCCTTAGGTTGCTCTTTGGACCTTCATTACGCTGCTCCTAGGAAAAAGCACAAGTGTGCGGTAAAAAACTTGAAGAAGTTTTGTAGTGAGTGTATGTGTACTCCTTTGGATTGAGGCAAAATCCTTTATTTATATAAAAAAAATATTGGATGCTCATAATTTTTTGGGAATTTCACCCACGTTGGGCCACCAAGCTCCTTTCTTGTGTGTGCTCATCATTCACCAACGTGTCTTGAGTTTTTGAAGGGAAATCCTTGATGCCTACATCTGGGTCTTCAGTAGAAGTCCCCTCTAGAAGCCCAAGTCCTCCTGAATTAAGCTTAAGGACCAAGCAACTTAAACTGTGCTCCAAGTAACTTCCTTGAGCTTAGAAACCACTATTCTTGTAGCTTTTCTGGAAGCCCCTTCAAGCTCGAGCTCATTTCACCCTTCAGCCATCTCGAGTGGCTAATACCCTTGACAAGGATAATAATGATTCTAGGTACTAGACTCGAGACGCCATTATCACGGCACCAAAAGGCTTGATTTCCCTCGAGGAATACCTCACGTGATGACCTCATGGCACTTTACTCTAAAACAACATCGTCCCAGTCCTAGCAAAATTAGGGTGTAAACAACACCTAATGAAGATGAAATCAGTGTAGTATTAGCAACACCACTCAGAGCACATGAAGTCTTCTCTGACTTGTCAAAATTTTCCATGTTCTCATGTTCATGAAACACAACATCTCTACTTCTCACGGTTCTTTTCTTCACAGGGTCCCATAATCTGTAACCGAACTCCTCATCACCGTATCCTACAAATATGCACGGAGTGTTTTTACTGTCAAGCTTCGATATCTGTTCCATTGGTACATGTATGAAGGATTTACACCCAAACACCTTTAAGTGAGAATTGATAAGTCTAATTTCGTATATAAGTATTCATATCATTTAGGTTCATTTTCTAACTATTTTACATCAAACTTTTATAGCTTTTGCTCTTTTTCGCTCCTATTGCTATTTCCTTGCAAAAACACTCAATTTATGCTAAATATTGCTAGGTTTTATTATCAACCTCAATAAGTGAATGCAAGATACAACAAACAAAAGAAAAAATGTGGCTAAACACATCAATTCCACACGATAAAGCAAGGAAACAACAATTTGTTACAAATTGCAAATTTGGCCGGCTAAATGGCCATATCAAGAGCAAGGATACATTGTACACTTGAACAACATGTTCAACTCTATATCAAGACTGAATTTGGCTGGGGAAAGAATGAAAAAACTGAATAAAATTAGCAATAGTTACAACTTGCAAAGCATGGGCGGCAAGGAGGTGCAATGAGGCTTAAGCTTGAAAATTTTTTTATTCTTAGTATTTCCAACCTCATGTACTATAAATAGGGAGGTTTTGGAAGTGTTTTATCATCAATTCATCCAGCAAAAGCGAATTCCAAAGTAGAAAAACAGAGAGAAAACGTGGGAGAAGAAGAAGTGAAAGAAGGAAAGTTTGGTTTGTAATTTCATATTTTCAAGTTCCTTTCTATCCTCTTCTTCTTTAAGTTCATAGATTTTTTCTTAGTTTTGCTTTATATTATGTATGCCATGAACTAATTTTGTCTTTCCAATGCTACGATGTAGCCTAAGTTGTAATATGCGGCCTTTGCTAATTGAACATATTTTAAATTTGTTTATTGTGTTGTTTGATTGTTTATCATTGTTCTTCATGAGTTTTGAATTCTTGATCACCCTTCAAAGCCTATAATGATTCATAATAAGTCTAAGAAGAGATTTATGATGAATGCTAAATTGATGAACACCACAAATTGAGCGAATGCAAGAGATAGATTAACATAATTTTTGTGGTATTAAGCGAAAACAATGGATCTTCAAAACTATTTAAATTCATGCAAGAGAGTGATGAGTTAATATATAAAAGAGCATGCTAAATGTTGCTCAATAGAGAATAATTAGTATTTCGACCATCAACACGTAATAACAACTTGAATATAAAGAATAGAAAGGCGTATTGATGCAACTAGGTAAAATTGGATGCCTTGGATCTCATTAAATTATAAAAATCATCTAAAATTAGTACACCTTTTATAAAATCAGTAACCATTTTTGTCCTTTTTCATTTTGTTTTATTCATGTCAAAGGCTTCAAATTTCAGTCTTTCAAGTAGTGCTGAAACTACTAATTTCAGTATTCATTCAATAACAATCCTCGTGGGATGATACTCTACTCATTCTATATTACTTTATATGAATTAGTGCACTTGCTAAACATACACCAAGCACATCAAGTATTAAAAAGGTCTTTCCCTAACCACACTTTCTCTAGAATGTCAAAATTCAAAGGAACTGATAGAGCTCTATTGATGATGTACACATCATTATTTACAGCTTCTTCCCAAAATGCCTTAAGTAGGTAAAATGGGATTGCGGCACCATTGTGCTAAGGAGTTCCTAGTTTTGTTCTTTCATGCCGAATCCCATGCTTCTTAACATTGTCTCTCCCATTGTCAGTTCAGAGACACTTTAGCCACATCTTTGTTTGTCTCTCCAACATAGCGTGAAACTGTTGAAAGACTTGAAATACATGGCTTTCGGATCTTAAAAAAAAAAACCCAAATTTTTGTGAAGCATCATCAATAAAAGTAAAAAAAATATCGATTTCCTCATAGAGACTCCACCTCAATAGGACCATATACATTAGAATGTATCAATTCAAACTTATTTTGTTTTTGTTTCAACTGTTTACTAAAACTGAATCTGTGATGTTTACCTAACAAACGATCATACAACGATTCAGTGAGGTACTTTCAGGTGAAGAGATGAGTGACTCTTTAGACAATATCTACAACTCTTTCTCATTGATGTGAGCTAGCCACTTGTGCCACAAATTTAGTAAAGCATCATCCTCGATCGCGTTCAATCCACCCCCATACACTGTCACACGTGTCTTGTATGAAGAACAACAAAGCTTTCCTCTGGCTACTATCCGTGACCCCTTGGTAAGCTTCCATTTTTGACTGGCAAAGTGATGTGAATAACCTTCCTTGTTCAAAACATTCACAGAAATAAGATCAAGGTGCAATTTAAGAATATGTTGCACATTCTTCAATGTAACAATGTAACCAGTACTTTTCTATACATGAGTATCCCTGATCCTAATGATCTTAGCAACACTACTACTGCCCATTTTCATAGTACTAAAGTCACCTTCTTTGTATGTAGAAAAAAATCTCTCTTGGGAACACAATGATACGAAGCACCGGAATCAATAATCCATTCAACATCAGGATCATTGATATGATTGCACTCGCATTAAGCACAAAACAATGTTACCTGGCCATCATTATCCTCACTTGTCATTGTAGCTATAATGTTTTTATCATCTACCTTTTTCTAACTCATTTCAATTCGGTTCCTTCTTCAAAAGAAAACAATCTCTTTTCAGGTGTCAAATGCCAGCACTCTGGTTTTGTTCCTCTATACTAAGACCTACCTCTGGACTTACCATGCCCCTTAGGCCCTCTACTTTTGCTTCTACTTCGGTTCTTAGTAATAGATGCCAGTGCATCAACACTCATCTCTTTTACTCTCTTCTCCTCATTACAGAAGCAGTATTTAACAACACTTAAGGGCAATTTCCCATTCGGAACTAAGTTACTAACAATTACCATCAAGGTCTCCCAATTGTCAGGTAGAGAAATTAAAAGAAACAAAGCTTGCAATTCATTATCAAAAGTAATTTGCATGACATTCAATTCGTTAATTATTCAGAATAGTGTTCTAAAAATCCATATTTGTCTTGTAATTTTACTTTATTATTAAATGAACTTGGAGTTCTAGTCGTTTTACTCGTTAAATTTATGTAAGTAAGCATACATACTACACGTGATTTTCCTTTATGCAACGTCCATGAGAAGGACATAGTCTAAAGATTAAAGTTTACATGTTTATTCTAAATGAATAATGAGATTAAGCCACAAATAGACTTGGAATAAATGGTTTGAAATGTTATTTTAGAAACTTGTAGTTGATGACTAGCTTAGACTGCTCGTCTATTAAGACTATGACTTGACACTTTAGTTGGCTTGTCTTGGTCATGTGAATGGTGACCCAAAAGTATTAGGTTGGTGTGCTTAACAAGATTGATACACTGAGTTGGGCCTTGTGGGTTACTTGTTCCTATACTACTATTGAAATTGAGTGATTTATATTGCACTATCTGAATGACAACTCTAAATCCATAGAGTACTTTGGACTTGGGCATGGAATGTTAGTTACTTTGGTGTACTATAAGTAAGGTCTTAATAAATGACTGAATTCCCAAGTACACTGAATAGCAGCGTGAAGTGTGACAACGAACAAGCCTTCAATAAGGAATCTATAGTCTGTTATGAGATACAAATGTCCCCTTAGTTGATTCACAAGCATTGGTTTTGGTCTCAAGTAAAATATCAACATTAGTGCCAAAAATAAGCATGTCATTCACATATAAACAAATAATGACACATCCTTTGTCACTGATCTTAGAGTATACACACGTATCACTATCATTAACAATAAATCCATCACCAACAAGTGCGTTATTAAACTTTTGATGCCATTGCTGTGGTGCCATTGCCATTTAGGAAAGTATTTTTAACGTCTAATTAATCAATAACTAGATTATGGGTAGTGGCTAAAGCTATTAGGACGCTTATAATAGCAATATTTTTCATTGGTGTATAAGTATCAAAGAAGTTCACATCTCTTTTAGGTATAGCCTTTGGCTACAAGTCTAGCTTTAAACTTGTTAATGGTACCATCAGCTTTTAACCTTTTCCTGAACATCCACTAACACCCTATTGGTTTACATCCCTTGGGTAGATCTACAAGTTTCCATGTATAATTGCTCATTATTAGTTTGCTGTTTATTGCATCTTTCTGTAATACAACATCTACTGACATAGTAGCTTCCTCATAGCTTTTAGGGTCTTCTTCCACAGTAAACGTAGAAACAAATTCTTCGTGTATTTCATTATTTTCAGTCAAGAAAGATATTATAAAACTAGGACCAAAGGTTTGTTCGGTTCTAGTCCTCGTGCTCCATTTAGGTTCAGAATTGTTATATGGTTGAGGTCTAGCACGTTTGTCGGGCATACATCGGAATTCTCAACAACATGTGATTTTATTGGTAAAATATGTTCAAAGAATTCAACATTTATGGGTTCCAAAATATTACCAAGTGAAGAAGAATCATCATTTTTTGAAATGAACGTATATGCAGCTAAATTATGTGCATAACCAATGAAGATTGCACCTATGCTTTTAGGACCTCTCTTATCCCTCTTAAAGTTAGGTAGGCCTACTTTATGAGTACCCTCACATTTTTATATAACTAAGGTTTTGCTCAAAGCCTTTCCATTGTTCATAGGGTATTTTTTTCTAAATTTTTATAAGGTACACGATTCAACACATAGCACATAGACAGAATTGCTTCCCTCCACATGTTTTTAAGTAACCGAAACTTATTGACATTGCATTCATCATTTCTTTTAAAGTTTGATTCTTTTTTTTTTGCTATACCATTTTGTTAAGGTGTGTAAGGGGATGAGACTTCATATATGATTCCATGTTTTGCACAAAATATTCAAAGGGGTTTAGGATCATACTCTTCTCCCTTATTAGACCTAACCTTGTTAATTTTCTTGTCTATTTTTAAGTTTGTCTCCGACAAAGTTGATATAGTAATGTTTACCACCTGGACATACAATGTTCTTAAAATCTTTTAGATCACTGTGTATTAATTCTAACAGTTGCCATGTCCTTTTCACCTTTTTATTCAAGGCCTTTCCAGTGTGTTTTGGCCTCCACACAAATCTCACATTTTTTGAACTCGTTATTACTAAGATTAGAAATTAAGTTTAGACTTTTCAATTTTTTAATTGATGCAACATTCAAATGACCTAATCTAACATGCCAAAATTCAAGTGACTCAACAATATAAGCAAAAGAACTTGGTTTATTCCTGTTTTCTGCAACATTCATCACAAACAAACCCCTAATAAAATATCCCTTTCCCAAATATTCCTTGTTTCTGGTTAGCACTAGCCTTTCAGATTCAAAAATCAATTTTATACAAGCCTTGTTGAGTAGGGCACCGGGAAATAAGTTTCTACGGCTGTTAGGAACATGCAAAACATTATTCAAATATAAATGTTTTCCAGAAGTGAGTTTGAGAAGAATCTTCCCTTTGTTGAACACCTCTACTTAACTTGAGCTGCCCATGTGCACAACCTCACCCCCACCCAACTTTTCATACCAATTACTTATTAGTGCGGATGTGCCTTGTGGACCTAGTATTTATGATCCACTCAATTGTGTTAGTAAGCAAATTAACCTCCGAGATCATTGCAACAATTGTCTCTCTATGGGCCTTCATTCAGGTGAGTGCGAGATTTGTTATCTACGAGATTCCCTTGTCCATGGCATTTTCAGCATTTATAGGCAGGAAACCCAGATCTCCACACACCCAGCATTGACTTTTGAACCTTTTGACTCCCTTCATAGAATTAGGTTTCATTTTTTTATTCCCTTTGGAAGACTTCCGCTTTTGCTCACCGTTATATGTGCTTTATCCTATAGAGTTCTCAACAAGATTAGCAGAAGAAGAAGAGTGACAATGAACCTCCTTTTACCTAGTATTCGGGTTTTCAATTCTGATGTCAACCATAAGTTGCTTCAGGTCTATTTGCTCTTTTTGTTTGTCAAGTGTGTGAATATAGTCACTGTAATTACAAATATAAACAAACGTGCAAAAGGGACTCATGATTAGAGAGTGAGTCCAAATTTTGGACTGCACATCTTTGATCTCAACCCATCACCTTTTCGAAGACAAGGAGGTGATGCTTTTGGTGTATCCAATTTCGTTTGTTAAACACCTGGATTCTACTTATGCTTTAATGAAAGAGACTTTTATATTTGTTTGTGGTATATAAGATGAAAAAAAAACTAAAGGGATATGGACCTATGTTAAGCTTCAATTTGTGAGATTGAAGTTAACTTGTGAAGAGAGAAAGTTTAGGTGAGAAGGGAAGTGAGGTTAGATGAGAGTTAGAGAAGAGATGAGAAGAGAGAGAAAAATATCTAAAGAATAAAGTAAATTTCTTACTGAATGATCAAGACTTACAAGCATTGATCCTCTTATAGGAGAATCTAGATACATGGACTCAAAAATATCTAAATCTAAGCTTAACCACTAAAACTAGCAAAATTCCAGCTACAACCGACTTTGGCGCCAAAAGCTACATAACCAACATTTGAACTTGGCACAACTAAAGCAATACAAGACTCCAAAACTTAATACATGGATTACAAGACTCGAAAAGGAAAAATCATAACAACCTAACTCAAGTGGTAGTTATAGTGATAGAGCAGGGCCCACAGATACCTTTCCTTGTACACTTAGAAGTCAAGAATTAGGGTGGAGACAAACCTAAGAGCTTAGCAGTCCACTTATAAGCCCGAGTCAATCAGATTTTTAGGTCTGGCACCCTTGACAAAAAATAACTCAAATGAGTTAGAGTCTGACAAGACTTAGATGGAGCAAGCCGTATTTAGGTCCCTAGATGAGGACCAACACAATCAAGGGCAAGCCTTGGCTGTCAAAGCCCTTAAATAATGGCACAACCCTATATCACCTAACTTATTAAGCAGTGATAGTAGTGTTAAGACCAACGCAATTAAGGTCAAGCCTTGGCCATCAAAGCCTTAAACTAAAGCCTTAATTCTCAACTCGTCGATTTTCGAACTGATTAAAACATATAGTTCATACCTAAAGTCTGAAAAATTGTATCACTTTGAAGAAGTAAGTACAACAAGATCTATGCTAAGCCTAGCTAAGTTAAGTGACGCTACTCCAAGGTAAAAAGCACAAGGGTGATGTAAAGAAACTTGAAGAAATATGAGTGGGGTTGGACCCTTTACAACTACAATAGTGTATCTTATTTACAGAAAAAGAAAATAGCAGCCACTCCCTAATTCTGCAGCATTTTCTACCCACGTTGGCCACAAAGCTTCTTTGGCGCATGAAGGGATAGTGAACGTGCCCCTGATTTGGTGTGCTAAAGCGTCTTTTTGGAACCCACATCCACTTTTTTAGCTAGAGTCCCTTTTAAATGCCTCACATTCTGTTGGATAAGCTTGAAGCCCACACAATGGAAATTGCGGTCTAAATAATAGTGTTGAGTTGGGAAATCACTTGTCTTATAGCTTTCTAAGAAGTCCCTTGGGCTCGAGCTCCTCTCAACCCTTAAACCTTCTTGAGCCTCGAGTGGCGGATACCTTTGTTAGGGCTTTAAACTCCTCAAGAAGTTGGGCTCAAGATGCTGTTATCTTAGCATCTAAAGGCCTTACCTTCATCGAGGAGGGCCTTAAGTGACAAGGGCATGGCAATTTTGTTTGCACTCTAATTTGAACAAGGCCACATGGTCACGTGAGGTTATCCTTGATAGGGGTTAGGCCTTTGAGTACTACTTTGACAGTGTCTTGAGACCAGTTCATGAGAGACATTCGTACCCTTGGCAAGGGTATCAGCCACTCGAGGCTCGAGAAGGCTGAAGGATGGAATATGGTCGAACTCGAGGGGGTGCCAGGAAAGTGTTATAATTCCACTAGTTGGGGCATATGAAAGTGAGTACGAATAAGTCATGATATAGTAAGTAGCATAAGCCTTTTGATAGATCATTTAATAAGTGATGTTTAGTTGCTAAGTAGCTATGGAGTTCAAGGTGTTAGTTTCTTTAGGTCAATGTTGGCAGGCTAAGTTAGGTAAGTTAGTTGAAGCTCGGTGTAATGTACTTGGTAGAGCCGCTTATAGCTTAGGAGTGCTATATGTAATTGAGTCTTGCATTGTAATTCCTCATTCAATCAAATACAAATATCTCTTTGAGATCTTTTCTCTCTCTCATCTAATTCTCTCTAATTCTCTTCTCTTTCACTTCTCTTCTCATCTTAACTCTCTTTCTATCCTATCCTTACACAAGGTTAAGCTCAACTTGATCTTGCATTTTAACAATTGGTATTGGAGCCTCGTTGGGCTCCCAAATCAAGCATAGTTTGATTTCAAATATCCTTGCTCATATTGCAAATTGAGTAGGAGTTCAATTTTGAATTCTTAATTGATTGATATCTAAAAATTACATTGAAAAAAAAAAGGGTTGAAATTGATTTTTGACTTGTGACATTGAAGTCAAGATCTCATTGTTGACAGCAAGCTTTGATCAAAGCTTTCAAGATCAGTCGATTCATTGAGGATTGGTGGTGATCTTGAGGAATTGCATTTGAAGTAATATCCCGATTGTGATTTGTTGAAGTAAGATCAGGTTAGTTGAAGGTTCATCAGTGAGCAAATTAAGCTAAAGTTGAGTGTTGGCTCAAGAATTCAATCATGATCTATAAAACACCCTTAGCTGTGGGACCTGTAAGTGTTGTTCCTAGTTCGGTTCAGCAAGAACATGATGCTTTCTTCAGTATCAGCAGCAACTCATGCAAGGTTACAAGCTGACTTTGCCACGATCACAGCAACAATTTGTGCAACAACAATTACAGATTCAGTAACAAATTCATGTGAATGCTAAGTTTCAGCCTAGCATAATACAAGAATAAGAAGGAGCAAATCTGAATTCTTTTGCAAACTCTGTCAGAGCTGGAAGAAATTCGATGTTGAATGTTGAAGCTTCGAATTAGATGTTGTAGAGCCTGTTCTTCTAACTGTTCATGATGGATCGATTGGGAAAGTGGATGCTGAGCTTGCTATGTTTGAGAAAGAAGATAAGCAATTACGCTTAAATCGATCTAAGGATGATCGAGCTGTTGCTGGATGGTCAAGTAATTCAAGATCAACTTCAAATGAAGAAGTTATTAGGGAATCTGGACGCCGAATTAGTGCAGTACAGCCTGAGATTGAGGCGCTACAACCTGAAGAGTCTTAAATAGGTGTATTATAGCCTGAAGTGCATGATGCAAGATTAAATTCTAGTGTTAAGATCCAATCTTAAGTGCAGATTACGATTCTGAGCATAAGGAAGTTGAGAGTTAAATTCACGTCTCAGCTTAACATGGATATTAAGCTGATCAATCACTTAAATTGAAAAAAATGTTACTCAAGCAAGATGATTAGAGCAATGGAGGGACCAATTGTTGTTGATGATGGAAGTGCTCCAAATTTCTGACAACTTGAAGCAAACGAGGAAGTTCTTGGCAGATTATTTGAGATCAAGAAGTGGGGATTGAAACAACCTAAGGTGTTGTTGGTATCCATTGATGGGCTTGGAGCAAGTTTTTGGATCCATAGATGCATCAAGAGCGCTCAGAAGAGGTACAAATCTATCAACCAACGCATAAGCTCGTCATTAAGTTAAGAAGTTTTTGCTGTACTGCTTTCAAATACAAATCAGTTAATGGTTAATTCTGATGCTGATGCTACTATTAATTGTATGCAATGCCCTACTTTGCATGTCGTTACACATTTAGAATTAGAACTAATATTAACTCATATACAAGAGCAGTTTGCAGCATTGCTGTGTTTTTGACAGGAGAAATGGGATCAGAGAATGAATGAAATGGATCAGAAGTGGAATTAGCCTTTCCATCAAATGCCGCTATAGGCGAATAGCATACAAGAACAACTTGATATTTAACTTGCTCAAGGGGAAGCAAGTCCTCAAGGGGAAGTGATATGTAGGGACATTGATTAAGCCCCATGGGAAGCATCTCATCTTTCAAATCCAGTTATGAGTTCGTGCATAGATGTTGATCTTATACTGAACACTGACATAGCAAGAGTGGATTCCACTATAAGTTTTGATGCAAGTGTAAAGGAGAAGACATTTTCTCAAGTGGAAGTGGCCCCTTCACAAAATCAATAAGGGAAATGGTGTCAGATAGAATCTGTAGCAGAACAGCATATACAGGATGCAACATTGCACGTATTAGATCAAGTTGAACTAGTTCAACACCCACATGAATTGAAAATTTAGGATAAGTTTAATGTTGCAGCATCATAATTTCTTGTTACAGCAAATTCAACAAGGAATTTGGATGTTAATACTACTGTGCAATCACACTCAGCAAGGGAATAGGCTGCTAATACTGCAGTACATTCAGACTCGAGTAAACATGAGACTGTTGTTGCTGCAAGACAACAGCTTGATAGAGAAGCTCAAGCAAATGACACTCAAGAGGTCAATAGAGTAGTAAATCAGACTTGTTGGAGACCTTTTGATCCAGGGAAGGAGTTTAGAGAGGCTTTTGGAAGTAAACATATGCAAATAAGGAGATGCAGTGTTAAGAATAATGAATCTTGTGGCATTTGTGATCAATTGAGCTGGAATCTAACCAATCTTGAAGCATCATCAAGTGAGGATGTGATTGGAGCATCTCGTAGATGAATGGTGCATTACAGTTTGGATCTCTGATGCAAGAATTGCGTGTTGCAACTCAGTTGTTTGATGCAGGCAGTGAAGTGAGTTATGAGATGTCGAGCTTGAAGTCCACCGCAAGTTCTTGTGCTATATACAAGCTTGACTCTCCTAAATGGACTGAGATGGTTAGTAAGCTTGATAAGCGGGTTGACCTAGGGGTTCTTCTTGCAGTACAACCCATTGTTAGACCTTTGGAATACTTGTTGTTACCTTTTTCACTGCATAGTGGTAACAGAGCAAGTTATTGAGGCCAACCGAACTGAATTCAGCCACACAGGTGCATTGATAAACAAGTTAGATGAGCAACCTCACTTTTGGAGTCTCAAGAGTGGAATAGATCTACCTTTAGGCTGTTACAAGGTCAAGAGTAAAAGGAGAAAGCTTCTGGAATGATCTTGTGATGAGGAAAAACAGATTTTGAGGGTGCTTGGTATAGAATTATCAAGGAGTTGGGATCATGAGTTGGATGCTTTGGTTGGTCAAGTCAAAAGTAAAGAACATCTTCCTCATGTACAAGCCAATGGAAGGCCCCCTGAAACTTCGAAATCCAAATCTCTGAAATTTCTTTCACAAGCACAAACGAATGATGATGAGCATTATCAATTGATTACATTATGTGGTTATACACAAGTGGAGGCAATTGATCAGTGTGTTAGCCATCATCAAAATGCCATAATTGAAGAATTTAGTGAAAGATTAAGATCAGTTCAAGCTGAAATACGTATACACTATAGCAAAGAAGTCCAGAACAGATCAGTCCTTGCTCTTGTGATGTTCACAGCTGTTTTGATGTTCCATTGGTTTAATGGGCTGGCGTATTTTGTATTCGTACTTGTGCTAGTTGTTGAGGAATTAGAGTTGGTTCATTTGAATCAAATTAGCTGCAGAAAAGCAATGGTACACAGAAGTAAAAAAGGGACTCAATCAAGAGCTGAAGACCTTGTCCATAATTTGGAATTTGTGTGCTGCAGGTTAAAGGCAACTTGTGGGACCACTTTGATGGTTCAAACCGTGGAAGAATTTCCTAAGAGTTCAACCATGGCTTTTGAGAACTTAGCTTGGTGGAGCAAAGTTTCAGACTTGCAAGCAAACGTTTCAATTGTTCAAGAATCTGAGTTGGAATGTTGCATTGGGAAGCAATATGCCGAGCGTTTTTTGTGCATCCTCTTTATGTTTTGGCAAGACAAGATAGTGGAAGCTTGTATTGGAGATGACAAGGACCAAAATCAAGTTATGGTTGAATGTTAGTTTCCATGCTCGAGGAAGTTACTTGGAGCGCAATTTAAGTTGCTTGGGTCCTAAGCTTAATTCATGGGTACGTGGAGCTTCTAGAGGAAACTTCTACTAGAATTCTGAACGTGGGCATCAAGGATTGGCTAGGAATAGTGTCTTGAAAATCCATAGTTGTCTTGTTAATTTATTTTATTAATGAATAAAATTAAAGTTCTAGTTGTTTCCTCGTTAACTTTATGTAAGTGAGCATGTATATGCTTCATCAGATTTTCTTTTAAGTGACGTCCATGAGATGGATATAGTTCTCAAATTACATTTTACATATTTGTACTAAATGGATAATGATATTTACCCATAGATAGACTTGGAATAAATGGTATGAAATGTTATTTGAACAAGTTATAGTCGATGACAAGCTTGGACTACGAGACTACGACTTGACAATTTAGATAACTTGTCTTGGTCATGTGGATGGCGATCCAAAATTTTGAGGCTGGGGTGTTCAATAATACTGATACACTGAGTTGGACCATGTTACATGTTTCTAAACTACTATCGGAAATGAGTGATTCATGTTGCACTATCTGAATGACAAATCTAAATCATGAGAGTATTTTTGACTTGTGCATGGAATGCTAGTTACTTTGGTGTACTATAGGTAAGGTCTTGATAAATGATTGAATTCCTATGTACTCTTGGTAGCGGCGTGAAGTGTGATAAGGATGAGGTATTCAATAGAGAATCTATAGTCTCTCATGAGATACAAATGTCTCATTAGTTGATTAGCTGATATTTGAATTAATTTGAAAACCATTGTCAAAGTGTTTCAAGTGTTTCACACTTGAAATTTATACTGTGAATATGTTAAGGTATAAATGAATTATTCAGTAAAGGACGAGTTTGTAACTAATGGAGATGTTGTGAGAAAAATAATGGTAGTAGTTGTAATTATTTTTCGTCATGGATGTCTCATAGAGGGGTTGTTGCTGTAAGATTAGTCTATTTGGGAATTATCGAATAATTAATTTAAATCTAGAGTGCAGTGAGATTTATTTAGTTGAATTAAATCTCATTAAATGGTAATTAAATTTTACTCATGAGATTGTAATTAATTTAATCCATATGGAGCTAGATTTAAATTATCGCTGAGGTCCCTATGCAAGCCTCTATTTTTATTGCGATTGGAAAAGTATTAAAGAATTCATGAGATGAATTATTCATTCAAGTGATGCATAAATTTGATTTTACTAAACAATATTCATGAGATGAATAAAATTTAAAAATTATAAAATAAAATAATTTTTAAAACTAAAATTTATAAGATGAATTTTTATATGTGGGAAACAAAAAAATTACAAAAATTAGGTGGTGATCCGCGTTTAACTGTGGTAGCCATGTCGTGCACTGGGCTGCCCAAGGTGGCGATTTGTGCCATTAGGCACTGAGCAATTAGAGCATGCCACGTGGCATGCTCTCGGATGCCCCAACTAGGCAATTCGCTCCGTTAGGCGCTGGCCAACTAGAACGTGCCACGTGGTACAATTTAGGGCAAAATTAAATGCGGTTTGTATAGTATTTGAAACGGTGCCCTTTTGAGTTAAACACACGTATACCACATTTAAATTTGTTGATTTTTTCACTCCAATAGCCTACTATAAATAGGGGTTTTGGAGCTAGTGTTTGGCACCCATTTTTAAACTAAATGATTTCTAGAAGTATTGACTTTTGGAGGTCTAATAAAAGAGAAAATTTCCAATGAAATATTTTATCTTGAGTTTAATATTTTTCGAACCCCAAACTGCTGTTATTTTCAAGGTGATTGTGCAGAAGGCTTCTCAGTCTCGATATTATTCTGCTATTCTAGTTTTCTTTATTTGGAGCAATTCCAACTGGTCTTAATTCCTTTGTCTTTTAAGTTTTTCGTTTTTCTATTTATTTACAATATTCTTATTATGCTAGTCTTTTATCCTTGTTATTATTATGGATTTGTTAGTGTAGAGGCTTGTAGATTTAAAATAAGAAATTTTAAATCACTTATAGGTTTAAAATTAGAAATTTCTAACCATTCCACTGCATTGTTGTAATTAATTAAGGAAAATTTTAAAATTCACCCTAGCAATTGGTACCAGAGCCATCCTTTGATTACATCATATTATATATGATAGGTATAACATGATCGAAATAAATAGACTTGCGATTTAATAAAATAAAAATTTTATTAAAAAGAAAATATTTTTTAATTTCATTAAGATAATAATCATAGTATCAGTTTTAAATTATTTAAAAAAGTTGTTTGAATTAATAGTTAATTTTGATCTATAGATGTAGAATTTAAAAATTACGTCTATATTTACTTTACATATGATGTCATTGTGCATATGTAGTTAGGATTTGCAAAATCAGAAAATTGATTTAATGAGATTAGCATAAGATTATTTTATAATAAAAAATTAAAAATAATTTTTTATTTGCTGATGCTGACGTTAGCGCTAAAAATATTATTTTTTTAGGGGCATGTAGATGTCAGTACTAAATTAAATAATAATAATTAAAAATTTATTTTTTTTAATTAATTTATTTTAGAATGAGATTCTAATAGTGATTATGAGATAATCAAGTTGTAAATGCAATTTAAATTAAAATCACTAGTTTAGAATATTCATGTGGGGGTGATGTCCAATTGTTGAAACCTCACGGTCTCCATTATCCGATTTAGCAATATAATGAATTGGCATCACTTCCAGCGGAGGTTGTCAGTTTGCTGGTCACGGGGTCAGACTTCTATTAGGATGAACCAATGTGCAAAGGAGCGATACGACTAAAGTGTTGTGGAGCATTTCGTGTATTCATAAGGAGGTTTAGGTAATGGTTTACGCTTGACTAGCGTGATACATTAGCCTCTCTGAGGAGTTCTATTTTGTTAGGTTAGAGACTATAGAAAAGTGGTGAATTAATTATATTCAGTAAGAGTTACAAGAAAACATGTTAATTGAGAATAGTTCTCTCAAACTAATTTCATATGACCCCGCTGCCGAGGAGTAAGAAGTGGTGTGTTTGGGTCATTATGCATACATGATAGTTCAGCTTTGTGGGTACCTAACTCATTGTGTTTGCTAAAATTAAAAGAAAAGATATTACTGCATTGCACATGAGTCATATTATATAGTTACACAAGTGTTCACATATATAGATATTAATACTGGCTGTGAATGGTGCGCTTCATTCAATTCTTAAGCATAATATACTCGTAGGACCAAATTATTTTACCTGGAAAAAGAGTTTAGACAACATGCTAATTCATGAGGGTCTTGACTTTGTTCTCACAGATGCTTGTCCTCTTGTGCCTTCTAACCATTGTACAACTATTGTTAAAAAGTGTTATGAATGCTAGCACAAGGCTAATGAGTTAGCCATATGCCACATATTGAATTCTGTGTTAGGTGTTCTCAAGCATCAGATGCTTGAGATGCACACAGCAGCAGAGAAGATGAAACATTTGAACAACAGTATAGAGAAGCCAAGAAAGATCATCAGAAACTTGCTCAATATGCGGAGTTTCGAAGGAATGCCAGTTGTGGAACATATCATGAGTTTGATGGTGTGTTTTTCTCAACTTGAAGTCCTTAGGGCCGAGTTTGACAGTAAAACTAAGCAGGATGTCTTCCTCAATTCTCTATCCAGCTCATTCAATCAATTCAGGTTGAACGTTTCCATGAGTAATAAGAATGATTCATTGCCTGAGCTAATGAAAGAGCTGTAAGAGACACATGATCCGTTAAGGGACGAATGGAATGTCCAATCAACCCAGACATAAAGGACGAGTGAGAAAGCCAAGAGAAAGTGTTCTCTTTGCGAAGATAAGGGCCACTAGACTTGGGATTACACTAAGGAAATAGCTACCCTTCCTGCCAAGATTAGCAAACCATCCGGTGAAGGTATGTTGATATCTCACTTAGTTGAGTCATGCACAGTTGAGAGTCCACCAGGATTCTAGTGTGTGGACTTAAGTTCAATAGACCATGTCTGCAATATGTTAGGCTAATGTAACTGATGGTTAGAGATGGTACAAGAATTGTAGACTTAGGAGTAAGAGATGTTAGCTTCATTTTTTGTGGAAGGGTTTTGATCTTAAAGGATTGTTTATTTGTACCTGCATTGCACAGGAATTTGATTTTCGTCTCTTGTTTAGAGGTTAATGGCTATTCATTGAATTTTAGTTTTGAATTATTTGTTACAAGAAATAAATTGTTTCTTTGGAACGGTACAAGTGTAGATGGTCTATACATGTTATTTCCTAATCGAAATTCTTATATATGTTTGTATGGATCTGACAAAAGCTTACTTGTTCAACAACAATAGTCCCAGTGCCTCAACGGCTCCCGCCTAAGCGGGGTCTGGGTGAAGGGAGGATGTTTCCGAGAACCCCCTAACCTGAGAAGCTTGTCGTCATTGGACAAGCTCACTTGTTCAATCTCTTGAAAGAAAAGAACCTGAAAGGGATAATGCCTTCAAATGGAACCAACATTTAGGTCATATAAATTCAAATAGGATCTAAAAACTGGTAAAAGATTGAGTAATAGAAACTTCGGACTTGAAGTCATTACCAGTCTATGAATCCTGCATAGAAGGTAAGATGGCCATGTCTTTCTTTAAGAGTAAATGCAACAAGGTTGATGACTTGCTTTAGCTGGTTCACGCAGATGTATATGGACCAATGAACATTCAAGCAAGAGGTGGGTATGAGTGCTTTATCACATTCACTGATGATTACTCAAGGTCTGGATATGTTTATCTAATGAGATATAAGTCAAACTCGTTTGAAAAGTTTAAGGAGTACAAAGCTGAACTTCAAAAGCAATTTGACAAACAAGTAAAGTCACTTCGATCAAATCGAGGTGCATAATATCTTTCGGGTGAATTTCTGGACTTCCTAACTACAAATGAGATAAGATTACAGCTTTTTGTTCTGGGTACATCGCAGCAGAGTGGTGTTACAGAAAGAAGGAATAGGACATTGTTAGAGATGGTAAGGTCCATGATGAGTCATGCTACTTTACCAGTATCTTTTTGGGGTTATGCCTTGGAAAAAACATATCTCCTGAACTTTGTTCCATCTAAGTCAGTTCCAAAAACGCATGTGGAGTTATGGGCTGGGTAAAAGCCAAGTCTTGGGTGCCTTTGAATTTGGGGGTTCCAAGCACATGTGCCTTCAAATCAAGGACGGAGGTGTGCATGTTTGTTGGTTATCCCAAAGGAACAAGGGGTGGTCTTTTCGATAGTCCTTCTAATTAAAAGGTTTTTGTTAGTGTGAAGGTGAAATATTTAGAGGAGGATTTTGTAGTAGGCTACGGAAGCAAAAGCAGAGTAGTGTTAGAGGAGTTAAAAGAAAAATTATGCAAATACTGAACAACTAGACACGACTAGGGACACAGTGGATGCATTAGATGCACCTGCTGATAGGGTTGAGAGTGTTCCAAGTACACGAGTACCTAGGCGTAGTGGAAGGATTGTCAGGGCACTTGACAGGTTCATGGTGGGAGCCTTAATGGTTGACCGTGACATGGAATCTGATCCTCTCACCTAGAATGAGGCAATTAAAGACAAGGATACTGACCAGTGGGTCTTAGTAACAAAATCTGAGATAGGATCTATATATTCTAATTAGGTCTGGGACCCTATAGAGGCGCCTGTTGGCATTAATCCCATTTCATGTAGATGGGTCTACAAGAGGAAAAGAGGAGTGGATAGGAAGGTAGAGACCTTCAAGGCAAGACTGGTTGCTAAGGGTTTTAAACAAAAGGAAGGAATCGATTATGTTGAGACGTACTCACCAGCAGCTATGCTAAGGTCCATAAGGATAGTCCTATCCATTGCAGCTCATTATGATTATGAGATTTGCTAAATGGATGTTAAAACGGCCTTTCTGAATGATCATCTTGAAGAATACATCTATGTGGTAGAACTGGACGGTTTCATTAGTGAAAATCAGAAGCATATGGTATGCAAACTGAAGAAGTCCATATACAGGCTGAAGAAAGCATCACGTTCATGGAATATTAGATTCAATGAGGTGGTCAAGTCCTATGGGTTTGAACAACTGGATGATGAACCATGTGTGTACAAACGACATCAACAGAAAGTAGTGACTTTATTAGCATTATATGTGGACTACATATAACTCATTTAAATGATGTAGGTGTGTTATCAGCTGCAAAGATTTGGTTGTCAAGCCAGTTCGATATGAAGAACTTACGAGAAGTTGGCTATATTTTTGGGATCAAGCCTTAGCGAGATCTTAAGAGTAGGATGTTCCTAAGATAGCTATAAGAATGGGCTTTTACCTTTCTTGCGTGGGTACTTTTTTCTTTAGAGCAGCGTCCTAAGATACCTCAAGAGGAAGAGCAGATGAGGAGTTTCCATATGCTTCGGTTGTGGGATGTCTCATGTTTGCCATGTTATGATTGAGACCATATATTTGCTAGACTTCTATGCTATTGGTATGTGAGTAGGTATCAGTCTAACCTGGGTTAGATGTAGTGGATGGAAATGAAGCATATTCTCAAGTACTAGAGAAGAACTAGAGATTATATGCTAATTTTTCACAGTGATGAGCTAGTTCCAGTTGGCTATCGATTTAGTTTTTCTGTCATATAGAGATGCCAGATGTTCGACGTCTGGATATGTCTTTACCCTTGGACGAGGAGCTATAAAATGGAGGAGTGTCAAATAGTCACGTATTACTGACTCCACCATGGAAGCCGAACAGCTTCAGAAGCTGCGAAGGAGATATATGGGCTCAGAAAGTGTCTGATAGGTCTTGATGCTGTTAGAGATGGTCTAACACTAGTTACGGTCTTTTGCAAAAACTTCGGTGCGGTGGCTCATTCTGAAAAGCCTAGAAGACACAAGACGTCCAAACACATTGAAAGGAAGTACCACCTCATTAGAGACTATGTGGAGAAGGGTGAGTTGGTCATCTTGAAGATAGAAACAAGCCATAATCTTACATATCATTTTACAGAGACTTTGACTCAGAATACCTTTAAATCACACATAGAGGGAATGGGTATAAAGTGTATAAGAAATTAGATTTTGGACAAGTGGGAGATTGCTAGGAATAGTGTCCTAAAAATCCATATTTGTCCTGTTATTTTATTTGTTAATGAATAAAATTGAAGTTTCAGTCATTTGCTCGTTTAATTTATGTAAGTGAGTATATATATGTTGTATATAATTTCCTTTTAAGTAACGTCCATGAGATGGATATAGCCCTCAGATTATATTTTACATGCTTGTTCTAAGTGGATAATGAGATTTACCCATAGAAAGACTTGGAATAAATCATATGAAATGTCATTTAAAAAACTCGTGGTTGGTGACAAGCTTGAACTACTTGTCCGTTAAGACTATGACTTGACACTTTTAGATGACTTGTCTAGGTTATGTGGATTACGATCCAAAAATGTTAGGTTGGGGTGTTCAATAATATGACTTGTAGTCTACTTGTCTGTTAAGACTAAGACTATAACAAAGACTATGACTTGTCTGTTAAGACTAAGACCATGACTTGAACTACACTAAGTTGGACCATGTGAGTTACTTGTTTCTGTACTACTATTGGCAATGAGTGATTCATGTTGAACTATCTGAATGACGACTTTAAATATTGAGAGTGTTCTGGACTTGTGCATGAAATGGTAGTTACTTTGGGGTAGTATATGTAAGGTCTTGATAAATGACTGAATTCCTACATACACTGGGTATTGGTGTGAAGTGTTACAAGGATCAAGTATTCAAAAGTGAATCCATAGTCTCTTGCTAGATATAGAAGTCCCCATAGTTGATTCACAGATATTTGAATTAATTCAAAAATTTTGGCCAAAGTATTCTAAGTGTTTGACATTTGGAATTTATACTGTGAATCTATTATGGTATAAATTAATTATTCTATAAAGGGTGATTCGGCAACTAATGAAGAAGTTGTGAGAAAAATACTGATAACAACTCTACTTATTTTTCGTCATGGAAGTCTCATACATGGGCTGTAAGATTATGCTTTGGAATTATCGAATAAATGATTTAAGTTTAGAGTGCATCGTGATTTATTTAGTGGAAATATGTCTCATTAAATGTTAATTAAATTTTATAATGAGGTGATCATTAATTTAACCCCTTTGGAGTTAGATTTAAATTGTCCTGAGGTCCTTGCCTAAGCCTCTATTTTTATTGTCATTGAAAAAATATTAAAGAATTAATGAGGTGAATTATTTGTTCATGAGATGAGTAAATTTAATTTTGCTAAACATTATTAATGAGATGAATAAATGTTAAAAATTATTAAATAAAATAATTTTTAAAATTAAAATTAACAAGATGAATTTTTACAGGTGGGAAAAAAAATAACGAAAATCAAGTGGCGATTTGCGTTTAACCTTGGTAGCCAATCAGTGTGCGACACGTGTTGCATGATGGGCTGCTAGGGCATAGATCCACGCCATTAGGCGTGGACTAATTAGAGCGTGCCAAATGGCATGCTTTGGGAGACCCCAACAGGGCGATCCTTGCTGTTAGGCATAGACCAACTACAACATGCACGTGGCATATTTTGGGCCAAATTAAATGGCATTTGTATATTATTTTAAACGACGCCATTTTGAGTAAAACACACAGGTCAACATCAAAATTTTTTGATTTTTTTTTTGCTGTGATAGCTTGCTATAACTAGGGGCTTTGGAGTTAGAGTTTAGCTTCCAATTTTAAATTGAAAGGTTTCTTGAAGTATTGACTTTTGAAGATCTAATAAGAGACAAAATTTCCATTGGAATTTTTTCCCTTGAGTTTAATTTTATTTTTAGAGCCCACTCTGCAGGTATTTTCGAGGTAATTGCATAGAAGGCTTCTCGGTCTCGATATTATTCTCGTATTCTGGTTTTCTTTATTTGGAGCAATTTTAGATATTCTTTTTTCTTTTCTCTATAAACTTTTTCTCTTTTTTATTTATTTAAAGTATTCTTATGATGCTAGTTTTATATTCATGTTATTATTATGAACGTAATATAGTAGAGACCTGTAGATTTAAAATTAGAAATTTCAAATTTTTCCGCTGCATTAATATAATTAATTAGGGAAAAATTTTGAAATTAGTTCCAGCAGGATTTCCCTCCAAAATTCAGAACACGTTGGTGAAGGATAAACATGCACAAAAGGGGAGCTTAGTGGCCAGACGTAGGTAGCGTAGCCGTGAAGATAGGAGCATTTGTTAAGTAAAGGACTCTGCATCAATCCGAAGGTGTACATACACTCAAGACAAAACTTCTTTGAGTTTTACAGCACACTTGTGCTCTTTGTCCTAGGAGTAGTGTAACTTAGCTAGGCGTAGCGTAACGCTGATTTTGCTATACTTACCTCCATAGTAATACAGTTCTCGGGCTTTAGGTGTGACTTTTAAATTTTAATCTGCTCTCACAAATCGACAAGTTGAGATTTAAGGCTTTAGTTTAAGGTTTTGATGGCCAAGGCTTTGTCCCTTGACTGCTTTGGTCTTAACACTACTGTCACTGCTTAATAAGTCAGGTGAACTGAGGTTCGCGCCATTGATTAGAGCTTTGACGGCCAAGGCTTGTCACTTGATTGCGTTGGTCCTAATCAAGTGATCTGAATACGATTTGCTCCACCTTAATCTTGTCAGACCTAAACACATTGGAGTTGTTACAAGTTAAGGGTGCCAGGCTTGAAAACTTAATTGACTTGGGCTTGTAAGTGAATTGCTGAGCTCTTGGGTTTGTCTCCACCCCCAATTCGACTTTAAAGTGTATGAGGAAAGATGTTTGTGCGCCCTGCTCTATCACTGTAACTGCCACATGTGTTGGGTCCACATGTTTAATTTTCTATCATAAAAATACGTAAAAATCCAAAAAAGAAGTTAAAAAGTCTTCTTTATTTAGCATTAGAAAAACTCATGATATAACCGAAGTCAGATACACCAAGATATCACTACATTTTCTCCGATAACGATGAGTGGTGGAGGTCAAAGACGTGTGGTTTATAATTAGGCTCACTCCCTAGTCGCAGTGAGTTGCTTTTGCGTGTTTGTTTTATTTTAACATTTGCAACAACCACACAAACATCACTCGAAACAAAATAGAGCAAACACGTCTTTTGGCAACCACAGTGAGAGGCTTGAAACGAGACTTTATCGTCTTTAGCCCGTCGTGGATTACCAAGAGGTATTTGTGTTGTGATTCTCTTAGTTAGGATATATGGAAGTGAGTAGGATTAAGCCATGATGTAATAAGTAGCGATAGCCTTTTGATAAGTCATGTAATAAGTGTGTTCATTTGCTAAGTTCGTGTTATGTTTCGAGAATTCGAGTGTTGGGCTGTGTTGATGCTGCTGATGCTGCTATGGGCTGCTGTGTGGGTTGGTTGCTGTTAGCAATGCTGTCAGGTGCCCGGGAGCTGCTGCTGTGCTGCTTATTGCTGTTAGTTACTATTTTGGTGCCAATATTGGGGTTTAAAAGTTAGTTAGGTAGCTTTTAGATACTTCCTAGATTTTTCTTCTAATAAGATGGTTGGTTATTTGTCTTGATTCATTGTATTAGTTGGCTTATCTAGCCTATAAGTAGTGTTCAGCTGTAATTCTGATTTATTCAATGAAAATACAACACAATCTCTTTGAGATTACCTTCTCTCTCTCATCTAACTCTCTCCAATTCCTCATCTCCTTCACTTCTTTCTCATCTCATATTCTCTTTATCTTAGCTTACGTTTGTGAATCAATCACAAACGTGACAATTGGTATCAGAGCCAAGTTTGGCTTCCAAATCAAACGTGATTTGATATCAAATATCCTTTGATTGCATTACAATTTGCTTAAGAATTCAATTGTAAGTTGCAGTGAAAAGTTGCTTGAAAAACACATAAAAAGAGGTTCAATTGTTGATCACACTGTTGACAGTTAAATAACAAAATTCAGTGGTTGAAGAAGCAAGTTCAGTTTGATCGTATTGAGAGTTAACTGCAGTACTTTGGTCACATTCAGTTAAGTATCAACTTCTGTTGCTGCATTGTTCTTGATTGAATTCAGTAAGTTGAAGTGATGCAATTTGATCAATATTACACTTGATCATAATCAAAAGATCAGAAACAAGCTGCATTGAGGTTAATTCAGATTCTATAATTCAGTTTTTGAGGTAGAGGTAATGATTTTTTGAATTTCAAGCTACATTTCGATTAGAATTTGTGTGGTTGCTTGTTTGTGATGTAGTTGTGTTGATAAGTATAGAAGTGGTGAGAATTCATCAGTATTCGGCATTTGATTCTTGAGAATTACATGTTATTGAGTGGAAAGTTGCTTAGACAAAAATCTGACAGCAAAGCGAAAATCTGACAGTGAACTGTGAAACGAAAGTGTTAAAAAAATCTGATTTCGTTCGTGAAGTTCGCTTGAGTATTGTGTTGAGGACTTGATTGCGAGTTAGAGTCGAGCTTAATTCAGAGGTGTACGTCGAATTACTCGACTAAAATTGCGGTTAGGGTTTGTTCGAGTTTCCTCTGTTCGAAGTTCACCAGTTAGGGTTTGGAATCTGCTGTGATTCTTAAAATTGATCTTGAAATTTCAGAAAATTGTCGATCTTAACAATTTGTGCCGTAGTTAATTCGAAAATCATTCAAATCAATTCACATTGTAAAGTTTAAGAGCGAATTATGGATGGTAGTGATGCAACAGGTTCGGATAGGCTTACGATTGCATATTTGGACAGTAAGTTGAAGACAATGCTTGCTGAATTATTATAACAAATGAAGTAGCAAATCAATGGTAAGGATGATCACCAAACTCAGCCGATGGAAGTAAAGAGATCTGATCAGGTCGTTCTTCAATCACAAGAATTGGAGGATAGGTCTAACATGCATTTTGATTAGCATATGAAGCAACTTGAAGTGAAATTAGCTGAGATTCGCGAACAATTTAGAAGGCCAAACTCTCCTGCTGTTCAACCAGTGAGGCCTTTTGAAGAATTGTATCATCGGGTGCATTGTGAGGCTGATAAAACCACAGTAGCTGAAGTGCAGAATGTGGAGCCACTTAATGTAGTTGAAGAAAAATTGGACCAAGTTAATGCCGAAATTGATGAGCACGAGATGGAGGAACCTGAGGTTGAATGAGATGATCATTTTGAAGACTCTTTGCTAGAGTTAGAGTATTTTGAAGAGGATGAGCTACAGCATGACATGCTTCGGGAATGGGAATACGATTTTCATGTCATGGGAATAATAAAGAATGCAAAGAGTAAAGTGAAGAAGAATCATCTTAACGACGCATTGAAAAATTTTTAGGAAACAAAGAAGAAATTGAAGCGTAAGGTTGTGTTTCAGCCTAGGAGGTTTGATTATCAATAGGAACTAACTCAAGATGCTGCTCTTACTGATGTATATGCTGGTATACAAGAGTCAGATATGTATGTTGGTATACGCGGAATGGTTGCAGTAGAATCTGTGATTCCAACTGAAAAATTTGATGCCGCTGCTGAGATATCACTTAAAACATCCGCAAATCTGTTAAGTATTACTCCTTGGCAAGCTTATATGCAGAATCGAAGCATCTTCACTGTTGAGCAATGTTATTCTGTTGGGGAATCAATTGTTGCGGCTGTAGTGTCATCAAATTCAGATCTGAGTATAGTTAAGTTCACCTTTGGGCATGCAGGAATGCTAACTCAGGACCAGAACAAAATCAACTTAGATGCTTTTTAAGGTCTCTTGTGCTGGGTAAATGATTATGAATACATAGTGGCTGAAATGCACTGTTGGCGTGCCGATCGGCAAGTTCCGAATGAACTATTTCTTTATTTGAGGGAAGTTGTGACTCATCCACGAGCAAATTCTTGGGATAAGTTGCCTCTGGACCCAGGAGAAGATTCTTAAGACTGTATTAAGCTGAGAGGCGTCGACGTTTTGCTGAAAAGAAGCACTCGAGCTGCAAGAGTGCGTTTCAAGGTTCTCAACAAACAAAGTTTGGTTCCTAAGCAAGCAATGGAGTGGATGGATGTGTACAAATGTTGTAATGTGGGAAAATAGATCTCTCATCAGTTCCACATCAATACAATGGGTGCTTTAAATGATGAAATTAATGATGGCAGGTCCTTGAAACCGGGAAGGGATGAATCACAAGTGATTGTAAAAGCTGGTCCTCTGGCGTTGTTGTTTGATGAAGAACAATTCTGTTCCAGTGCAAGCCATGATAAAAGTATGGTAGAGGCTGTGGATCATGATGAAGTTAACATCAAAGCAAGCTTTGAGGGAAAGGCGTCTACATCTGGCAGGCTACAAAATTCAGATCGTGACATTGAAGACTCCCTTGTTCGGGAATTGGTGTTGTTTCGGTTCAAACACAAGCATTTCCTTAAAGGGATGGTAGTTGCTATTAGTTGGTGGTTTGAGGATATGTTAGGCTACTGGTATGAACTCACAGCTGGTGTGCAAAGCCAAGCAAAGATAAAGATGATAGCATTTGAAAATTGGGACACACAGCGACTGAAGCTGTCTGAGTTGATACAAAATCTAAAGGTTTTTTGGGTGGTCTGTTGTGGTTGTGCTGAATGGAAAAATACTATGCACAAGCTTCAATACTTTCTCATTGTGTGGATGAAGGAGTACAGCAAGAGAACAAGAGTAATTCTAGCTGAAAATATTTTACATTTCAGCAGTAAAGATCAGGATGGATTTCCTCTGGTTCTGAAATTATTCTCAGTAACAGTGGGGTGTCATTTGTGTCCTAATCTGTGGTTCATCTTCAAGACGGATGATAGGAATTCAATTGTGACCCATGAGTACTTAATTTGGTGGAGAAAAAGTTCAGAATTTAAAGCCAAAGTCACAAGTGCTCAATTGATCAAGTTGGGACAGCAAGAATGCAAGATGGCTGCTGAAAATTCTGGGGGAATTCCAATCCTTTCACTGTCAGCGGTGGAAGAGGGGTTCAGATTGAGTGTGGCTAGTGCTATTGGGGCTTTGGGAAGATGTAATGACTTGTTCGCATCGAGAAGCTTTCATATGGATAGAATTCGAGCTGAAATCTGTCACTATGTGCTGCATTGGTTTAGCACTTCTGCAATGTTAAGCTCTGCAGCTTATCAAGTGGAATTGGAAAGCAATCAAAAGTTTTTTGAGCTTGGTCTAAGAGGGTTCAGTAAGTGGATGTTTAAGCAATACAAATTTTGGATAAGATCCAAGATGAAGGAGTTGCAGATGCATTCTTATGGAATTTCAACATGTGTTGTCACTAACGTCAAGATATGGGGTCGTTTGGGATGTAATTGGACATTTCTTCAGGTTGATTTTGATCCTTGGTTCTCTTGGTTTGACTTTGGAAGGTCTCCTGAGATGTTCAAGGGCTTAATATGCAGTTTAATGGGTCTTAAGACATTCAAACTCTGTTGTGCAGCATGCTATAAGCAGAATTTCAGAAGATTGGCGTTTTGGGGTCCTCTGCAGCACGTTAGTGCTTGGGGTTGCATTAACTGCAACAAAGTGTGCCATGGGCGGGTTGATGAAGTTTGGCTGGTGTGGTTTGATCAGTGTAGACCATCGAAAGGGGTACAACCCATCCACACGAAGACTGTGTGCAGGACAAACATTGTGTTAATGTGTTCTGCTGCAATTATACGGAGTTGTTTCAGATGGTCTCCCAGCTGCAGAATTTCAGTCAAGAGTTCAATACTTTAGCTGTATCTTCATAAGCTAAGTGACCTGCATTGTTCCAACTCTCTTCCATTCTTGAGGACAAGAATGTTTTCAACGGGAAGGGAATGTTATGTTCCGAGAATTCGAGGGTTGGGCTGTGTTGATGCTGCTGATGCAGTTATGGGCTGCTGTGTGGGTTAGTTGCTGTTAGTAATGCTGTCAGGTGCCCGGGAGCTGCTGCTGTGCTACTTATTGCTGTTAGTTACTGTTTTGGCGCCAATATTGGGGTTTAAAAGTTAGTTAGGTAGCTTCTAGATACTTCCTAGAATTTTCTTCTAATAAGATGGTTGGTTATTTGTCTTGATTCATTGTATTAGTTGGCTTATCTTGCCCATAAGTAGTGTTCAGTTGTAATTCATATTTATTCAATGAAAATACAACACAATCTCTTTGAGATAACCTTCTCCCTCTCATCTAACTCTCTCAAATTCCTCATCTCCTTCACTTCTTTCTCATCTCATATTCTCTTTATCTTAGCTTACATTTGTGAATCAATCACAAGCGTAACAATTCGCTAAGCAGCTTTGATGGTCAAGGCTGGTCAATGTTGACGGCTTGTTAGGAAAGTCGATTGGAGGTTGGTATCTTAATGCAATGTATCTTCTCTTAGTAAGTCGTAGTATAAGTAGTTGAAATCTTGTATTGTAAGTTTCATAACTTTGATGAATGAAATTGATATCTTTAATATCTTCTCTACTCTCTCACCTAACTTTCCCTTCTATCTCATCTAAAATCTCGCTTCTTATCTCATCTTAATCTCAAAAACTATCTCAACCTAGGTTATGATCTAAGAGTAATCTTGAATCTTAACATTTGGTATCAGAGCCTTGATTTGCTTCCGAATAAAGCTGTAAATTAGGGAAAAAAATTATAAGACCTAATTGATTATGTTGCATAAGGGCTTTGGATGCTTGCAATTGGTTTAGTTGAATCAATTTCAACTAAATCGAGTTGTTTTGTATCAAGCTTTGGTCACTGTTGCGATAGATCATCAACAAAATAGTTTTGGTGCTAATTTAGTTTGGTTTTATGTGATCAAGATTTCAATTCTGAATTCTGACTTGAAGAGCTTGTGCGTACTGTAATTTGCAATCACATCCTACACATTGCCTGGGATTAGCTTAAGAAAAGTTCAATTTGGTTGAGAAACATTGAATCAAAGTTCTATGATTGATTTCTATTGATTACATTCAACATAGCAGTGGTTACAGTGTGATAATTCTGATGAATTGATTAAGCTATCTATTGAAGCAAGTTGTGGTGGTTGTACTGCTGGATCGTGTGTTCTTGATTAGAATTCACCCATTCAGCTAGGAAAAAGCTGAAGTGAGTTGTAGTATCAATCTTGTTCTTGATCAAAATCAAAGGAATCATCTTAGCAAAGCTTGCAATTCATGTGATTGAGGCAAAGGTAACATATTCAAAATTTATATGTTTTATTTGATCAGAATCCACTTCTTGTCACTGAATTTTGGAGAAATTGTGCTGATAAATGTAGAAGTGTAGAGAAATTTATCTGATTCTATAAGAATTATCGGAACCGAGTTGATACTTGCTCAAAAGTGGAATTAACATCAAACTAAGAACAGAATCGCAGAAATCTGACATTGTTCTTGAGGATTGTGGTTAGAAGTGTGTTAAAGTCAGTAATTGTAGCCAAGTTCTCGTTAATTCCGATTCATAGCCTGAATTACTTAAGTATTCACTGCGGTTAGGGTTTTGGTCTGAGTTCTCTTTCATTCGCGAGTTTGACAGTTAGGGTTTGAGCTTTGTTGCGATTATTGAGCAGATATCAAGTGGTGGTTAGTTCGTATTAAGGAGTAGGTTGCAGTAAGGAATCAGTTGTTGTGGTGGTTCGAATCAAATCCCGTGTTTCTATGACTTCGAATTGGAATTTAATAGCTACAGATCGTTTAAAATTTCAGTGCTTGGAAGCTGTGATACATCGGATTACCAGTTTACAAGTGACATTGAATTGTTGGTGTCGATGAGTTGATTCCTTGCTGCAAAGAATCCTTGACTGTGATTGTTCATTGCTCTTTTCAGTAAACAAGGCTAGGGTTTGTACTCTGCGACACTCCTTGAACCGAAAGATTATTTGTACAAATCTATAATGGAGGAATTCAGTAAGTGGCTCGATCACAAATTTGAAGTGCTCGATCTCAAATTTTAAGAGATGAGGTTAAGTCCAACCAAGACTGATATTGAAAGAAAGAACTTTAATGAATCTACGCTCTTGGTTACGATTCACAATGTTCTTTATTTGATCAACGAAGATATTCTTCGCCAAGTTTTTGATCCTTTTGGATGTGTTGAAAGAATTTTAGTAGTTTCAACATCAGCCCTAGAGGTTGTAGCTTGAGTGACCTTCTCTATGAGAACACAAGCTACTTATGCCATCGAGCTAAGACAAGGAAGAAAATTTTTTTACCATTGTTGTGGTTTGGATATTCAATTCCTCATTCTTTTGTGGAAATTGGAAAACCCATTCAAGTTTCTTATGCAAGTGAGCCCTTAGATGGTGTTGTGCATCCTGAGCTCAATGTTGATCAAGAAGAGGAGTTAAATGAAGAGTATGTTGTATCAATGGAAGACGAAGGCCCGGATTTGCTGCACATGTCGCACTTAGAAAAGATAGAAATGAAATCTGGTGTTGTTGATGCTGAATTAGAGCTCGAAAGTGTTGAAGTAGAAGATCACAAGTTTGGATAAGTAGTGAATGACTTGCTATTATACATTGCTAAGTTTGCTGTAGCAGGATTGTCTTCAAATTAGGTTGAAATGGAACCTGCAGCAATGAAGAGTGTTCTAGTGGAGCTTACTCGTACGCTGTCACAAGATTCTGAAAATAGAAACACTCAAGCCAAGTGCACGCAAGAAGCTTTTGATACAGAGCTTTTGAATTTAGTGGAGAAATTGGATGATGCTGCTGTGATATAAATGAATGCTTCACAAAATACGTTAAGTACTTCTCTATGGCACATTGGTATGCAATATCATAACCTGAGGTGTGCTAGAAGTTGCCGATTGGATGCACTGCAAGGTTCTTTAGGTGAAGAGAAGATTTATCAAGTTGCAAACTTTTTTAACAAGCTTCCTCCGAATCCGGGAGAAGACAATCATGGCTGTAAGGAGCTGAAATAAGTAGCATCATTGGTGAAATGTGTTAACCAATAAGCTAATGTGCATCGTAGATTTCAACAAAAGAAAGACCAAGTTTTTGATTTCAAATTTATGTTCAGACTTGGAATTGTAGAGCATATAGCTGATCTGTCAAAGGTATACAAATGGGTTCAAGTGCCTGTTGATCGATTCAAATTTGAGTACTAAGGAGTCATGTTTAGAAGGATGAACATGGTGGTGAATTCACTTGTCAAGAAGGAGTGTGTTCCGCGGTTACAACATTTGTTTGAGAGCTTACATGGTTTCAAACTTAAGTGCAGCATACTTGAAGTGGTTTTGGAAGTTTTGGGCTTGGATAAAATATGGTTTCATCATCAAGCTAGGTTGATTGAAGGAATTCGAAGGGTTATTGACAGGAATTTAGCAATGCAACAAACTGCTACTTATTGAAGTATTTGTCCAGTGTAAGTAGGCCAATCGATTCACTTGTGTGGAGCTGATTGGTACTCAATTACGATCACTTATGGTAGGCCTCCTGATCTTGTTGTTAAGGACTGTAGTGTGAAGGTTTTGGTGGTTCAAGCTGCAATTAAGAAAGCAGAACATGGCTTGGAAACATGTAGAGATCAAGCTGAACTGAAAAAGAATGTTACAAAGGTAGAAGCAACGGTGAGGCCACCTGAGATTTTAAGTAAAAGAAAGCATCATTCCAGTGGTTTTAAATTCAAAAGCAGGGACCAAGAGGCAGTTCAGATGAGGTCTAAAGCTGTTCGCTATTGGTTGGTAACTAGAATTTGTAAGCAAAGTCAAGTGTTGATGCCTATGATAGCTATGTTGGTTTGTGGTGTAAGCAATGTTGCAGCTGGTTACATTGAGTGGAAACGTTAGATGCAATGTCTTCAGAGTCTTCATAATGCTTTACTTGAAGGAATTTATAGGAGATCAACATCAAGTCTAGCTGAAATATGTACAAACATCAGCAGGGAACTTGGAAACAGATTAGTCCTTGAATTGATGATGTACAAGGCTGTTTTGAAGTTCCATTGGCTTCATGGGCTAATGGATTTTGTATTCTTACTTGTGCTCATTGATAAAGGATTAGGATTGCTTAATTGCAGTCAATTTAGTTGTAGCATGTCAATTGAAGGCGAGAATCTGAAAAAGGTTCAAGCATGACTTGAAGATCTTGTGAACAACCTAGGAAAGGTAAGCGGCAGGCTGAGGTCAGTCAAATGGGTTATTTTGGGAGTTCAAGTGGTAACATTGTTTACTTGGAGCTTGTGAAGCTTGAAAACTCATCTTGGTGGAGGACATTACAGATGTTTCAAAAATGTCGCATTAAGAAGCAATGTATTAGGTATTTTTCTGCACTCTCTTTATGTTGTGGAAAGACAAGAGAGTGGAAGTATACATTGGTGATAGAAAGAGTCAAAGTCAAGCTATGATTGAATGTACAGAAGTTTGGGAAAATGAAGATAAGACTTCCATAACTTCCATGCTCCTACAAGAAGTGCAGGCAGCAGATTTTAGCAAGGTTGTCATGGATTTATTGTGTAGCTCATTGTACTCAGTCGAAGCAACATCTAAGGTTGTTAATGGGACAAGGGAATGTGCTAGCTAGATTCCAAGAAGCCTTGAGTACTTGGGGATAACTAAAAGTCTCTTCTTCAGCTTGACAATTCAAGGAGTCTGCGAGCTTCATAGCAGCATATTTATTAGGTTTTGCATAAGTAGTCAATGGAAGTTTTTAATAGAGGCTGCAAATCTTGAGCTCAAGTAGTTGCTTTACTCTTGGTCTTCTACCTATTTCTACAGCAGGTTAAGAAAGTTGGGCTGCATCAGCTACAACAGAGGGTTCTTTGGGCTGAATATTGATGTCATGATGATGTGGTTTGATCTGGGTAGACCTCCAGATGAGTGTTCTTCATCAGATGCAAGCTTTGACAATAGGATCTTTGGCTGGAGTACTTCAGAATCTGCATTAGCAAATGTTCTGTTGCTACTGCTGCAAGATTTTAGTAATTTGAAGGCTCTCTTCAGCAGTAGATTTAGCAAAGAATTCACTTAGTCCAGCTGCATTTTAGATTCAGAGGTGTTCATTGCATCTCATGCGTCCAGCAGCAGCTAATTTCAGTAGGGAGTTCATTTACAACAATAAGTGTTCTTCAAAGTTTCCACTCTCTTCCAGATTCTTGAGGACAATAATCTTTTAAGGGGGAAGTATTGTTGTGGTTCTCCTAGATGGGGTATATGGAAGTGAGTAGGATTAAGTCATGATGTAATAAGTAGCAATAGCCTTTTAATAAGTCATGTAATAAGTGTGTTCATTTGCTAAGTTTGCTAAGTAGCTTTGGTGGTCAAAGCCAGTCAATGTTGACGGCTTGTTAGGTAAGTCAGTGTTATGATTCAAGAATCCGAGGCATGAAATTATGGTAGCTGTATTACTGCCCGGCGGCTAAGATGCTGCTGTTAGTTGTTGTTTAGTGTCTGATATGCTGCTGCTGCTGCGAGTATTGTTGCTGTTAGGAAGTTGTTAGCTTAGTAAGTGATGTAGTAAGCTTGGTCTTAAGCTTCTTTACTACAAGGTTTTGGTTGTATCAAGTGCATTTCCTGCATTATATTGAGCTGCTGCGTATTAATTTGCTGAACAGGTAGCTAGTTGCTGTTAGATTTGATAATTCCTAGATAATTCTAGATAATTCTAGATAATTCCTAAGCTGGTTAGTCCTTGTGCAGCTAGATTCAATATACTAAGCTCATATTATGTAAGTAGTATAAATAAGAGGTCCTAGCATGTAATCCATAACTTTGATGAATGAATTGATATCTTTTGATATTTCTCTCTACTTCTCATCTCCTTTCCCTTCTTTCTCATCTAAACTCTATATTCTTTTCTCATCTCATACTCTCTCTATCCCAACCAAGGTTAAGGCTCGAGAGAAATCTTTGAAACCTTAAAAATTGGTATCTGAGCCTAGATTTGGCTTCCGAATCAAGCTCATATTCGAGAAAAAAAATTATAAAATCTAATTGATTGTGTTGCAATTAATCAACAAAAGAATGTTTGATATTGACTTAAGTCAGATTTGGATCAGAATTCAAATCTGAATTTTTGAAGTGGTTGGCGGTATTGCATCAGTTACTGCATAAGCCTGGGAAGATTGATTTCGGCTGGGATTAAAGTGATCGTATCGCATTGAAAATCGATCAGCATTGGCTGTAAAAGTTGAGCGAAGAAGTAAGTAGCAGTTGCTGAAGTTGATGCTTAGCTGACTTGATCGATCATCCAGCTGATCGGTTGAAAAAGAAGTTTAAATTGAGCTAATTGATCCACATTGCACGTGATCATCATCAAAAGATCAGAAACTAGCTGAATTGAGGTTTAATCAGGTTCTATAATTCAGAAGTTGTGCTTGAGGTAACTGCTTTCTGAAGTTGAGTTCATATTCGATTCGATTTTGCTCTTGTTAGGCATAGACTTGGTAAGAACTCATCAGAATCTGTGTTTGATTCTGAGAATTATATGTTATTGAGTGGAGAATTGCTTAGGTGAAAATCTGTCAGCGAAGGCGAAATTCTAACAGTGCACTGAGAGCCGTAAGAGTTGAAATCCGACTTCGTTCATAAAGATCCCTTGAGTATTGTGTTGAGGACTTGATTTTGAGTTAGAGTCGAGCTCAATTTAGAAGTGTAAGTCGAATTACTCAACTAAATGTTGCTGACAGAAATCGTTCGAGGTTAGGGTTTGTTCGAAGTTCTGTTCGAAGTTTATCAGCTAGGGTTTATAATCATTGACAATCGTGGAATTGATAGCAAGGGATTGTTTGTGCGATCAAAGGACTACAACTTCATTAAGCAACCGATTTTTGAAGAGTTGCGAAACAAGTTTTACATTTCTAGGATTTCGAAATTGTGCGCCGCGAATGTGCTTATTTCAGATTGAAGTTGTTGATCATTGTAAATATGGCTGATGGAGGGAGAATTCGATCTGAAGTTGGTGTAAATGTGACGATCGGACCTCAGAATGCTACTAAAGAGGACCTTCAAGATTTACATAAAGGTTTTAATCAAAAGAAGGATCAAATTATGTCATTGTTAATGGACAAAGATGCAAAGGATGCAAAGGGGCAAGATCGGTTGCAACAAATTGAGATTGTTCCACCTACTGAAGTGGTTCTACCGCAAGAGTTCTTTGTTGAGCAAAAAGAGAAGGTGCAATCTGTTGCTGTTGAAGATGAACTCGACCACGACAATGCCGAAATTGATGAACACATGCGTGAATAACCTAAGGCTGAACAAGATGATTCTTGTGAAGACTCTTTGTTAGAGTTAGAGTATCTTGATGACGTTGAGGTACAACATGACATACATCCGGATTGGGAATATGATTCACTTGTCAAAAGAATGATTAAGAAAGCAAAGAGTAAATTGAAGAGAAATCAACTAAGTGAAGCATTGAAAGATTTTTGGGGTAAAAAGAAGTTGACAAAGCCAAAGTTGATGTGTGAGGTTGTGTTTCAGCCTAGGATGCTTGATGAGCAATAAGAACTAACTCAAGATCCTGATTTTGTCAATGTATATGCCAATATACCAGGGGTGGTTGAGGTTACTGCAGTAGTAACAATGGAAGCACCTCAAAATATGTTAAACACTTCTCCAAGGCATCTTGATACTCGTAATCAGCAATTTCTTGGTGTTGATAGTGATGCAATTGATACATTGCAAGGTTCTTGGAGTAGAGAAATGGAGTGTTCAAATGTACACCCATACGACGACTTGCCTCCTGATCCAGGAGAAGCTTTCCAAGTTTATACGAAGCCGAAAAGAGTTGATTTCCTGTTGAAGAGAAGCAATCAAGCTGCAAGGGTGCGTTTCAAGGTCCAACGAGGGAGAAGCCTTGTATCTATACAAGCATTGAAGTTGTTGGATGTGGATAAATGCAGTAATATGCTGAAGCCTAATTTGATCAAATCAGTAGCTGTACTGCAGATGCTTTAGCTGATAGAATCGATGTTGAAAGTCCCTTTGATCCGGGAAAGAATGAATTACAAGTTATTGGAGGAGCTACACATCTGGTGCTGCTGTTTGATGTTGAAAATGGCGTTGACAGTGCAAGCATTGGGGTAAAAATGGTTGAGGCTGTGGGTCATTGCGAATATAACATCAAAGCAAGTGTTGAAGACGGGAAGTATACATTTTACAAGCCGTATAATGCAAGTGACAATGAAGTTTCCATTGTTCAGGAAATGGTGTTGTTTCGGTTCATACAAAAGCAATTACTTAGAAGGTTGGTAGCTGTTGCTTGTGGTTTGAAGAGCTGTGGATGGATAGAGGAGGTATTGTGCCTCGGGTATGACCTCACAACTGATGCTCAAGACCAAGTAAAGCCAACGGTGATAGCGTTTGAAAATCGGGACAGAATGCAAATGGAAGCTGTTGTTCAAGTGCAAAACCTGGTTGCGCTTTGGGTGATCTGCAGTGGTGTTTCGGAGTGGAAAAATCAGATGCATAAGCTTCAATATGTCCTTAATGTTTTGGTGGAAACGATCAACGCAAGATTGAGGAAAACTCTAGCCAAAATCAGAGTGGAAATCAGCACCGTAGCCTTGGACAGAACAATTCAATGTTTGAGGAAGTCCTTAGTTATTCAGGAGCTTGGTTGGTGTCTCCACTTGATATATTTGCTACTTATGCTTGTGTTAGTTGGTAATAAAGCAAAGCTCGATTATTTGGTGCACAATTGGTGGCTGTATAAGTTTTGGAGCCCAAGAAGTAGGCTGTATAGATCACAAAGGGAGAGCTGCAGCATTGGAAGAGTCGTTGGGTATGTTTTGGGTGTTCAAGTTATGTCATTGTGCATATGGCATTCAAGAATGGTTTATGAGCTCCTAATTTGTGTGTTCTATGCAAGAGTTTGGGAAGAAGTGGCTGGAATTTTGAAATCTTACAAGTTAATTCTCAAGATTCCATTAAAGGAAGTTTTGGAGGATGCAGATCACTTTTGGGGAAGGTCTTCATTGTCAGTTATGAATAAGCTGTTCAGATTTGGTTTGGTTGGTGCTATTATGTCTTTTGGAAGGTGTACTAACTTGTTCACTTCAAGCAGCTTCCATTTGAACATGAAACAAGCTGCAAGATGTCAATATGATTTGCAGCTGGTTTGTACTGCTGAGCTTTTGTATACTGCAGCAACGTGGGTGCAATTGGAAAGCAACAAAGAATGTGTTAAGCATGTCATGAGTTGGTTTAGTATGTGGTTGTGTGAGCAATACACATTTTGGATAAGATCTAACATGAAAGAGTTTAGTATATGTGTTGCTACCATGTTCCAGATAGGCGGTTGTTGGGGCTGCATATGGGAATGTCTTCAAGCTGAATTCGACAATTGGTTCTCTTGGTTTGAATTTGGAAGGCCTCCCGAGATGCTCAAGGACTTCATATGCAGTTTAATGGGGACAAAGATGCACAAAATCAGTAATGCACCTTACTACATGCAGAAAAACATAATTGTTGCTGCATTTGGGAAATTTCAACAGCAAGTCTGGGTTTTGAGCTGTGTTAACTGCAACAGGAGGGGTTCGGAATGTGTTAGTGATGTTTGCTTTGATCATAGCAGACCTCCTGAAGAGTATTATGTACTCAAACAAAGACATGGCATCACGATAAATTGAAGTGCTTATTGGTTGTCTCAGCTGCAGATTTCAGCGAACTTCATCGTTTTAGATGTATTTTCATATGCAATATGTTTTCTTCATTGTTACAACTCTCTTCTATTCTTGAGGACAAGAATGTTTTCAAGGGGAAGGGAATGTTATGATTCGAGAATCCGAGGCATGAAATTATGGTAGCTGTATTACTGCCCTGCTGCCAAGATGCTGCTGCTAGTCGTTGTTTAGTGTCTGATATGCTGCTGCTACTGCGAGTATTGTTGCTGTTAGGAAGTTGTTAGCATAGTAAGTGATGTAGTAAGCTTGGTCTTAAGCTTCTTTGCTACAAGGTTTTGGTTGTATCAAGTGCATTTCCTGCATTATATTGAGCTGCTACGTATTAATCTGCTGAACAGGGAGCCGGTTGCTGTTAGATTTGTCTTGGCACCATAATTAGAATTTAAATGTTAGTTATGCTTTAGTTCTAGATAATTCTAGATAATTCCTAAGTTGGTTAGTCCTTGTGCGGCTAGATTCAATGTACTAAGCTCATATTATGTAAGTAGTATAAATAAGAGGTCCTAGCATATAATCCATAACTTTGATGAATCAATTGATATCTTTTGATATTTCTATCTACTTCTCATCTCCTTTCCCTTCTTTCTCATCTAAACTCTATATTCTTTTCTCATCTCGTACTCTCTCTATCCCAACCAAGGTTAAAGCTCAAGAGAAATCTTTGAAACCTTAACAGTCGGTTGGAGGTTGGTATCTTGATGCAATGTATCTTCTCTGAGTAAGTCATAGTATAAGCAGTAGAAATATGGTATTGTAAGTTTCATAACTTTGATGAATGAAATTGATATCTTTGATATCTTCTCTACTCTCTCACTTAACTTTCCCTTCTATCTCATCTAAGCTCTCTTTTCTCATCTCATCTTAATCCCAAAAAACTATCTTAACCTAGGTTATGATCCAAGAGTAATCTGGAATCTTAACAATTTTGCCGACCATTCGTTGAAGGTCAAAACCAGGAGGTCTAGTGCCCTTGATCATGAGGAACCAGAGAGCTTAGACCTTATTGGGTCCCCGGTTGAGCATCCTCTCGAACAAAGTCCCATAACTCGAAGGGATAAAATGAGTCACTGCCAAGGCCACGAAAGTGATGACGATGATGACATCCCAGAAGATGAACGTATTGAGCTTAATGGCCATTGTCGTAAGAGTTTCATGGCTATGATCAAACATTTTTTAGAGATAATTGACCACAGAGTCCGAAATAAATGACATAAGGCTTCAAGTGGCAATGTGCTGAAATAGAGCGCAATCCTGTGACTCAGCTTGAAAACTCTCCAGCTATGATAGCCGCGATTAATGACGTTGGAACCTCTATAAATGAGAGGCTACACAAAGAGACTGATAGAGCCTTAGTAGAAATGAACTTGACCTTGTCCTGTACTGCTACCCTTATTGCTAAGGACGTAGCTAGGCAATCAGTGGTTAAAGTTGAGTCTATTTTTTTAGACGGGCCGAGACTCATAATGGCTTGGTTCAACCTTTTAGGGAGGATATCTAGCAAACCAAGGCCTGCATCCCCTCCATTAATACAAGCTGGTTACGCTAGTGAGACTTCCTCGGGCTCAGATTTACCAGTTACCCAGGTTACCTATACGGTCCCTGAGCGAACGGAAAACCCATATATGGCTAACCCATGTCTCATATGCTTGGACTTTAGCTATTTGAATGAAAGCGTGCCTCATGGGCTACAGGCCCTTGCAACCGGAGTTTTTCGCTGACCACGAGACATGTGGGTGTAACCATTCACACCCTCCTCAAGCAACGGAGGTTACCTCGAGCCCCCTTCGTGGTCTCGAACCTGGAATTCAAAGTCAGGTCCATAATATAGGACGACCTCCTCACGCTTACCATATTGGGGGGAAAAATAACAATCCACGTCTTTAAGATCAATATTTAGGGATTTATCAGACAAGGATGAACCAACACCCTATTGGTATTGTTGTGCCTCTAGGTGTGCCATATAACCCAAGTCCTGCTAGGACATACTTCATGGCCAACTAAGCACATGGTCAGTATGATTAAGGGGTTTATCTCGGGTTTTGGGGTCAACAACCGTTGCCACACCCAATTGTGTTGGGTGCTTAGGGGTATCCTACAGATCCTTCTCGAGATCCGTACCCACTAGGGGGGCAGTGGAAGGCGCATAATCATGTGCCCAACCTTTTTCTTCTGGATCAATTGGCCACCCTCATTGAGGAAATGTATGGGCTAGGTCTCACAAGCGTAAATAGACCCTTGTGCAATAACCATTACCCTGACTATATTGACAAGGATTACCCTTTCCCTTGAGGACATAAAATCCCTGAGTTCACCCTATTCCTAAGGGAAGGAACTACTTCTGCTCTTGAGCACTTGTCGAGATTCAATTGCCAATGTAGGAAAGCAGAAGATGACTAATATCTTAAGTTAGGGATGTTTCTCAGTTCGTTAATTGGGACTGCTTTCGAGTGGTATATCAGCCTTGCACCTAATTCTATTTACTGTTGGGATGACATCACCAGATAATCCCCGGCCCAAATCCTTAGAATGAAGTTGGGAATTTTCATTTCAGGCTTGGCTCGAATGAAATAAAAGTTAGGCGAGCCAGTAGAAGAATATATTAACCGGTTCAAGTGAGCTTGGTTAAAATCCAAAGTAGCTCTTCCTGAGCTCGAGTACGCCAGGCTAGCTCTAAATGACTTGGACATTGAATTTAGGAAGAAGTTTGCTCTTATTTTATGATGCTTCTTTAGTTGGCAGAATGTGCCACTAGATACAAGGTGGTCATAAAAGAAGAAAGCCTTAGGAAGAACAGTGTGTATGGGACATAGGTGCACGACTTAATTGAGGAGGAAAAGGATCCTCCACATGAAATAGATGTAAATGAGTAGACCTCCTGCGGTTAATCAGTTAGTCAAGAAGGATATTAAATCCTAGAAGTCTTACCAGTACCAAGACTTGAGGAAGTATTCATTTGACCTCTCTCGAGCCAATGTAATATTCGATTCGCTTGAGGAAAATAATAAACTATAGATTAGGGGAACATAGAAAACTGGATCGCAACTCGAATAAGGGGAAGGTATACTGTAAGTGGCACGAATCGTTAACTCATTCAATGAAGAACTGTGTGATCTTTAGAAACATAGTTTAACATGCCATGGAAGCTAGAGAATTGATCTTCCCAGGAGAAGGAAAAATGAGTGTCGATAAAGACCCTTTTTCTGGTCTTGCCCAGGTCAATGTAGTGGAGATAGTAAAGCCTTACCGTCCCCATAACACCGAGAGTTACGGTAATTTTTTTTGCAGCATGGATGTAGACAAAAGGGATTTGGCCTTGGCCGACACTTTGTTCGAAAGGATACTCGAATCCAAAACACTGAGATTTCCTCGAACCACGTTGAAATTGTTAGAGGACCACTGTAAATGGCATATCATGGTTGAACATTCCACACGTGATTGTGAAACATTCAGAAGGTTCATAAAGAAGCAATTAGAGGAAGGCACCATCCTTCTCTCAAAGGAAGAATAACTAGCCATGGTAATCTTCCCAGATGATCGTTGGAAAACAGTTTTGCCTCAAAGAAGCAGGCATCAAAAAAATTCCTACGCCTCATTCATGACCTCTGCGGGCGGTTGTGGTCCTAAGCTAGTATCCAGAATGTAGAAGATGAATCTTTTCCTGAAGAAAAAGATAGCCTTTCAATCAAAGATACAATCGTTTGGGCGTTCTCAAGGTTTTGTGCTGAAGATCCAAGTTGTCATGAGGATAGGACACCCTAAGAAAACCCAAGTACACCTTATTGGATGTGGACACTGGCCAGGCATCGTGATAGTTAGGTTATCAGCCATTAGGCGTTGGGTTCATTAATATATGCAGGATGAATCACCTCGATCAAGAGATAGCTAGTCGTTCGAACTTCACTTGAATGCAGAAAGGAGACATCTAAACAAGAGGGTAACTTAGTGCTGAATCATGCTTGATTCTTTCCTAACTGGGCTTTCTCAAGAAGAAGACAGGGTCCGCAAGGGAAAAAATGTTGAGCATGCGGATCTAGAGGATCTAGCTACTGGATCCAAGCCTCGTACTACTAGTGAGGGGCCAACTCATAAGAAACTCGAAAGGTGGGCTAGTCTCTCATCTTTAAAGGGTGAGAATCTTGGTTGGATCTCTTTGTCAAGGATCCCCTAGTTTGAGAAACTAGTTGAGGATGAGGAGTACTCCCCTCCCAGCATTAACATAGTGGAACCATTGGATTGCGTCAACTCAGATTTTCCTTGGAAATTCTATCTCTAATTCTCATCCCCTTCTCTATTTCTCATCCCCTTCACTTCTCTTCTCATCTTAACTCTTCTTCTACAAGGTTAACCTTCAATTCTTGGATTGGAAGTTAACACCTTGATGCAGGAAGGACCCTAATTGATGTGCAACAAGGAAAACTTATTTTTAGAGTCCAAGATGAACATGTAACCTTCAATGTTTTTAATGTAATGAAATTCCCCATTGACATGGATTCTTGTTTTGAGCTTGATACTATAGACAGTTAGGTAGCCAAGAAGTTTAGGGACACATTCCCTGAGTTACCACTTAAAGTGTTTCAAACAAAGTCAGGGACCTTAGACACCGAGAATGAATTGATAAGGGCATGTGCCGAATACCTAGAGGATTGAGAATCTTTCGACTCCCACCATGACGCAAGAGTAGAGGACATACAAGCGATTGAAACTCAGTAGAGAATAAGGGAAGATGAGCCTCCAAATCTCAAGCTCAATCCATTGCCGTCTCATCTGAAGTATGCTTATCTTTGTAATTCTAACACTTATTCTATTATTATTAATACTTCTCTTAGTAGTGTAGAACCAAAAAGGTTGCTTAGAGTTCTACGGGAGCATAAATTTGCCAACAGATGGACTCTTTTAGACATTATGGGAATCAACCCTTTGTTATGCATGCATAAGATTCTCATGGAAGATAGCTTTAAGCCTCCCATGCAACCACAACGTCAATTAAACCGTGCTATGAAAGTGCTAAGGAAAGAAGTTGCCAAGTTATTAGATACCGAAATCATTTATCCCATATCTGATAGACCGTGGGCAAGTCCAATACAAGTCGTTCCAAAGAAAGGGGGAATAACCGTTGTAGAAAATCAAAAAAAAGAGCTCATCCCTACTAGGACCGTCATAGGGTGGAGGGCATGTATAGGTTGCAAAAAAATAAATGATTCCACCTGAAAAGACCATTTTCCCTTACCATTCATTGATCAAATGTTAGAAAAACTTGTTGGCCATTCGTATTACTGTTTCCTTGATAGTTATTCTGAATAAAACCAAATTCCCGTAACACCGGAAGATCAAAAAAAGACCACTTTTACTTTTCCACATGGTATCTTTGCCTATAGGAGAATGCCTTTAGGATTACACAATGCTCCTGCCACATTTCAGTTGTGTATGATGGCAATCTTTAGTGACATTGTGGAAAATTTCATTGAGGTATTTATGGATGATTTTTCAATCTTTGGTTCCTCATTTGATAATTGTTCAGCTAACCTCTCTATGGCCTTTCAAAGATGCAATGACACTAATCTTGCTTTGAATTTGAAGAAATGTCATTTCATGGAAACAAGAAGGGATCATGTTAGGGTATATGAATTCGAAAAATGGAATTGAGGTTGATAGAGCAAAAGCTGAAGTGATAGAGCGATTACCAGCCCCAACTAATGTTGAGGGCATTTGAAGCTTCATGGGTCATGTAGGTTTGTATAGAAGGTTTATTAAGGACTTCTCTAAGATAACTAAGCCTCTCTGCAATTTGTTAGTAAAGGATGTCCATTTTAACTTTGATAGTGAGTGTATGCATGCGCTTAAAACTTAGAAGGAAAAACTAGTGTCAGCACCAAAAATCATAGCACCTGATTGGACTTTGCACTTTGAACTTATGTTTGATGCTAGAGACTATACAGTAGGAACCGTACTACGGCAAAGAGGGAACAAAAATTGCCATGTAATTTGCTACGCTAGTAAGACTTTAACGGATGCACAAGTTAACTATGCTACCACCGAGAAGGAATTACTAGCTGTTGTTTTTGCATTTGACAAATTTTATTCCAACTTGCTAAATTATAAGGTAATTGTTTACACTGATCACCCTGCTCTTAAATACCTCTTTCCAAAATAGGATGCAAAACCGAGATGGATAAGATGGATTTTGTTACTATAAGAATTCGATTTAGATATTCAAGACAAAAAAGGAACAAAGAATGTTGTGGCGGATAATTTATCGTGCCTTGAACGAGAAGACGAAAGTCCCTCAATCAATGAAAAATTCCAGATGAAATTCTTATATTGGTGAACGAAAATCCTAATTATCCATCGTATGTTGACGTTGTTAACTATTGGGTTGCATAGGAACTGCCAAAAGACATTACATATCAACAAAAAAAGAAGTTCTTTGCTGATTTAAAACACTATTTTCAAGAAGAGCCATTCTTAAATAAGCATTGCGTGGACCAAATCATTAGGAGGTGTGTACCTGAATAAAAAATGGAATACAATATGCATCATTGCCATTCCTTTGAAACTGGTGGTCATTACGGTAGAACAAGGACTGCGGCTAAGGTTTTACAATCTGGATTTTATTGGCCTACACTTTTTAAGGATGCTTTTAAATTGTTAGTAAATGTGATCGATGTCGAAGAACATGAAATATTTCCCGGTGACATCAAACACCCCTAATCAACATTTTAGTTGTTGAATTATTTGACGTTCGGGGGATTGATTTCATGGGTCATTTTTCTTCATCATTTTATAACAGATTTATTTTCGTTGCTATAGATTATATATCAAAGTGGGTTGAAGTAGCTGCTTTTTCGACCAATGTTGCAAGAGTTGTGATCAACTTTGTAAGAAAAAAATATCTTTTCTGAATTTAGAACTCCTACAACAATTATAAGTGATGGCGGGAAACACTTTAATGACAGTCAACTTAAAAGCTTTATTAAGTATGGAGTTACAAACCATGTGGGTTCCCCGTACCATCCTCAAACAAGCAGTGAAGTGGAAATTTCAAATCAAGAATCGAAAACTAGAATAGAAAAGACCATTAGTGCTTCTAGAAAAGATTGGTAAAAAAAAGTTAGATGACGCACTTTGGGCATATAGAACAGCATTCAAAACATCAATTGGAATGTCTCCATATTGACTGGTTTATGGCAAGGCGCGTCATTTACCCATAGATTTGGAACATAAAGCATACTAGGCCATAAAAATCTCGAATTTCGACTTAGAAGCTGCAGAAGAGAAGAGGCTACTACAAACAATGAAATTGATGAATTCAAGAATTGAGCTTATGAAAATGCTTGAATTTACAAGGATCGAACCAAAAGATGGCATGACAGGGACATCCTAAACAGGAATTCGTAGGTCGGCAAAAAGTTTTACTTTTTATCTCTCAGACTTTTCCCATGCAAATTGCGCTCCAGATGGCCAAGACCCTGCATTATAACTCGTGTCTTTCCATGTTTTACAGTCGAGATTCAAGATGAGCAGAAGAGCACATTCGACATTAATAGTCAAAGGATGAAACCCTATGTTGATGGCGAGCTCGAACCGCAAAAGACCTCCATTCATCTCAGTGAATTCAAATGATCTACCCAAAATGCCAAGCTAACGACTATAACTTAAGCCCGTCTTGGGAGGCAACCCAAGTTTTCTTTTCCTTACTTTTTTTCTTTTTAGCTGTCTTTCAATTTTATTATTCTTCTTATATTTTTTGTACATTTCGTTTGACCATTTTCTTTAAACAAGTTTGGGGGTAGCGTGATGTTAGCATTCTCGGTCAAATAAGCAATCCTTAAACCTGGGAAGTATCTCTTACTTGCTGCTCATTCCTTATATTTTTTTTAATGTTGAGGACGATGTTAACCTCAAGTTTGGGGGTGCGAGAGACATTTTGTCACATTTTCTAAATTTTGAACAAAATTTTTGGAAAACATTTTCTCGTCTAGTGCTATTTTAATTTTTAATGTCAGTTTCAGTGCGTCTCAGAGTTCGGAGCCTTTGTATGGGGATGTCGATAGTGTTGGCCAACAAAGTGATTTTCTATTTTCTATAGTTTAAATCAGTAATCTTTTAAATTTTTATTGCACATTTTGAACCAATTTAGAACCATAAAAAATTTTTCTACTCTTTTTAGGCCATTTTTGAAATCTTATCATCATGCTTGTTAGCCAAATTTTCTACTCTTTTTAGCTTGTTTAATTTAATTAGATTTAAATAACTTGAGAATCAATTGTTTTTTTTTTGTTCTAATTACAAAACATGATGTATTCTAAGGCATTGTCTTGATAAAACCGTAGTATTTGATTTCACTAGTTAGCATGGCTGCTTTGCCTTTCTTTATGATTAAAAGATGCTCAAATGTGAATAGATTGCGTTAAGATTTTGATTTGTATAATAGACTTTGAAGAGTTATGCCTAACTCTAAAGAAAAATATGAAAAAAAGAAAGATAGAGAAAATGAGGGAAACATCTCTAGCACCACTATCCCATATAAACATTTCAAGATATGTGCAGCATTCATGAGGGTGCCTCAGTGGTGGCGCCTCTTACGCATGTGGTCATTGCCCAGGGGTCAGGAGTTCGATTCTCACTAAAGATACACTCGTGAAGTCATAATGAAGGCATCTCGGTGGTGACTTCTCTTATGCATGCAGTCACCACCTAAGGGTTAGGATTTTGACTCTCACTGAAGATATGCTCACCCGCTGGCGTTGACCGGGGCAGCTCAGTCCCTCATAAAGTTTAAAAGGGGAACAAAATGAAAAAAGGAGAAAATTTTATGAATAACTTTTAGTCTCGGGCATCCTTCGAAAGTTTTGTTATGAGTGGCCGGATTTTTGTCATTTATTCAGTTTAAATGTTTTGAGATTGGAAAGAACGGATAAACTTAATTCACATAGCCAACTATTGAATTTGGTTACCAAGGTGATTCACGGGTTTTTTGCTTAGAAAGGTTGTTTTGTCTTTAGAACCTTAAATTTTGAACCTCGGTCATCCTTTACTAATAGAAGTAGTCTGTCTTTAAATTATGTTCAAATTTCTTAAAAAGTATGAGATCCTGCACTTTAATATTTAGCCTTGCTCGAGGAGAGCAATATTGAAATTTGGGAGCATTTTGATAAGCCTAATTTAGTATATCTTTATTCATATCATTTAGGTTCATTTTCTAACCATTTTACATCAAATTTTTATCGCTTTTACTCTTTTTCACTTTTATTGTTAATTCCTTGCAAAAACACTTATTTTATGCTAAATCTTGCTAGGTTTTATCATCAACATTAACAAGTGAAGCTAGGATACATCAAACAAAAGCAAAAAATGGGCAAAACACATCAATTCTACGTAGTCTGGTAGGAATTGACCAAGTTCATGTACAAGTCATTACAACTTGCGAGAATGGATGACAATTTGAGCAAATCAAATGCAAGATCAACTTAAACAATTCATTAACATGTTCAACCTGCAAGAAACATTGTCTTTGGGTGGTGGAATGAAAAAAAAAAAAAACGGGGAAAAAAATAGCAAGTTGAAGCAAGAGGTCAAGGTGGGTGGCAAGAAGAACAAATGAGAGTGAACTTGATGTAATTTTTTCTTTTTTAAATTTGCAACCTCAAACACAATATATAGGAGTATTTGGAGGTCTTTAGGCATAATTCATCCAGAAACAACTGAAAACAAAGTAGTAGGAAGCTCAGGAAAGCCAAAAAAGAAGGAAGGAAGGAAGGAAAGTTTGGTTTGAATTTCATAATTTAAGTTTTTTCCATCCTTTTCTTCTCTAAGTTCATGGATTTGTCATAGTTTTTCTTTATATTATGTATGCCATGAACTAGTTTTTTCTCTCCAAGGCTATGATGTAGCCTAAGTTGTAATATACGCTCATTTCTAATACAACGTATTCAAAGTTCATTTATTGCGCTGTTTGAGTGTTTATCATTGCTCTTCACTAGTTTTGAATGTTTGATCACCATTCAGGCCTATAATGATTCATAATGAGTCCAAGAGGAGACTTATGATGAATTCCAAAGTGATAAACACAACAAATTGAGAGAATGCTAGAGATAGATTAACGTGATTTGTGTGGTCTTAAATGAAAACAATGGATCTTCAAAACCCTTTTCTTATTTAAATTCATGCAAGAGATTGATGAGCTAATAAGTAAAAGGTTATGCTAAATTTTGCTCCAGAGAGAATATTTAGTCAATTAGGGTTTTCAGCCACCAACATGTAATAACAACTTAAAATTCGAGAATAAAAAGGCGTATTGATGTAACTTGGTGAAATCAGATGCTTTGAATCTTATTAACTTATTAAAACCTTCAAAATTTAGTAAACCTTCCATAAAATTAGTAAACATTTGTGTTCTTTTTCATTTTGTTTTGTTTCATTTCAAAAACGACAATTTTTGATCTTCCAATTAGCATAGAAACTACTAGTTTCAGTACCCATTCAATAAACAAACCTCGTGGGGTGATACTCTACTTATTCGATATTACTTGATACAACTTAGTGCACTTACTAAGAAACACATCAAGCATGAAAGATGTTCCTCTCCTCGGCTCCTCTATGCTAGCTAGAGATTTTGACCAGTGATGTGTTTATGGCCATATTCTTCTTCACGACAGCCTTGGCGGGCTTTTCAACCTTCTTTCCTTCTCTACAGTCCTTTTTAACATTCGAAACCAGAGAGACCTTGGCACCATGATTAGCCAAGTTCACCTCAATTTCAAGCGCTTGGGTTGCTTACTACTCAAAATTCGTAGGCTTCAACACTTGCAAGATGTAAGACAGTTTCAGAAAGACGATCCCCGCAGTCCAGGCTCAAAGGACATCATCGCTGAATGTTGTTGATGACTAGCTCTTCCTTCCACTGTGTCGTGTTCATAAGCTCCACCATAGACACAGTGCCACGAGTATTGTAAAATCTATTAAGAAACTCGCCTTCCATTTGTTCCCAGCTATCAATACACTCTGATTCCAGGTTTCTATTTCCCTCAAAGGTAGTGCCTTTGAGGAAGCTAACAAACTATTTCACTAGAAGATCGCCCTTAGTTCCAGTGTTGCTAAATGTCTCAACAAAGTGGGCAATGTGTTGGTGTGGGTTCCCTTTCCCATCGAATTGCTGGAATTTGGGGGGTTGATGCCCCATAGGTGTCCTATGGTTGTCAATTCTTCAAGTATATAAAATCTGATAACAATGGTTACCATACAATGAACTACCCACTTGGGCCTACACATTGCTGGCAATTAGTTCCGAGATTGGATGGATTGATAAAGCGGTAAGTGATGCCAATTCTGGTGTTGGTGCAGATTTGGGGCTGCAACAACTTTTGGATTATTCGCAAATGCTTCTCCATCATAGGAGTCAAGATCAACATCATCCCCAATGGCTTAACTTGCATCCCTCCGAGGCTCATGCTCAGAGATTTTATTGCGCAAAGCAGCAATTTGGAGGCTGTGCTCAAGGATCTGTGCGTTCTTCTCAATTACGGCCCTATTCAGGTTTTCCACCATAGCTTATAATCGTGCTAGTCGTTCTTCTAGAGGGACATCACTAGTCACTATAGATTATGTGGACTTAGTTTTTGGTGACGCAGGCAATGAACTGTCACTATTGTGCCCCTCCATGGGCTTGCCCATGGGTCAGAACGTAGGATTGATGTGGCCGAGCCTGTCCTTTGCACCAAAAGCCTCCGGATAAGTCTAGTTTAGTATATAATTATTAATATCATTTTAGTTCATTTTCTAACATATATATATATAATATTTATCACTCTGGCTCGCTTTTGGTCTTTTTCGCTCCTATTACTATCTTCTTACTAAAATACTCATTTTGCGCAAAATCTTGCTAGGTTTTATCATCAAAATCAAGAAGTAAATACAAGATACATAAAAAAAAAAAAAGCAAAAAGTTGGGTAAAACACATCAAAACACACGACTACAACAAAAACAACAAGAACGTGCCCAATTCACTTCAATTTGCAAAAAGGGGTGGCAAAATCACAAATCAAGAGCAATAATGGATTTAAAAATAAACTAACACATCCATGTTGATGTAAACTCTGAATTTGGGTGGTGCAAAGCCAAAAAAACGGAAGAAAAACGGCAAGAATAGCAAGTTACAATAAGCTTTGAACAATTCACTTCAACTTGCAAAATTAGGTGGAAAAATGAACAAATCAAGTGGAAGGATGCTTTATAAACTTCAAGAACATGTTCATAATCATGTCAAGAGTTACTTTGGGTGGTGCAAAGCAAAAAAAAAATAAAAAAAGAATGAGCAAGAACAGCAAGTTGCAAAAACTGGGCATCAATGGCAGCAAGGTAATGCAATGAGCTTTAAGCATGCAATATTTTTTATATTAAGTAATTACAACCTTATGACTATAACTATGGAGGTTTTGGAAGTGACTTACCATCCCATTCAGGAAAAAAAAAAAAATTCAATACAAAGAAAAGAATTAGGTAGAAATTCGTAGGCAAGAATGAGGAGAAAAGTAGAAGTTTGGTTTGTGATTTCTTACTTTTAAGTTCTTTCCTACCATTGTCTTCTTTAAGGTCATGGATTTTGTCTTAGTTTTGTATTATATTATGTTTACTGTGAACTAATTTTGTCTTTCCAAGCCTACATTGCTGCCTAAATTGCAAATTACGCTCTTTTCTAATTCGACGTATTCAATGTTTTGTTTATTGTGTTGTCGAGTGTTTATCATTGTACTTGATGGGTTTTGAATGCCTGATCACATTTGAAAGCCCATAATGATTTATATTGAGTCCGAGAGGAGATTTATGATGTTTGCTAAAGTGATAAACACCACAAATTGAGCGAATGCTAGAGATAGATTAATGCGATTTGTGCGGCCTTAAGTGAAAACCATGGATCTTCAAAACTCTTTTCTTATTTAAATTTATGCAAGAGATTTATGATTTAATATGTAAACGAGCGTGCTAAATGTTGCTCGAGAGAGAATAGTTAGTAAATTGGGGTTTTCGACCATCAACATGTAATAACAACTTGAATACCGAGATAGAAAGGCGTATTAATGCAATTAGGTGAATCGGATGCCTTGGACCTAATTAAACCAGAAAACCTTTAAATAAATCAGTAACCTCTTTAGTTCTTTTTCTTTTGTTTATTATGCAACAAAAAACTGCAAATTTTGGGTTTTTAAACAATGCTAATACTACTAATTTCGGTACTCATTCAATAACAATCCTTGCGGGAACGATACATTACCTACTCTGTATTACCTGATACGACTTAGTGCACTTGCTAAGCAAACACCAAGTAAAGCATAAAGTTTTTGGCGCCATTGTTTAGGATTGTTCTTATCTTAGTGATATCAATAGCAACTAGTTTTGGTACTAGTTTTAAGTTGTTTGTTAAAACTTGCAAATTTTGTTTAAGTTTGAAGAAGAAATTTATTTTCCTTTATTTATTTCATTCACTTGATTTTATTTGCAAATTTATTTCTGTTTTCATCTACAACACCCCCTCCCCCCTCCCCCCCCCCCCCCCCCCCCCTCCCCCCCCCCCCCAAAAAAAAAAGTGTTTTTGTAAAGTTTAGTTAAATTTGTGTTATTTTGTTGCTTTTCTTATGTTTTGTCCTTATTTTCAACTTTCTTTTACTTATAAGTTTACTTTGAAAAAATTTGAAAGGAAAAATTGTTATTTTTATGATTTTCAAAGCATTAGTGTCACTATCCCTCCCCCCTCCCCTTAAGTTTTTGTTTTTTCTAAAAATTTGTGTTATATTCTTATATTTTGGCACTTTTTCATTATTTTTCTTTTTCATATAACTTTTATGTTTAGTTTTCATAGATTGTAGAGATTGCAATAAAAAGACATTACTCATACTTTGAATTTAACAAAGATTTTTTCTAAAGGTGATGGCTTGCAGTAATTATATGAGACCTCAATACCAAAGTATACCAAGAAGACCACTGGGAATTCATGAAATTAATGCATTATCTGCTCAACTTTCACTAATTCAAAAACAACTAGACATCATAAAATTTTAGTCAATTCTACCTGGCCATTAGCTTGAGCGTAATAGGGTTTTGAGTTCAAGATTTCTATATTAAAACTCTTGGTAAACTCCTTCATCTCATCTCCGTTAAACACTCTAGCTTGATCCACTATGATGGTCTCTAGAACACATATATTCTTTGATAAAATCAATCAGATCTTTCTAATTGATGTTCTTATATGGTTTAGCTTCCACCCACCTTGTGAAGTAATCAGTGGCCACGAGAATGTAAGAATGCTGCTTATTGGAAGGGAGGTTAATCTCCCTATAATGTCCATTGCCCAACCTCTAAATTGCCGTGTCTTAAGAATGGCATACATCTCGATAGCAGGGACCTTAGGCATATGTCCATGTCCCTTGCATGCTCTTGACCTTTTACCATGTTTTATGCAATCGTCCATCACAGATGGCTAATAGTAGCCATAACGCTTGATGAGCCAGTGCATTTTATAGCTAGCTAAATGCGATCCACATATACCCTAATGGGCCCCTACCATTACCAGCATTGCTTCGTCCAAGGCAAGGCACTTGAGAAGAACTCCACTAGTGTCCTCTTTATATAATTCTCAATATTCACCAAATATGGCAATCTGTGAGCTCTCATTTTCATCTTTCTTTCCTTAATGTAATCTTGTGGGTTATTCAAGCAATCCATCAAAGCCTTTCTACAGTCCTCTTATTGGCTTATGACAGTTTGATTTGCCTCATAGTACTCCAAACATTCATTTGGCGCACCTACAAAGGACTCAGTATGCTTGATTTCATGATCCAAAACCTTAGTCTTAATGACCATAGTCTCTTCACACGAAGTTCTTGGAAATATATACCTAGATGCCAAGTCATTGGTTGGCTTATTTTATTCCCTAGGGATGTGCTCAAACTATACCTTGTTGAATTTACTTAGCAGTTTGCATACAACTGACATATACCAATTCGAGGTATCACTGAGACACTAGAATTCCCCATTCCCTTGGAAAGTTACTAATTACGAATCCCCCTTGACAGGGACACTGAGGACTTGCATTTCTAAAAGAGTTTGAAGGCCAATTATTAGAGCTTCATATTCAGCCATGTTATTAGAACATCTACCCACCAAAGTAACAGCTAACTTAGTGATGATTCCCTCAGGGGATTCTGTCATAATTCCCTCTCTAGCACTAGAGCTAGTCCTTAATATGTTGAAGAATAATTTCCAAGGAGCTAGTTCTACCACTAGGAGGTGCTCTGGCTCATTATCTAAGCCAGTTTGAATATTTGGATGGTAAGCTAAAAAGTCTTCCAAGGCTTGCCCTTTAACTGACTTCTGTGACACATATAATAACTCAAATTGAAGTAGAGCCAAACTCCACTTGTTTAAGCTTCCTCTCAAAATTGGCCTATATAGAATATATTTAAGAACATCTGTCTGGGGCACCACATATATAGTAAATACCAAGAAATAATATCTCAATTTGTTGATGGGTAAAACAAGGATAAACTCAATTTAAGAACCAACCGGCTGCGTGTGTTTTGTATCAAAATGTCCTGAATTTTCAGACCTGGATCTGAACAAAACAGCAGGATCTGGTGGTCGATTAGGTGGATCCCGAGGGTGATCTTTTTGTCCAAAATTCATGCTTTCAGCTCGGCTTTACCTCTGATCAGTAGCTTGCTTTTAAGGGCTGTCAACATTAACAGCAACTGGAACCTGATCTTGAGTTCAGTTATCATCTGCTTGAGGAATGTGAGGTTCAATACTTGCACTAATTCCCTGAAGTCCCGCTTGTTGATGATCTCCCACACTTGCTGTTTGTGTTTGTGGCATATTAGAGGCTCTCAATATCTGACTTATAGGCAACAAACCACCACCATCTGCAACAACATTCTGTTTTTGTGTTTGATTTTGCAACATGGACAAACGACCATCCATTCTGCCCTCAATCCCTTGCAATTGATCCTTCACTCTTGCATCGATTGCTTATTTGTTGATCTCAATAAATCTCTCTTCAAACTTTTGTAATTGTTGATTTAAATGAGCATCAATTTTTCCATCAATCTCGTTTGCTTGTTTAATAATTGCCTCCTCGTTTTGCTGCTTTTGTTGATGTAATTGATCATCCACTTTCTCTTCCAAACGCTGAGTATGCAAACCGAAGCACTCACAAAATGTTTACTCTTGTTCTTTCAGCAAATTGCGCAACCGATCCTCCATTCTTTGCTCTCTCTCTAGTTGTTCCTGATGAAGCTGAATCATTAACGCTTTTAACTCTGCATTCAACTCAAAACGAGTAACTTGCTGGTCCTGTTTTGCATTATTACTAACCACATCAGCATAAGTTGGACTTGTTGATGCCCGAGCAGCTGCAGCTCGTGTAAGAACACCACCGGGAGACACCAATGCATTGGAGTCCATTCTTGAACTTCACAATCGAAAATTGATCAATCTGTTTTGATAAACTGATGTTGATCAGATTTTTTGAGCTGTTATTTCAATCTTCAACCAAGAATAATGCAGCAGATCACCACAATCGTCACGGATTATACATCCTAACCTACAAGTTTGCGCAGAAACCCTAACTTCGACACGTTTCTGACAGAGATGTTATCTTGAATAATTCCGACTAAGAATCTGGAATTTATTCGATTTAAGCCTGTAATGTTGATCTAAACACATGATTCACCACAATCTTCAGGAATAAAATTGGATTTCGACTCTTTTGGAGCTAAAAAAAAAGATGTTGTCAGATTTTCGCCTACACTGACAAACTTTCGCCTCAATTGTTCTTCTGAAAATTTTTTGTAATATTTTTTTTTTTTATTATGCACTCCATCAGAAGCCGAACGAGGCTCTGATACCAATTGCTATGATCGGGATCGATTCCCAACCATAAGCTAAGTAAAATTGGAGATAGATTGAGAATTTGAGGTGAGAAAGAAGTGAATTTGAGATGAGAGAGTAAAGATTTAGAGTTGGATGAGATAAGAAGGGAAAGGAGATGAGAAATAGAGAGAGTTAGATGAGAGAGAGCATATTAATCTCAAAATGAGATATTGGTTTATGAATTTCATTGATAAAATCATATCATTACATTCATCACTATTTAAAGGCAAGCAATACAATGAATCAAGACTTACTAAAGCTAACCAACTTAGGAAACATCTAGAAATATCTAGAACTAATGCTAACTAACAATTAAACTTGTTATTGGAGCCAAAACCAAATGTAACAGCAAGTAACAGCAGAGAATAACGCAGCAGCAGCAACCAACAGTAGCAGCAGCACACCAGCAGCAACAGACCAACAGAACAGATCAACATTAACAGATTTAACAGAATTTTAAATCCAACCCCCATTCCCGGCAATTTCAACAATTAAATCCAAGTCTCGGATTTTCGGATTGTAACAACATACGAATGACCCCCAACACACACGCAAGACATTAATAGCCGAACCATTATCCACAAAGACATCGCTAATCTGAATGCCATCGAATTTGCATTGATATATAGGGGCTTCATGAGTTTATTGGTGGTATTCGTCCCATCAAACATCATCTTCGATATGTCAGGTGGATCATCAGGAAATTTGGATGTCGTAGCATTAGCTATAAATGATAAAGGGCCAAGTGTACCTTTAGTGGCTGCTACCCAAGCCACGAGCTCACTTGAGGATCCTCATCTGATGCTATCACATCATCCTCAAGACCTTATGGTGTATCTGCTGCTAGAATTCTAAGGGAAGGAGTAGCATATTTTTAGTGGCAACCTTTTCATGCAATGTCCTGAATTAAATTTGGACCCCTCGTTCTCTCTCCTTTGCAAGGTTGTCGACCATGGGTGTATCCTCTCCCTGTTATTGCGAAACACTGCTAATTGGCATGTCTGACTCTTGAGGATGTTTTCTATGATCAACCTCTGAAGTTCGAGATTCCTCCACAGGTTGGGAGAAGTCTTCTTCGTGGAAGTCATTTTTATTGTTAGACCATGTTATTGAAATTTGAATCAACATGATTTGAGCTTATTTAAACTAGATCTAGTTACATTAAACCAAGACCCACACCATAACCGACTTAAACCAATTCTGGGCCCAAAATCTTGAACTAGCCGCCACAATTGACTTAGTTTGACTCCCTAACCGGCATTGGCGCCTGAAAGACCTGCCAACAAACCTTTGATTACAACACCCGTACAACTCTAAACGCACACGCATTACAAGACCAATTACAAACAACAAGACCAATTACAACCAACTAAAATTTAAGGATTCATAACATTCCCTCCTCCTTGGGAAGCTCCTTGTCCCCAAGGAGAAAAGCATGGAAATTGACTCTTCAAAGATGCAAGATTCTCCCATGTAGCAATATTCTTGTCCAAGTTGCGCCATTGAACCAAAACTTCTGATTCAGCCTTGTCAGCAACCTTCATTCTTCTGTTTGCTTTAACAGCTAATGGATGCAGCAACAATGCTCCATTAGCTTCAACTTATGGTGCTTCCCATGTGCTCTTAGCCCCTTTCTTCACCTGCTTTTTAAGTAATGATACATGGAACACTGGGTGAATGTATGAATTAGGAGGTAAGTCAAGTTTGTATGCAACTTTGCCAATCTTTTACAAAATCTTGTATGGGCCAAAGAAACAAGCACTTAGCTTGACATTCTTTCTGACAACCAAAGAAGACTGTTTATAAGGTTGTAATTTGAGATAGACCATTTCTCCAACTTCATAATTTTTGTCTACCCTCTTTTTATCGTCATAGAATTTCATTCTTGCTTGTGCTTAGAGAAGATTGTCCTTGAGGACTTGCATCATGTGCCTCCTCTGCTGCATAAGTTCGGCTACTACAAACTCAGATGAAGTAGGTTGCTGTAGCATAAATGGAGTGGGAGGAGCATATCCATGTAGAGCTTCAAAGGGAGAAGTTCCAATAGATGCATGTACATGAGTGTTGAACCAATATTCAGCTAAAGAAAGCCATCGGTTCCACTCACTAGGTTGTGAGAAAACCGTGCTCCAGTGGTACTGCCCAATACATTGGTTAACAAAATTGGTTTGTCCATCTGTTTGGGGATGGTAAGATGAACTAAGTGCCAATGTGGTACCCAGCAACTTGAACAATTCCCTCCAAAAATTGCTTGTAAAGATCTTGTCCCGATTAGATACAATGGATTGAGGCAATCCATGTAACTTATATATATTGTCAAGGAAGCTTTTCGCCAACCTCTCTGCTGTAACAGGCCTTATGAGTGAAATGAAGTGGCTATATTTGGTGAAACGATCCACTACAACCCATATGACCTCCCTGCTGTCAGACTTGGGCAAACCCTCGGTGAAATCCATGCTAATATTGATCCAAGCTCCATCAGGAATGGGAAGAGGCTGAAGAAGTCCCTTGTACCTATGACCTCCCAACTTGGTTTGTTGAAAAACGTCACAAGCTCTAACATACTCAGTCACTATCTTCTTCATACTTGGCCAGCTAAAATAAGCTTTAACTCTTTGATAAGTACCCTCTACACCAGCGTGTACTCTCCAAGCTGAATCATGTGAGGCCCTGACAATTTGATCCCTCAAATATGTTGAAGAACCAATGTCAAGCTTATTCTTCAATCTGATGATGCCTTTATACACTGATAGATCAGCACTACTGTCATCTTTTTCTACATTTTTCACCAAGCTTGGAGTCACACACTCCTGAGCAAATGAATGACCTTCATAGGACCTATAAACTTCATCCATCTATGATGGTAAAACAATGGACATTGCACAGCACAAGCCTTGTTCAACATCTTCAAATCTCCTTGACAATGCGTTTGCAGCTGCATTTTCTTTTCCTCTTCTATATTCAAGAGCATAATCACGGCCTAGCATCTTCATTAATCCCTTCTTTTGAATTCTAGTCATAATCTTTTGCTCTATGAGGTGCTTAAGGCTTTGATGATCAATTCGAATAATGAATCTATGACCATCCAAGTAATGCCTCCATTTCTCAACTGCTAGAAGAATAGCCAAGTATTCCTTGTCATAAGTTGACATGGCTTGATGCTTTGGACAAAGTGCTTGACTCAAATAGGCAATAGGCGTCCCTTGTTGAGAGAGAATAGCTCCAATACTTGACCCACTCGCATCTGTATTGAGAATGAAGACTTCAGTAAAATTAGGCATGGCTAAGACCGGGGCTCCACACGTGGCTAACTTGAGAGCTTCAAAGGCTGCTTGAGCATTTACTGTCCACTTGAAGGCATCCTTTTTTAGGAGCTCAGTTAAAGGCTTTGCAATGGATCCATACCCTTCAATGAACTTCCTATAATACCCGGTCAATCCCAAGAATCCCCTCAATTACTTCAAAGTCAAGGGAGTAGGCCAATCTTGCATTGCTTGAACCTTGGAAGGATCGGTGGAGACTCCTTCATGAGAAATTACATGGCCCAAGTACTCAAGCTTGGTCTTAGCAAACAAGCATTTAGACAACTTTGCAAAGAATCTGTGCTGCCGCATCATAACAAATACCTCTCTAAGGTGAATGAGATGATCCTCATCAGATGAGCTATATATCAATATGTCCTCGAAGAAGACCAACACTGATCTCCTCAAATAAGGCTTAAAGATGTCATTCATAGCAGCTTGAAAGGTGGCCAGAGCATTTGTTAGGCCAAATGGCATAACAACAAACTCAAAATGCCCATGGCGAGTCTGAAAGCAGTTTTATATATATCCGGCTCAAGAACTGTGATTTGATGGTACCCTTGCCTCAAATCAACCATAGTGAAGAAGTGTGCTCCATAGAACTCATCAAGCAAGTCATCTATAATAGGAATAGGGAACTTATCTTTTATTGTCAAGGAATTCAACTGACGATAATCAATGCACATCCTTGTTGTCCCATTCTTCTTCTTCACCAGAATCACAGGGGAGGCAAAAGGACTATGCCTTGGTCCACTGAAGCTCATCTAAGGCAATTCATCAACTTGCTTCTCAATCTTTGACTTCTGAGCATGAGCATATCGGTATGGCCCGATCTTCACTGGATTAGAATTTGCTCGAAGTGGTATGGCATGATCTACACCCCGTTGAGGAGGAAGACTCTTTGGCTGCTCAAAAATGTCTTCAAACTCTTCAATCAAAGCTTTAACCTCAGGCTGAATTATTGGCTAAAGTTCTGCAGGTGAGATGACAAACAATTGCCCAAGCCACTGAATTGCATTCTTCTTGAATCCACCATGTAAACTCTTGCCATTGATCAATCATAGCTGGGCTTGATTAGAAATACCCTACAGTGCAACCTTAGTGCCATATACTTCAAAAGAAACTATCATTTTATCAAAATCAAACACCACCGGATTGAATGATCTCATCCAATCTACCCCGAGCACCATAACAAAACCACCCAAGGGAAGAACTCTGAAATCAAAATTAAATTGATGATCTTGCATAGACCATTGGAATGCTTGGAACTTATTTTGAGTAGTAATGGAGTTGCCATCAGCCACCATCACAGCCAAAGGATGGGTCTTAGTCACCTCGTGTCTCACTTTCTTTACCAATTTGGGCTCTACAAAGCTGTGAGTGCTTCCACTATCAATAGGAATGGTAATGGAAGTCTTACCAGCCTTTCCCTTGAAGCGACTGGTATTGTGAGCTCCATTCCCGGTCAAGGCTTTCATAGAGATCTCAATTTCATCCTCCATCAACTCATCTTGAGAAGAATGCTCAAAACTGTCATCAATAGCTTCTAAATTCTCACTGTCTGAATTAACTTCTACTCGTGAACCTCTTGTAGACATCAAAAATTTGGAATTGCATCTATGTCCGGGCTGGTAAGGCTGGTTGCATCTGTAACATAATCGCACAGATCTCTTGTCAACAGCACGACCAGATTTAGAGCCTGATGCATCTCTGTGATGAGATTTGAAGTTACTGCCTTTATGTTTACTCTTATCACCAGAAGTTACAATCGTGGCTTCAATCAACTTAGCCTTGTTGCAAGCATTAGACAAGGTCTTAGGACCAATGGCCTTCACCATGTTCTTGATCCTTGGCTTCAAACCACTAAGGAAACTAGAGACATAATATGCCTCTAAAGCTTGTGGAGTGACGGATATCATACTAGCTCATAGGTTCTCAAACCTTGTCATGTATTCTTTCATGGTAGTCGTTTGATACACCATGTTAAACTGTTAACCACATCACTTGTCTCTTGTCCATAATGTTCACACAATTCTTCTGCGAATTGGCCCCAAAAAAGGTTTGGTTTGCTTTTCAACACACTATAGAACCACACCTCATGATCTCCATGTATGCGCACTGCTGCCAGTTCAACTTTTTCAGCTTCACTTATGTTATAAAAATGGAAATACCGCTTACACCTTCTCAACCATGACTCAGGCTGTTTTCCATCAAAAGGCTAAATTTGCACTCTCGGTTGCCTGTGAGCATTGCTCCTGCCACCAGAAGTAGCATCATTACTCACTGACCTTCACTGATGATGCTGATCAGGTGGCCTATCCAGATGTTTGAAGTCATCGAATGAGTTTCTATGGTGATCAATAGAATCTGGTGGTCTGAAATTCAGACCTGAATTCTAGCCAGACAAAAGGGAATGAGCTTGATCTATGGTTCGATTCTGAGCTCTTGCAGCAACCTCTACCTCTGGAGGTCGATCATCAACTGATCTGACTTGAACTGAAGGTCCAGTCTCTGGTTGAATCATAGGAGATCTATCGCGATTCCTTTCTAAACTCTAAGTCCTGCTAATGTGAACTTGCGGTTGAACCACTTCAGCTGGAGGAATGATCTGACAAGCAGGTTTAAGAATCGCATTAACTAATGATTCACCTTGCTTCTTAATCGGATCCTGCAAATTCATCAACTTAGCCTCAAATTGCAGCAATCGATCCTCATTTCTCTGGTCACTATCCATCTGTAACCGCTGCACCTTAAGAACCAAACTATCTTCAGCTTGTTCTATTGCTTGCTTTTGAGAATTGTTAATGTGATCATATAAGTCCTTTTATGAATTGCTAATGTGATCATATAGATCCTTAAGGTGATCAGTAGTAAGATACTGAACTTCTTTTATAGCCTTTGCACCAGCAACATCAGCATATAACAAATCAGGACTAGCTGCAGCATCTATGCTTGCACCACCGGCTCCTGAACGAGTTCTCACTCCATCAGCCATATTTTGTTTATTTTTCTTTTGTTTTTCCAGCTCCGATGAATCAATTGTTTGCTTGAACTAGCTTCGATACCAACTGTGGACTTCCAATCCAAGAATTGAAGGTTAACTTTGTAGAAGAAGAGTTAAGATGAGAAGAGAAGTGAAGGGGATGAGAAATAGAGAAGGGGGTGAGAATTAGATAGAGAATTTCCAAGGAAAATCTGAATTTTATTGACTGAAATCTAAATTTACATGATTTGAGCTTATTTATACTAGATCTAGTTACATTGAACCAAGACCCACACTATAACCGACTTAAATCAATTATGGCGCCAAAATCTTAAACTAGCCGCCACAATTGACTTAGTTTAACTCCCTAACCCACATTGGGGCCTAAAAGACCCGCCAACAAACATTTGATTACAACACCCATACAACTCTAAACACACACGCATTACAAGACCAATTACAACCAACATGACCAATTACAACCAACTAAAATTTAAAAATTCATAACACAAGGAAGGGTCTTCCAAGAATAAGAGGTATCTCTCGATCCTATTCCATGCCAAGTACTATGAAATTGATCGAGAAGATGAACTTTTCAAGCTTCACTAAGACGTCTTGAACCACACCTCTTACATACTTGATCGATCTGTCTGCAAGTGGGCTTGATACTGTAGTGGGCTTCACCTCTTCTAAGCCAAGATTATTGAACACGCAAAGAGGTATTAAATTAATGCTTGCACCTTAATAACATAAAACTTTATCAAAGCTAATGGTGCCAATGGTGCAAGGTATAGTGAAACTCCCTGGATCTTTTAGCTTAGGAGGTTCTTTTGGAGGAGAAGACTGCATTCTTCAGTCAGTGCCACTATTTTGAATTCTCCCAACTTCCTTTTGTTCGAAAGGGTTTCCTTCATAAATTTTGCAAAATTGGGCATTTTCTCTAACATATCAGCAAAAGGGACATTAATATGTAATTTTTTTGAAAACTCCCAAAAATTTAATAAATTGTTCGTCCGCTTTTGCCTTTTTCAAACGTTGAGAGAATGAGGCCTTTAGTTTGTAGGGTTGAGGTTCAACACTTTTCGGTTCATCTTCATTTTGGATTTTTATCCCTTCCCAATTTCCGTTTCTTAGTTCATGTCTGTGGACAAGTCAATTAGTGGCTTTTTGTTTCATGCAGTCCTGGTTACCTGAGTTGGTTGGTTTGGAGTTTTCTCACTTTTTAATTCAATTGCTTGGATGTGCTCTCGTGGTTAGTAACTATGTTACTAGGCAGGGAACCTTGAGACCTTTCAGAAAGTTGGTTTGAAATTTGTTCCATTTTGGTCTCGAGGTTTCTAATCGAAGCTTATAGATTTCGAAGATTTGTTTGTGTTTGTGGCATGAAACTTCTGGTTTCTTGCATAAACTTATTGAACATATATTCAACATCCATTTTCTTTTCTAGTTAAGGGTGAATTGGCTGTTTTTTAATCCCTAGGTTACTCCATGGGAAATTTGGGTGGTTTGTCTGCCCGGGATTGTAAGTGTTGGAGTCGGGATTATGTTGTGAGTTTTGAAAATCTTAAACAATATTAGCTTGCTCGTGATTTTAAGGGGCTATGGCAAAGGGGTTACCTGTATGACATTCTATGCTCGCATGATTTCCTGCACAAAACTCGCATTTTAGCATAAGAGATTGTATGGCATTAACACCTATGTTACCCAATTGTTTCTGAATCATCAAAATTTCAGCGCATAATATGGTTAATGCGTCTACTTCGTGAATGCTTGTAGGATTCCTTTGCATTGTTCGATCTGATGTTCTTACATTTGCTAGCCATTGTCTCTAGCAACTCGTATGTTTTGTCTGGTGCCTTGTGGTTTAGGGCTCCTCCAGTAGCTGCGTCCACCATTGTTTGAGTATAAGGTTGCAAACCATTGTAAAAAGTTTGGATTTGCATCCAAACTGGTAAACCATGGTGTGGACACCTTCTTAAAAGCTCTTTATATCGTTCCCATGCGTCATACAATGATTCCATATTGTATTCAGTAAAAGTGGTAATGTCGTTCCTCATTTTGGTTGCTTTGGCTGGTGGAAAATATTTAGCAAGAAATTTTTGTGCCAAATCATCCCATGCGGTGATAGCACATGGCAACAATGACATTAACCATGGCTTGCCCTTGTCCCTTAGTGAGAACGGGAATAGTCTTAAGTGAATGGAATCACAAATGACGCCACTGTGCTTAAATGTATAACATATCTCAACAAAGTTAGTGATGTGTAGATTCGGGTCCTCACTGGGTAGACCAACAAACTAAATAGTCTGTTGAATCATTTGTATTATTGTGGGTTTTATTTCAAAATTATTTACTTGTATGGGTGGGCATTGGATGTTGGAAGTGCATCCACTAATAGTTGGGACAGCGTAATCTTTTAAAGCTCTTTTATCATCATTATTTTTAGCAGCCATTCTTTTAATTCGTTTGGTTTTCCCGAATTGTCTAAGTGTTCTTTCGATTTCAAGATACAAAGGGATTATTTTCGTTTTTGTTTTGATTTTACATATAGAGCAAGAAATAAAAATTTTGAAGTTGAAAGAAAGATAACAATAATGAGAAAGAACTAAAACACTACAATATATACTCAATTAGGCTTATCAATCTTCCTACCAAGAGAAGCTGAAAGGAGGCGACCAACGCTGTAAGAATTGAACAAAAGGTGTATCCCTTTCCTAACTCTGACCTCCTTGGCATTTTCAATGATCTTTTTGAGAAGAATCTCATCACCCTACCGGAAACAAAGCGCCTTGATGAGGTAGGATAGACCTCCGACCCAAAACACTGCAAGTATCATCGGGTGGTCAGCCATCCTTTTGAAAAATGCATCACCTTGATGGAGCGCATCATGCAACTTGTGAATGAAGGGACGATCGTCCATGAATTTGAGGACATAGCTGAAGCAAACCATGCCTCTGTTCATGCTTTAGTTCATTGCAAGTCCGACAAGGAAACGCTCACCTTGCAGTAACCCACAGCTAAAGGAGTGTTGCCATGCCATTCAATTTTGGAGTTTAAGGCCCGTAATGATCCATGTCCAAGAGGTGTCATTTTTGATGGAAGAGCTGGGGGAGGCTGAAGGGAACATTGAGGATGACGAGGAGGGTCAGATCCTTGTCACATGTACGAAATCTAGGAGATACTCTCAAACACCCCCCCCCCCCCTCCAACCCTGCCTCGCCGAAAGGATAAGCAAGTCAGGAGAAGATTTTACGATTCCTGAAAGAACAAGAGTAAGAAGCCAAAAGGTAAAAAGTACGAGGTCATGCTAATTGATCTTTTGAAACAGAAGCTGCACAGCTTTATTACCCTGGAATAATTTTTTTCCCAAGGGTTACTTTAAGGAGGTCACTGTATACACGACAACTTATCCTGAAGCCCCTGAAATTGATGAGGCAGTGCATTAGGAAATAGAGACTTTTTAGGAGAAAGCAACAAGTTGCTCCATTGCTTAAGAGGATGCAAAAATCCTAGCCGCCCTTCAGGCACTTTCAGCACGGTTAGGGTGGCACTGCATTCTACAGTTGCCAACTAAACTCTGCTCGAATTTATTTCAGGCTCTCAAGAATCCGGCACCCTATACATCTAAAATAAGGGAAGGTGAGGCTCTGGAGGAGAAATCAATATGATGCGCGGCATGTACGGTGACTTTAGCCTTCGTAGATTAAGACCTATTGCTCGGTTCAAAGCCTCATAACCGTCCTTTGTTTTTTGCTGGCTATGTTCGTGAGCAAGAGGTCAGCCGTATCTTGATTGATGGTGGCTCTCGCATAAACATCATGCTGCTATATTTTTCTATGTCTATCAAAATTTAATATTAAACCCCATTCACTAAACACATCTAAATTGAAGTTTAGGACGAGAGGGTGTCGAAGCACGTGGACTAAGAGTACGTGAATTAATTCTATGACGTAAATCAATTGAGGAAAATTATGGGATTTTGTGTTAATTAATCTAAAGAAATGAAAATTAAACTGAGCACTCTTCTTATAAAGGGGAAAGGAATTTGGAATTAGAACGTAGGGTTTCGAATCTATCATTTGCCAATTATTCTTCCATTAACTCTTAAATTGGGATGATTGATTGTCACATGGGTAGTGGTTTTGGATACAAGCTTCAACCTATTAAGGTAATGTTGTTAGTATCGCATATTGACCCTATTTAACTAATGCATAAGGAAAAGAAGCTCTACCTAAAGTGTTGTTAATTATCACATATCGACCCAATCTAACTAAAGCATTGAGAAGATAGGCTTTAATTAACAATTCAGTGAATAATATTTCTCGATTAATTAATCCTAAAGCTGAAAGCACAAAGAGGTAATCTATTAATATCAAATATCAACGATCAAAGGTTACAAACTCAATAATTATCTCAATTGAATAAAGGATAAAAACATAATTCTTCAAAGTATTTATCTCAATCAAACAATTCATATAAACAACCAAATTAACCCAAATTAAAAGTAATATAAAAGTAAAAAGGCTAAGACTTTATCTAACCCTACAGAGCAAGTTAGCTCTCCATCAAGGATGAACCGATAAAGGAGGAGATGAATGAACCCATGTTGATCTTCAAGCTAATTTCACTCTCATTCTAATTTAAGGGGAAAAAAAAAGAAAATACAAACTGAGGAGAGAGAGAGGGAGAGAAAAGTTGGGCATTGGGAATGCAGCTTAAAACAGAGAATGAATTCCCCCAAAACAAACCCCCTTCATGAATATGTACTGCTGCTGTGAACCCTACAAAAGCTATGTTGAACGGTGAGCTAGATGATGCTGGTGGCTTTGCGGTGTTGGGCCCGATGGTGGGGCTGTGATGAGGTTGACAAAGCTTTGGGCTTGGTATGTGAGTGACGATGGGCCTGTGAAGTCGGGCTAATGAGGACGGTGCTACGTGTTGGGCGTAACAGTCGGCTAGCGTGTCGGTTCTGGTGGGTCTATGAAATGATGGTAGCTAGTGTCGACTCGATGATCTCGTCCCGATCTCCGATTGACTTAATTTAATTGCTTACGCATCCAATTTGGACTCATTTGCAATAAAATTTTACAATTTCTAACCTATAAAATATAAAAAATGCCAAAGTGAGTATAAAACTATTATTAGTCAGGTGCAAAATAATTAAATAGGAATAAAAAGATGCGTAAATTTGTGACACATCCACACCCCTGCACCTAACCATTCCTAGTCCCCGAGCAAAGCATAGGATAAAAATAAAGATTGAGTGCCACCAACCTTCACCAAGTTTTTCGAGAACAACACATACATTACGATTGAAGACAAGATTCAATCTGAAGCATTCTTTAATTCCATGAATTTAGGTGATTAAACTTCATAACTCGTCTTATAATTTCATTAACCTTGTATCAACTAATAAAAACTGCTTAAGCCACTTAAGCACATAAATGAAAGTGAATAGGATCTCATACCATAGAATCTTCTCAAATTCTGGCTTCCAACCAAATATAACAATGTTTTCTACACTGTACTAATGAATCACCTAAACACATGCCCATAAATGGAGAATTGCAGGTGGCACATGAGTAACCACTTTACAACACTTTGATCTCAAAATAAAACAAAAGAAGAACTTAGCCATGAATGCATATCAATTTTCACTTTCATCTTTTTGGTTTAATTTGTTTCCTTTGGAGGAAACCTTTTTCTTTCTTTTTTTCTTTCATTTTTTCCCCTTTTGTTTCCTCTTCTTTTCTTGTCCAATTTTTGGACTTTGTACCTCAACATTACAATAAACATTGATCAGCAAGTACATGACATTGCATCAAGAGGCAAGGATTAGGATAAGCCAATAGGGCTGGCCTGCAAAACTTAAGACATATAGGACTATTTACTCAAAATTTCCAGATTTCCCATGACACGAAATTCTTGTGCGTAATGAATATGAGAGTGCCATGAGTAGAACCCCCTAGTATCAATAATAATCGATAATATTCACTACCAAGTCCGGAGTAGAATCATTTAATTTCATGGAATTAAGAGAATAAAATAGACAATTAATCCCACCATCATCATAACATATATATCAATCAAGGAAAAACATGGATAAATGGTTGAATGCATGCTTAAAATGCACAAAAGTGGTTGAAAAGTTTAAAAAATTGACAAAAAAAATGAGCACATACGAATGAGCCTCACCCCCACACCTAAATTATGCATTGTCCTCAACGCGACAACATTAACCATTAAAGCACAAGAAAAAGGTGAGATGGAGCAATAGAGCCTGACAAGGCAATGATCATTAATGTGCATGAACGAACATGCATGACTTCTCCAACATGGGGCAACAACCTAAAAAAGAGAGAAAAAAGCCTCAAAAAACATAATTAGTTAAAAAAAAAAAAAAAAAAACCCTTAGAGTAAGGAGTAACAAACCTATGCCGCCTTCTAATAGTGCTAAGTTTTACGCCTTCAACTAGGTGCAATGGGTCAAGCAAAAATGAAGTAATGACATCAACCAAAGAAGCCACTTCAATGAGCTCACCTAAGACAATACCTATAGTAAAATCAGAAGCATCACATGCGATTTCAGGAGGGAGAGAGTAGTCGAATGGATGCCTAATGTGGGTAGCAACAAGCATAGACTGAACCCTGTGTAAAGCTTTTAACCAAGACTCATTGAACTCAATTGATATGTCCTCAAATAGCAAACTATTCAATGGTTTGGCTAACTTCCCATGGTCCTTAAGGAATCCCCTAGGGAAATTTGCATGACCTTGGAAGGCTCTAACTTGCTTCATATTTGAGGGAGGGGGTGAGTTAGCAATCAAATCTACCTTAGACTTATCAACCTCAATGCCGGTCTTAGACAACTTATGACCTAATACAATTCTCTCCTTAAATATAATGTTGTGATTCTTCTCTTACCCAAATCTTCTTTCATGTCCGGGCTCAACCTTTGTTGCATCACTTTAAAAGGTTTAGCATTCTCATCAAGGGGTCACTAACTAGGATATAGGGGACTGTTTGGTCCACCACATCATCAACAACATCCACACTGAAACATTCCGACTCATCCTCACTAGTGGTTGATGACGAAGCCTTAAAAAATTTTAACCTAGCAGTCATGTTTGCAAAACTAACATCCATTATCCCAGATCTACAGACCTAGAATGATAGGGATATGGTTTTTCGAATGACTAGAATGTTCTACATCAAGCACAAGAAAATAAGCAGGAAACAAGTCTTTTCTACCTTCACTAACACATCAATAAGCTCACCACGGGGGACTCTAGTTGATCTATCCGCAAACTACAAGGTCACTGCGGTGGGTTCCAACTCTCCCAGGCCGAACTTCTCATAAACCGAGTAAGGAATAATATTGGCACTCACTCCTCAGTCAAGTAAAGCTTTTATCAATCGGGTTGTCTCTAAGGGAACAAGAGATGGTGGGGACACCAAGGTCTTTGTACTTAATTTGAGTGTCACATTTTAGAATCCTCACTTGCTCGGCTAAAAGCATTTTCTTAGGAAGTTGAGCTCTAGATCGCCTCTTTTGGTTTTGCAGGTCCTTAATGAACTTCGGATAGGCCGGGATCTGTTTGATTTCATCAAGAAGGGAATGTTAACCTTAACTTGCCTAAAAGTCTCCAAAATTTCTTCTCACTTCTTGTGCTTCCCATTTGGATTTGGTGCAACTAAAAGTTGGGGGAAGGGTACTCTAGGTTCATATGAGAATGGAAAATTAGAGGCTTTAGGAATGGAAGAAAGGTGGATGACCTCATCGGTCTCCTTCTCTCTTTCCTCGCTCTTGTCTTCTCCCTCACCACTTATGGGTACTTCACTCTCAACACTCATCCCATTGTCAACCTCCTTCCCACATCTCATCACTCTAATGGACTTTTCTTGCTCTTGATGGGGAGGATAGTTGTCTTGCCTCACACATTTCCCAAGGTTGTCTATGGCTTGGCTAGGGAGCCCTCCTTTATATCTCCTACTAAAAGCATTAGCCAGCTGAAATATTTGCATTTCTAGCTTTGAAATTGACTGTGTATGGGAGTGAAAGAGTTGGGAAATAGCTTCTCAACCTTTCAGCACATTTAAAACATTCCCTTCAAAATTCGAATTAGACCTCAAATTAGAAGGTTGATAGTAGTTAGATGCATACCCTTGCAGTTAAAAACTAAGAGGTCCTAACATATCAGGTTGTTGAGGTTGTGGATTTGGTTGTTGTTGGATGAGTTGCCCTTCTCCTCCTTGCCTTCAGGAGAAGTTTGGATGGTTTCTCTAGCCCAAATTATATGCGTTCAAGTACGGATCATTGCTTAAGAATCCTTGGGCTGCGTTAGCCTGTTCCTGTGAACACTCAACAAAGGGTGAAGTAGAGGGGCACTGAAATATTACACATAGTATATGGAGTCAATGTCATCTTAAATAAGAAAGTAAGTTGCTCCACATAAGAGGCAAGGGAGTCCACTTTCCTATCTAAGATGGAGGTGTGAGTAATTCCACGTGCTCCTCTTCTGTTTAACCTAGCAGCATTTAAACATGCATGTGTGATAGATTGTTGTAAATTCTCATTCAAATGTTCGAAGAGCTCCCATGCCACTTTCCCATTCTTCCTAAGGAATTGACTACCATAAGAGGCATCAACAATTTGTTGATCCTTCTCATTCAACCCATAATAAAAGTTCTTGACCTGTTGCCATTTAGGGATAGCATGATGTCGATAAAGGTGTTAATGGGAAAGTTGGGAAATGGTGGTAATGGCTCTCTTAGCAGTGTTGGTCTTACTAATGGAATGGAATTTCTTAAGAAATTCTTGTCGCATTTGAGTCCAAGTACTAATCGTCCCACTTGGTAAGGTGCCTAACCAATACCTAGCCTTATCCTTTAAAGAGAAAGGAAAAAGGGAAAGTAGTATGGCGTCATCACTAACATTAAGGATCACGAAGGTTGAGAAAACCTCCATGAAACTGTCAAAATGATTATATGGGTTTTCATTGCCTAAGCCATGGAAGGAAGGTAGCATCTATATGGTAAGTGGCTTAAGCTCAAATTAAAGAGCTACAGGTGGCAACCTAATGCATGAAGGTGAGATGTATGTGGTGGGAGTAAAATACTCCATAAGTGGATGTGGTTATTGGTCACCCATTGCTAAATCGGAGTTAGCATTAGTGGATTGTGCTCGGTTTTGGGCTCCAAGGTGTCTTAAAGCCCTTTCAATTTGAGGGTCGAATATTGAAAGGTCAAGAGATAAAGAGCGACGACTGTGTATGATCAAACAACCATGAGAAGCAAGTTAAACTAAAAATAAAAATTAGCGAAACAAAATAAAACTAACACGTAAAAGGAAAACCCGAATAACAAGGTATCCTAAAATCAACCTATGCATGAAAATCATAAGATAAATAATGCTTAAAAAAAAAAGAGAGAATAAATTTTTAATGGAAAGAAAATAAAAAAAAAATTAATTTTTTTAAGGAAAAGAAACAATTAGCAATTAAAAAATAATTAAAAATCCTAAGTTAATGATCAAAGAAAATCTAAACAATAAAATCACAAATGTTGCCTAGTCCCCGGCAACGGTGCAAAAATCTTGATGTGTTTTTCTGTGTCTATCAAAATTTAATATTAAACCCTATTCACTAGACACATCCAAATTGAAGTTTAGGGCTAGAGGGTGTTGAACCATAGGGACTAAGACTATGTGAATTTATTCTATGACCTGAATCGATTTGAGGAAATTTATTGGATTTTTCGTTAATTAATCTAAAGAACCAAAAATTAAACTAAGTACTTTACTTCTAAAGGGGAAGAGAATTTGGAATTGGAACCTAGGGTTTCGAATCCAACATTAGCCAATTATTAATGTGTCAACTCTTAAATTAAAATTGTTAATTATTACACGGGTAGTGGTTTAAGCTTCAATCTACTATGGTAATGTTGTTAGTATCGCGTATTGATCCTATCTAGCTGAAGCATATGGAACATAGGCTCTAACTAACGTGTTGTAAATTATTACGTATTGACCCTATCTAACTAAATCATCAAGGAGATAAGCTATAATTAACAATTCGCCGAATATTATTGCTTGATTAATTAATCCTAAGGCTACAAGCACAAAGGGCTAATCTATAGATATCAACATCAATGATCAAAGGTTACAAACTCAGTAATCATCTCAATTGAATAAAGGATAAAAACATAGTACTTCAAAGTATTTATCATAATCAAACAATTCATGTCAACAATCAAATTAACCAGAACTAAAAGTAATATGGAAGTAAAAAGGCTAAGATTTCATCTAACCATAAAAAGCAAGTTAGCTCTCCATCGAGGATGAACCAGTGAAGGAGGAGATGAATGAACCCAATGTTGATCTTCACACTAATTTCACTCTTGTTCCATTTTAACAAAAAAAATAAAATATTAAACTGAGGAGAGAGAGAGAAAAGTTGAGCGGCGGCGCGTAACTCAAAATAGAGAATGAATCCCCCAAAAACAAACCCCCACCTTGAATATATACTTCTGTTGTGAACCATACGAAAGCTGTGCTGAACGGTGAGCCACAAGGTGCTGGTGGGCCAGCGGTGTTGGGCCTGATGAGGTTAACGAAGCTCTAGGCTTGGTATGTGGGTGACGATGGGCATGTGAAGTTGGGCTGATGAGGAAGGTGTTACATGTTGGGCGCAACGATCGGCTAGTGTGCGGATTCTAGTGGGTCTGTGAGGTGACGTTAGCTGGTGTCGGGGCTCGATGATCCTGTCCCGATCTTCGATTAACTTGATTTAATTGCTTACGCATCACATAAAAAAATCTACAATGAGGCAATTAGGCATCTCCATCGAAGAGCTTTAAGACAACCAATTGTTAATCCAAGGTTTCAACCTCAACCGTCAGTGAGCAATCTATATGATCCACTTGGACCTCATCATCAGGGATATGACTGTGACCACTCTTTTCCGTGTCATTGATTCCAGGACAACTCACAATCTGCTGCTTGGATGCTCTTGTATCCACTGGAACGATGTTTTGGCTTTGACCCTTCATTAATGCCTGATATATTTCAGGAATGGAAGTGTAAAAAGAGTCGATGCCGATAGCAAACCCTTCTCCAGGGCTGAGGCACATTTGGTTGATGCCAGTTACTATGAAGATAAAGACACTTTAGTCGAAAAAGCCCCAAAAGAAATTGTGACTATTGGGAAGAAGATGCTAAAGGGAAATCAAAAGCCAACATCACCGCTGCTTTAGTGAAACCAATTGCCTCAAACTCATCCAAGGACCATTAAAGTGGAGGGTTCGATAAGCATGACTGCACTAGGTATGCCTATGTTAGCTGAGGTACCATCCATGATGCATGTACTTTGCTACATTCCAAGATCTCGACGTAAGGAGGGCAAGTCACCTCTTGTAGAGTTCTCCATTAGCAATGATAAGTCACCTAGGAAAAATGAGAAAAGTTATAACATCAACGTGAAAGCATGGAAGGAAAAAATTGTGTTTCCACTCACTAGAATCAGTTGATTGCAGGTGACTAGTCGACCACTCCCTGGGTTTCTCTCGTCCTTATATAGCCTCGACGAAGACAAGGAACTCTTACCCCAGTGCTGGAACTAAGGAGGGTTTCAATCCGAATGCCTAGAATTTCATTGCCAATTATAGGTATAACTTCTCTAACCCACTGCCTCTATGTGAGCTGATCGAGGCTAAACTCCATGGCATCACAAGGAAACAAGAGAAAGCCGGATGCTTAAATCTTTCAAAATTGGTTGGGGTTTTGCTCCGCCTGAGCCCGTAAATATCTCCATCAAGAGAAAGGGGAAGTAGACTTCCATTCAACACATCACTGCTGTGGAGATATTTGATAAGGAAGTAAAAGATAAAAGTAACGTTGCTTGGATGGTAGCCGTTGATCACATACGTTCATCCCCTTTGCCTTCTTTGGATTCCATTTTCAACATATTTAGAAATGTTCATGACCCTAGCGCATCAAAAGAAGAAAGAGCTCACACAAGAAACTTGGTTCTTCTCTAGGTTCAAAGGTGATTGCCTATAAGCTAGTAATAACAAAAGGTTAGAAGGTGGAGAGTTGGGACTAGCCACACCTCAACTTCAGGCTTCTGTTTTCAGCTGACTTGGCGACCATAGTAAGAAGAATATTCCAGTTTCCCAAGAGCGAGAATTGGCTTTTGCACGAGTCGGAGTTATCAGAGTGCCCAAAGAACCAACACAAAAGCAAAAAAGAAAGGTGAAACAAACAGACAATAGGGGAAACACAATTCGAAGCACTATCCCTTCACGTATGAGACGCATCATGCAGATCGAAATTAGTACTAAGCGTACATTGAAGGCAAGGGGATGAATCGTAGTGTTCACCAACCAAAAGGCGAATACGAACAACCAACTTTTAAAGGGGTCAAAGGTGCCAGTCATCTGGCCCTACAAGAGGAGAAAGTAAGGAAACAGCTTCCCCCAAAACCTAGCCAGGAGTTAGGTTATGAGGTCGAAGTGCTCCAAGATGAGCTCATCACCTACTCCTCTAACCATGTGACTGTTAGGGAGATAGCTGCCAATGAAAACCCTGATGAAGAAATTGTAGTAGTATCAGAAACCCCGGCACTCTTGGAGGATGGGGGCAAAACATGGTGGACGAACTAAAAGAGTTTGACTTAGGCACGTCAGATGAGCCACACCCGGTGTTTGTAAGCACTATGCTTAGTGTCGAGGAACAAAAGGCATATATGGATTTTTTCCCAATACAAAGATGCGTTTGCATGATCCTACAAAGAGATGCCCAGTTTGGATCCTAGCATTGCAATTCATCATCTTAAGATCCACAAGGGAACTAGACCAGTAAAGCTGACCAATCGACATTTTTAGACAGACATTATGGTAGAAATTGAAGTTCCAATTGGCATTTTTAGACAGACATTGTGGTGGAAATTAAAGTTAAGGTAAACAAGCCAATCTCTGCAGGTTTTAAGTGGAAGTTTTGACTTGGATCTAAAACATTGTCCCGGTAAGAAAGAAGACCGAACAGCTCAAAGTTTGCATAGATTTTAGGGACCTTAATAATTATTGACCAAAGGATGAGTTTTCTTTGTGGATCCTGAGCTCATGGTTGACACCACCACAAGACACGAGGCTTTGTCCTTCATGGATTGCATCACTGGATACAATGAACAATGAATGGCTCCTAAAGATGAAAAAGCCACTGCCTTTTGCAACCCATAGGGATTTACTATTACAAAGTAATGCCTTTCGGTTTGAAGAATGTCAGTGCCACGTATCAACAAGAGATGCAAAAGTTCTTTGATGACTTGATCCATAACAGGTTGAATTCTACATTTATGACCTTGTCATAAAATAAAAGAAAAGAAGTGATCATCTCAATGACTTACGCATCGTCCTCGAAAGTTTGCGAAAGGTGGGCCTTAAAATGAGTCCCCTCAAGTGTGCTTTTGGTGTTTCCTCAGGAACATTTCCTGGCTTTATACTATGCCATCAAGGGATTGAGATTAGTCAGTCCAAGATCAATGACATGTATAACACTGCCGGTTTTGAGGAATTTGAGAGAGCTCCGTAGCCTTCAGCGACGCCTCGCTTAGACAAGCGGATTCATTTACAACTTGGCTGGTCTTTGTCAACCTTTTAGTCACTTGATGAAGAAGGGAGCTCCTTTTGAGTGGGAAGACTCGTTCGAAAGCATTTGAAATTATAAAAAAGTATTTAATGAAAATGCCTATTTTGGGGGCACCGATACCCGGTTGGCCCTTGATCCTCTACACCTCAGTTCATGAATGATCTCTGGAGGCACTTTGTGTGCAACAAACCGACAATGGCAAGGAAAGGGCATTGTATTATCTGAGCCTTACTCTAGTGGATGTCGAGAAGAACTTCCCACCGACAAAGCAGATGTGCCTTACTATCATCTTCGCAATTCAAAAGCTAAGGGATTACATGCAGGCTCACATAGTTCGTTTAGTCTCAAAGGCGGATCCCATCAAGTATGTCCTTTCCAAAACGGTCCTGTCAAGGCTTTTGGCACATTGGGGTGTCTTCATAAAGCAATATGACATAGTGTTTGTGCCGTAAAAGGCAGTCAAAGTACAAGTGTTAGCTGACTTCTTAGCAGAGCATCCTCTTCCGGATGAGTGGGAACTGAATGATGATCTGTCTGAAGAAGATGTTATGTTTATAGAAGTGCTTTCATCGTGGTAAATGCTCTTTGACGACGCATCACGTGTTGATGGAGCAAGTCCTGGCATAGTTTTTTTTCCACTCAAAGGCATGTTTTACGATACTCATTTGTGCTCACTAAAAGATGTTCATACAACGTGGCAGGATATTGAGCACTAGTGTTGGGGCAAAAGATGGCCAGACCTTGACATCTATGGAGATTCCAAGTTAGTCATTCACTAGCTGTTAGATGATTATGAGGTTAAGAAAGAAGACCCAATCCCTTACTAAAGAGATGCCACCAACTTACAAGAGAAGCTAGACTCGAAGAAACTTGAGCATGTTTGTAGGAATGCCAATGGCATGGCTGGCGTGCTTGCAAATCTTGCAGCCAACGTGGTATTTGGGGAAGTTCAATCATTGGAAGTTCTAGTATGCAGCAAATGGGATATCCCGCTGCTCCAAGTAGAAATTTTGAGAGATGACCATGTTATAAACCTTGCCATATCGGTATATGAGTTTATAGAAGAAAACTGGAGACTACCGCTCATTGACTTTCTAGAGCATGGAAAACTGCCTGATGACAGACACCACATGATGGAAATTCGACATCGGGCTAATTGATTTTGTTACAACAATGGTGTCTGTATCGTCGCACTTTTGACAACATCCTTCATTGCTGCCTTGGCCGAAAGGAGGCCAACTAAGTCATGATAGAGGAGCGTTCAACAATTAGTGGTGCGCACCAATCCGGACCCAAAATTCATGACCGTTTGAAAAGGATGGGCTACTACTGGCCAACGGTGGTCTAAGACTATATGGAATATGGAAAAAGGTGCAATGCTTGCCAGTTCCATGCAAACTTTCTGCACCAACTCCAAATCCCTTGCACCCGACAATAACATCTTAGCCTTTTGAGGGATGGGGTCTCAACATCGTTGGACCATTCACACCAATGTCTTCAGCTGGTCACTCTTTTAATGTGGAAGTAACAGGCTATTTCTCTAAGTGGGCGAAAGCGGTTCCCCTCACAGAGGTGAAGAAGGAAAATGTAGCAGATTTCCTCAAAATTCAGATTATATACCGCTATGGTGTTTCTTGATTCATCATAAATGATAATGGAAAACCGTTCCATAACACCTTGGTGACTCAACTTTGCGAAATGTTTATGTTCGCTCAACATAGGTAATCGATGTACTATGCTACTACAAACGGGTAGGTTGAAGCACTAAACAAAGAGCCTTTGCAACCTATTGAATAAAGTGGTTGCCAAGTCCAAGAGAGATTGGTATGAAAGGATTGGCGAAGCTCTACGGGTCTATAGAACCACACACCACGTTCCCACTCAGGCAACACCCTATTCTTTAGTGTATGGAGTAGAGGTTGTTCTAACACTAGAGCTTCAATTTCCTCATTAAGAATTGCACTACAGGATGGATTGACAACAAATGACAATGCTCGCTTGGCTTGACAAGTGGAAGCATTGGTTGAAAAGAGACTCCAAGCACATCAGCAGCTAGAGTGTTACCATGCTGGCTTGTCCCGCAATTTTAACAAAAAGGTTCGACCTCGTTCATTTCAAGTGGTTGACATGGTATCAGTAGTGCGCAAAACTATCATCCTAACTCACAAATTAGAAAGAAAATTCACACCAAGTGAGATGGACCTTATGTGGTGTAGGAACTTTACACAAATGGGGCCTACAACATCGTCAGTGTAGATGGTGTTTGGGTCTGTCCTATCAATGGCAAGTATTTAAAGCGGTACTACCCATAAGCATTTCCAACAATCCACCAATGGTGTAGCATGTGGCTAATACTACTGAAACACCCCACCAAGTCTAAGGTGGTAAACAAATTGGTGCTCCTAGCCTGTAAGAGTATAAACTGTTTACGAGTAAAATAAAAATAAAAAAAGTGAGGCTTTTCACTTTTGAACTACGATTGGCATAATCCTTGAAAAGGGTACATAGGCAACTTAGTCTTGAGTTGGGTGCAACCCAAATATTAAATATATCCCTCATTTCCTCTTTAACTTTTATCTTAAGTCAACGACCTAATCAGTTGGAAATGATAAATCTAGTCCAAACACTCAAGCCCAAAATAACTTTCACGTCAAAATCATCAGTCTAAAGCATAACTTCAATGTAAAATAAGAAAAATCTTCAAACGAAAAAATGCAATCCAATGAGAAAACAAAATGAGACATTGTATTCATTCAAATGAGTCTCTCATACAATCCTGCTCAAATAAAAAAGGGGGTAGGCTAAAGCAATTCCATAAGGGGGAACCACCCCTATATAAGAAATGTCATCTAATTAGATGGGACCTGTGAATCCCAAAGATTTGTCAGCGCTGCTTGAATCTCTCCAACTCTACTGCTTCTTCAGCGCTCATGATAGCAGTTAGCTTGAAATCTCTCAACTCCCGCATTTTAGAGTTAATGATTTTTTTCTGTAGCTTCAACCTCAATGTTCATCTCAGCGAAGGATGCTTTCAGCTTTGCTACTTTGTCGGTGCCTTGTTGCAGCCCCTCTTTAACTCAATGAAATTCCTCTTCGGCGTATCAAAATCCTTCTTCAATGTGACGAAGTGACTCTTCAGCATCTCCAAGCACCTTGACTTGAGCACCTTTCTTAGAGTTGATCCGAGCCAAATCCTTCTCTGCCTGTTAAAACTCCATGGTTTTCTTGTCTCTCTCATCCTCCCATGTTGCACAATCCTTACATCTTATAGCATCTTTGTCCAAGGCTTACAAGGATGTCACATTTTTCAAGTAGTTGCTGACCATCTGCTCGAAGTGGGCATAGTCCCCTTTCAAGTGTTCAATGCTTTTGCAGATGGAACTGTTATGAATTGAGGAATTTCCATTGTAATTTCTGGTACTAATTGTTATTAAGTGTTTCATTGTTGAGTTCTTAGATTTTAATTGTCGGTTGGGGTCAGTTTTGGCGCTAAAATCAGTTGGTCGGTCAAACCGGGTCAATGGTGAGGGCTTGCTGCAGATTTTTGGCGCGAAAGGCTGTAAGTTAGTGTAGTTTGAATTTGTCTTGATACAATGTGCCCAAATATGTATAAATAGGGTCCTAAGCATGTAATTCAAGCATCCAATTAATAAAAATCTGAATTTCTTTTGGAATCACTTTCTTTTCTCATCTCCTTCTCTATTTCTCATCCCCTTTCACTTCTTTTCTCATCTCAACTCTTTCTTCTACAAGGTTAGGCTACAATTTCAAATGGAAACTTACCAATTGGTATTAGAACTGGTTCAAACAATCAATTGATTGATTGAGACTGGCTAAATCAAAGGAAAACATGACCGAAGGTGTAAGAACAAGATCTGGAGCTGGAGGTGCCAGTGCACCTGGTTCCGGAATGAATTTTACTGCTGCAATTACAGGTTCTGGTGCAGATGCACCAATTCATCACCACCGGTAGTTATATGACAAGCTCAAACAACTGAATGCTAAGTTTGATTAGCAGAATATTGAGATTAAGCAGCAGAATGACAACATTCAGCAAATGTTGAGGATGCAGTAGATGATTTTGGATAAAGATGCGAATAAGGAGGAACGATTGCAACAAATTGAAGAGAAAATTGCAAAATTCCAAGATCAGGTTAATAAAGAAGGAGAATCAAGTGTTAATGCAATCTTGAAGCCTGTGAGTCAGATCTTTCATTCAGTTGAAGCAGATCAACAGCAAGAAAATGCAGACAGATCTGAAGGTTTGGTGAGGAACCAAGGAAAGTCTCCGATAATGCAACCAGATGTAGGACCTTCAATTAACGTCAGATCAGCTGAGAATCAATCTTTGCAACCTGAAATTGATGTAGACAATCAGGATCGAGCCTCTAGACAAGTACATTGCAGACCTGAAGCTTTGAACGTAGACCGCAATGACAGGCGACAGAATTCTGTTTTGCAGCGCAGAGTTGAATTTGATGAGCTCGATCATCTTGACAGACCTCCTGATCGACAGTACCAGCATAGATCAGGGATTAAGGACACTATATCTTGTGGTAGGAGTGGTAATTACAGGCAGCCAAGGGTAGATATTGATCCTTTTGATGGTAGACAACCGGAATCATGGCTAAGGAGACGTGATCGGTACTTTCTGCATTACAACATACCTGATGAGGAAAAGCTCTAGCTAGCAGCAGTTCATTTACATGGTGATCATGAGGTTTGGTATTATAGTTTGTTGAAGAGCAAACCGAATCTTTCTTGGGGCAAATTCGTAGAAGAAATGTGTGAACGATATGGAGAAAGAGAATCAATGAATGTTGTGGATAGCTTTAACAAGTTGTTTCAAACTTCGACCATCAAAGAGTATATGCTAAGATTTGCGAACTTAAGAGCCAACTTGCTGTCAGTTTTGTCCATAGCACCCGAGGAGGCCGAATCATATTATGTTTCATGCTTTATGAGTGGATTGAAGCCAAGGATCAAGAATATGGTGAAAGCCATTGGTCCTAAGACTTTTTCAAGTGCTTACAACAAGGCAAAGTTGATTGAAGCCACTCAAGTTCAATCAAGTGACAGAAATAAGCAGCAAATCAGCAAGTTCAGACCACAGCCGAGAACAAATTCTGGTGCTGGTTTTAAGCGTGCTGTTGACAGAAGTTCTGTTAGGCTTTGTTTTCGCTGTAATCAACCATATCAGCCTGGTCATAGGTGCAAAACACAAGCATTGATGTATGCAAAGGGGTCCTGTGCTGATGCTGATTCTAGCAGTGAGCAATCTGACGCAGAAGATGGCAGTGTAGAGTTTACATCACAAGATGAATTAAGTGATGATGAAGTAGAGATATCAATGAAGGCTTTAACCGGTAGTGGAGCTCATAACACTATCAAAATCAGAGGCAAGGCTGGAAAACATTCCATCATTATCCTTATTGATAGTGGGAGTACACATAGCTTCATTGATCCAAAGTTGATTAAGAAGGTAAGGCATGAAGTGACAAAGACTCACCCCTTGGCGGTGATGGTGGCTGACGGCAACTCCTTGACAACTCAAAACAAGTGCTTAGCATTTTCATGGTCTATGCAAGATCATCAATTCACCTTTGATTTCAGAGTTCTTCCTTTGGGAGGTTGCGATATGGTGCTAGGGGTGGATTGGATGAGAACCTTCAACCCGGTTGTGTTTGATTTTGATAAAATGACCGTGGCATTTTAGGTTCATGGCACCAAAGTATCCTTGAAAGGAATATCAGAGGAAGCTCAACTCAAGTTGATTGATGGCAAACGAGTGCAAGATGGAATCAAGAAGAAGGCAATACAATGGATTGGTCATTTGTTCATGATATCTTCAGTAGAGCTGCAGCAGGACATTCTTCCAGAAGTGCAGACCTTAGTGGATGAATTTGGAGACATTTTTGAGGAGCCTAAGAGTCTTCCTCCTTAAAGGAGTGTGGACCATGCCATTCCCTTGCGTGCAAATGCTGATCCGGTCAAGATTAGGCCATATCGGTATGCTCATGGCCAAAAGACAGAAATTGAGAGGCAAGTTGAGGAGCTTCTTCACATGAGCTTCATTAGACCAAGCCATAGTCATTTTGCTTCACCTGTGATCCTTGTGAAGAATAAATATGGCTCAGCTAGAATGTGCATTGATTACCGTCGGTTGAATGCTCTAACAGTGAAGGATAAGTTTCCCATCCCGGTCATAGATGATTTGCTTGATGAGCTACATGGTGCATGCTTCTTTTCAAAGCTCAATTTGAGGCAAGGGTATCATCAAATCAGGGTCCTCGAGCTAGATATCTACAAGACAGCTTTCCAGACTCATCATGGACATTTCGAGTTTGTTGTTATGCCTTTCGGCTTAACAAATGCTCCGGCCACTTTTCAAGCAGCCATGAATGACATTTTCAAGCCTTTTTTCTCATTTTCTTCGATGACATACTGATTTACAGCTCAACATATGAAGCTCATCTCACTCATCTCAGACAAGTCTTTGCAGTGATGCGGCAACACAAGTTCTTTGCCAAGTTGTCCAAATGTTCGTTTGCTCAAAATAAGCTTGAGTATTTGGGTCATGTCATCTCACAAGAGGGAGTTTCTACCGATCCTAATAAGATCCGTGCAATGCAAGATTGGCCAATTCCGATCACCTTGAAGCAATTGAGAGGTTTTTTGGGATTGACCGGGTATTATAGATCATTCATTAAAGGTTTTGGTTCAATTGCCAAACCTTTAACCGAACTCTTGAAGAAGGATGCTTTTGCATGGAATGAGAGATCTCAAGCTGCATTTGAAGCTCTTAAAGCCGCAATGTGTGCTGCTCCGAACTTTACCGAAAGCTTTGTTTTGGAGACCGATGCAAGTGGTACTGGTATTGGGGCTGTTCTTTCTCAAGGTGGAAGGCCTATTGCTTAATTGAGGCAAGCTCTTAGTCATAAGCATCAAGCCATGTCGACCTATGAGAAAGAGTATCTAGCAATTCTCATAGCCGTAGAGAAATGGAGGCATTACTTGGAGGGTCACAAGTTCACCATTCGAACGGATCACCGGAGCCTCAAGCATCTCCTTGAGCAAAAGATTGTGTCAAGAATTCAAAAGAAAGGCCTCATGAAGATGCTTGGCCTTGATTATGAAATTGAGTACCGAAGGGGCAAAGAGAATGCTGCAGCCGATTCTTTGTTAAGGAAATTTGAAGACACTGAAGTGGGGTACTGCATTGCTACTACCGTGGTGATTCCTTCATGGATGGAAGAGCTATATAAGTCCTATGAGGGTGATCCTTTTGCCCAAGAAAATGCTGCTGCTGCTGTCCTTAAGAATGATGCAGAGAAGAATGCTACAGAACCTGAAATTTCAGTGCTAAAGGGGCTGATTCGAGTCGAAGGCAAGCTTTATGTGGGATCTGCTACTGATTTGAGAAATCAGATAATACATGCTTCTCATGATGCTGCTTGGGGAGGTCATGTCGGTGTTGAAGGCACGTATCAAAGGGTTAAAGCATACTTTACTTGGCCAAGCATGAAAAAAGAAGTAAGTGAGTATGTGAAGGCTTGTGAAGTATGTCAACAAACGAAGTTGGGAGATCATCGTTACAAGGGTCTACTTCAACCACTTCCTATTTCGGATGGAGCATGGATTTCATTGAAGGACTACCGAGGTCTGAAGGCAAGGAGGTTATATGGGTAGTGGTGGATCGTTTCACCAAGTATAACCATTTCATTGCTCTTGCTCGACCCGTTACTGCTGAAAAATTGGTAAGGATCTTCCATGACAACATTTACAAATTACATGGATTGGCTCAATCTGTTGTGTCAGATCGAGACAAGATTTTCACAAGCACATTTTGGAGGGAGTTATTCAAGTTGATGGGTACCACATTGGCACTTAGTTCCTCTTATCATCCTCAAATGGATGGCAAAACCGAAAGCCTCAACCAATGTGTAGAACAATACCTTCGGAGTATGGTTTTCGTAAGGGCCAAGGAGTGGAATCATTGGCTTTCTTTGGCAGAGTTTTGGTTCAACACTCACTTCTATACATCAATTAGCACTTCACCCTTCCAAGCCTTGTATGGCTATCCTCATCCTTCACCAATGTTGCTGCGACAACCGGGAGAATCAGATGGTGCAGCTACTGATCTGGTACGGCAGAGGCAGCAGATGGCGCAAGTGCTTAAAGATAATCTCCATTAAGCTCGGACACGAATGAAATTTTATGCTGACAAAAAGAGGGTAGACAAAATCTATGAAGTTGGAGACATGGTCTACCTTAAATTACAACCGTATAGACAGTCTTCCTTGGCTGTCAGGTGAAATGTCAAGCTAAATGCTCGTTTCTTTGGCCCATACAAAATATTGGAGAAAGTTGGCAATGTTGCATACAAGCTTGACTTACCTTCGCATTCATACATTCACCCGATGTTCTATGTCTCCCTACTTAAAACGTAGGTCAAGAAAGGTGTTGCTACTGCTCGAAATCCACCTGATGCAAAGTCGAATGGGATGTTGTTGCTGCAACCTGCTGTTGGTAAGGGCCGTAGGATGCTGCAGAAGGGTAAAGGGGCAGTGCAAGAGGTGTTGGAGACTTGGTGCAACTTGAACAAGAGCTTTATGACTTGGGAAAATTGCAATTTCTTGAAGAGCCAATTCCCGCTTTTTACTTCTTGAGGACAAGAAGCTTCTCAAGAGGTAGGGAATGTTATGAATTGATGAATTTCAATAGTAATTTCTGGTTGTAATTGTTGTTAAGTGTTTCATTGTTGAGTTGTTAGATTTTAATTGTCGGTTGGGGTAGGTTTTGGCGCCAAAAACAGTTGGTCGGTCAAACCGGGTCAATGGTGAGGGTTTGCTGCAGATTTTTTGCCCGAAAGGCTGTTAGTTAGTCTAGTTTGAATTTGTCTTGATACAATGTGCCCAAATATGTATAAATAGGGTCCTAAGCATGTAATTCAAGCATCCAATTTATAAAAATCAGAATTCCTTTTGGAATCACTCTCTTTTCTCATCTCCTTCTCTATTTCTCATCCCCTTTCACTTCTTTTCTCGTCTCCTTCTCTATTTCTCATCCCCTTTCACTTCTTTTCACGTCTCAACTCTTTCTTCTACAATGTCAAGCTTCAATTTCGAATTGAAACCCAACAGGAACCCAGTGACATGCACAAATCTTTCGCGCGAGAAAAAGTTGCTTCACGTAGCGGCACAAGGTATTTTTTTCCCTATCCTGTATGGCTTCTAACAAAATTGTGCTCACCCGATTTTTCCAAACCTCTGTGGAGGAAGTGTGGGCTTCGTGAGGATGAGGGTTTGCTCATGGTTCAACATTTTCATTTGTGGGTTTTATCAGGTTGGATTTTCATTATCGACCCAACATCAAAGAGTTACTTTGTCCAGCATTTAGCCTCTTTAAAGCTATCTCTACGACGCTAGGGATGTCTATCTCATCATCAAACACCACTTTTCCTTTGGGCATCACCGCACTCGTGCCATCAGCGCGAGTAGGTGTATGGTTCCTAACAGGATGTTGCATGACATCCATGCCATTGTCTTTGTTCGGTTAAGAACCAACCAGATCATTAATGTTCTCCCCCATCTAAAAAAAAGTGATGAGGATCAGCAAGGCTCTAAACAGAAAAGATTCAGAGCCTAAAAAAAGTCGGGGGGGGGGGGGGGGGGGGGGGTGCGTCGTGTATTGAGCAAAGCATCTTACGATGTGAAGATTCATGGGTTAATCAGAGCATAGGGGCCCTACTAGGAACAGTATCTTGAAATCCAGATTTATTCTGGATATATTATTTTAATTAATAAATAAAATTAAAGTTCCAGTCATTTCCTAATTAATTTTGTGTATGTGCGCATTTATATTGCATGTGATTTTCTTTTGGGAGACATCCATGAGATGGGTGTAGTCCTCATACTACAATTTACATGTTTGTTCTAAGTGGTTTATGAGACTAAGCCACAAATAGACTTGGAACAAATTGTATGGATTGTTGTTTGAAAGACTCGTAGTCGAAGACAAGTTTGGACCATTTGTATGTTAAGACTATAACGTGAAACTTTAGATGGCTTGTCTTGGTCATGTGGATGGAGATCCAAAAGTGTTAAGTTAGTGTGTTCAATAAGATTGACACATTGAGTTGGACCATGTGGGTTACATATTTCTAGACTACTATCGGAGATGAGTGATTCATATTGTACTGTTTGAACGATGACTCTAAATCCTAAGAGTATTCTGGACTTGTGCATGGAGCGTTAGTAACTTTGGAGTACTATATGTAAGGTCTAAACGAATGACTGAAATCCCACGTACACTGGGTAGCGGCGTGAAGTGTGACAAGGATCAGGTATTCAATAGGGAATCTACAGTCTCTTATAAGATACAGATGTCACCTTAGTTGATTCGCAAATATTTGAATGGTTCGGAAACTTTGGCCAAAGTATTCCAAGTGTTTGACATTTGGAATTTATACTGTGAATATGTTCAAGTATAAGTGAATTATTCAGTGAAGGGCGAGTCGGTAACTAATGGAGAAGCTGTGAGTAGGATAATGGTAGTGGTTATATTTGTTAGGAACAGTGTCCTGAAATCCAAATTTATTCTGAATACATTATTTTACTTAATAAATAAAATTGAAGTCCCATCGTTTCCTAGTTAAATTTGTGTATTTGAGCATTTATACTTCATGTGATTTTTTTTTGGGAAACATCCATGAGATGGGTGTAGTCCTCGGACTACTATTTATATGTTTGTTGTAAGTGGTTCATAAGACTAAGCCACAGATAGACTTGGAACAAATGATATGGATTGTTGATTGAAAGACTCGTAGTCGAAGACAAGTCTGGACCACTTGTATGTTAAGACTATAACGTGACACTTTAGATGGCTTGTCTTGGTCATGTGGATGGAGATCCAAAAGTGTTAGGTTAGTGTGTTTGACACACTGATTTGGACCATGTAGGTTACTTATTTCTAGACTACTATTAGAGATGAGTGGTTCACGTTGTACTATTTAAACGACGACTCTAAATCCTGATGGTAATCTGGACTTGTGCATGGAGCGTTAGTTACTTTGGTGTACCATAAGTGAGGTCTAAATGAATGAATGAAATCTCACGTACACTGGGCAGTGGCATGAAGTGTGACAAGGATCAGGTATTCAATAGGGAATCTACAGTCTCTTATGAGATACAGATGTCCCCTTAGTTGATTCCCAAATATTTGAATAGTTCGAAAACTTTTGCCAAAGTATTCCAAGTGTTTGACATTTGGAATTTATACTATGAATATGTTCAAGTATAAGTGAATTATTTAGTGAAGGGCGAGTCGGTAACTAGTGGAGAAGCTATGAAAAGGATAATGGTAGTGGTTATATTTATCCTTTGTTATGGACATCTAGTGGAGGGGTTGTTGTCCTCAATATAGTATATTACGGATATATCGAATAAATAATTTAAGTCTGGAGTGCTGTGTGATTTATTTAGTGGAATTAAGTCTCATTAAATGGTAATTAAATTAATATCACGAGATGATTTAATTTAACCCATTTGGAGCTAGATTTAAATTGTCCCTGAGGTCCTTACGCAAGCCTCTGTATTTTATTGCCACTAGAAAAATATTAAAGAATTCACGAGATGAATCATTTATCCACAAGATGGGTAAATCAATTTTGCCAAACATTATTTAAGAGATGAATAAATATTAAAAATTAAAAAATAAAATAATTTTTGAAAATTAAAATTCATAAGATGAATTTTTACCTGTGTGAAACAAAGCAAAACAAAAAAAGAAAAGGAAAAATCTCAAAAATAACAGTATGAATCTGTGTGCACGCATAGCAGCTAACCAGCACGCGATACGTGTCGCGCGCTGGGCCAAAGGATGGCATTCTGCGCCATCAGGCATGGACCAATCACCACGTGCCACGTGGCACGCGGTGACACTGTTAAAGGACTCGTGCATAGTACTTGAAACACGTCATTTTGTTTTAATTTTGAATGATACGCTGCGTTTTGACTTAAACTAGCGAATTATTTTTCGATTATAATTAGATTTTTTCGCTCCGGTATATTTCTATAAATAGAAGGGCTTATTCTGAGGTTTGGCATTCGAGTTCAAAACAATTCTTTGGAGTTTCTGAAACTGTTTCGGAGACCCAATTTAATATTTTTGGGAGCCCATCCTTTGGGCAGTTCGAGGTCATTGGGTAGAAGGTCTCGGGATCTCTATTTTGAAGAAAATTATTTTCTTTCTGGTTTTTTCTTTTATTGCAGCAACTCCAGGTACGCTCTTCTTTGCTTCTTCTTTTAGTTTCACTTTTCTATTTATTTCTAGTATTCGTTATTATGTCTATGTATTGTTATGAATGTATGAGAGTAAAATGCCTATAGATCTAAATTAAGAATTTAGATCTGTTGATTTAAAATTTGGAATATTAAATCAACCCTAGGTTTAGAGTTATGAATTCTAAACCTGTTCCGCTGAATAATCGTTAGGGAGAATTTTTGAGATTCATTCCAACAGTCGGTATTAGGGCAAATGATTTATAGAGATAAACATATTCCCGGGAACTCTCGCACGTGAGGTGTCGTGAAGCGTGACTCTCCGGCCGTGGGCTTAGGTTGAGAGAAGAGTCTCCTACTCTAAGTGTTCTAATAGATTCCTATTGTTGTGACTATAGTCGAAAACTGTGAACCAAATAGTCGGCATCAGAGTTTATTTTTCAATAGATTTCAAATGTTTTTCCTAAAAATATTTATCTTTTGTCATGGACATCTAGTGGACGGGTTGTTGTCATCAATATAGTCTATTAGGGAGATATCAAATAAATAATTTAAGTCTAGAGTACAGTGAGATTTATTTTGTGGAATTAAGTCTCATTAAATGGTAGTTAAATTAAAACCATGAGATGATTTAATTTAACCCATTTAGAGCTAGATTTAAATTGTCCCTGAGATCCCTACGCAAGCCTCTGTATTTTTTTCCCATTAAAAAAATATTAAAGAATTCATGAGATGAATTATTTATCCATAAGATGGGTAAATTAATTTTACCAAATATTATTCATGAGATGAATAAATATTAAAAATTATAAAACAAAATAATTTTTGAAAAATTAAAATTCATAAGATGAATTTTTACATGTGTGAAAGAAAGCAAAAAAAAAAAAGGGACGCAAATCGCACAGGCTTGCGATCCGTGTGCTTCGGATCCAACGAATCAGCACACGACACAGCAGGGCTATCCGCGTCCCTGCGCGGGGTCCAATCACGCGTTTACACGTGTTACACATTTTGAATTAAAATAACAGGCGCGATTTTTTGGGTTGATGAAATGACGCGTTTTGAACTATTTTCTAATTAAAAAGATGCATTTTATTTTAAACTGAGCAATCCCTTTTCGATTAAAATAAGGTTTTTTTTTGCTCCAGTATATTTCTATAAATAGAGGGGCTTATTCCGAGGTTTGGCATTGGAGTTGATATATTCCTTTTGGGTTTCTGAAACTGTTTCGGAGATCTAATTGGAGAGAAAATTTTTCGTTGAAATTTTTCTTTCCTCAAGTTTAATATTTTTCGGAGCCCACCCTCCGACCAGCTCGAGGTCATTGTGTAGAAGGTCTCGGGGTCTTGATTTTGAAGAATATTATTGCCTTTCTGGTTTTCTTTATTATAGGAGCAACTACAAGTATGTTTTTCTTTCCTTCGTCTTTTAGTTTCGCTTTTCTATTTATTAATATTATTCGTTATTATACCTGTTTAAGTTTATGTATTGTTATGAATCTATTAGAGTTAAAAGCCAGTAAATCTAAACTATGAATTTAGATTGTTGCTTTAAATTATTAATTTAAGTCAATAGATTTAAAGTTAGAAATTTTAAATCGACCCTAGGTTTAGAGTTATGAATTCTAAACCTGTTCCGCAGCGTAATCTTTAGGAAAAAAATTTGAAATTCATCGCAGCAACCTGTATTAGGGCAAAAGGTTTATACAGATAAATCTGTTCCCGGGAACTCTCGCACGTGAGGTGTCACGAAGCGTGACTCTCCGACCGGAGGCTTAAGTACAGAGAAGAGTCTCCTACTCTAAGTGCTCTAATAGGTGCCTATTGTTGTGACCGTAGTTGTGAACTGTGAACCTAATAGTCGGTATCAAAGTTCATTTTTCCACAAAATTCATATGTTTTTCCCAATAATTGGTATCAGAGCCAGCCTCTGGTTACATTCATAATATACATGACTCGGCATAATAAGATCGAAATTAATAGATTTGTGATTTAATAAAATAGAGATTTTATTAAAATTGAAAGTTAGTTTAATTTGACGATTTGATTTTAATTGTTTAAATCAATAAAGAATTAATTATTTTTTGAGATCATTGTTTGTATTTGTTATTTAAATTGTTTGAATCATTAAAGTAGTTAATTGTTAATATTTTAAAGTACCAATTTAAATTATTTAAATTGGTTAAAAGAGTTAATAGTTAACTAGATTATTTATAGTGACTATTTAAATTGTTTAAATCGTTAACAAATTAATCGTTAATTCAAAACAACTTATAAATTTACGATTGTGATGTTCGTATAATATGATTATACATTCTCAATCATGATTTACTAAATCAGATAAAATTGATCTAATAAGATTAGATTTAAGTATTTTTTGTTAATAATGGATAAAGATGATCTAATGAGATTAGATTCAATTATCTTATACGAAATCGGATAATATTGATTTAATGATATTAAATTCAATTTATTTTGAAATAAAATATTTTAATTTTAAATTTAAAAAAAATTTTTTTTTTTTTGGTCAGTAGATGCTGAAATCATGCAATTTAAAAAAAAAATTTATTTTTTTTTATTTTGGGACTTATAGACATTAATACTGATTTACATAATAATTAAGTTAATTATTTTATTAACAAATTTCCTTTTTTTGAATATGATTCTAAATTAAATTATGAGATAATTTAAGTTGTAAATTAGTGTTATTTTAAATAAATGTAATTTAAAGTTATTTTAGGATAAGATTCTGAAATAGACTATAAGATAGTCTAAGTTGACTTTATTTTTAAAATAAAAGTTAAATTTAGTTAATTAAACTTTAGAATAAGATTCTAAACTAGACTATTGGATAGTCTAAGCTTATTTGATTTTAGAATAAAATTCTATAAAATAGACTATGGGATAGTCTAAGCACAAAATCGCTATTATTTTAAAATTAATTTTGGAATTAGATTTTGAAAAGTAGATTACATGATAATCTAAATTAAATATTGGCATTGTTTTAATTAATTTAATTCATTTATTTTATTAATTGGATTTTAGAATGAGATTCTACAGTGAGATTATGAGATAATCTATACTGTAAAATGATAGTATTTTAATTAAATGAATTAATTAATTTTGATTAATTTTGGAATTAGATTTTTAAGGGGATTATGTAATAATCCAGGTTGTAAATGCAAGTTCATTAAAACCACTAGTTATAAAAATCAAGTGGGAGCAAGTTTTCAATTGTTGTAACCTTACGGTCTCCGTTACCGGTCTAGCAGTATAGTAGATCGATAGATGTCCCTGCGGAGGATGTCAGTTTGCAGATTACAGGGTTAGACTTCTTTAGGATAAACCAAAATGCAAAGAAGCGATGCGACCACACTGCCGTGGAGTATTTCGTGTATTTGCTTGGAGGTTTAGGTAATGGTTTGCACTTGACTTGCGTGATGCATTAGCCTCCCCGAGGAGCTCTGTTGTGTCATGTTAGAGACTAAGGTAAAGTGGTGCATTAATCATGTTCAATAAGAGTTACAAGAAAAATAGGTTAATTGAGAATAGGTCTCACCTGAACTAGCTTCGTACGACCCCGCTGGCAGGGAGTAAGGAGTGGTGTGTTTGGGTCATTATTGTATGCATGATAGTATAGTTTCGTGGATATCTGACTTATTGCGTATGCTAAATTGAAAGAATATATATCACTTCATTATACATGACTCATATAAGGTAGTTACACAATTGTTTTCATTTACAGTAGTATTTTATATGGAGAGGGCTGGCAGACTTTGCTTTATTTTAAATACATAATGTACCCACTGAACCAAATTACTTTGCCTTGAAAAATAAGTTAGACTTAGTTATTACTCACAAGGGACTTGCTAGAAAGAAAGGAAAGGACAAGGTTGTTATTTTAGCAACCAAGTTCATAAAGAAGTCAGTAAAAGAAAAGTGTTTCTTTGCAAACTAGGCCATTAGAGGAGAAACTACACTAAGTACATGGCTATTCTTCCTAAAAACTCTGCTAAGCCATTTGGTGATGGTATATTAATATCTCACTTAGTTAAGTCATGCACAATTGAGAGTCCACCAGTTTCCTAGTGGGTGAACTCAGGTTCAACTGACCATAGCTGTAATATATTACAGGAGCTCAGGCTAAGCTAAAGGCTACACGATGGGTGTTGTACATGATGGTTAGGGACAGCGAAATAATAGTGGTCTTAAGTGTAGCAGATGTTGGCTTTGACTTTAGTAATAGAGTTTCGTTTTAAAAAATTGTTTATCTGTAGCTACTATGCACAGGAATTTGATTTCTATATCTCGTTTTATGTATAATTGTTATTCAGTTGATTTTGATACTGAAAATTTTAATATGAGAAATAAATTGTTTATTTGCACATGTACATGAATAAATTATTTATTCATGTTATTCTCTTATCAAAACTGTGGTCATTATTTAAATAAATTTAACATAAGTTCACTTTTTCAGTCTTCTAAAAGAAAACACCCTGAATGTCATATTGCCTACACATGGCACCAACGTTTAGGTCACACTAATCCAAATAGGATCCAAAGACTGGTGAAAGATAGACTGATAGAGTTTTTGGACTTGAAGTCATTACCAGTTTGCAAATTCTACATAGAATGATAGGTGACCAATTTTGTCTTTATGTGTATAGGCAACAAGGTTGGTGGCTTGCTTGAGCTGGTTCACATAGATGTATGTGGACCAACACATGTTCAGGCAAGAGGTAGGCATGAGTACTTAGTCATGTTTAGTGATGATTACTCAAGATATGTATATGTTTACCCAATTAGATATTAGTCGGACTCTCTTTTGAAAAATTCAAATAGTACAAAGTTGAAATTTAAAAGCTATTAGGTAAACAAGTTAAGTCATTTCGATCAGATCGAGGTGGTGAATATTTTTCGGGTAAAATTCAGGATTTCCAAATTGCAAAATGAGATAAGATCTCAGCTTTCTGCTCAGGTTACACCGCAGCAAAATCGCGTTACAAATAAAAGGAACAAAGATGATTTTTTCTACAGTTTTGATTTAAAGGGTCTTTTGTAAATACAATGTAAAATACTTAGAGAAGGATTTTGCAAGTAAGTTACAAAAACAAAAATAAAATAGTATTAAAGGAAAATGACAATAATTCTGAACAGCTAGACACAACTTAAGACATAGGGGATGCATTAGATGCACCTACTAATAGGAACGACAATGTTCCAGGTACACGAGAGCTTAGGTATGGAGGGAGGACTGTCGGGACACCTGACAAGTTCATAGTGGGAGCCTTAGAGGTTGATCGTGGCATTGAATCTGATCCTTTTAGCCACAATGAAGCAATTAAGTTTTCTAGTTTTGTGCAATCGGTTGCTCAAATAATGCGTGTACAAATGACATTAAGAGAAAGTAGTGACTTTCTTGGTGTTATATATCAACGATATACTACTCAGAGAGAATATGTAGGGGTGTTATTAGCTGAAAAGGTTTGGTTGTCAGGATAGCTCGATATGAAGGACATAGGAGAAGCCATCTCCACTCTTATGATTAAGCTTTTGCAAGGTCATAAGAGTAGGATGTTGGAATTCTTTCCAGCCACTTATATTGACAAGATGTTGTCAGGGTATAGCATGGAGTCCCTTGCACTTTCGAGTAGGGTTCTGGGACACCTCAAGAAGAGGATCAATTGAGGAATATTCCATATTCTTTGGTGGTAGGAGCCTCAGGTATGACATGTTGTGCACGAGACTTGATGTCTTCCATGCTATGGGATATTATGCAGGTGTTAGTCTAATCGGGGTCCAATGAATTAGGTGGCAGTGAAGTGTTTTCTCTAGTTCTTCAGAAGAACTAGAGATCCTATACTGATCTTTCAAGGCGACGAGCTGGTTCCAGTTGGTTATACTGATTTAAGACTTCCAATCAGATTAATATGATAGACGTTCAACGTCTCAGTATGTCTTTACCATTGGAGTGGGAGCCATTAGTGAGAGGAATGTTAAGCAGTATTGCATTGTCGACTTCACATCGGAGTAATTGTGCTCACTAAGGGTTAGGCCTAGAAGATTTTTGGTTCAACCTTAAAAGTGGTGAGTATGGACTTTGCCATAAATTGGATTTAGGAAAAATGGGAGATTGTTAGGAACAGTGTCCTAAAATTCAGATCTATTCTAAATATATTATTATAATTAATAAATAAAATTGAAGTTCCTGTCGTTTCCTGATTAAATTTGTGTATGTGAGCATTTATACTATATGTGATTTTCTTTTGGGAGACATCCATGAGATGGGTGTAGTACTCATACTACAATTTACATGTTTGTTCTAAGTGGTTTATGAGACAAAGTCGTAGATAGACTTGGAACAAATGGTATGGATTGTTGTTTGAAAGACTCGCAGTCGAAGACAAGTTTGGACTACTTGTATGTTAAGGCTATGATGCGGCACTTTAGATGGCTTGTCTTGGTCATGTGGATGGAGATCCAAAAGTGTTAAGTTAGTGTGTTCAATAAGATTCATGTTGTACTGTTTGAACAACGACACTAAATCCTGAGAGTATTCTGGACCTGTGCATGGAGCATTAGTTACTTTGGTGCACTATAAGTAAGGTCTAAACGAATGACTGAAATCCCACGTACAGTGGGTAGCGGCGTGAAGTGTGACAAGGATCAGGTATTCAATAGGGAATATATAGTCTCTTATGAGATACACATGTCCCTTTAGTTGATTCGCAAATATTTGAATGGTTTGGAAACTCTGGCCAAAGTATTCTAAGTGTTTGACATTTCGAATTTATACTGTGAATATATTCAAGTATAAGTGAATTATTCAGGAAAGGGCGAGTCGATAACTAATGGAGAAGCTGTGAGAAGGATAATGGTAGTGGTTATATTTATCCTTTGTCATGGACATCTAGTGGAGGGGTTGTTGTCATCAATACAGTCTATTAAGGAGATATCGAATAAATAATTTAAGTATGGGGTGCATTAAGATTTATTTAGTGGAATTAAGTCTCTTTAAATGGTAGTTAAATTAATATCATGCGAAGATTTAATTTAACCCATTTGGAGCTAGATTTAAATTGTCCCTAAGGTCCCTGTGCAAGCCTTTGTATTTTATTGCCATTAGAAAAATATTAAAGAATTCATGAGATGAATTATTTATCCATAAGATGGGTAAATTAATTTTGCCAAACATTTTTCACAAGATGAATAAATATTAAAAATTATAAAATAAAATAATTTTTGAAAAATTAAAATTAATAAGATGAATTTTTACGTGTGAAACAAAGGTAAAAAAAGGGGACGAAAAGCGCACAGGCTCGCGATCCGTGTGCTTCGGATCCAACGAATCAACGCGCGACACACCAGGGCTATCCGTATCCCCTGGCGGGGACCAATCACACAGTGACACGTGTCACGCGTTTTGAATTAAAATAACAGGCGTGATTTTTGGGTTGATGAAACAAGATGTTTTGAACTGTTTTCTAATTGAAACGATGCGTTTTATTTTAACCTGTGCAATCCCTTTTTGATTAAAATAGATTTTTTTGCTCCGGTATATTTCTAGATATAGAAGGGCTTATTCTGAGGTTTGGCATTGGAGTTGAAACTTTTCTTTAGGGTTTCTGAAACTGTTTCGGAGATCTAATTGGGGAGAAAATTTTTCGTTGAAATTTTTCTTTCCTCAAGTTTAATATTTTTTGGAGCCCACCCTCCAGGCAGTTCGAGGTCATTGCGTAGAAGGTCTTGGGGTCTCGATTTTGAAGAATATTATTGTCTTTCTGGTTTTCTTTGTTATCGGCGCAACTTCAGGTATGTTTTTCTTTCCTTCTTCTTTTAGTTTCACTTTTCTATTTATTTATAGTATTCGTTATTGTACCTGTTTAAATTTATGTATTGTAATGAATGTATTAGAGTTAAAAGCCTGTAAATCTAAATATTGAATTTAGATTTGTTGATTTAAATTATGAATTTAAGTCAATAGATTTAAAATTAGGAATTTTAAATCGACCCTAGGTTATGAATTCTAAACCTGTTCCGCTGCGTAATCTTTAGGGAGAATTTTGAAATTCATCCCAACAACCGGTATTAGGGTAAAGGGTTTATAGAGATAAACCTAGTCCCAGGAACTCTAGCACGTAAGGTGTCACGAAGCGTGATTCTCCGACCTAGGGCTTAAGTAGAGAGAAGAGTCTCCTACTCTAAGTGCTCTAGTTGGTGCCTATTGTTGTGACCATAGTTGTGAACTGTGAACCCAATAGTCGGCATCAGAGTTCACTTTTCAACAAAATTCATATGTTTTTCCCAATAGAACCCAAGGAAGAAGTTCGCATCATGGCCATTTGAAACGTTCTCTAAAGTGGGAATCTCCATTTCTGCCTCATGTTTCTGCCTTCCCCTCCAACGATGCTTGTAATCCTTAGTGGCCGAGTCTTCATCATCTCTTGCACCTAGGTGTCATTTCAAATGGATTTTAAGGCTTGCACTGTCTTTTTATGGTTTAAAGGTCTCTTCTGGTTTATCCCTTGGGAGCTCATGACCTTGTAAGGCATTAACCCAATTAAACATCCAAGTCAGTTTGAAAAAAGGGGGAAAAGTGGTAAAAAACCAAGGGATCAGGGAAAGAATCGTACCTTGTCTGGTTGGAAAATGCTTTTGTGTGGTTTTCGAGTGGTAAAAGCATCCATGCTTTGTTCAAAGACATCAATTTTCTCTTTAATATCCTTGTTGCTCACCTTACTCCACTGGTAACGAAACAAGTGGGCAGTGTGTTTAGAGACGACTGATGGTCGGGGAGGCAAAATCACCTTACCGATGGCTCCCTTGCAGCGTCCCAAGATCAAGTTGCATAGTGCATCCTCACATTTGGTTGTACAAACGTCTCTGAGGAGAATGCTGGGAACACCTTGACAAAAGCTAAACTACTTGTTGAATCAATGTGGGCTGTAAGGCTCAAGGACAAAGTTCTCATTGCGCCTTAGTGGAAGGTAGGAAGGCCTGAAGTAGTTAAGATTATATAGTTCATCCATTTTTAAAGTCTCAACATCAACAAGTGTTCGCGTTGAGTCTCAATTCTACATAGTTCTCCACCAATTCAAGTTCGTCCCCATGTGGATAAGTTGACAAGCATCCATTGATTTGGGGTAATTGGCCCTCTTTATACCAGAATACTCTACCATCACAGGGCAAGGTGGCACGTTTGGTACAAGTCTGAGGTGAGTATCGAAGTACCATGCCAGGCATTCATAAAGGTAGTGCACCGGGAATTGTGCTTTAGCATGTTCTTGTTTCGGAGCTTGGGAGACGATGTTCACACCATGGTATGTGCTAGCTAACACCAGTACTGAGAAATTGTAAGATCGCCCCTCTACCATTTAACTAGCAACAAGAAAAGTCTCTGGACGAATACTCCTATCCTGATCACATGGGAGGACAAAAGCACACAACTAACATGAAGTGAATGCTGCCATGTGCATCTCTTCTCGACTATCGGGCAATACTCCCAGTTATCTAGATCAACTAGAATGACTGCTGGCAATTCTTTGAACAAGCTTTGATAATCATTATTTGATTGACAGTTTGGCTGCTCTTTTCGGGTGTGTTGTTACTGCTGAACTTTTCTATAGACTTCTACCCGACAAAAAAATTTACCCAGGTAGCTGTAGGAAGCCCATGTGAACCCTGATGTTGTTTCCTCAAATGAGAGTAAACTACAAATAAAATTTCACATGACGAGGTTATAATCCTGCCACCATCTCAATTACGACTAAATAGATGTTGGAACAGTCTGATTGTACATATGGCCGACATAAGGAAGTCCACCAATGCGATGTACGTCCCATAGTGAAATTGACAGCTCACTTTCAAACATGTGAAGCGTATTGGTCAAAGCACAACATGATTAACAAAAAAAATGGAGTAGTTCTAGTCCTCTAACATATATATGGAGGGATGTGAGTACTAAAGAAAGTATTCACGCTCTTTTTAGGTCATCTTTATGGTGGGCCAATATGAACTTTGTCAACTCCCAATATTTAGAAATATGGGAGAACTCTCCTTTAACCGTCATACTCTTACCCCAATGCACTTTCCCCCCAAATATATGCCGCCCTAGCAATTGAAATTCTTAGAGTCGATCGGCATGATCTATCATGTAAAGGACTCTAGAGCATACGCATTCTCCTCTTGTCAGCTGTGGCCTGAGACGCTTCTCTGGACCATAAAACCTCAGAAATATTACTGTGGGCCATTTTTCAGACCCTAGCCTTTAAAGTGGGGTGCACACGATGAATTTGAACCAAGCCTGCCTCATGATCCCTTTCAATTATGCAAAGGTACTCACGCCTATGCCTCTCAGGCATCTTAAAAGTAGCCATCTGAAGGGGGTAAAAAAGAGGTTAGCTAAACTTAAAAATAAAAAAAACTAAAAACAAATGAGTCATACTCCAAGGGCTAGTAAATAAGACCCAACGTGGGCCATGGACCAAAATCAGATGTGTAGTTCTCCACACAAGAAGTTGTCATCAGGACTTCTCAAATGGATTCCAAGGGCCTCCGTCGACTCTCATTTGGCGGGTGGCACGGACCAAAATCCGACATGTAGTTCCCCACATGCGGGGTTTCTGTCAGGTCTTCTCAAATGGACTCCAAGGGCCTCCACCAACAAAGACCCAGCGAGGGGCATAGACCGAGGTCAGACGTGTAGTTCCCCACATGCGGGGTCATCATCATGTCTTCTCAAATCAACTCCAAGGCCTCCACCAAGACCTGGAGAGGGACATGGACCAAAGCCAGATGGGTAGTTCCCCACACACGGGGTCGTTGTCAGGACTTCTCAAATGGACTCCAAGAGCCTCCGCCAACTAGGACCCAGCGGGGGGAGTGGATCAAAGTCAGACATGTAGTTCCCTACACGCGGGGCCATCGACAAGTCTTCTCAAATGGACTCCAAGAGCCTCCACCAGCTAGGACCTGGTGACCGAAATCAGACGTGTAGTTCCCAATATGCGGGGTCATCATCAAGTTTTCTCAAATGAACTCAAAGGGCCTCCATCAACTAAGACCTGGTGTGGAGCACGGACCGAAGTCAGACGTGTAGTTCCCCAAAAGCGGGGTCATCCTCAGGTCCTCTGAAAACAAAGTTCTTGCATTAAAAAAAAATTGGGAACATATGTGGTGCACAAAAGTATAACTGTATAAAGAGTCGCCGCTTCGAAAACAACAAACTTGGAGCATACAAGAGGTTAGGTTTGCATTGACTTACAAAGTTCAAAAACGATAAGAGGTTAAGTTTGAATTGACTTACAAAGCTCAAAAAAAAAAAAAAAAAAAGTTAGATAAAATAATCATAAATAAAAAACGGAAATGTGAGATTTTTAGATTTTTGTTAAAAAAATCTTGCCGCAAGAGATTATAAAAAAATATATATATATTTATATATTTAAAAAAAATGGAACCGAAAATATCAAATAGAAAATCCTCGTACAGAGGATACCACTCAAAATCTTAGCTTCGAAAAACTCTAACCTTTTGAAGAAGAAAATGGTACTGAGAAAAACGCAGTAATATAGTTAGAATGTTGTTGAGGTTTCGAAGATTTCTCTTGAGCCTTAACCTAGGTTGGGATTGAAAGAGTATGAGATGATAAAGAATGTAGAGTTTAGATGAGAGGAAGAAGGGAAATTAGATGAGAAAATATAGAGAGTTAGGTGAGAGAGAGAATATTGATCTCAAAATGAGATTGTGTTTGATATTTGATTGAATAAATCTGAATATTACAATCCTCACTTATTTATAGCAATGAACTACTAACCAACCTAGCTAGGAAGCATCTAGAACTATCTAGAATATTCCTAACTAACATGTAAATGGCATTTTGGTGCCAAAACACAAGGAATATCAGTAAAACAGCAAGTAATAGCGGCAGTAGAACGCAGCATCAGCAATCAGTAAGCCACGCAGCAGCATCATGAGCAAAACAGACAGCTTTTAATAGATTTTAACTGAATATTAGCTTCAACTGAAATTTTCGCCCTTAAGCCCATTTAAATCCATGCCTCGGAATCTCGGTTTGTAACATTCCCTTCCCCTTAAAAACATTCTTGTCCTCAAGAATGAAGAGAATGAGACTTTAAAATCACTTGTTGATGTCGAGGTAGGAGTTGAAGGTGGTGAACTTCCAATCTGAACTGCACTGGAAGAATTGCCCTGCTTGCAGTATACCTTTGAATGATAGCTTGAACATGCTAGTTTGCACCTGGTTTGGAGAATTTCCTCAGGTGGTCTGCCCATATCGTACCAAATCAGCCAAAAATCAATACCAATATCTTCCCTGCAGCAGTGATTAACCCTGCAGCACTCTGCACTTGACATGCCTTCAGACGATCTTTTTGATTCTCTCAAGTTTCTACTGCTTCTAGGAGTCCAATTAACATCCTCCAATGCTGCATCAAAGTCCAAAATGATAACCGATTGATCCCCTTTACAAACTTCCAGACTTGGGCCTGATTCAACCTCTTCGACACTCCCAGCAGAACAACCTTTCTCAGATTCCAATTCTAAATTCAACTTTCCAACAGCCTAACTATCTTGCAGATGGAATTCTTGTCTTGGTTGCTCCTTGGATCCCATAGTCAACACTCTCTCATGAAGCAACTAACACAGCCCAACACTCTATTTTGCTGCTGAGAATCACACAATGCAGCAACACTACTGAACTCATTCTTGTAGAATGCTGCATGACAGATGTTATATGCCGTTAAACCCATCAAACTGCATGTGAAGACCTTTAACAACTCCGGAGGCCTTCCAAACTCAAACCAAGAAAACCAACTATTGAATTCAGCTTGAAAACATTCCAAAACGCAGTTCGAACAGCTCCAAAACAGAATTTTTTCATTTTAAACATGCCGATCGGCATGCCGAAAGTGCTTATCAGCTATTGGAACTTGATTCCTTGCTGAATTATCGTGTCCTATAGCAATAATTCCCAACTTATTTAGCTCACACACCCACATACTGAACTAACTCATGACATGCTCAACAAATCCTTGATTGCTTCCCAATTGCACCCACGCTGTTGCAGAGTCCGGTAATGCAGCAAAGCTAACTTTTTGCGATCCATGATAGCATATAGCAGCTCGATTTAGGTCCATGTGGAAGCTACTTCAAGCGAACAAGTTATTACACCTTCTAAAATACATAATAGCATCAACCAAACCAAATCTGAGCAGCTTATTTATAACTGACGGTAAAGAACCTTCCCAAGACTGTTCTGCAACCTTCAAAACTTCCTGTAATGGCATCTTGAGAAATAACTTGTAAGATTTCACAACTCCAGCCACTTCTTCGCCTACTCTTGCATAAGACACACGAATTAGGAGCTCATTAACCATTGTGGAGTGCCAAGTATACACTGACAAAACATGAACATTCAAAACATGCCCAACAATTCTGTTAAGGCTGCAGTTCACTACTTCCGACCTGTACTCCCGACTCCTTTTAACCCCACGATTATCCAGCCACCAAATATGCATCAAATAATCAAGCATTTCTTTATTACCAACTAATACCCGCATAAGTAACAAATATAACAAGTGGAGACACCAAACAAGCTCTTGAACAACTGAGGACTTCCTCAAGCATTGAATTGTTCTGTCCAAGGCTATGGTGCTGATTTCCACTCTAATTTTAGCTAGAGTTTTCCTCAATCTCGCGTTGATCGTTTCCACCAAAACATTAAGGACACATTGGAGCTTATGCATATGATTTTTCCACTCCGAAACACCACTGCAGATCACCCCAAACGCAACCAGGTCCTGCACCCGCACAGCAGCTTCCATTTGCATTATGTCCTGATTTTCAAACGCTATCACTGTTGGCTTTACTTGGTCTTGAGCATCAATTGTGGGGTCATACCCGAGGCCAAACATCTCCTCAAAGTGCCCACAATTCATCAAACAACTAATAACAATTACCAACCCTTCAAGTCAAGCCTCAACGACTTCTACACCAATGCTTACACTGTCAACACCATTTTCAACATCAAACAGCAGCACCGAGTGTGTAGCTCCTCCCAATAATTGTAATTCATTCTTTCCCGGATCAAAGGGACTTTCAACATCGATTTCATCAGCTGAAGTCTCTACGGTACAGCTACTGATATGATCAGAATTCAGTTTCAGCAAATTACATCAGTTATACACATCTAACAACTCAATTGCTTGTTCAACCACATTGCCTCTCCTTCGTTGGACTTTGAAACATACTTGTGTGGCGTTCTTAGTTCTTTTCAGCAGAAAATCAAACCTTTTCGGCTTCATATAAACGTGAAAATCTCCTCCCGGATCAGGTGGCAACTCGTCATATGAATGTGTATTTGAGCTCACCGTTACTCCCCACAAAAACACACCGACTGAATCTGGTATATCAGTGTTTTCATCAGTATGGCCAGCATCTTGAGTTCGTCTTTGCTGATCATCTAGCATCATAGGCCGAAACACAACCTCTCGCTTCAATTTTGGCTTGGACAACTTCTTTTTACCCACAACATCTCCCAATGCTTCACTTAGACGATTTCTCTTCGACTTACTCTTTGTTGTCTTAATCATTCCTCGGACATGTGAATCATATTCCGCATCCGGATGCATGTCATGTTGTACCTCAGCGTCATCAAGATACTCTAACTCCAACAAAGAGTCTTCATAAGAATCATCTTGTTCATCCTCAGGTTCTTCACGCCTGTGTTCATCAATTTCGGTATTGTCATGGTCGAGTTCATCTTCAACAACAACAGATTTTACCTCCTCCTTTTCCTCAACAACGAACCCTTGAGGTAGGACTACTTCCGCTGTTGGAACAATGTGGTTAAAAGGTTCAATTTGTTGCACCCGATCTTCTTTGTTCACATCCTCACCCAAAAGCTTCTTCAACATTTGTTGAATGCTTTCTGTTTGGTTTCTGGCTTGGATAAGTTGCTGATCCAACTTAGCGTTCAGTTGTTCCATTATATCATTAAGCTCTTGATGCTGGTTAATGGGAGCATCCGCACTCAAACCAGCACCTGATCTGGTCCTTGCTCCTTCAGCCATGTTTGCAGAATACAAGTTCGAAAATCGCACCAATGTAAAACTTGTTTCGCAACTCTTCAACAATCGGTTGCTTAATGAAGTTGTACTCCTTTGATATCACAAACAAGCACTTGCTATCGATTCAATTCTCGTCAATGATTATAATCCCTAACTGATAAATTTTGAACAGAACATCGAACAAACCCTAACCGCGCAAATTATGACAGCAACGATTAGTCGAGCAATTCGACTTACACTTCTGAGTTAAGCTCAATTCTAACTCAAAATCAAGTACGCAACACAACACTCAAGCAATCTTAACGAACGAGGTCGGATTTCAACACCTTCGCTCCTCCTATTCACTGTCAGACTTTCGCCTGTGCTGACAAATTTTCGCCTAAGCAAAATCTCAACTCTATAACAAATAATTCTCAAGGATCACCGTCGATTCTGATGAATTGTCACCACATCTAAGCTCAGCAACACAAATTCGACATCATCCAACAACCAACACGAATTCTCAATGAATTGCAACTTGAAGTTCAGAAAACCAATACCTCAAGCTCAGATTCTGAAATGTAGAATCTGAATAAACCTCGATTCAGCTGGATTCTGATCAATTATCCTTTCCCCAATTTAATGTGATCAATTTTAATCAATTCCCCCCAACCGAAAGCAATTCCCAGGCATTGCACAGGTCATGAATGCAGTAACCGCCAAATTCAACTTCAAAATTCAGAATTGAGTTCTGATCATGAAATCTGAATTAAATTGTATCACAATTACTTTTATTGATTAATTGCAATGCAATCAATCAGATTTTAAAATTTTTTCAGATATGAGCTTTTTTCGGAAGCCAAATCAAGGCTCTGATACCAATTGTTAAGGTTTCGAAGATTTCTCTTGAGCCTTACCCTAGGTTGGGATAGAAAGAGTATGAGATGAGAAAGAATATAGAGTTTAGATGAGAGAAAGAAGGGAAATTAGATGAGAAAATGGAGAGAGTTAGGTGAGAGAGAGAATATTGATCTCAAAATGAGATTGTGTTTGATATTTGATTGAATAAATCTGAATATTACAACCCTCACTTATTTATAGCAATGAACTACTAACCAACCTAGCTAGGAAGCATCTAGAACTATCTAGAATATTCCTAACTAACATGTAAATGGCATTTTGGCGCCAAAACACAAGGAATATCAGTAAAACAGGAAGCAAGAGCGGCAGTAGAATGCAGCATCAGCAATCAGTAAGCCACGCAGCAGCAGCATGAGCAAAACAAACCGCTTTTAACAGATTTTAACTGAATATTAGCTTCAATTGAAATTCCCGCCCATAAGCCCATTTAAATCCATCCCACGGAATCTCGGTTTGTAACAAATGTCAGCAAGGTGATGCCAACACGAAATATGCATTTCATTCTTATGCTCTTATGCTTTATTTTTGTAAGCTTTTGTGCTTCTCAAGTTTGGGGTCCATGGAAACAGCCTCTCTTTAGGGTAGCACCTTGAAGGGATATGGAGGTATGCCCCCCCCCCCCCCCCCCCCCCCCCCCCCCCAATACATATACGGGAGCCCTCAAGGCATTGGGTCAGTTGTTGTTTTTTATGTTATCTCTATATGTTTGTTAAGCGAATGAAAAACGAGATCAAGAGTGTTAGTGATCCAGTGCATGAATGGACAAATGGGTATGGGAATTTTAAATGGCCTTCCCTCTGAATTTTTATTGGGGAAAAAAAAATTACAAAGAGGGGGGCCCGGGGGTTTATGTTCTCGTTCTCATAAGTTCAGAAAATAGCACAATAACCTAATTTTTTAGAAAAATGAGCTACTAAACTAAAGTCATTCTTTTAAATAGGAGGAGGAAAGGAAAAAAATAATTAAAATAAAAAATGCAAATCATAACTAAACCGGATAAAACCAAATCTTTTCTAGCTAAGTCTGAACTCTTGCCATAACTTTCCCTTGATTGCTGTGAGGATAAATAAGTCATGGATCCACCAGAGATTCGTGCTCCCAAGGAGTCTTGCGCGGTACCACCAAGTTGTGCTTCACCAAGGTGGCGCCAAGTTATCCTCCAGGCCCGATGGCGCCAAGTCTTGACTCGTATCTCCCGCGAATGCAAGCCCTGCTACATTACCCCCCCCCCCCCCCCCCCCGGGGGTTGAGGAGAATTCGCCCTCAAATTCCCTTGGGGTGCTGTGGCATCATCTCACCAAAGTACGGAGTGAGGTGTTTGATGTTGAAAGCATTGGAAGTCCTCATACCTGGCATGAGCTAAAGGCGGTAAGCATTGTCATTGATCCATTCTAGAACTATCAAAGGACCAATCTTGCGTGCGGTGATCTTGTTGTATTCCAAGGCGGGAAACCTTTCCCGAGTTAGCACAGTCAAACCTTATCAGCAACTTGAAATCAGACTTGCCTTCTCTTCTTATCAGAATCCAACTTGTACTTGGCAGTAGCTTGTAATAATCGAGCCCGGGTTTGCTCATGCACTTCCTTGATGGAATCAATGAAGTCTTGCACCTTCTTATGAGGTCTGGACAAATCAAGAATCGGTGCCAAGTCCACTGGAGCTCGAGGAACGAACCCGTAAACAATGTGAAATGGAGCAAATCCGGTAGTGCGATTGATAGAAATATTGTATGCAAACTCCACCTAGTGAAGTTTGGATACCCATCCCTTTTTGTTGTTAGTGACAAGGCAATGAAGAAGGTTTCCAAGGGATCGAGTGATGACCTCAGTTAGTCCATCAGTTTGGGTTGATGAACGGTACTGAATGCTAAGGATGTGTTGGTCATCTTCCAAGAGGTCCTCCAGAAATGATTCACAAATCGTACGTCTCTCTCAGACACAATGCTCAAGGGCAATCCGTGAAGCTTGTAAACCTCTTAGAAGTATAGCCCGGTAACATGAATGGCGTCTGCAACTTTCTTACACCCTATGAAGTGCGCCATCTTTGAAAATTGATCAACCACTATGAATATTGAGTCAATACGCCAGTGGTTCATGGTAAACCCAGCACGAAATCCATGTTGACATCTGCCCAAGGATGGCTCAGAATAGGCAACAATAAGTACAATCCAGCATTGATGACGTCTCCTTTAGAAATTTGACAAACATGGCAATGTTGGACAAATCTCTCCACTTCATGGCGCAATGTTAGCCAATAATAGCTGGCAGAAATGACCTTGAGCATCTTGTCTCACCCCATGTGAGCGACTCGCGTTGTGCTTTTCTTCGATTATTTGAGCCGCCAACTCGAATGAGGAACACACATTTAATTGCCTCTGAATAGGAAGTCGCCATGAATGGAGTAATCTGGGTTGATCACATCTTGTGGTTCACTCCAAATACTACTGAAAGTGGGATCATCATTGTATGGATCAGCCATGTGCTAAAAACTCATGACCTCGATCCTGCTTTGCGCCAAGACTAAGCCTTGTCTACATAATGCATCTACAACCCTGCTCAGCTCACCTGACTTATGTTCTATGGTGAAGTGGAATAGTTGGATATAACTAGCCCACTTAGCCTGACGATCAGAGAGCTTGTCTTGGCTATTAAAGAGCTTGTCTTGGCTATTAACGAATTTAAGGGCCACGTTGTCTGAGTAAAGGATGAGCTCTCGGATCACCAAGTATGCTTGCTAATGTCTGAAAGCTCTAACCAATGCATAACACTCCAAGCCATACGTGGAGTAGTTCAATCTTCTACCATCCAGCGTCTCACAAAAGTAGGCGGCTGGCCTCCCCTGTTGGCTGAGCATGGCACCAATACTAATCATTGAGGCGTCTGTATGCAGTTCAAATATCTTTTGGAAGCCTGGAAGTGCCAATATCGGCGCCGTTGTCAACTTCTCTTTGATCTTTATGAATGCTTACTGAGCTTGCGGTGTCCACACAAAGGTTCCCTTTTTAATACAATTAGTGGTTGGTGCCACGATTATTTTAAAGGCTAGTTCGAAGCGCCTATAGAATGATGGCAATCCGTGGAAGCTTCTTACCTCACCTACCGTCTTTAGCTGGGGCCAATCTCTGATGGTCTTGATCTTATTTTCATCAGCTAAGAACCCATCCTTTGGCACAACGAACAAAAGTAAGGTTACTTTGTCCTCCATAAATTCACACTTCTTGAGCATGACGAATAGGTTTTGAACTCTTAAAATTTGAAGTACCTCCCTAAGGTGGCGAAGATTATCTTCGTGGCTTCGTCTAAAGATGAGGATGTCATCAAAGTATACAACAACAAATTTAGTGATGAGTCTAATTTAGTATATAATTATTTATATCATTTTGGTTCATTTTTTAACTATTTTACCTCAAATTTTTATCGTTGTTACTCGCGTTTGCTCTTTTTCGCTTCTATTGCCATTTCTTTGCAAAAACACTAATTTTGTGCTAAATATTCCAAGATTTTATCATCAACATCAACAAGTGAATGCAAGATTAACCAAACAAAAGCAAAAAGAGGGGAAAACATAACAATTTACATGGCTAAAGTAAGAACACAACATGTTCATGCATAATTCATTTCAACTTGCAAAAAGGGGCAGCCAAATGCACAAATCAAGTGCAAGGATGAATTAATCAAATTATTAACATATTCAAGTTGATGTTAGGGCTGAGTTTTGGGCGGAAGAAGCAGAAAAAAAAAACGAAGAAATTTAGCAAGAGCAGCTATTGCAGAGAATGTGCAACCAGCCTTAACAATCCATTTCAACTTGCAAATTTGTGTGGCAAAATGGATAAATAAGGTGAAAGAACCTCTTGTACACTTCAATTAAATGTTATAATTTATGTTAAAGCTGATTTTTTTTTTGGGGGGGGGGAGGAGCTGGAAAAAAATGAAGAAAAATAGCAAAGGATAGCAAGTTGCACAAAATTAACACAAGCCTATACAATTTACTTCAACTTGTAATTTGGGGTGGAAAAATGAACAAATCAAATGCAAGGATTAATTAAAAAATTCATTAACATGTCCAAGATGATGTCAAGATTGATTTCGGGTTGTGCAAAGCAAAACCAAATTGAAAAAATCAGCATCTCATTGAAATCTGCAAAACTGGGTGATAAGGAGCAGAATGGAGGTGCAATGAGCTTTAAGCTTGTAATTTTTTGTAATTTTTTAATTCCAACCATATGTACTATAAATAGGGATACTTAGGAGGTATTTTAGCATCATTATATCCAGAAAAATCAAATACAAAGTAGAGAAATAAGGTAGAAATTCGTAGGAAGAAAGAACAAGAAGGAAAATAAAGAAGTTTGGTTTGTGATTTTGCATTTTCAAGTTCTTTTCTATCGTTCTCTTCTTTAAGTTTATGAATTTTGTCTTAGTTATACTTTATATTATATTTATCATGAACTAATTTTGTTATTCCAAGGCTACAATGTAGCCTAAGTTGTAATATATGCTCATTTCCAATTCAACTTATTCAATGTTTTGTTATTGTGTTGTTGAAGTGTTTATCATTGTTCTTCATGGGTTTTAAATACTTGATCACCATTTAAGGCCTACAATGATTCATAATGAGTTTGAGAGGAGATCTATGATGATTGCCAAGGTGATAAGCACCACAAACTGAGCGAATGCTTGGGACAAATTAGCGCGATTTGTGTGCTTTTAAGTGAAATCATAGAGCTTTAAAAACTATTTTCTTATTTCAATTCATGCACGAGAGTGATGGATTAATATATAAAAGAGCATGCTAAATGTTGCTCGAGAGAGAATATTTAGTAAATTAGGATTTTCAACCATCAACGCGTATTGATGCATCTAGGTAAAATCGGATGCCTTCGAACTCATTAAATCGTAAAAACCTACAAAATATAAAATCACTAACCTTAGATAACAATTTTTGTTTCCTTTTATTTTATTTTGTTTTATATCCAAAGCCTTAATTTTCAATTTTTCAAATAGTACTAAAGCTACTAATTTCAGTACTCGCTCAATAACAATCCTCATGGGAACGATACTCTACTTACTATTTTATTACTTGATACGACTAGTACACTTGCTAAAGCATATACACGAAAGTCAGCATCATTTACCAATGAAAGGGCGAATCACCTAGTTCTTAAACCTCTTGAATGTGCTCAGAGCATTGGACAACCCAAACGGTATGACCACCCACTCATAAATTCCCTCACTCATCTTAAAAGCCATCTTCCACTCATCTCTAGTCATGATGCGGATTTGGTGATACCCACTAGCAAGATGAAGCTTAGTGAACACCTTGGTGCAATGAAGCTGGTCTAACAAATAATCAAGTCTCGGAATTGGAAATCTCTAATGTACCCTGATCTTAATTATGACGCAGCTGTCCACACACATTCTCCATGACCCGTCCTTTTAGCAAAGTAGGTACTGCACACAGACTCAGGCTCTCTCTAATGAACCCCTTGGTGAAGAGTTCTTCGACTTGGCGTCTCAACTCTTCATGTTTGGCAAGGCTCATTCAGCAGTGAGGACGGTTGGGTAACAGCGCGCCAGGCATTAAATCAATACAATGATGTATGTCCCTCAAAGACAGAAGTGAAGCCGATAGCTCCTCCGAAAAACATCAGCATACTCTTCAAAAAATGCCTTGACCTCTCACAGTAACTCCTTCGAGGTAACAGTGCTCTCCTTCGGATCAGAACAAATAAAACTTGGTCTCTCCAACTTCTTTGACGAACATCGCACGGCTTCGGACACTTGGGTGCTTGGCTTCTGGTGTTTTTGGGTTCTCTTCCTTCTTCGGATGCAAAATTATTTTAACTCCCTCATAAAGGAAGCTGCAAGTATTCTTTCTTCCATCGTGAATAGCACCTCAGTCAAACTACAAAGGACGCCCTAGCAACAGGTGGCATGCGTCCATGTTCACTACATCACACCACACGCCATCCTTGTATCTTGCACTAATCAAAAAATTAACAAAACAATGCCTTGAAACTATCACCTAGTTTCCCTTCTTCAGCCAAGAAAGTTTGTATGGATGCGAATGTTCTCCAGTGTTCAATCGCAACTTCGTCACAGCCACTTCTGAGATTACGTTTTCACAACTCCCAAATTCAATAACCACCTGGCATACCTTGCCGCCAATAGTGCAGCTAGTCTGAAATATGTTGTTCTGTAACTAGCTGTCCCCGCTTTCTTCTCTAGGTGTGAAACATGCACGCCTAACAACAAGGCCTTTCCCCTCATCACCTATAACATCATCCGGATCCGCCAATTCTTCAAAAGTATTCCCATCGACAATCTCATCTTCTTCAGCTCATGGATCCTTAGTGAGAAGGGCCTTTCCCAATCTATCTCCCTTGTGGCAATCCGAGGCTTGATGCCCTATTTCCTCACATTTAAAGCAATGCATTCGAGAAGAGCCTGCTAACTCTTGGTTGACTTGCCTGATAGTGTTGGCAGGTGGTGCTCTCAGCTGGGCATTCGGGTTTGGCATTGCCTGAGTCTGTGGCCTTCTCCCAGTTGGCGTGGTCCAGGTACTGCCGACGATACGGCGTTTCAGCTACCTCCCTACTTACATTGGTCTATGAACGACTTCTGAGACAATGAAGATGTCGAACATGTTAAGGATTTCTTGTATATTCTCTCTCAATCCGCCAATGTATCTATTAGCCAACTGTGCCCTCAATTCCGCCAAGTTATTCCTGGTGACCAAGGCATGGAACTAAGATGTGTACTCCTCCACAGTTTTTGAACCTTAGCGAAGGCTCTATATGCGCTGGTACATCAAACGGGCATGATAGTGAGGCAAGAAGGCACCTAGCAAATGCTTCTTCATTTCCTCCCAAGACTCGATCTTGGATTTGCCTTGTAAGAGCTGGATCTGCTTCTATTGGTGCCACCAGGCGGTTGCCCTCCCGCAAAAGTGAGTAGCGACCAGTGGTGCCTGCTTTCATTCTGAGATTTGCCAAAACTCCAAGACTTCCTCAACGGCAACAAGCCAATCAAGGAACTCTTCCGAACTTCCTGCTTCATTCAACTCTGGAATCTCAATCCGAAGTCCATATTCCCACCTTCTATCTTCGTGATCGTTGGGGTCACCTCCATTGCGCGGTTGGCGCCTCAACTTTGGCTCCGGCATAGCTGTCATGAAATTGGTTAAAGAAAGGATCATCCACGTCTCCGCCACTAATACCCGGTGAAGGTTTGCGTTGGGGCCTAACTCCATCCGAGAGGTTGGGGTTTTCCCTGAGTTGGATCAAGCTATGATACCACTTATTAGGCTCAAGATAGTTCTTAAGCTTAACCTAGATAGAACAAAGGGAAATTGAACTAAATTGGAAATGAACAAGGGGAAGAATTATGTTTTTCATTGAATGAGCTAACACTTTACAAGACATTGCTTACTTATAGCCAAAACAAGGGAACAAATATCTAGACATTAACCGAATTATTACAACCAACAAAAAAAAAAAGAACTAAACACTACTAACTGTTTTTGTTGCCAAACCGCCAGACTTAGGATTTGAATATGAAACTACCCGTAAAAGGACTAAAACTAACTCCGATCATGACAGAATTGTGTGAGAGGTATGGGGATGAAGACCCAGGGGATGTTGTTGAAAACTTCAATAAGGTGGCTCAAACTGGTTCTGTTAAGGAGTTCTTGACTCATTTTGAGCAGTTGAAAGCAAGAATGATGGCTGTTAATCCGGGTGCAAGTGAGGCCTATTATGTCTCTTGCTTCATTAGTGGTCTTAAGCCTAAGATCAAAATGTAGTGAAAGCCTTGAACCCACATTCATTATCAAAGGCTTACTTGAAGGCTAGATTATTTGAGTCAACAATTTTAGTTTCACCTGAAGGGGGACAGAAGGGAAGAATGAGTGTGCACTCAGTCCCTCCCTTGTAACAATCAGCATCTGGGACTTCCAAACCCTTGAGTGTGGATTAAAAGAAAGCCTGAAGGTTATGTTTCAAGTGGAATCAAAAGTATTTCTTTGGGCATAAGTTTAATCCCAAGCTATTATGTCAGTAACTGGTGCTGAAGCTGAAGAGGAGATGGAGGAAAAGCCTAAATCCAGTGTTCAAATTTAGGAGGTTCTAAAGGATTTAGAAGATGATGATTTGGAGATTTCAGTGAGAGCTTTGACTGGAAATGGGACTCACAATGAATAAGGATAATGGATGAGGCAAGTCACAAGTGATTATTGATATTAATTAATAGTGTTAGCACGCATAGCTTCTTGGATCCTACGATTGATAAATCGGTGGGACATGAGCTGTTTAAGATAAGCCAGCTTGCTGTAATCGTGGCTGATTGAAATTCAATGTTAAGACAAACCAAATGCAAGCAATTCAGATAGGAAATGCAAGGGCAGCAGTTTGTATATGTCTGAAGAGTGCCGAAATTAGGAGGTTGCAATATGGTTCTTGGTGTTGATTAGATGATTACAATCAGTCCCCATGTTTTTTATTTTGCTCAGCTATTAGTGTCCTTTGAGTGGAATGGCACATCAATCAAGTTGCAAGGCATAGTAGAATAAGGTTAATTGCAGTGGATGAGTGGCAAGAAGTTAGAAGGAGTGCTCAAGAAAGGTGCTTATCAATGGATTGGACAACTGTTTTCTCTTAGTGCCGAGCCTTTAGAAGATAAGGTAAATTCTATCCCATCTATGCGCAAGTTAATATATGATTTTAAGGACCTATTTGAGCAACCAAATAATCTTCCACCAAAAAGAGCCTTAGACCATGCCTTACCACTGAAAGCTAACTCTAATCTAACCAATCTTAGGGAATATAAATACCCCCATTCACAAAAGATTGAGATTGAAAAACAAGTGGAGGAGCTTTTGAAAACAAACTTTATTAGGCATAGCCATAGCCCCTTTGCTTCCCCCGTTATCCTAGTCAAAATGAAGGATGAAACCTTACAAATGTGTATCAATTATAGACAATTAAATTCCCTTACCATCAAAGACAAATTCCCTATTCCAATAATTTATGATCATATCCAGATGAACTCCTTGGATCCCAATATTTTTCCAAACTTCACTTAAGGCAAGGATATTATCAAATTCGAGGGGTAGAGCAAGACATACACAATACTGCTTTCCGAACCCATCGTGAATTCTTAGAATTCATGGTTATGCCATTTGATTTATCAAATGCTCCTACCACATTTCAAGCCTTAATGAATTGCATTTTTAGACCATTATTGAGGAAGTTAGTCTTGGTGTTCCTTGATGATATACTAGTACATAGCCCTTAGATTCCCACTTGTCCCATCTATGTCAAGTTTTTAAAATAATACATGACCATAAGCTTTTTGCTAAACTCTTAAAATGTTCCTTCGCTAAGTAGAGTACTTAAGTCATGTTATTTCTTGAAATGGGGTAGCAACCGATGCAACAAAGGTCCAAACTATGAGACAGTGGCCCATTCATACATCCCTTAGGCAATTGAGAAGTTTCTTGCGCCTTACGGGCTATTATAGAAAGTTCATTTGTGGATATGGTGTTATTGCTAAGTCTCTGATTGACCTTCTTAAAAACGATGCTTTTGTATGGACTAATATAGCTCAAGAAGCTTTTGAAAACTTGAAAGCAACCATGTGTTCAGCTCCAGTTTTAGCAATACTAGATTTTACTGTACACTTCATCGTAGAGACAGATGTTTGTAGCAAGGGTGTGGTTGTTGTGTTATCTCAGAACCCAAGGCCTATGGAATTCCTTAGTCAATCTTTAGTCCTAAATATTTAGGCCTATCAATATATGAGAAAGAGTATTTGGCTATTCTCATGGCAGCGCAAAAATGGAGGCATTGTCTTAAAGGCCATCATTTCATAATTAGAACAGATCAGCAAAGTCTGAAATATCTTTTGGAACAAAAGATAACCATAAGGTTGTAACACAAAGGGCTTACGAAGATATTGAGGCTAGACTACTTAGTCGAGTACTGTAAAGGTAAGGAAAATCTTGCAGTATGTCCCTTATCATGAAGACAAGAGGAGGCTGAACCAGCTTCTTGTCATGCTATTTCAGTAGTTTTATCTTCTTGGATGGAGGAAGTTTATAAGTCTTATGAAGGGGATGGCTTTGCTCAAGAATGCATCACGGCTTTCAGCACCAAGGACTCTTCAACTCCTACTGCTTCTGATGTGTCTCTGATTAATGGAATTGTATGAGTTAAGGCCAAAGTTTACGTTGGCTCTGCAACTAACTTAATAAAGCAAGTCATGTTGGCTTTCCATGCCACGGAGGATTGAAGGGTCTTGTAGGAGGCTCAAGCAGTATTTTCAGTGGAAGGGTATGAAGAAGGAGGTCATGGAGTGCTTTCAAGCTTGTGATGTGTGTAAACGCACCAAGAGTGATCATGTGCCATATCAAGGGTTACTTCAACCTCTACCTCTTCCTGATAGAGCTTGGTAGCAGATTAGAATGGACTTTATAAAAAGATTATATAAGTCCGAAAGAAAGGAGATCATTTGGGTTGTGGTGGATTGCTTTACTAATTGTGGTCTCTTTATTGCACTCAATCGTCCTATTACCGCAGGATGCATTGCTAAATTGTTCTTGGATAACATCTGTAAACTTCTTAGCTTGCCTTAATCAATCATTTCAGATCGTGACCGGTTGCTCACAAGTAATTTTTGGCATGAGTTGTTCCCATTGTTGGGCTCCTCACTTGCTTTGAGTTCTTCTTATCATCCTCAAACAGATGGTCCGATAGAAAGACTGAATCGGTGTGTGGAAAAATACTTTTGTAGCATGACCTTTCATCATCCCAAGTATTGACATATGTGGCTATCTTTAGTTGAATTTTTCTACAATACGCCTACTCATTCTTCCTTGGATACAACTCCCTTTAAGGCGCTCTATGGCTACGATCCACCTTTTCCTCTTGTCTCACAAGGCACTTAATCTTCTATAATGGAGGTAAATGACCTATTGCAGCAGGGGAAGCAATTGGTACAGTAGCTTAAAGACAATCTGCAAGTGGTTCAGTTAAGGATGAATTTCTTTGCTGTTAGGGAGAGGTCCGATCGGTCCTTCCAGGTGGGTGATCTTGTGTAATTAAACTCCGGCCTTATAGGCAAGTTAGAGTGTCAAGCTGTGTGCTCGTTCTTTTGGCTCGTACAAGGTTTTAGAGAAGCTGGGTCCAGTTGCTTATAAGTTGGAATTGCCTCCTGAGGCATCAATTCATCCGGTGTTTCACGTTTCATTGTTAAAGAAACATGTTGCTGCAGACATGGTTTATTCACCTACACCTTTTACAGCTTCTTCTAGTGGCATCATTCTCCAAGAACCTTTGGTAATCTTGGATGCACGCATAATTCAGTAGCAGGGTAAATACATTCAATAAGTGTTGATCCACTGGTCCAACGATAAAAGAGATGATGGAACTTAGGAAGATTTAAGATTAATCAACAGTCAATTTTCTACCTTTCATTTTGGATACAAGAATGTTTTCAAAGGTGGGAGTATTGTTGTAAATTATATTCATCGGTTAAGTAGTTCCTTTCTTAGTACTAGCTTAATTGTTTCTGTTTTAGCCGTGTATTGCTTTTGGTGGGAATATAAGTTAGTTGGTGAGCTAGATATTTTGAGTTGTTTTGCCGCCTCTTGAATGCAAGGAATATAAGTAGCTTGGGTCTATACTTGTAGTATTCATTTAATGAAATAGAAATATTGTCTTCTTCTCATCTCAACTCTATCTTCTTTCTCAGCCCATACCTTAATTCCCTAGGCTATGATCTACGATCATAACATCTTTCATCTGGGGGAGAAGAGTTACCCCTTGATTCTTTTGTTTCTTCAGAGGGTGAAGCCTTTGTCTCCTTCTCCTTGACTGACTTGCTTAGAGATTATGAGTCTTTTGCCAAAACGTTTATAACAGAAGCTCATAACTTTGGGCAAGGTCCTAAAGAAGAGGAGATATGCTTCTACTTGTTTTAGTTGAACAATTTTTTCGTTGCCAACTCTTCTAACTCAGTTCTCAAGTTCCCTAAGACCATGGCCATCAATCTTACTTTAGTAGTGGCCATTTATCCCTGGGTCTTTTGTTTTTGGCTGAAGTGTATGGCTGTCTCAGAGACATTATAGCCAAAAACTATAGTGCTCATGTAGGTGGTCCCTTGCTCAAGCCTATTTCCCAAAGTTGTGTCCCAGAGGTCCCAACGCTCTCACAAGAGAAGGGGTTTGTAGTTTTTGTGAGCGGTTTAATCATTGTGAGGTCTCACTCCTTCTGGGATGGTCATTTGAAAAGTGCCTTGAGGTTTTATTGTCCTTTGGAAGTCATAAAGGAACACAATGGACTCTCTTCAAGAGGAGAAATCCTAGCCTTGAATGGTTCAAGAAACTAGACCTCCATGATGATGTCTCAGCAGACATCAACTCCCAAACTAGGTAAGCAATCTTGTGCCCCAAGATTTGTTCTTTTATCACCATACTTATCCTTATGTTAAAACCTATAGGCCTAGGTTGTTTGCCCGATAATTTGGTATGGTTTAGGATGTTCCTTTTCCCAACTATGGACCACGAACCATTGGTGGGCCAGGAGGATTTCACTTCTGCCTGCGTAGCTTTAGAGCTTAGTGCCCTAAACCAGGAAATCAGGTCCCTTTATGGGTTCCATGTGGCTTATAGGTGCACTCAATATGCCATCCAATGTTTTTCAGCATGGTATCAAACCTATTGGTCATCCTTGGACAAGATTTTATCCTGAAGTATGCCACACTAAAGTATGCCTTAATTATCAGTGGCTTCAACAAGATTTCATCCTTATTCTTTCATACTTATAGCGGCTATCCAGGTGACTCCTAGGAATGTCGGGACCAGGAGCTTCACCTAGATGGTACTCGAGGAATCCCCTCTAGGAGCATCTTGACTGGCCTCTGGGTTGGTAGCTCTAAGAAAAGGAAGAAGGATGTTGCTCCTCCAACTTTCCAAGTTGTAGTCGAGGGAGATGAAGTAGAAGAGGAATTACCCATCTCATAATTAGTGTGAAAGAAAAGAAGAACCAGATTCCCTACAGCTGAGGTATTGGTCTTTCTTAATTGGTATTTTCATTTACTTTATTAAAGCATTCAATAGCTACAGGAAGAACTAACTCCCTACATTATTGAGATTCCTGATTCTCCATCTCCAAAGAGTGTTCCAGTGCCTCCTAAGGACACCAAATCAACGAGCTCAAGTGTTAGAGAAGATGGAGACATGGCTATTTTAGCTATAGAGCAAACTGTCAATCACCCTTCAAGAGAAGTCTCTTCCCTAGTTACCTTATAGCAGGGCCTTGTCCAGGCTCTTTTCCTCCTCCTTTGAGGTTCACTTTATGTTGAAGAGATCTCTAAAGGTAGAGCTTTATCTATTTTTTTCTATCCCTTGATGTTTTTAAACCATACTTGGTCTTAACATACAAGTGTAGCCCTCTAGGAACTCTTCTCGAGGGAGTTGCAGCAGCGGCCAAAGAGCTAGAAGCAATCTCATTACCTGAGGGTCCTACTAAAACTCTGATGATAGATGTACCACTAGAAGCTCCTCCGGCAGCCCTAACAGCAGCGGCACCTTCCTAGCCACAGATTGAGGCCTTAGAGGTAAGTACATCCCCTTTTTAACCTTGGTTGTTTCCCCAAAGCAAAAACTCTACCCGATCTTGCTAATTTCCTAAATGTTACCCCCCCCCCCCCCCCAACCAGGAGCCATTCCATCTCCAAGGCCGGGAAGAACCTTCTCTTCACCAGAGAAGCTAGGAGCGAGTGTTAGGCTAGCCTTCCAGCAGCTCGACTAGGTGTCTCCTAAACTCGAACGGTTGAGAAAAATTGTGCACCTTCTTGTTCTAAACTTGACTGAGGGAGCCATACTCGAAGAAGCCATGTCCTTAATGAAATCATTGAAAGAAGATCCAGAGATAGCTCCTTCTATTGCAAGGGAATTTGATGTCGTCGAGGAGGTGCTCGTGAAGATCAATCAAGAGGTCCCAAGCCTTCTTATGAGAAAATGGCATTACAAGGATCCCATCACAGATGTAGGGCGTTCAGCTAGTTAGGAGGCTTATCGCTTTTACTTGAAGAGCTTCAAGCGGCGAGAGGGATTCAAGATCAATGAGCTCAAAGGATCCAAGGCTTAGAGGACGAGAGCTCCATCACTTGGGGGAGAGGTTACAATAACTTAAGCAAGAGTTGCTCTCTTTGAGACAACAACGCGCCTCCCAAGGTTCATAGGTTGGAAGACTCGAGGAAGCCATCGTAGAAGCCCAGAGAAACAATGAAGCCCTTTAAGAGTAGGCTCTTGCTTTAGACCAGCAGCTAAATGATACAACCAGCCGTCTAGCCTCAATAGAAGTGTCATTTATGAGGATTAGCGCTCCACTCTTATTCATTATGCATATGTATGTAAGCCATGTACTCTTTCCTTAAATAATGAAATTCATATTTGCTCAATATGCTTCTTACATTCATAGTTCTTTTCTTTTCTTTTTGTCTCAATTCAAAGATCATTCGGTTGATCCCCAAGACATTGATATTGAAATTAGGTTAAAACTCTTGGAATCTATAGTTAAGGACTTTTTTATTAGAATCCAGATAAATGGTACTTTTTTTTTTTTTAAGAATCTACCATTGATGGCCCTTGGGTGAGTCCTTCCATCTAGGTCTTGGAGCAAATAAACATTCTGAACACTTCTATGACTCTAAATGGGCCCTCCCAATTTGGGCACCATTTTCCATACACACGATCCTTTTGGCCAATGGGTAAAACCACCATCCAGATGAGATCTCCCAAATCAAAAGACATAGGCTTGACCTTCTTGTTGTAGACCTTGGCGACCCTCTTATGTTGGGTTTTTAATTTATGAAGGGCGTCAAGCCTTACCTGGTCTAGGCTTGTAAGCTCGTCCATCATGGACTGCTCATATTTGAGTTTGGAAAATTTCCCTTGGTGAGCTAGTCTAAATTGTTGGCCCTAAAGCCACTTATAATGCAACTTTAATGATAACAATCATTTAGTAAGTAATTATTTTTAAATTATTCTAATCTTATTTCTAAGTGACTTATAAGAAAGCTAGGAAAAATTAAGGCTAATCATGTTGATACTAAGCATTCTAAGGCGATGAATCAGGAGGAAAAGAGATCAAGGTCGAAGAGAAGATTCATCTAAATTGAAGAGAATGATACATGAGTCCAAACTCCTTAAAGTCATTTATTTTATTTTTTTAGGACTCAGGATCTAGATATATCAATTGAGTCAACATCTCAATATTATTATGTGATGCTCTAACAAAAATATTTTTTAAATATTTGTGAAATTTGATTTCCAAATTTTATTTGAAAAATATTCTTGTCTAAATTTAAGCGAATCTAGTTTATCAATAAAAATATTTTTCAAGATTGGTATTTTTAAAAACATGATCAAATCAAAAAAGATCAAATTCTAAATTAGTGAGTTCTCAGCATGATTGAATCAATCAATCTCTGAATGAGAAAAATGGAGGAAATTAATTCAAAATTTACTTAACTAATAGGGTAAATCAACAAATCGATCAAGCTAATTGATAAAAGAGTTCAAATCCACCTAGGCATGCTGAGTGTCGAAACACAGACACATGGTCGCCATCCAGAGCTGCTATGTTTTAACACACAGATATTTGTGCCAACACAAAACTCTTATGTGTCGGCACACAAATCAGAAAAAGCTTTAAACGGCTACTTTTTACTTGATTTCTTTCCTAAACTTTTTCCCAAAATTTTGAACATCCCCTAGGCTCTCATTTACTTATAAATATGGTTTGAATGCTTTGGTTTAAAGCATTTTTTGATAAAATACTCTTACTTTCTTCCACTTTAACGGTTTGATTTCACGTTTTGTTTAAATTTTTTCTTGAGCATCACTAGTTCTCTTTATTGTTCATTATTGAGCTGAATAAGCATATCCTTAGCTTTGGCTAATCTTGATCTATTGTCAATTCACTCTTGAATGAGTGTAGAGTCTCATTGCTTTAATTTACCTGTTGCTTTATTTTAATTATATATTATAAAGGTTGGATCCTGAGCCTACAGTCATAAAAGGATCGACTGTAAATATTGGTCCTTGAGCCTACGTACAAAAAGACTGGTTGTAAAGGTTGGATCCTGAGCCTGATTTTAAAACGGATCATAAAGTTTAATTGTAGGCTCAAGTGACAAAGAGTAGTTACTTGAGGAGTAGACCAGCTTTCAGTTTGGAAGTGAACTGCTATAAAAATCTTTGCGCATCGTTTTATTCTTGCATTTATCTTTTTCATTTCATATTCATTGATTGGCTTTTAATTTAATTTTTGGTTCATAAAGCTTAAATTTTCACATATCCAGGAAGAACCTAATTCACCCCCTAGGTTGCTCTTTGGGCCTTCACTAATAGACGGAACTGTTCTCTCCTTGGGGAGCATTGCGTTGTCGAATGAAAAGGAGTTGTCCCAATGGAATCCCTTTTAGGGGTTTTGTAGGCCCAAAGGTCATCCAGCAACAACTCATGCCACATGTTTGGATTGTCCTAAATCATCTCCTCGATGTTTGCTTTTAGAATCTTATTTGTTGATTCCGTCTGGCCATTAGCTTAAGCATTGTAGGGTGTTGAGTTCAAGATTTCTATATTAAAACTCTTGGTAAACTGCTTCAGCTTAGTTTTGCTAAAAACTCTAGCTTGATCTGCTATGATGGTTTTTGGAACCCCAAACCTACATAGGATATATTCTTTGATGAAATCAGTCATGTCTCGCTGATTGATTTTCCTATATGGTTTAGCTTCCACCCATTTTGTGAACTAATTAGTGATCGTGAGAATGATAGAATGTTGCTTATTGGGGGGGGGGGGGGGGGGGGGGGGGGGGGGGGGGGGGGGGGGGGGGGGGGGGGGGTTAATTTCCCATATAATGTCCATTGCTCCGCCGTTGAACGGCCATGGCTTAACAATGCCATGCATTTCAGCAGTAACAACCCTAGGCACTTGTCCCTGTATTTGGCATGCTTTGCACCTTGTACCATATTTTATGCGATCTTCCATCATGGATGGCCGATAGTGGCCATTACTCCTAATGAGCCAGTGCACTTTATTGCATGTAAGATAGGATCCGCACATATCCTCATGGGCTCCTACCATTACCAACATTGCTTTGTCCAAGTCAAGGAACTTGAGAAGCACTCCGCCTGCATCTCTTTTATATAATTCTCCAGACTCACCATCTAAGCGGAATCTGTGAGATCTCATTTTTATCTTCCTATCCTTAATGTAGTTTTGAGGGTTATGGAAGTAATCCATCAAAGGTTTCCTCCAGTCCTCTTATTGACCTAGGACAATAATGTACCTCTTAGTACCAGAAACATTCATTTGGCGCACCCTTCAAGGCCTCAGTATACTTGATCTCCTGACTGAAAACCTTAGTCTTAATGACCATAGTCTCTTCACACCAAGTTCTGGGTAATTTATACCAAGATGCACACTGAGTCAAGTCATTGGCTGCCTTATTTTGTTCCCTTGGGATGTGCTCAAATTGTACCTCACTGAATTTACCAAACTACTTGTGTACAATTGACATATATCGATTGGAGGTATCACTGAGACACTAGAACACCCCATTTACTTGGCAAATTACCAATTACGAATCCCCCCTGACAAGGACATTGCGGACTTGCATTCTTAGAAGTGTTTGAAGGGAAATTATTAGAGCCTCATACTCAGCCATATTATTGGAGCATCGACCTACCAAGGTGACAGCTAACTTAGTGGTGATTCCCTCAAGGGGTTCTATCACAATTCCCACTCCAGCACTAGAATTGGTCCTTGATCAGTCGAAGAACAGTTTCCAAGGAACTAGTTCTACCACTTGACGGTGTTTGGGCTTATTACCTAAGCTAGTTTGAATATTTGGATAGCCATCTAAAGAGTCTGCTGGGGCTTGCCCCTTTACTAACTTCTATGATACATATACCAAATCCAATTGAAGTAGAGCTACACTTCACTTGTTTAGCCTCCCTCTCAGAAATGATCTATCTAGCATATATTTAAGGACATCTGTATGGGCTACCACATATATAGTAAATACCAAGAAATAATATTTTAATGTTATTGATGCTTAGAACACCGACAGATACAGTTTTTTAATTGATAAATATTTTATTTCGCATTCGTTTTGGCAATGGCTAAGGTGAAACGAAGTTTGTTCAGAACCTTGCTCATTGTCCTACACAAGCAGACAACCGATAGATTCCTTTGGAGTATAGACATAGATCTTCAAAAGCTTGCCCTACTTTGGTGGACTAAGTAGTGGCAGCCTAATGAAGTATTCCTTGATGGCCTCGAATGCTGTTTGATGTGGCACCTTCCACTTGAAGTCCGTCTCGGACTTGAGCCTCAGTAGTGGAGAGAACACCATTGTTTTTCATACGACACATGGGATGAAAACGTCTTAGGAAGTCAACCTACCCCAAGAAGCACTGATGCTCCTTTTTTGCTTGAAGGAAGCTTGGCCATTTGGATAGCCTTAGTCTTATTAATATCCACTTCAATGCCCCTCTGGTGTACCAAAAAACCTAGAAAGTTTCTCACTTTTTTGCCAAAAGTGCATTTCAATGGATTCATCTTAAGGTTGTGAGTCCTTACTCTAAGGAACACTCTCCTCAAGTTTTCCAGGTGTTTAACTTGGGATTTTGATTTGACCACGATGTCATATATATAGACTTCCATGATCGCTCTAATGAGGTCATGAAAAATCATGGTCATGGTTCTCTAGAAGGTGGCGCCAACATTCTTCAGACCAAAGGGCATAGCCACCCATTTAAACTTCCCTATTGACCTAGGACATCTTAATGTTGTCTTGTGGGTATCCTCCATGGTGATCATATCATGGTAATACCCACAGTAGCCATCCTTGAAGGACAAAGCCTCATGCCTTGAGGCTGAGTCGATGAGCACATCAGCAATGGGCATAGGGTATTCGTCCTTTGGGGTGGCTGCATTTCAATCTCTTGAGTCAATACAAACCCTGATTTTTCCATTTTTTTTAATGATAGGGACAACATTAGCCAACCACTCAACATACCTAGCAGTCCTGGTGAATTTTGCTTTCAAGAGTCTTTAAATTCTTCCTTGGCCAAATCTATGGCTTCTTGGTACATCCTTCTTTGGCCTAAACGACGGGGTTTAAGCCTAGCTTATTAGGAAGCCTACGATTTACCACTTTTCTGTCTAGGCCAAACATCTCATGATGGTCCCAAGTAAAGCAATCCTTGAATTCACAGAGAAAAGTCATGTACTTCTCTTTCTTCTCCCCAGAGAGTAGAGCACTCGGATAGGAAGGTTTTAAGTCCTTTGTCTAGCCCAAATTGATCCTAAAGAGGAGATCTTTGACTTTAGCCCTTAGATCCTCCATTTTGGCTGGTGCTGCTCTTAGATCGGAGAGCTTGAATTCCTTTTCTTTTGCTGCATGGACTTGAAAATCTTGAAATGGTAGCTCAACTCAGAGCTGATCCTCAGCACTCCAAACCATGAACCTTGCTAATACTGAGGAAATGGCCACTTAGGCTATTACTAGGAGGTCTTTGTTCCTCCGCATTGAGATTCTGGAGTGCCTTGGCAGTCCTCTTAGTTAATAAGGGCCTTCATCTATCACTGGATTAAGGCAGTTTTGGTATCCACCTTCTCAGGCAACGTCCTGAATTAAATTTCGACCCCTTGGTGCGTCTCCTTCTCAGTGCTATTGACCATGGGTGTGTCCTCTCCCCATTGTTGCAGGACACCTTTAGTTGGTATGTCCAATTCTTAAGGTTGGTTGATGTGATCAACCTCTGAAGATTAGGACTCCTTCATAGGTTGGGGAAAGTGTTCTTCGAGGAAGTTTTTTTCACCTCATCGGGTTGACGCGATCTAATGGTTCCTCTAAGTTAATGCTGAGAGGGGAGTACTCCTCCTGATCCTTAGCTGGTTCTTGAACTAGTCCTTGCCAATGTGATCTCATCAAGCTTCTCGCCCTTTCTAAGATGAGAGACTAGCCCACCTTTCGAGTTTCGTATGAGTTGGCCCCTTTATAGTAGTAAGAGGCTTGGTCCCAATCACTGGATCCTTGAGATCCACATACTCGGCCGTCTTTCCCTTCAGACCCTGGCTTCTTCTTCAGAAAGCCCAGTTAGGCAAGAATCAAGCATGATTCTCTGATGAGCTGCCCTCTTGAGCAGCCGTCTTCTTTTTTTCAGAGTTTGAGTTAAGTTGAAGGGGCTAGCGACCTTTTGATTTGGGTGATTCCTCCTCTATACATTACTGAACTTGACACCTGATTGCTAATAACCTGACTGCCTCAAGAACACCCAGATAATGGTGTCTCGTATTTGGGAGCTACCCTTTTCTTCGGAAAAAGGTTCAACTTCTTCATTTTTTATACCAACTTGTGATCACAGCCCCTGTAAAGGTCACGAGTGAGGCGCGGGAGATTCTTTGATGCTGGCTTTCTTGAGGTAAAGACTGTTTACCAATGGTGATTAGGGAAAATTACCCTGGCTAGTTCTTCTTCCTTAGAGAGAAGAATGGTGCCTTCCTCTAATTGCTTCTTTATGAATGTTTTGAACGTTTCATAATTGTGTGTAGAATGTTCAACCGTGATAATCCATTTGCAATGGTCTTCCAGCAATTTCAATGTGGTTCGAGGAAACCTCAGTGTTCCTAATTCGGCCATCCTATTGAACAAAGCATTGGTTATGGCAATTTTTTTTTTTTTTTTTTTTTGTCTGCATCCATGCTGCACAAAAATTTACAATTAGTCTAGCTATTATTAGGACGGTAAAGTTTTAATACCACCACTAATTGACATGGGCAGGACTGGAAAAAGGGTCTTTATTGACACCAATCTGTCGCTCTCTTGGGAAGATCAATTCTCTAGCTTCTATGTCGTCTGGAACTACGTTTCTAAAGATTCTGCTTCATTGAATGAGTTAACGAATCACGCCACTTACAGTATACCTTCCCATGATTCAAGTTGGAATCTGGTTTTTTATGTTTACACCTTATCTTAAACTTATTATTTGCCTCAAGCCAATCAAAAATTACACAGGCTCTAGAAAGGTCAAATGAAAACTTTCTCAAGTCTTGGGAATGATAAGATTTCCTAGCTTTAATATTGATCAAAGGATTACAAATGACGGGTGGTCCCTTGATGTACTCAGCTATGTCGATTTCATATAGAGGATCCTCTTCCTCCTAAATTAAGTCATGCACATATGTCCTGCACACGCTATTTTTCCTAGGGATTTCTTCTTTTAAGACTGCCTCATATCCAACGGCACAGTCTTGCAGTTGAAAGAAGTGTCACAAAGTTAGAGCCTTCGAATTTCTTCATGAATTCAATGTCCAAGCCATTTGGAGCCAACTTGTCATATTCTAGCTCAGGAAGAGCTACATCACATTTTAACCGAGCTCGTTTGAACAGGTTAATACACTCTCACACTGATTCGCCTTACTTTTATGTAATTCAAGCAAAGTCTAACATGGAAGTTCCTAACTCCATTCTAGGGAATTGGGCTAGGAATTGTCTGGCCATGTTGTCCCAATGGTAACTAGAATTAGGTGGGAGGCTGATATACCATTAGGAAGTAGTGCCAGTCAATAAACTAGGGAACAACTTTAATTTGAGATATTAGTTATCTGATGCTTCCCTACACTAGCAATTGAATCTTGCCAAATGCTCGAGAGCCGAAATAGTCCCTTCCCCAATGAAGAGAGTAAGCTCGGGGAGTTTATATACTCGAGGGAAAGGGTAATCCCTGCCAATGTATTCATGGTTAGGTTTGTTGTACAAGTGCCTATTGACCTTTATGAGACTTGGCCCATACATTTGCTTAATGAGGGCGGCCATTTGATCTTGGTGGGGAAAGTATAACGTGATTATGGACTTACCATTGCCCCCATAGTGGGTAGGGATCATGACAAGGATCTACAGGATACCCCTGAGCACCCATCACAAATAGATGCGGGGACGACTATTGCCCCCCAAACCCAGGATAAACCCTTTGCTTATGCTGGCCATGTGCTTGGATGGCCATGAAGTATGTCCTAGCTAGACCTAGGTTACATGGCATGCCTAGAGGCATGCTGGTACTAACAAGTTGTTGTTTTAACCTTCTTTGATCAACCCCCAAGTTATGATATTGAGGACTTGGGTCATTAATTTGCCCCTCAATATGACAATCATGAAGAGGTCTAGGGTGAGAAGTCTGGTTCCCTATAATAGGGACCTAAGCTTGCATTCTTACTTCGAGGCCTTGAGCAAGCTTTGAAGTAAGCTCTGCCACTTGAGGAGGGGGTGAGCTGTTATACCTCCTTGTCTTGGGGACTGGGAACGACATTGCAATAGGATTGATTCCCCTCGTGGTTAGAGTGAAACTTCTATTGGAAGGGCCTGCAACTCCATGGGACACGGTTTCATTTATATGGCTTGATTCCAAGTGTATGACACAAGGGTTAGAGACAAGCAGGTTTCTCGTTCTCCCAGGGACCATATAGTTGACCTAAGTGACTGGCAACCACATTAACGGAGGGGGTGCAGGCCTTAGTTGCTTGATATCTTGGCTAACGACATGGACCAAGCCATTATCAGTCTTAACTTCTCTAACCAAAATGGGCATGAATTCAACCACTGTCTACCTAGCCGCACCCTTAGCTATAGGGGTAACTGTAATAGACAAGGTCAAGTTATTTCTACCAACGCTCTATCATTTTTTTTTTATTTTTTTTATGTAGCCTTTCATTCATAGAGGTTCCAACGTCATTTATCATGGCTCTCATAGCTGCAGAGTTTTCCCACTGAGTTACGAGATTATACTATGCTTCAGCATGTGGCTTCTCAAAGGCTTTTCTCATTATTTGTTGAAACCTTTGGTCCCAAATTTCTAAACGATGCTTGAGCATAGCTATGAATCTCTTACAAAAATGGCCATCAAGCCCAATACGTTCATCTTCTGTGATGTCATCACCACAACCCCTTTTGCAGCCATGGCTATGACTCATTTTGTCCCATTGAGATATGGGACTCTGTTCGAGAGGACGCTCAAGCGGGAACCTAATAAGGGCTAAGCCTTCCAGTTCCTTATGCTCAAGGGTACTGGAACTCCTAGTTTTGCCCACTGACAAATGATCAACAACTGCGTCTTGGAAATCCATGAGGGGCTAAAGACGATGAAGTCTCTTTTTAAGCCTCCACTTGTGGTAGCCAAAAGGGGTGTTTGTTTTATTTTATTTTGACTTATGTGTTTGTGGTCACCATAAATGTGAAAACAAAACAAAGATATAAAATGGACTCACTGCGACTAGAGAGTGATACTAATTATGAACTACACGTCTTTGACCTCAACCAATCACTATTTTCGGAGTAAAGGTTGCGACAGTTGGTGTATCAGGCGTTGGTTATACAACAAGTTCTACTTACACTTCAATTAAGAAGACTTTATTAACTATTCTTTGTAGATTTATATATTTTTAAGACATGAAATTCAAGGATATGGACCTTGCTGGGAAAAACATATAAATTTTGTTGAAAAATAAACTCTGATAATAGTCATTCATTTTAGACCTTACTTATAGTACACCAAAGTAACTAACGCTCCACGCACAAGTCCAAAATACCCTCAGGATTTAGAGTCGTCGTTCAAATAGTACAACGTGAATCACTCATCTTCGATAGTAGTCTAGAAATAAGTAACCCACATGGCCTAACTCAGTGTGTCGAACACACTAACTTAACACTTTTGGATCTCCATCCACATGACCAAGACAAGCCATCTAAAGTGTCTCGTTATAGTCTTAACATACAAGTGGACCAAACCTGTCTTCGACTACGACCCTTTCAAACAACAATCCATGCCATTTGTTCCAAGTCTATCTGCGGCTTAGTCTCACAAACCACTTAGAACAAACATGTAAATTGTAGTATGAGGGCTACACCCATCTCATGGATGCCTCCCGAAAGAAAATCACATGCAGTATAAATGCTCAATATACAAATTTAACTAGGAAACAACTGAAACTTCAATTTTATTTATTAATTAAAATAATATATTCAGAATAAATCTGGATTTCAGGACACTGTTCCTAACAGACCTAACTCAAGTGACAATTACGGTGATGGAGCAAGGCCCACAAGCACCTTTCCTTATACACTTAAAAGTCAAAACTATGGTGGAGACAAACCCAAGAGCTCAGCAATCCACTTATAAGTCCGAGTCAATCGAGTTTTCAAGCCTGGTACCCTTGACTTATAATAACTCGAATGAGTTTAGATCTGTCTAGATTAAAGTAGAGCAAACCATAATCCGGTCACTGGATTAAGACCAATGCAATCAAGGGTCAAGCCACGGACATCAAAGCCCTAATCAATGGCGCAAACCTAAGTTCATCGGACTTATCAAGTAGTGAGATTAGTGTCAAGACCAACACAATCATGGGACAAAGCCTTCGCAGTTAAAGTCTTAAATTAAAGCCTTAAATCTGAACTTGTCGATATGTGGGAATATATTAAAATGGGAAAGTTATACCTAAAGCTTGAGAACTATATTGATAGGGAAGTAAGTACAACAAAGATTTACATTACACTATACCCAACTATGCTATGCTACTAGTAGGGAAAAAAGAACAAGTTTGCTATAAAAAATTTGAAGAAGTTTTGTCTTGTGTCTTTGTGTAAAACTTTAGACTGACATAGATTCCTTTATTTGTTAAAAGAAAAAGCTGTTCCTACCTTCACTGTAGCTTCACCCACACGTGGCCACTAAGCTCTTCTTCTACTCGCTTATTCACCAACATGTGCTAAATTTTGGTGGGAAATCCTTGATGCCCACATCCATAATTTTAGTAGAAGTTCCCTCTAGAAGCTCCACGTTCCCCTGAATTAGGCTTAAGGCCCAAGCAACTGAAATTGCACTCCAAGTAATTTGCTTGATCTTGGAAACGTCCATTCTTGTAGGATTCCTAGCAGCCTCTCAAGCTCCGGCTTACTTCACCCTTCAGCTATATCAAGCCTCGAGTGGCTAATACCCTTGTAAAGGGTAGTAATATTTTCTAGGAGCCGGGCTCGAGATGCTATTGTTGCAATATCCAAAGGCTTAACTCCCCTCAAGCAGAGCCTCACATTATGACCACATGGCACTTTACTCAAAAACAGTAATGTCCCAGCCTCTTAAATTTAGGATGTAAACAAAATGGGTGCAAACTAAGTTTGGGTACCTTTAGGACCATTAGAGATTCCTAATGAAGTCATTAGTGTAACATAATCCCACAACTGGTAAAAAAAAATGGCATTAAAGTTAATGATCAGTAATAAAGCTAAAGCAAGAAGAAGAAGAAGAAGAAATTAAGCTCCATAGAAGGAGCAAAATTAGAGGTTTATATGAGAAGTGTCCTTCGTAAGCTTTTGGTTCTCAATACCTGAAAGCAAGAGAAAAAAATTGTTATTATTGGAATGATACAATACAACCAAAATCATATATATAAAATACTAATGAGAGCCAACTGGCATCAAATAGAAAATCAAACAATAAGAAATACAAATAAACTATAATACAACCACAACAACAGACCTAGTGCCTCAAAGGCTCCTACCTAAGCAGGGTCTAGGGAGTGGATGTATGCAGCCTTACTCCTTTAGGGTGTACCTCTGCCGAGAGGCTATTTTTGAGGACCGCCAACCTTATGGGGTTGGCAATACGAGGACTTACAAGGAGGCCACTCATCCTGGTACTACTCTCGCCCAAGCACGCTTAACTTTGGAGTTCTAATGGGATTCGGTGCATTAATGCCTCGTGAATGAACCGTACAAATAAACTACAATACACCCCGTTAAGTTAGAGTGCGCGGAGCCCAAATCCATGAGCTAAAAATGGGAACCAATATGAAACACCTTGAGAATACCATCATGAATTCTATCACGAACAAAATAGAAATCAATCTCAATGCGTTTCGTGCGCTCATGATAGAGAGGTTCTGAGTGATGTACGTTGTAGCTTGGTTGTCACAAAAAAAGGAGGGACGGACTCCAAAAACAGGCAGGAAAGGTGCGGAGACCAGACAGCCAAGTGATCTAACAAATTGCAACGGCCATGCTTCGATATTCGGCCTCGGCCGTAGAACATGAAACTGTCTATTGCTTGTTAGAGCGCTAAGAGATCAACAATAACCAGTGGCTAAGCGATAGGCATCTGGGCAACAAGCCCAATTGATGTCGGCAAACGTGAGCAAATGAAGATCAGAAGAGGACGTGTAAAAAGATCCTTCAGCTGGATCTCCCTTGAGATGGCGTAAGTGACGGAGAGTGGCATGACAGCGAGGAACTCGAGGGAAGCTCAAAATTAACTCAATTTATTAACAGCAAAACAGATGTTCAGGCATGTGATTGTCAAATATAGAAGATGTCCAATAAACTAACAAAATACAGTAGGGTCCCAAAGCGAATCCCCGTCATCCGAGGTCATCCAAACATTCGGATCCATAGGTCTGGGGCAAGGGCGAGCACTTAAAAGAATGTGACTAGATAGTAGATTCAATGCATATCTTCTCTGAAAAATGTGGATATCCATAGATGGTCTTTTCAAGACCCAGAAAGAAATGAAGTTGGTCGAGGTCCTTGAGGTGAAACATTGAAAGAAGAGTGTCTTAGCAGCATAAGCATCATTACTTGCAACCAAATATCATCAACATAGGCAATATGAGCAATAAATGATGGATCATGGGAACAAGTAAAAAGACTTTAATCATGACAAGAAGAGAGCTTAGCAAACCACTGACGACTTGCTTGCCGAAAGCTACAGAGACTCTTGTATAAACAAAAAACTAAAGGTGGAGATGACCCCCAGTGAAGACCCCAGGAGGAATGGTCATATGGACTTCCTCGTGAAGGTCACCAAGTAAAAAAGCATTATTAATGTCTAACTGAAATAAATGCCAATTTTTAAATAGCAGCTAAGACAAGGAGAACACGAACAATGGAGAGTTTGGCAATGGGAGAAAAAGTGTCAAGAAAATCCATACCCTCACGTTGTGTACTCCTTTAGCAATTAGGCGAGCTATGTAATTCTTAATAGTACCATCAGCCCAACGGTCGATTTTAAAAACCCATTTACAACCAGCGGGTCATTTGCCTGGAGTAGAGGAACAATGATCCAAGTATTATTGAACTTAAGAATGTCCAACTCGGTATTCATGGCATCTTGCCGCTGGGGCAAAGCAAAAGCAGCATTAAAGCATGTAGGTTTTGACTCAGCAACAAAAGACAAGGCATAATTTTTACATTGGAAAGATAAATGGTCATAACCAAAAACACGAGAAAGGGAATGAGCAGTAGAAAGAGAATTAGGTGGAGCACGACAATTAGTAACTAAACAACTATGATAATAACGAAGATAGGTTGGCAATTGAGTAGGACGATTTGACTTATGGGGCATACTAGTGTCATGAAGTGTGGGCACAATGGAGGAACGAGTATTAAAGGGAACATCAGCCTTTGAGGGGGGTAAGAGCAGGGTTAGGCACTACTTGGGAAGAGGCAACAACAGTGAAAGTTGGTGTTTCTGGTGCTGCTAGGGATGAGGCATCAGCAACTTCTAATTCAAGAGATGGGGTGAGCTCTAGCGGTACTGAGGGATGAATGAAAACATCTAATCAGTGGGAGGGTGGTATTTGAGCACTTTGCCTGGCATCAATATTTAATAGACCAATATTAGAAGACACATTTGGAAAAGATCGAGGAAAAACAATGGACTTGAAAGGATCGTCAGAGATGTTTTCAAAACAAAAAGAGAATATGTATTCATGAAAAACCACATCATGGGAGATGTAAATTTGTTTGGTGATGAGATTCAGTAATTTGTATCCTTTCACCCTGAAAGCATACCCATAGAAAATGGAAGGTATGGCACCAGGGTCAAATTTATGACGATGAGCACGAATTGTAGCACAAAACCACAAACAACCAAACTCACATAAATGATCACAAGTAGGTGGTGTACTAGTTAACACCTCAAGAGGGGATTTATTTTGAAGAACAGGTGAAGGGAGTCTATTAATGAGGTAAGTAGCAGTTAAAAGATATTCGCTCTAAAAGTTCGCAGGAACATTTGATTGAAAATGTAAAGCCCTTGCAAAATTAAGAAGATGTTGATGTTTTCAGTCTGCAATAGAGTTTTGTTCCAGGATGTCACGACAAAAAACTGATAAAGAATGCCATGAGTGAGAATAAAATCATGAAGTAAAATTTCTACCCCATTATCACTTCATATACGTTTGACCTTTGTGTCAAATTGGGTATGGATTAATGCATAAAATCGTGAAACTATGGCAGCAACCTCATTCTTATGGCATATCGTATAAACCCAAGTAACCCTAGAGTGATCATCCACTATAGTCAAGAAAAAAATGATGTTTATCAATTGATGGCACATCAAAGGGTCCACATACAGAGGTGGCGGTCCCGTTAGTTTGGGGACTTCTACCCCCAACGTTACCCAACGGCTCTTTGAGCCGTTGGGTGACAATATAAAAAAAAAATTGCTAATTTTTTTTCCTATAAGTACCGACAACATTTTTTTCGTTTTACCGCACAATAATTATCAATTCACTCTTCTCTCCAATTCTTCCTTATCTAAGGAACAAACCTAGTGCCGTAAGGGTTCCCGCCTGCGCAGGGTCTGGGTGGGGGGGCGGATGTAAGCAACCTTCCGCCTTGAGGGTGTTAACCTGAAGAGAGGTTATTTCTCAGTGCCCCTAACCTGAGGGTGAGGACTTCCCAGGGGGTCACCCATCCTGGTACTACTCTCGCCCAAGCACGCTTAACTTAGGAGTTCTAATGGGATCAAGTGACAGCGTGTTGGTGCCCTCTTTGGTTCCAATTCTCTCTTCTCTACTTACATGCAATTATTTGCTCTCGATCTCTTAAGTTCGAAGTTTCAATTGTGTTCTACCAGTAGAAGCTTGTAGAAGTTCAAATTTAAGTTTTTGCTTCGGTAAAATTAGTATTGAAATTTTATATATTTGTCATTTTTACTTGCCTTACTTGCATTTTATAACTATAAATTAATAAGGTCATGGCACATAATTCATCTTCATCTAGAGCTGGTTGATCTAGTTCTGGCTCTTCTCGACCGTATTAATTCGCTAGAATGGTTAGATGTTTTAAGCTTAATATGCTGGAATGTACTTTTTTAGAACCCGATCTATCACCTCCCTACACAGGCACCTGTAATTAGGAACAAGAACACCTCTACGATTGGGATTATCCTGAATCGAGTGGTGCAGGATGTTCTGAACATGAACCCACACCTTTACGGACAGTATTAGACGTAATACTAAAGATGTATGGAAACAGTTTACACTAGATCATCAACATGGTAAAGCACACTGTACTCTATGTGATTGTCCAAAATTTTTTAGTCATCCACTTAATAGTGGGACTGGAACTTTAAAAAGGCACCTATAAAGAAGCCACCCTGAATTAAATGCAGATAAAACCCAACAAACTCTCATACAGTAAGTGACTTGTGCGCTTACTAACTTTAAGTCTACAAATGAAACCAACAAACGCGAATTAATGAGATATGTCAATTCGGCTGAAAGGCCGTTTACAGCCGGCGAAGACCCTAGATTCGTCCGGTACTGTATAACCGCATTAAACCCCGCCGCTCTAAGGGTCCCTTGGAAAATTTGAAGCAGGACACATTTAGAGAATTTATAAATATGAAAAATGACCTTCAAGATATTTTAAAGGTGAACATGGGAATGTTTTCGTTGACGGCGGACACGTGGAAGTCGAAACCCGATGTATCTTTCATGTGCATAATGGCAAATTGGATTAATTCTTCTTGTGGTATGCAAACGAATAATTTATTTTTGTCTATTTGAGTATCTCCACAGTGCTCATGCAATCACAGGGGCCATTATGAATGCATGCCGCGAGTGGGGGATAGATCACAAAATTTTTAGCATTACTTTTGATAATGCTACTAAAAACGATGCATATGTTAACCAATTAATTAGGTATATGAGGCCCATGTTAGATGGGAAATGTTTTCATTTACGTTGCACCTGTCATGTATTGCATTTAACAGTAATGGATGATTCACAACTTATAGATATATCTCTCTTGGCTTTAACAGAAGTAGCTAAAGCAATCAAGACATTTGGAACTAGGCAATGAAAATTTAAATATCTTTGTAAGACATATGACAATCCTTATAGAGCAATTAAATTAGATACACATACTAGGTGATCATCCATGGTTGATATGTTAGAAACAATCATATCATATAAAGATGTCTTAATTAAATTTGTACAGCAAAATCAGTCATATTTAAGTTCTTTTAATTTTATATATGTAGATTGGAATGCAATTTGTTAAATCCATAAATTTTTTTTTATTATTTTTGAAGAGGGTACAACATTTTTTTTCTGAATGTTATCATCCAACCATTACACAGGCAACATCTAGATTGGCAGATATTGCTTTTTCGACGATAGATTACTCCCCAACCCCGTGTTGCTGCACTCCATTTCCGCCATGATACAAAAAATTTTAAAATATTATTTTGAATTATCACGGGCATATTGTATTGCCACTACCTAAGAGGGTATCAACATGTAAGCACCCGATCCCATTAGAACTTCGAAGTTAGGCGTGCTTGGGTGAGAGTAGTACATGATGGGTGACCTCCTGGGAAGTTCTCGTGTTGCACTCATCAGGTTGGGGGTTCTCGAAAACCACCTCTCTTTAGGATAGCACCTAGAATGGCTAAGGCTGCTTATATCCACCCCCCCAGACCCTGCTCCAGAATGTTGCTTTTTTTATATTGTATTGCCACTGTTTTTTATCCACATTGTAAACCTATGGGTTTGCAATTATTGCACAAATATTTAAAGGAAAATGATTCCAAGTTTTAATCTAGCATCTTTTGTTACTTAAGTTGATAAAAATTGGTGTAATTTATTTTTCATGTATGCTCAAAGATTATCATCTGACACAAATGTTTCTTCTAAATCATCTTTTTCATCCTCTTCTTAAGGAAAATCATATGCGTGAGATAAGTTGAACCAATTAAAGCCCAAACAAAGTCCCATGTCAAATGATGAGCTAAATTTGTATAAGTGTTCGCCTATGCTCGACTTCAACTCGACAGAGGCGAATCCATATTTTGATGTTCCGCAACCGTGATGTTCAAATAAAACCCAATATCCCCTGCTTTTCACCTTAGCACGCAATATACTAACGTGTCCAGTGTCTACAGTAGCATTGAAGTCTGCTGTTAATGTAGGTGATAGATTACTTGGATTAAAGAGAGTGAAGCTAGCACCAGCCACCTTAGAAATGTCGATGTGCTTGAAGGACTAGATGGCTGCAGTAGATAGAGACCAAGACCGACGAAACTTGGGTTCATCAAGTGATGAAGAAGACGACAGTAGCACCAGTACAGCAAGCACCGAACCAACCGCATCAAGTTTAGACTAATTTGTTTATAATGTCATAATTCTAGTTTTTTATAATGTAATTTTTTTTATAAAATATATTTGAAATTTTATATGGCACTATTATATTACTATAGTTGTATTTTTTAACGAGTTATGATACATTTTATTTATCAAATATATTTATAATTATGATTCTGTTGTATTATATTTCTGTGTTATATTACACATACACACACACACACGTAAATATATATATACACACACACACAAGCAGGCCAGGCCCAGCCCAGCCCATGGCCACTTCTATCCACACATATCCAAATGAACGAAATCAAAAGGAGAATTAGCTAAGTGATTAGTCTTCTAAACATAGCTAAAGGCAAACAAAACATGGCCCAGAATGACAATGCAAGTCTTTATTTAGTGAATTCAAAAAAGCAATTCGTTCTGTTGCTAGGTGGTTAAGCCAAACATGCCATAAACTTCCACCATTATTTTCAGTCAATAACGCTGGAGAAGGTACATCTATATATGAAGAACATGTTGATACAAGTATTAGTACTAAACTATCAACAGGTAATGTGGTAACATTGGAGCAATGATCAGTTGAGCCAAGGACGAAAATAAAAAGGTTGCCTCACCTAACACCCATCCCAATTAATTGAGAATGAGTGTGGTGCTAGATCACAGAAGAAGAACAAGTTAAAACGCAGGTTACGTTGTCGTCTTGTAAAATTTTAAGGAATTGATATAAGGTTAAAGACAAAATGTGGCATATATAAGACATTAAAAAATGTAAAAATTGAAGGCGCACTGTTCCTTTAAGTTCTATGTTTAACTGATCCCAGTGGGTAAAGTGATAGTAATTGCTCCACAAGGACTTAAATCCATGAATAGAAGTTGCTGACCACATATGTGGGTGGTTGCCCTGGAATCAAAAACCCAACATGCTCATTGTAAACATGAGTTTGCTAGGCAAGAAAAACCACACGTAGGGAATATACCAGCGATGCAATGACTTGCCAAATAAGGAATTGTCGAGGTATTGCTAGAAGGTTATGATACAATAACCGTTCCTGGCTACACAGCTAGTTGCGACTTCAAATAACTAAGGTGTTGTTGGCATTGACTCACTGTTGGAGGAGTTTGATTCATGGGAGGTTCACCATTGCTCCATTCTTGGATCCTTTTCACCACTCCTTCAAGCGAGGTTCCTTTTCCCTGAGCAGTCATTGCGCTTGGACCAGATTCCTCGAAATTCATCAGCTATTCAGTCATCAAAGAACTCAGAAAACTTAAATTTGTCGGTGTCCTCCTGATCAATTGTTGGCTGGTTAATGATAGCACAATATTAGGGCATAGAACTTCAAAAGTATGAACGTTGTGATCACGCAATGAAAACTAGGGTTTAATGGCGATTGGAACCATGCAAAGCATACTCTGTTACCGTAACAAAGTTGAAGTGATGCAACACGTAGATGGAAATTTATGAAATGGAAGGTTCAACGGCATTCCTTTAAATTCTTATTACAAAAATAATAAAGAACAAAGGAGAAAATAGTAATCCAAATTCTCACAACCCGAGAATAGAAGAAAACTCTAGAGAAATAATGACAAATTTATTTTCGCTTATATAGCGGAGCTAATTGATTTATAATGAAACTCCAAAAAACTAAAAATGAAATCTGATAGTTTAAATTAAGCTTCATAATTGTTGTGAAACTCTAATTCGAGCCCCCCTAACTACGCGTCCCTTGATCCAGCCAACTTAGCAACTCGCAAATTAGTTCTCGCCAATGAACCCTCCAAGTTTGGAAGTAGGGGCTGCATCATCCTCCCTAGGTTAGAGAGAATTTTCCCTCGAATTTATTAGTAGATCATTAGCATAATTTTTGCAAAAAAATAGGACAAGGTGCTTGATATTGAATATATCTAAAGTTCTCATTCCACTTGGCAATTGTAGACGAGAAGCATTGTCATTGTTGTTCTCTAGAACCCACAAAGGACCAATCTTCCTTGCGTCAATTTGTTGTGTTCCCATGCCAGGAAGCATTCTCTTGTTAGAATCACCCACATTTGGTCCCTGACTTATAGCTGGATTGCTCTGCTTCGGTTATCACCTGCCACTTTGTACTTGGCACTTATCTCTAGAAGCCGTGCTCGGGTCTGCTCATGAATGTCTTAGAGGTTGGTTATGAAGTCTTCTGCCTTTCCGTTACAAAGAGTAAGATTAGAGACTGGCACCAGATCCATTAGGGATCACGGTATAAAGCCGTAAATGACATTGAATAAAGAAAAACATATGCTCCTATTAACTAAGCTATAACATGCCAACTTAGGTTGGCATAATTTTTGCTCCGAACCCCTGATGTTGTCAATTATAAGACAACGAAGTAAATTACCCAATGAGCAGCTCCTTACCTCCATTTGACCATCTGTTTATGGGTGATGAACTATGCTTAAGGCGAGGGAGTTGTTCGTTATCTTCCATAACGCCTTCTAGAAATAGCCCTATCCAAGACAATCCTAGTTGGCAATCCACGAAGCTAATGCACCTCTTGGAAATGCAACCCCGCCACAAGTACGGTGTTAGTAGCTTTCTTGCACCTTATGAAGTGTGCCATCTTTGAGAATCATCTACCACCTCGAATGTTGAATCAGTGGCTCCCCGTGTCTGTGATAGACTCAATACAAACTCCATGCTAACATCTGCCCAAGGCTGACTTCGAATCAACAATGATGAGTACATACGTGCATTGGTTACTCTGCCCTTCAAGACTTGACAAATGCGACATCATTTAACAAATATCTCCTCCTCTTTTTGCGATGGAGGCCAAAAACAGTTGGCGCTAACAAGCTGTAGTGCCCTATCTCGACTCATATGCCCTTCGTTGTGCTTTTCCTCGATGATCTTAAGTCGCAGACTCAAATTCAGAATGCAAAGTTGCTTTCCTTTAAAAAGGAACCCGTTATATAAGTAATGTCACAGAACAGAGTAAGATTCGACCTCCTACGAAATATCACCGAAGGCGAGATCATCTTCGTATTGCTCTACAAACTGCTCAAATTCGGCTACGAAAACTCTGCTTTGTGATATGAGGAGAGTTCGCCTGCTTAATGCATTACCCACTTTATTCAATACACCTTACTTGTACTTGATCACAAAGTGGAATAGTTGAATGTAGCTTGCCCAAGTGGCATGCCAGTCAGATAGCTTGTCTTGATTATTGATGTACTTCAAAGCCAAATTGTTGAAGTACAAGACAAACTCTCTGTTGACTAGATAAGACATCTAGGGCCTCAACGCCCCAGCTTTCGCATAGAGCTCAATGTCATAAGTAGATTAGTTCAACTTACTTCCGACAAGTTTCTCGCTGAAGTATGCAATTAGCTTCCCTTCCTGACTAAGCACTGCACCAATGCCAGCTTTTCAAGGCATTGGTATTAAGCTCGAAAGTCTTCTAGAAATCCGGTAAGGCTAATAGTGTTGCCATGTGCAGCCTCCTTTTAATCTCCGTAAAAGCGTCAACCACTTTTGGAGTCCAAGCAAAGAAACTCTCCTTCATACAATATGTGATGGGTGCCATGATCTAGGTGAAATTCGGTAAAAATCGCCTATAGAATGACTCCATTCAGTGAAAGCTCCTCACTTCGCTAATCGACTTCTCTTGTGGCCAATCGCAAATCACCTCAATCATCCCTTCGTCAACCGATATACCGTCCTTGGACACGACAAACCCAAGGAAGGTTACTCGGTCCCTCATGGACTAACACTTGAGATGTTCCAAGTGCTTAACTCGATTTTGATTGTAAATCAAGATGTCGTCAAAGTAGACGATCACAAACATTCTATTAAACGAACATAGTACCTGGTTCATAAATCTCATAAAGGTAAATGGCGCATTAGATAAACCGAATGGCATGACAAGCCACTCATATAGTCCTTCCCCTGTGTTGAAGGCCGTCTTACATTCGTCACTGGGTGATATGTAGATCTGATGATGTCTGCTTTTCAGATCTAGCTTGGTGAACACTTTTGAATTTCGTAGCTAATCAAGTAGGTCATCAAACCTCAGAATAGGGAAAATGTAGCACACAGTGATCTTGTTGATGGCTTTGTTGTCGACACGCATCCACCTACTACCATCCTACTTCGGCGTCAACAGATCGGGCAACTCACAAGGACTTAAGCTCTCCCAGATGAATCCCTTGGTGAGCAACACCTCAAGTTGGCGTCTCAACACCTCGAGTTGCTAATCTTACACGGTATCTGCCCTAGATCAACCTTACTCTCCTTATCGATCAAGACGAGGACGATCTTGCTTTTTCCAACTTCGTTGGTGAACATAGCCCATCCTTACATACTCGGGGGTTGAGCAAATTACGCTCTCGATGCCTCATCCTTCTCGGGTAACAAGACAATCTTTCTCCCCACAAAGATGAAGATGTAAGTGTTCTTCCACCCATCATGGATGGCACTCCTATCAAATTTCTATGGGCGCCCCAACAAGTGGCAAGTGTCCACGTTGACCACGTGACACCACACCCCATCTCTATTCTTTAACCCAATCGAGAAATTGACCAAGCAATGTTTTGATGCAATTACATGGCTTCCTTTCTTGAGCCATGATAGCATGTATGGACTTGGGCGTGCTTCCGTATTTAGGCCTTACTTAGCGACAGCCTCTTCGGAAATCACATTCTCACAGCTCCCCAAATCAATCATCATGCGACACACTCTTCCACCACCAATGGTGCAGGTAGTCTAAAAGATGTTGTTCCTCATCTAACCATCTTTTACCTCCTTTCTTGGCAGAAAACAAGGGTGCCTAATCACAAATAGATGGTGCTCATCACCCGCAACGACGTCCTCATCTACTGGAGCCAACTCGTCCGAGGCGTCCTCCTTATTTACTACGTCATCTTCCTCGTGGAGCCCTTCAATGTATAGACCCTTGCCCAGTCTGTCACCTTTTAGACATTCAGCGGCGCGGTGTCCCATTTCTTCACACTTGAAGCAACGGGTCCTTGAAGTACCTGCCAAGTCCTATGTAACTGGCTTACCAGTATGGGAAACCACTTGTTTGATCTGTATGACTTGGTTTGAAAGTGCTCGCACTTGGTGACACCCCCTAACCTGTGTCCCCCAGGCTCTACCAGCTTGGCGATGCCTTTGTTGCCTTGCTACCATCACGGCCCTTTGGTTTGCCTCTGATACGGAAAAGAAGTCGAACATGTTCAACTTCTCTTGTGTAGACTCCGTTAACCTGCCAATTCCTCCTGCATCTTTCCCAAGTCATTCCTCAGCGAGTAGAACTCCACCCTGTACTCCTCTATGGACTTAGAGCCCGAATGCAAACCTTACCAACGCTTGTACATCACCTTGGCGTGATTTTGAGGCACGAAGGTGCCTCTTATGTTTCTTCATTTGCTCCCATGTCTCTATCTTTGCCTTACCTTGCCCTAGTTGGCCTTAGTCGGATTTGCTTCAATTGTTGCCACCAGGTGGCGATCCTACCCCTCAGCCGAGTAACCACCAATTGCGCCTGTTTCACTCCGAGACCTCCATGAACTTAAGGGCTTCCTCCACCAATGCCAACCAATCCCATAAGTCCTCCGAGCGACCTCCTCCATTGAACTCCGAAATCTCAATTCGGAGACCGGATTCCCACCTATGATCTACCACCTTGGTGTTCGCGGTATTTGGCCAAATCCTCTACAAGGGTCGCTCTGGTAAATGCACTTCCGAAAATGGATTATGGAAGCTTTTGTCAATTTCATCCTAGCCACCCCCTGGCAGTGGGTTTTGAGTTTGAGCGTCGGGTACTTGATCCGGATTTGCTCCCAATTGAATCAAACACCGCTCGATTTGCCAAAATTATCCTTTTATATCCTCAAACCTTCTCACCGTCTGTATTTCAAAGTCATGCTTGTAAACATCTCCGACCGTGGTATATCTCTGTTGCCCACCGGCTATCTCAGAAGTCGTTCTGAGCTTTGATACCAACTAATGCAGTGTGTAGATGAAAATTTATTGAACGGAAGATCGAACAACCTTCCTTTAAACTTTTTTTATGAAAGTAATTAAAAACAAAGGGGAAAATTAGTAACTCAAATTCTCATAACCTAGAAATAGGGGAAAACTCTAGAAAAATAATGAGAAAATCTATGAATTGAATGCTCTAAACCCTAGATATCCTCTTGCTTATTTACTGGAGATATTTGATTTATAATGGAACTCTAAATAACTATAAAATAAATCAGATAATTTAAATTAAGCTTCCTAATTATTGTAAATTTCTAATTCGAGCCCCGCCAACTTCCCCCCCCCCCCCCCCCCCCCCCCCCCAAAAAATCCCTGTATCCCTTGATCCTGTCAATCGGGCTACTCGCCAATTGGTTCCCACCAATGAACCTGCCAGGTTTGGAAGTGGGGGCTGCATCATGAAGCAAGAAGAAGAAGAAGAAGAAATTAAGCTCTAGCGAAGAACAAAAAATGGGGGTTTATATGAGAAGTGTGCTTTGGAAGCTTTAGGTTCTTAATACCCAAAAGCAAGAAAAAGAATTGCCATTTATCAGAATGAATAACAAACAATACATCTAAAATGATACATAGAAAATAAAAATGAGACCCAGCTGGCAACAGGAAAAAACAATATCAAACACTGAAAAATCCAAAGAAACTATAATAATTATTTCATATGTAACCATGTGGTACAAGCAAGTTCAACCTTGTGGTACATTTAGTTACAAGTCGTGGTACATTTAGTAAAAACACATGATACGTTTCTATAACTAATTCCAAATGGGTCAAAACTAAGCTAGGGTACATTTAGGACCTTTAGAAATTTTTAATTAATTCATTCATCCAACATAATCACATAAGTAGTGGAAAAATGGCATAAAAACAAATGATTCTTTCATGTGTAACTATATGGCACTAGTGAGTTTAAGTTTGTGGTACATTTAGTTTAACGTAGAGGTGCATTTAGTTGAAACTCATGGTACATATTTAAAACTAACTCCAAGTGGATCCAAAATAAGTTAGGGCACTTTTAAAACTAACATAGATGCTTAATGAAGTCACTAGTGTAACATAATCCCATAATTAGTGGGAAAATGGCATAAAAATTAAAGATTCTTTCATTCATAATATGTAGTACAAGTTAGTAGGATTTTGAGGTATGTTTAAATAAAAGTTGTGGTACATTTATGATAACTCCAAAAATAACATCCGAACAAGTGACACAGGGCTGCCAGGGACGACACCGCATCTAGGGCCGAGATCCCCCCTCGGAGGCCGCCTCCGAAACTCTGCCTTCAATCTGAAAGAAAGGAGCCCATCTTACCGGTAGGACACATCCTGGGATCTGAGTAGACGAAGAAGGAAGCACGCACGTCTGGACTGGGATGCATCTCAGAATGAGATGCACCCTCGGAAGCCACTGTTGGAACTCCACGTTCGATGCCTCTCGCCGACAAGGCACCTCTCGAAACCCAAGCAGAAGAAGGCCCCCGAGTGGAGGAAACATCGCCACCTGGACGGCAGAAGACATAGGTACATTGGGGCGACAGGGAGCATTCCGGCCAATGGACAGTCTCGCCACAATCTCGACGAAGCATACACCTCGACTCCGGAGGGGCATCTTGCCCCGAGATGCCCGCTCCCCCCAGAGTTGGCCAAGCAATGACGACTACCCGATGTTGACAACAACCCCGCCCTCTCTCTCTTCCTTTACTTTCTCTCTCCTTTCACCACCTTTTCTCTCTCCTCACCATCACACTTTCTCTCATCACATTCTCTCTCCTCTCATTAACACCCCACACTCTCTCTCCTCACCCCTCCCTCCTCTCACACGTCACTCTCTCATATCACATTCTCTCTCTTCACCTTTACTTTCTCTCCTCACCCTCTCTCTCTCTCACGGTCCCACACTCTCTTCACCACTTTCTCTCTCCTCGCTCATTTTCTCTCTCCTAACCCTCTCCATCTCAATGTTCTGTCTCTCTCCTCGCTCCCATCTCGTCCCGTCTCTCTCTCCCGTCTTCACTCTTAACCGGCTTATCCCCTATCTTCATTATAAATAAAAAGACACACACGCAAGAAAAGAAAGTTCTCCTCAAGAAAAGCTCTCCCCCCCCCCCCCCCCCCCCCCCACAAAATAGGACTCTCGAACTGCTCTCTCCCTCTACCCGAAACACGCCCCGTGAGGGCTGTAGCCAAGAAGCCTCAGGATGCTAGGACCTGACCAAGCTTGTGCCAACACTGACGCCACCTGCTTCAGCCAAAGACCACCTTCAAAGTCACCGCATACAATGCCCCAGCAGCCCGACTCTCCCCCTTTACACGGTATATTCCTTGTCTCTTTTACCCGGAGCTCGACCCCGTGTGGCACAAGGTATCCTACCTTCTTTGCTCAACTCAAGCTAGATATGTTGTTATATTTATATTTATTTATTATTTATGCTTGCCTTTTTTGGGATAAACCCTGAATTAAGCATCGGAGGGGTCCCCCACGAGCGCAACCCGTGGGTCCCTTTGACCCGTTTGCTCATCTCGCAAGACAAGCCAGGTGTCAGTCCCACCGCCTTTCCTAAAGAGCTTGAGACTCGGCTCCTTCTAACCAATAGCCTCAATCTACTTTACCAAAACAGTTGGAGCCGTCTGTGGGAAAGGAAACAAAAGACAGTGGGACCTCGCATTTGCCTTGCTTTTCTGTAAATCACTCCAAATCGGTACATCTCACCAATTTACTTGTGCAAAAAAAAAAAAGACAAAAGCTACAGCGACATAGTTAAAACGGTGAAATTAAGAGCTAAATACTTCAAGTAATGTTAAAATTGACACATGTTTCTAATTTTAACAACTTTCTATTGAAGTTAAATCTTAAGGATTCCTAACGCAGTAAATGTTCAAAATTTTACCCTCCCAATATTTCACTATCAATCTCCCGTCAAATATGAATTTTTTCGCACATTTTGGCATCTTTGATAGCTGCCCTTTCGCTATTTTATCTTGCCTGACTAATAAAATATTTTGCTCAGGTCCCTGTTATAAGCTGGGTATAAACCAACAAAACATGTGTAAAATAAAGCTAAAAGTTAAAGAGGTAAAATGGAGATAAAATAGAATTTTTTGACAAATATTCTGGATTAGCTGACAAAAATTTATCGATTTCCTACAATTTTGTCATGTTAAATTGATTATGGTAAGATTGAATTGGTTTCAATCAAATTTCACCAAAGTAGACTGATTTTTGCACGGTTTAACCAACTTTGACCAAGTTTGACCGACCTGACTGGCTTCACCGGGCTTGAGTGAGTTAGTTAGGTCTGACCAAATTCAAGCTAAAATGATATTTTGGGAAAATCCCAAGTGTAGCTGCTTGCCAATGCATACAAAAAAAAGGGCGACCACCTGAAATTGAGCATCTCGGACCCATGGACCACCATGCCCCTATATAGGTTTGGGCGAAATACATAGCCCCCATTTGGCATGGGGAAGAAGCCACTATTAGGAATTGACAAATACAGGTCAACCCTTGCTAGAGGGCAAGTCATTGCAAGTTTCCACTCTTGTATTTGATAAATAAAAAGCAATAAAAGAAAAGGAAAAAAGAGAGGTTCGAGACAAGCCTCCACATTAAAAGAACAAGCTTGTGTCTGTGGACCACCCAATGGCAAGAAACGAGCTAGACGACATTTGATGTCGTTAACGAAAAAAACGAACTTGGATAAATAGCGATCAAAATTAGCAAATTGTTAAGTCCGCTTCTAAGGAGCGAAAAAACTATATCAGCCTTTTCTAATACTGGGTAAGTTGAGATGGATCGCAGGATAACATCTTATAAGAAATGGCTGTGTGGATTGCATTGAACTGAGTCAATTAATAACCCGTGATTTCTGATTTGACATGATCCAATGAATTACATGAGCGCTTTGTCTTTCAAAGAGAGACACTTGCATCGGAGATGAAGAGAAGCAAAAGCACAAACCCTGCTTGAAAAAGCTCGGTAATGGACTCAACATGTCTCACCTCGGTCAGGTATGTGTTGTGATCCGGCTTTATGTTGCTGTTATTGTTTTTGTAATTTTATGTTTAATGGTTGTCTTAGTGGCTAGTTAAGTGTAGTGTTTTGTTAAGTCATTTGTAAGGCCGTAGCTTGGCACCAATCTCCTTTTGAATGTCGGTTAAGTCGGTTTAGGGGTTAAGGTGGGGTCAATTGTGGCGGCTGGCTGTTTTAAGTCGGTTAAAGCCTTGTCTTGAAGCAATGTATCAAAATTTCTTTTAATAGCTTGTTCAAGGGTAAGATTGAGGAATTGAATGAAAAATTCATAATATCTTTTGAGATATTTTATCTCTAACTCTCATCTACTTCTCTAAACCCTCATCTAGCTTTCGATTTTCTCATCTAACACTCAGGGGTTGAAGGCACTTATCAATGAATCAAAGCTTATTTCAGTTGGCCTAGATTGAAAAAGACCGTGCCAGAATTTGTTCAAGCTTATGAACTTTGTCAACAAACCAAGCTTTGAGATCATAGGTATCATGGTCTCTTACAACCTCTTCTGGTTCCTGAAGGAACTTGGGTGAACATAAATATGGATTTCATCGAGGGATTGCCCAAGTCAAAAAGCAAGGAGGAGATTTGGGTAGTGGTGGATCGTTTCACTAAGTTTAGTAACTTCATTGCTTTGGTCCAGCCTGTTACAGGAGAGAAGTTGGCTAGACGTTTCTTGGACAACATTTACAAATTACATGGATTACCTCAATCCATTATATCTGATCGTGATAGGATCTTCACCACTCACTTTTGGAGGGAGACATTCAGCTTGTTGGGGAGAACTTTGGCTCTTAGCTCGTCCTACCATCCTCAGACAGATGGTCTGATAGAAATAGCCAATCAGTGTGTCGAATAATACCTTAGAAGCATGGTGTTCACTTATCCAAGAGAGTGGAAAAAATGGTTGTCTTTAGCGGAGTACTGGTACAAAACACATGCTCATGCTTCGAGTTGGACTACTCCTTTCAAGGAACTTTATGGCTATGATCCTCCAAATCCTTTATGCTACAAAAGGTGATGTCTCCAGTAAAAGAAGTAGCTAATTTGGTGCAGCAAAAAAGGCAATTGATGCAGTTATTAAGGAAAAATCTTCTCCAAGCCCAAGTAAGAATGAAGATGTGTGCAGACAAGAAACATGTGGACAAAAAATTTGAAGTTAGGAATATGGTTTATCTCAAGCTCTAACCTTATAGGCAATCCACCGTAGCTGTGAGGAAGAGTGTCCAGCTAAGTGCTCGATTCTTTGGGCCATACAAGATTGTGGAAAGGATCGGCAAAGTAGCATATAAGCTCGAATTACCTCCTAACCCACACATTCACCCAGTTTTCCAAGTGGAATTGCTTAAGAAATAGGCGAAGAAAGGCAGTAGAAGTGCAAAGGAACCACCAAAAGCAGGTTCAAACGGTGCAAAGTTGCTGAAACCCACTGCTGTGTTGACTACCTGGGAGCTGAAGATCAACGGCAGGATAATCAAGAAGTATTGATGCAATGGGCTAATTTGGACAAGCAATTTCAAACCTAGGAAGAATTTCCATTTTTGAAGAGTCAATTTCCCATGCTTCATTCTTGAGGACAAGAATTTTTCTCAAGAGGTGGGGAATGCTGTGATCTGGCTTTGTGTTGCTGTCATTATTTTTGTAATTTCAGGTTTAATGGTTGTCTCTGTGGCTATTTAGGTGCTGAGTTTTGTTAAGTCATTTGCAAGGTCGTAGCTTGGTGCCAAAGTCCTTTTGAAAGTCAGTTATGTCGGTTTAGAGGTCAAGGTGGGGTCAATTGTGGCAGCTGGCTATTTTATGTCGGTTAAAGCCTTGTCTTGAAGCAATGTATCTTGATTTCTTTAAATAACTTGTTCAAGTGTAAGATTGAGGCATTGAATGAAAAATTCATAATATCTTTTGAGATATTTCTCTCTAACTCTCATCTACTTCTCTAAACTCTCATCTAACTTTAAATTCTCTTCTCATCTAATCTCCCTCCTTCACAAGTTAACTTCAATCGTTCAATTGAAGCTTAACAGTATAACTAAATTTAATTAAGTTTGGCCACACTTATAGTCATTAAAATGTGTTTGATCAAGCTTGACCATATCTCACAAGTATTGGGCACGTTATCTTCTGTTAACCGACCCTTGATGCATTAACTAACTATTAGGGTGGATTGGTTGGAACTAGCCAGTTTCGAGCATCAAAGAAAAAGTCAACTAACCCTAGTTATCGTCGATTAACTGGGTCAAAATTGATTTTACTTAATCGTCACCGAGTTTTATGAGCCATTGTGAACCTACTTTGACTACAACCACCACTCGCCGCATTAGTAGGTGCGAATCACAGAACGCGGATTATTCTTCCTAATTAAGGAGCTTGGCTCCCCACCTCGTGCTAGTTTCTTAACTGAGCATCCGCCCACTCACTGCGGATACATCCACGCCTGAGGGATTGTCCGAACAAGGGGAAAAACTAAACCTCTCCCCTCTTGCCAAACCTCTTATATTGACAAGCACGGAGGTATGTCAAATCCTCTGCTTAGTTGACATCAAATCTCTCTCTACTAAACACCATTAGACAACAACCATTAAAGGGCGCTCATATAAGAACGCAAGAAAAGGAAGTCTGAGAACCGAGATGTATCTCAGTCCGACTCGCATACCGAACAACAACTATTTTTGACTACATACAGCCCAAGCTGTGACCAAATACCACAATGGCCACCTTGAATCGTGGGTCCCAAGCCCATAGGGGATCATTCCCTGATTCACACAGCTTGTCCGAAAGTCGGCCGATGACAAATTACCCATCATTACAGATCATGAGGTTGCTACCCAGAATCAAGGGTCTCGAATACAAGGGCATTATGTCCCATGTTATGACCAGGCCAAACATCCCCCCTTATTCAAGATGACGGAGAACTCTTTTAAAATAAATATTAAAAAAAAACTATTCTACTTGTGTGCCGTTACACAATTAGCAGGCATGCTTTATCTAAAACCAAAACACCCTTAAAGTGCTATAAAAATGGTCTAGAGACACACCTAATTCGTCTGTGGGAGTTATAAAGGACTCGAACCTATAATTCGTCTGTGGGAGTTTTAAAAAACTATTCTACTATACTGCTAGACCAATAATGGAGACCGTGAGGTTATAACAATTAAAACCTTGCTCCCACATGATTTTTAAAACTAGTGGTTTTTAATTAACTTGCATTTACAACTTTGATTATCTCATAACTCCCTTTAGAATCTCATTCTATAATTAACCAAAATTAAACAATTAATTTATTTTAAATATTATTGTTTTACAACATCGATTATCTCATAATCTAGCTTTACAATCTCATTTTAAATTTACTCAATAAAATTAATTAATTAATTTTCCTTTTAAAAATGGTTTCATAGATTATCACATAAACTATTCTTTATAATCCCATTCTAAAACTAAATAATTTAACTTAATTTTTTTATATTTAAAATAATACCGAAGTTTAGATTATCTCATAATCAATTTTTAAAATCTAATTCTAAAATTAAAGTAAATAATAAAATTAATTTTATATAAAATCATTAGCAATTTCGAGCTTAGACTATCTCATCGTCTATTTTTAAAATCTCATCCCAAAAATTGAATAAGCTTAGACTATTTCATAGTCTATTTTAAAATCATATTCTAAAATTTAATTCTTATCTTGTAAAATAATGTTAACTTAGACTATACAACAACAACAACAGTTCCAGTGCCACAAGGGCTCCCGCCTGAGCAGGGTCTTGGGAGTGGATGTATGCAGCCTTCCCCCTTTAGGGTGCTACCTTTAAGAGAGGCTGTTTAACAACTTAGACCATCTTATGTCTATTTTAAAACCTTATTCTAAAACAATTTAAAATTAAATTTAGTTCAAAATAATGCTGATTCACAACCTATATTATGTCATAATCTAACTTAGAATCTTATTCTAAAAAGAAATTAATTAATAAAATAATTAATTTATAATTATTATGTAACCCAGTATTGACATCTACATGTCCCTAAAATTAAATAAATAAAATATATATTTTCTTAAAGTGCTAATGATAGCACTGATGCCAGATGTCAGACGCTGACTTCAGCTACCAGTTCAACAGGCCCTGGCGTCACGATGGCGTTAGTGTTTGCTAATATTTTTTTTAAAAAATTAATAAATAAATAAAATAATTATTTTAAAATTTATTGAATCTAATCTGATTAGGTCTATTTTATCCTATTTCTCAAATCTTAAACAAATATGTATAATCTCATTATACAAAAAATCATAATTGCTAGTTTATAAATTGATATACCCGAATTAACAATTAATTCATTAATGATTTAAATAATTTAAAACAATACCATAAATAACCTAATTAGTTATTAATTCTTTAATGATATAAAAAAATTTAAACCGTTACTTTAAACAACCTAGTTAACAGTTAACTCTTTTAATGATTTAAAAAATTTAAATTTGTATTTAAGAAAACTTTCCTTCTTAATAAAATCTCTTTTTGATTAAATAGCAAATCTATTTATTTTGATCTTATTATACATATTCATGTATATTATGAATGTAATTAGAGACTACCTCTGATACCAATTGTTGGGAAAGAACAACTCTTATGCCGACTGCTGGGTTCACAGTCATCAACCATGATCACAACAAAGGCACCTATTACAGCACTTAGAGAAGAAAAATCTTCTCTCTACCTAAGCCCTCGGTAGGAGAGTCACACTTCGTGACACCTCACACGCGAGAGTTCCTAGTAATAGGGTTATCTCTATAAATCCCTTTGCACTAATAAAGGTTGTTGGGACGAATTTTTAAAATTCTCCCTAATTTTATAAATTTTACGTAGTGAAAGGGGTTTAAAATTCATAATTCTAAACACAGATTTGATTTAAAATTCATTATTTTAAATATATAGATTTAAATTCATAATTTAAATCTACTAATCTAAATTCTTAATTTAGATCGATAGATGTTTTACACATACATTCATAACAATACATAAACTTAAACAAGCATAATAACGAATATTATAATAAACAAAAAATCGAAAACTAAAAGTGAAGGAAAGAAAACGTACCTGGAATTGCTCCAATATAGGGATACCAAAAACAAATAAATCTTCAAAATAATACCGAAATCGAGACCCCGCGATCTTCTACGTAATTGGGTCTCCAAAACAATTACAGAAACCCAAAATAATTTATTTCAATTGAATACCAAACTTTTGGAATAGGTACCTCTTTTTATAGTAGTATACTGGAGCGAAAAAATAGCCAAAAATCGTATTGGATTCGCTGGAATTAAAACTAATCTTGGCGTTTTAATATAAATGCAAAATCCAACGCGGCTTTGGGTTACTGTACAAACCGCGTGCTATTTGCTTGTCACAACATGCCCCCAAAGGCACGGACCCTCCCTGCTGAGCCCCAGCACGCAACACATGTCGGGCGCGGGTTCGTTGATCCGCGAATACGCGGTTTTACCCTGTGCATTTATGTTTTGGTGATTTTTCTTTTTCTTTTTTGTTTTTGGTTTGTTTCCCACATATAAAAATACTTTTATGAATTTTAATTTTTCAAAATTATTTTATTTTATAATTTTTAAATTTTATTCATCTTATGAATAATGTTTGAAAAACCTAGTTTACCCGTCTCACGGATAAATAATTCCTCTCATGAATTCTTTAATATTTTTTCGATTGCAATAAATATAGAGTCTTGCGCAGAGACCTCGGGGACAATATAAATCTAGCTCGAAATGGGTTAAATCAATTAGCTCAAGAAATAATTTAATTACTATTTAATAAGACTTAATTCCATTAAATAATTATCACTGCACTCCAGACTTAAATTATTTATCTGATATGTCCCTAATAGATTGCATTGATTACAACAACCCTTCCACTAGATGTCCATGCCAGAAGATAATATAACTACTACCATTACTCTTCTCACAGCTTCTCACTTAGTTACCGACTCGCCCTTCACTGAATAATTCATTCATACTTGAACATATTCATAGTAGAAGTTCCAAATGTCAAACACTTGAAATACTTTGGCCAAAGTTTTCGAACTATTCAAATATTTGCGAATCAACTAGAGGGACATATGTATCTTATAAGAGACTGTAGATTCCCTATTGAATACACTGATCCTTGTCACACTTCACGCCGCTACCCAGTGTACGTGGGAATTCAGTCGTGCATTTAGACCTTACTTATAGTACATCAAAGTAAATAACACTCCATAAACAAGTCCAGAATACTCTCAGGATTTAGAGTCGCCATTCAAACAGTACAATATGAATCACTTATCTCCGATAGTAGTCAAGAAACAAGCAACTCACGTGGTCCAACTCAGTGTGCCAATCTTATTAAACACACCAACCTATCACTTTTGGATCACCATCTATATGATCAAGATAAGTCATCTAAAGTGTCACGTTATAGTCTTAGCATACAAGTGGTCCAAACTTGTATTCGACTACGAGTCTTTTAAACAACAATCCATACCATTTGTTCCAAGTCCATCTGTGGGTTAATCTCATAAGTCGCTTAGAATGAACATGTAAATTTTAGCTTGAGGACTACACCCATATCATGGATGTTTCCAAAAAGAAAATTACATGTAGTATAAATGCTCGCTTGCACAAATTTAACAAGGAAACAATTGGAACTTCAATTTTATTCTGTAATAAAATAATATTAATAGAATAAATCTGAATTTTAGGGCACTATTCCTAACAAAATCTTATGCATTCTTCTCCTCAGACACCTAGACTGAGCTCCATAATAGATGTATGAGTGAACTTGGGGTTTCTCTCTGTTAATCCAAATGAGAAACTTTTAGGGATTCAAATGTTATGGAGTCAGGAAACAAATAAGGCCTTGGGGTACCTTGTTCGACGCATTCACAGAAATATTCAATCATGGAAAGCTTCCCTCATTTCTCATGCCAGTAGAGTTGTGATGATTAAATCAGTTTTATAGGCAATGCCTATTTAAAGTTTTCATTACTTTAAAATTCCAAAATCTCTTTGTCATATAATTAATAGTCGTAATGCGAGATTTTGGTGGAAGGGAAATGTGGATCAAGCTTGTAATATCCATTGGGTTTCCTAAAATTGTGTTGCAAGGCTGAAGGGCGCAAGTTTATTGGGCTTCTGGGATATGGGGGCCATAAAAATTTCTACATTAGAGAATCAAGCTTGGAATTTACTTTCTACGCCTAGTGCATTTTGAGTGTAGGTGGTCAAGGGGATTTATTTCCACGATAGTGATGTTTTGGGTGCGAAAGTTGGCTTCGGACCATTTTGGTTGTGGTGGAGCATTTTGGAAGGTAGGGATTTTCTAGAAAAAAAAGGTCTGCGATGGAATGTGAATAGCAGCTGCTTAATAAGAACTTATGTTGATAATTGGATCCTGGATAGCCCCTCAGTTCTCAGTTGGCTAGCTGTAACTCTAATGGAGGTGGAAATAGTCTCAGACTTCATCAACCCCATTACTCGTTTCTGGATTGTTAGCAAGCTCAATTTGTTTTTTCGACAAGGTTGTCCGATCCATAAGGGCTATCCCGATCTTAGCTCCTAGTCTTCATGATTTATTAGTTTGGAAAAGGAATGATAAAGATGTTTATTAAGTTAGACAAGGTTATATTGTGTGGGCCAATTCGAAAATGCTCCAAGATAGAAGATTACAAGCTACAGCTTCTTCCTTTCTGGAAAAAAAAAGGCGTTGAGTTGTCTTTGGTCTCTCCCTATCCCCCCAAAAGTTTGTGTCTTCATGTAGAGAGCTCCCTTTGATGTGCTTGCTTCGTTTGTCAACCTATTTAAATATGGGGCATTTTCTTTTCATTTGTGCCCTAGGTGTGGGAATAAGGATGAACCCACTGATCATATTCTCGTTTTGTATACTTCTACTCATGGAATATGGTTTGTACCTAATGTGGGTTATAAGTTGTCTTTTGTTAGGTTTTCGGGCTTTCCTAGGAGATGGGATGATATTTCTTCTATGGTTGCAAAAGATCTCATGTCCATGGCAAAAATTGCTTTTCCATGTAGGTGGCTTTGGAAATCTTAGTACAGGCTTGTTTTTGATGGGTGTCGAGATGATTTATGTTTGGTGGTTAACTATGAAGTCTTTGAGGCGGGTAAGGCCCTTGAGTTTTTTGGTTTTGCTGGTTCGAACCATGCTATCTCAATTGTTGCGGTGTGGTGGTGTGCTTCGTTTCTAGTACTCTCAAGATCAATGTTGATGCTATCTGGGTCTATTTGTCAAGTCTTGCTATGTTGGCTGTCATGGTGAGGAGTCATGATAGCCTTGTCAATCATGGTTGGTGTGGATCTGATTACGCTAACTCACCATTCGTAATAGATTGTTGAGTTGTCTATGATGCCATCATTTTGCTGGTAAACAGGGGTTCGGGCACGTTATTTTGTAGGTTGATTGCGAACTCGCTTGGGGTGATCGTGTCCATACATGGGATGTCGCGGCCTTAGTTTTTGAAGTTCAAATTTTGTTAGATGATTTTTCCTCCTTTTCTTTTTGTTGTATTTGTAGAAATGCTAATGTAGTAGCTCATGAGGTGGCCAAATTACATCGAGAGGGACTGTGTTCGCGTGTTTGGGTTGTCAAGGCCCCTCTAATAGTTTTGTTCGCTATCATTTTTATTAAATGAATTGACTCAATATTAGTAATAAAAAGAATAAAGTGATTAAAAGTACAACTAATTGACACAACGATTAAAGTATAATGACCTTGGGCGTAAACAACCTTATAATTTAATACATTTAATTTTAGTATAGTATAATACATACATAAAGAGATTAGATTCCATAATTTAGTGCATTAAATTAATCATAATTTAAAATTCTATTTTTAGTATTATTACTTCATTAACCCTATGATTTTAACGTTGTACGAGGCTCTATGTTTTTTGCTCTTTTCTTATGGTTGATGCTCAATCCTTATTCTTTCTTATTGCAAGGTTGTTGTGGAGTGTCTCCAAAGCTCTGGCTTGGTCCCGTGGAAGCTTCAAGCCGTGACTCAAGATATTTTATATTTAAATGGTCTAGTAATTCAGCAGGCCATTGTATAGCCAGGTGCCATTTTAGGAATAGCTATGATCATAGGTGGTGGGCATCGCCCACCTCCAATCTTCTTGAAAAGGTTGCATCTGACTTGTTATATCTATGCTAATTTCCTTGCCTTCGGGCTTTGTTTTGCTCAAAAAATTTGTAAGGTAAAAATTCGCACTAATTCTTTACCCGTTGTGCTCAATTTCATCTTTATTATAGATTTAAACAGTCATTATGAGATAAAATGTTTTGAGTTGTTTTAAGGACAAAATCAACTAAATGGGTATAAAAATTGAATAATATAATATAAGACCAAAATAAAGCCTTAAAAAAAGGGAAAAAAGTTGCACCACCTATACCCCATTTTCTTTTGCCTCTCACCCTTTCCCAATTTTCTCTCTCCTCATTACTCATCCTGACTTTCCCCTCACAGCACACCCACTTACTTCTCTCTCCTGAAACCCGTCTTCGCACTAGCACTCTCTCTCCTACCCTCACCAGCTTCACTCTCTCCTCCAAGCTCAGTCGCCACTGCTGGAGTGGCCAAGAGGCGTCCGCTCTCTTTCCCCCTTTGGTCTCTCTCTTCTCGCTTTCTCTATCTCTTCACCTTACCCACTCTCTCTCCTCACTCCTCAACCACCACAACTCGCCTACCTTGACCCACGCCGCCCAACTCGCCACCCTACCTGCTCAACCCGCCAACCTTCACATCCAACCTGCACCAAGCCGAACCCATACTGATCAATGCTAGTCTATGCCGACCAACCTCGGTCTCCGAGTAACTCTCTTGCCTTGCCTTGTAACTCTATTTCCTTGCTTAGTAACTTTCTTGTCTTGCCTACTAACCCTCTTGCCTTGCCTAGTAACCCTCTTGCCTTGCCTAGTAACCTTCTTGCCTTACCTAGTAACTCTCTTGCCTTGCCTTGCCTTGTAACCCGTTTACCTTGCTTTGTAACTCTCTTGCCCTGCCGAGTAACCCTCCTGCCTTGATGTGTAACCCTCTTGCCTTGCTGATTAACCGTCTTGCCTTGCCGAGTAACCCTCTTACCTTACCGAGCGTTTCTCTTACCTTATCGAGTAACTCTCTTACCCTGCCGAGTAACTCTCTTACCCTGCTGAGTAGCCTTACCCGAGTTGGACTTCCAAGCCATACTCACTAAGGCAATGCCTTAGCCATTAAGCATTGGATGAAGTATGCACCGCCATTACCTCCCTCTCTTCTATAAATAGCAACCCCCACTCCCGCATTCAACACATGCTCCCTCTAACCCACTATCTCTCTTCACACCTTACGCATTCTCTCTCTGGACAAGTCATGCCTCAAGGCTTGACTTCATCCTAGACACCATACTGGACCCGACATTTTATTCCCCTCAAGTACTTACTCCATCTCTACTACCTTACTCTCCCTTAAGAACCCCACTCTCCCCATATACTCTACTCTCTCGAATACTCTATTCTCCCCAACACTTTACTCTCCCATGTACTCTTCTCGCCCTAATAATCTACTCTCCCTAATTATCCCACTCTCCTCAACTTCCTACTCTCCCCTACTACCAACTCTTCATCTAATAGCCTAGTCTCCCACCAATTCTCCCACTATTAATCAACTCTCCCTCCTCTAATAGCCTACTCTCCCACCAACCCTCCCACTATTAACCAAATCCCCCTCCTTTAACAACTAATTGTCCACTAATGACCAACTCTCCAAGGGCTATTGGCCTACTATGGAAGATCTCATACTCATCCTAATCTAAGTATTCCACTTAAGTTAAGTATTTCATTATGCTTATTTACTATTTAACCTTGACCCTTACCAACTTAAGCATCGAAAGGGTCTCTCATGGACCAACCCATGGGTCCCTCTGACTGCTTCGCTCATTTTACAGAAACACTGGGTCAAACGTGCTGCTACTGACTTCCCAAAAGAGCTTGAGTCCGGCTCTTATCCTAACGAACCTCTCTCGATGTTTTCCCTGAAACATCTGACGCCGTCAGTGGGAAGGAAAGCATGCTAGCATTTGAGTCGGCGTTTCATATAAAACTTCCACACCTTCCATTAAACTGGGGGCTTTGGTGCTCACCTCAGGTAAAGTTCTTGGTTGGAAAGCATGGGCATTCATCCCATTTAAAGTCTTCAGCTGGGAGCTTGGTTGCTCATTTCAAGCTATGATCAGATCTGGGGGTTGCCCATGTAAGTTAGGGCCTAAGTCTTCATCCCTGCTTGCTAAGTCTACCCTTAATGAAGCCAAGTATCTATTTACCGAGTAGGTTTCCTTCTATTAAGCAGGGGGCCTGTCCATATAAAGTCGGATTCCGAGTGTTACCTTACTCACCTGTCGAGCTCTACACGCCAACTCTCTAAGTTTAAAGCCTCTAATCATTAATTCATACGTTCCAGGGAACTATGCACCCATTTAATAATGACCACTTAAGTTTCCTTGAAGTGTCTTCAATAGTGAATAATATTCAAAGCTACCAAGAGAGCATAAAGGGACCTGACTACTCTTATGGGGTTGCCTCAGTGCAATTACAGGACCTTGATTACTCCTAACAGGCCCCACACGCCCATAGGTGCACGATCACTCCTAACACAGCTACCTGAGCGCCTATACCTAGTATCCCTACTAACCAGCCTCGAGTGCGTAGCCACATGAGTCCTCCTCTGGCAGAAAACCTCAATGTACTTATAAAAATTTACATGCCTCACACAAAAAACCAACAAAAATATTGGAACTAGAAACTTAAATTAAAGTAGAAGGCTACTAGGACCACAAATTGAACAGGATAAATTAAAGCTCAAGGCTGTGGGGCTACCTTGAAAGACAGAATAAAGCTAAGCCCTCTAGAAACAAAAGACGTTTCTACAGGAAAAATCCAAGTGGCCATCAAAGTACTGACATGGACCACACAAGAGTTAAGGCAACCACTACATGGAAAAGGTACACAGTTAAATTAAGCACTTTTTTTAAAGACCAATGCTTTTTAAACTTTAGACTTTAAGGGCAGGGAGTTTACATTCCATGCCCGAACTTGATCAGTTTGCCCATGGAGTGGGGGCTATGTTAAGAATAAAAATAATTAAATCGGTATAAAAATTGAGTAATAAAACATTAAAAAAAAGCCTCAAATTAATTAAAAAGGGGAAAAAAGAATGCACCACCTAGACCCCAGTTTCTCTCTCCCATCTCCCGTTCCCATTTTTGTGTCTCGTCATTGCTCATCCTAACTTTCCCCTCACAGCTCACCCACTTTCTTTTCTCTCCTCAACCCCCTCATCACTCCAGCACTCTCTCTCCTTCGAGCTTACCTACCATTGCCACCGAGGCCGAGACGCATCCGCTCTCTCTCCCTTCGATCTCTCTCTTCTCGCTTTCTTTCTCTCCTCACCTTACCTACACTCTCTCCTCAAACACCACAACTTTCTTAGCTCAACCCACGCCCCCTGTCTAGCCACCCTACCTGCTCAACTCGCCAACATTCATATCCAACCTGCACCGAGCCGAACCCATTCCGATGAACAACAGTCAACGCCGATCAATGCCGATCTTTGAGTAACTCACTTGCCTTACCTTGCATTCTCTAGTAACCCTCTTGCCTTGCCCAGTGACCCTCTTGCCTTACCTAGTAACTCTCTTACCTTATCTAGAGCCGGTCTCCGAGTAACTCACTTGCCTTGCTCAGTAACTCTCTTGCCTTATCTTGCTTTGCCAAGTAACCCCCTTGCCTCACCTACTAACTCTCTTGCCATGGCAAGTAACCCTATTGCACTGCCGAGTAAAGTCTTGCCAAGCAACCCTCTTGTCGTGCCGAGCAACCCTTTCACCTTCTCGAGTAACCCTCTTACCTTGCCGAGGAGTTCTCTTGTGATGCCGAGTAGGCTTACCAAAAACGTACTTCCCCTTACTTATTAAGGAAATGCCTTAGCCGTTAAGCATCAGATGACGTATGTACCGCCCTTACCTCCCCCTCTTCTATAAATAGCAACCCTAATTCCCCCGTTCAACACAAGCTCCTCCTCACCCATGCTATCGCTCTTCATGCCTTATGGTATCTCTCTCTGGACAAGTCATGCCTCAAGTCTTCACCTCAATCTAGATACACGATTCTACCAAAGTATTTAACCTACTGGAAACTTTATTCTCCTCAAGTACTTACTCCACCCCTACTACCTTACTCTACCTTAAGTACCCTACTCTACCAAAATACCCTACTCTACCTATATACTCTACTCTCCCGATTACTCTATTCTCCCCAATTATCCTACTCTTGCTCTAATGGCCTACTCGTCCACCAACTCTCCCTCCTCTAATAGCCTACTCCCCCACCAACTCTCCTTTATTAATGAAATCCCCCTCTTTTAATAACCATCTCTCCACTGATGGCCAACTCTGCAAGAGCTACTAGCAAACTATAGAACATCTCTAACTCATCCCAAGCTAAGTATTCCACCTAAGCCAAGTATTTCATTATGCTTATTTATTTAACAGCGGCCCTTACTAACTTAAGCATCGGAGGGGTCTCTTGCGGACCAACCTGTGAAAACCTTTGACCGCTTTGCTCGTTTTGCAGCAAACACCGGGCCAAACGTGTAGCAATTGACTTTCTAGCCAGAGCATGAGTCCAGCTCTCATCCTAACAAACCTATCTCAAAATTTTTTTTTCCCCCAAAACAAGTCCTCTCCCAAAAACGTCGACTAACTTTGAATAATATTACTTAAGGTGAAAATAAATACAAGGTATATATTTTTTGAAAAGCTGACAATTTTTTTCAATCCAACATATGTGAAGTTAGGGTTCTAATCAACCACCAAAATAAAGCCTACTAATCAATGTTTTCTCAATCCACCTAGACTGAAAAAAAAAAAAAAATGGCAAATTTTAGGAATTAATTAATCTAAAAGTTATTTGGAAGTTCTGACCTTCTCAATAAAAATGGAAAACAAAAAGAAAAAAAAGTACAACATTCCGGCCGGAGAAAAGAAGATTGCAAGAAAAAAATAAGTGACATTAACGTACACTGAATATCTCAACCTCCTTCATTGAGGACTCGGAGCCAAACCAAGTATATGGAGGAGCCAACCAAAAGACTAGAAAACAAATGTGCTAGCCTAAGCCATCGATGCAATCTGCTCAATCACAACCAGCTCATCACCATTAAACTTGAGCCCTAGCGTTTTCCCAATCTACCACTAACGCTTTGGGGCAAGAAGCTTGTCAACATCTTTCGTGTTGTCGCCCTTTTACACAAACTTTGTCTTTCTCTGTTTGCTATAGAGCTTGACTAACCTTTTCAAACTACTCTTGGGTGATGATATCCTTCAGGAATTCTTGTACGTCCCTCTTAGATTACTCTCTAATATAGCAATTCAAGGCTCTTTGACCCTTTTTCGACCCCACAAAATTAGTAACCTAGCTTCCCGCCATGCAAGGTATTAATTCTTTCAAAATCACAAAAATATAAATTAATATTTATTATAAGAATTGAGAAATTGTGCATAAAATTTTAGTAAGTAATTAGAAATATAATAAGGTTCAGGTTGATCTGAGCTCGTTGTTTCTAAAAGCCTATGAAATGAAGGCAATTGGCAATATGTTATTTGTTGAAATGCAACACCCCAAGTATCGGTGCACGTTGAACGGTTTTTCTTTGGGCTACAAGTACAATTATTTAATTAATATGTTTTAAAAAGTACAATTAATTAATAGATGCGAGTCAGGAGAGACAGAACTCCTTTTTATGTTGCTCCGACCTTTGGGTGTGCAATCCCCTTAAAGTGGAGTAACATTTGCCTTGTTGGGATAAAAATCAGGTGAGTTTTTTCGCCCTTGAAGTCTTCTGTCACCAAACTGATGTCCCCCAAGAGACCAGAGAGAGAAGTAACTGAGAGATATTTTTCGGACAAAAAGCAACATATCTTTTTATACGTATAACAAGATTATACGGAAAATATGGCTAACTGCTTAGTTTGGATTAAAAAATAGAGCATATTATAAGATTCAGAAGAAAGTTTATCTTTATTAAGTTGAATGGGCTTAAAATTGAAGGTTAAATGTCCTCAGCCACCCAAAAGTGATTGCTTAAGTGTTTGATTTTATTTTTTTAAGATGGTTTTATGTTATAAAAACTATTATTAGATAAAATATAATTTTTGTGTTAAAAAATAGGGTTATTTACATTTTAATATCCCTACTTTTGTGGAAATATCGAACCCTTTATCTTTTTGCGTAACATAAAAACTCCTATCTTTTCCCTGAAAACATAAAACCATAATCTTTTGTCTAAAAATAGAAAATCATTTCTCAAAACAAAATCAAGTATTTAATCCCTCACTATCGAGAAGCAAAATAGTCATAAAAAGTTGACCTCAAGTATAGTAATTGATTTTCTTAAAGTGAGAAACTAAGTGTGCAATTTTATTTGTGATGAGAGTTTTATGTTCTTGAGGTGAATTACAAGAACTTTCTGCAATCTATCCTTAAATTATTCATAATATTGCATCTACATAGGATATATTCATTATTTCAATTTATAACTATGGGTTTGTCTAACTTGTACCCAAAAGGTACAGGTCTGAGAGTGAGAGAGAGAGAGAGGGGGAGAAATTTACCCCCTCTCTCTTAAAAAATCACACACTCTCTCTCTCTCTCTCAAACCTGTGTCCTTTTAGGCACATATTAGATAAATTTTATAACCATATATACACAAATGAATAGATTCTCTACAAATCTAGGCCTTTGTTAATGCAAGAGAAAATTTTGATGAGTACAGATCATTTTGTCTCCTCCTATTTGTACTTCCAGTTTGCCCCTCCATATTCATGCTTACAGGAATGTTATCCCGTGGGATGTATGGAGGTATTTATGTTTTTTAATTTTCTGTATTATCATATTATAATTGTATTATACATAAATATTAGTGTATACAATAAAAATTCCGTTAGATTTTGAACTTTATAATTTTCACACATTAATATTAAGAACATACCTTAATCAATAGCAATCCTTAATTGACCATTGAGTATGGACATCGAAGAAATCTGATATCTCCCTCTTAACCACTTTTTAATTATCTTTCATGTTTATAGGTTTATATATTTATATGGTCATAGGTTTATATCTCTTATTTATAGAGAAAAGCGGTGACTTCCATCAAAACACTACTGGTAGTCCTTTCTTTAATAGACACGTCTTTTCATTAATAGACATATCTCTTCTGTAACAGATATATCTCTCTACTAAAAGAAATGTTTCTTTACTAAAAACTATATCAAAGAAACATACCTATACATTAACAGATACGTTCTTTCATCAAGACATATGTCTTATCCTTAATGAGTGCTTTAGATTTTTTTTTTTTTTTTTTTTTGGGAAAAGTTATTTTGTGATGAAATGGCATAGAATTGTTAGATTCTTACAATGGAGAAATTTTAGGGGGATTGATGGAGAGTGGGGGTTTTGTAATAATATAATAGATAGATTCCCAATGACTTATAGCTAAAATTTTATCCTTCATCGTTGTTTTCATAAAAATATTATCATGAATGCATAAAAACCATATTTAAGTTTAGGGTTATTTACACCAAAGGTCACTGAACTTTCCCCATTATGATAATTTAGTCCTTATACTTTTAATTGTGCCAATTTAGTTATGCTATTATTTTTTGTGTCAATTAGGTCCTGAGATTAAAATTTATGTTATGCTATTGATGAAATTTTTTGTAGTATGGCTATAGTTTGAGCTAAATAGAATTAATGGATAGATTTATAGTATAATATTTAACATGATTCAATTTGATCATTGGACTAAATTGACTCAATGTTAATCGTAGAGGAACTAAATCGACACAATTAAAAGTATAAGGACTAAATTGACATAATGAACAAAGTACATGAATTTTTGATGGAAATTGCCCTTAATTTTATATTAATATAAATGAGCTCTATAATAAAATTTTAAAATACGATTATTTATCATTATTTTCATCATTTAGTTATATTTTATTATCTTATTATGAATACAGATTTTGTATGTAAAATTTTTTTCTTACTTTTTTTTTGGAAGGTAATGACAAAAGTAGCCTTAGGATCATCTGTAATGAACTGAGAATCCTAAGGCATCAACTCTGATGGGAGAGGAAAGAGCTATGTCTGATGGACTCTGACACACTTGAAAATTAGATCCGCTACAACCGTAAGTTGCTTGCCAATTTGATGGTCAATTTGCATCCCGAAAATAATGATTAAATGAGATCTGTATACACTGCTAACTAATCATATAAATGTCATCTATGATAGTTAGAATTTCTACTGGACTAGAATACAAACCCATAACAGCCTCACCACTTCATAATCTCCTTCAAGAATAACCTTTTGGGAACCAAGACATGCTGCATAGAATAAAATATCCGTAGCCACCACAGATTTTGCAACCACAATAAGTGCATTGCCCAACTCTTGAACCAACAAGGAGCATCTCCCTTTGATGATCACAAATTATGAAGCTTGCAGACGAAGTATCACCACACTTCGAGCCATCGAAGTTGGCCTTGATCAACCCGATTGGAGGAGGGTTCCATGAAATCTAGGAATTCCCACTAGGCCTTCTTGTTTACCCTTATCATCCATACAGGCATAATCCTCATCCACTTTGTGACAGAGTGTCCATTCAAGGTGCATATGTTTAACAAGGATGACTAGTCTCCGGGGATTAGCTTGATCCCCATGAAATACAAAGTTGTTTCTGTATTTTAAGATATGTCATCAAAGAAGAATAAAATGCACAAGACCATTATAACCTCTTCTCCCTCTCAATCCTCTACGTCTATGGTGCTCATTAATAAATTGTGGCTGTCTATGCAACTGCTCCAACTAGCCAATCTCACGAGCAAAATTCCAAATCATCATATTTCTTACATGCCCCTATTTTTTTAACCTAACAAAATATACCCACTGACTACTCCATGTCTGATGTTTTAACAATATTATATTTTTTTATCCTATACTCAAATTTGACAAGATAAGATGGGTTTATGTTTGAAGTTGAGCTAAATTAAACTGATATATTTAATTAGTTTAAATAATTAAATGTAATTTTGACTTGGTAGGATCTACTCAGCTAAACCTATTTTCCATAGTTACCTTGACTTATATGAGTTACGTATTAATTGTCAAGTACGCTAGCTATATCTATCATATCTAGGAGTGAGATAATTTTACTTTTAGTCATTTAACTTGATAGTTTATCTTGTGCAAGTATGAATAGGTTTTATATTGAATTTGTTACTGTCAACCTTAAGGGAATATTATTGGCATATTTGTTAGTCGAAAATACAAATTGGCATGTAATAATCAAGAGGTAACTCATATAGTTAAATGGATAATCCGTGGATTACCCGTTCACTTATAAATTCACGTAAGGGTCGAGTGCCTAACACCTTTAAAATAATGTGACACATTCGTGTCAAACCTTTTTCACGGAGCCCTCATATTACAGAAACAAAAACACAACATTGTGTAACATATTTGTCACCATTACATGAAGTGATGATGATACAACAACAGCAACAACAACAATAATTCCAGTGCCTCAAGGGCTCCCGCATAAGCTGTTGGAAAAATAATACAAGCTAAACTTATGTGTTATGAAAAAACTACATCCCATATTCGAAAATAATAGAAGGCTCTAAGTGTATATCCCACATCGGAAAAAAAAAGGGGGAAGTTTATTGAGTTTAAATAGATATATGTAAGCTCCACATTTAAAGTAAGTCATGGATGAGAGAATGAGAACCACACATGTGCCGCCCGCCGTGCCATGGTAGGGCGAGGGTGTGGGTTGTCTTTTTGCTAACAGGAATATTTATTTAGTGGAAAATATACTTCAAATACTGTATTTACTATAGCAGTTTATACAATTAATTTAATTGAATGGCCGTTTCTAGCTGCTAAGAACCGAAATTAAATTCAGTGGCAGTTTCTAGTTGTTGAGGTGTAGAAAGCACTAGTATACATCACCATTTTCCTTCACGGTTAGAAATCATCAAAAAAACCTTACAGCTCCCACGCCTTCTTCCTCTTCTCATCTTTTCCTATTCATCATTCATCTTCACTTCGTAATTTAGGAGACTACATTTGCTTTGACATTAGTAAGGGCCTAAATCTAAATAGTTATATGAGTTTGTATTAATGCTTTCAGGGAAATCAATGCCCACTTGGTCTAGAAATTCAACCCAAAATTCCAACAGCCTACCTCCATAAGTTTGGACCAATCCCATCCCACATGCTTCATTCTATGCACTTATAATTAAACGCATGGGAAAACCCAAGAATAGTACAACATCTATCCAATTTATTCATTCTCAGTATCTAATTGATGCAAATCAGTCTAAATATTCGACCTGCAGCCTTGAACTTCGATGACACGTGGTGGAACGGATAGGGTTCCTCTAACCCATTGATCACACACAATGATACCGAATTAAGAGAAATTGGCTAAAACTCGCATGTGCGGAAGTGCGGAATTCGGAGTACTTAATTCGAATAAAATACTACGACCAAACGAGAAGTAAATATGGATAAAATAGAACAAATGAAAAGAACATGATGATTTACGTGAAAACCACATCTTCAATCGAGAGGGGAGAAAACCACGGGCGGAGATGGAGACTTTTATCGATTTGAGAATAGAAGAATTACAATTCACTTCTCTCTCTCTTTCTCAAGGATGACGGCGTGCTCACTTTATTTTGGATATTGATTACGCGAACCCAAGGTATGTATATATATACCCGCGTGGAAATTAGACTCCCGATCGATCGGCCCTGCATCTACTGCTTTCTTGCTTTTCTCTCCAAAACGCTCGCTCGATCGATCGATGGATCACCCGATCGATCAGCTAGCTCACGGTAACAACAATAATAGCAAGTCACTAAATATTTGGCATATTCTTAACAAACCTCCACCTTGACTCAAATTTAACACCGAAATAAAAAAAACCTTCTCCACTAAAACCCCACAACCGAGGTTAACAAACAAAAATTGAGAGCCCAACCAAGTTCGACAATGCTCGAATTTCCTGTCAGGAAAAACTTTTGTGAACATATCTGCTGGATTATCTTCGGTACCAATCTTCTTCAACTCCGCCTTGCGCTCATCTATCAGATCTCGAATAAAATGATGCTTGACATCAATGTGCTTCCTCTTGTCATGATGCGTCATCTGATATTTTGCTAGGTGAATTGCAGACTGACTATCACAATAGACCCAAACTTTGCCATGATAAACACTGAGTTCACTATTCAAACCTCTCAATCAAACAGCTTCCTTGAATGCTTTTATCACTGCCATATACTCGGCCTTTGCAGTTGACTAGGCGGTAACTGACTGTAGACATGCTCTCCAATTGATAGTACTGTCACCCAAACAGAACACATAACCAGAAGTAGACTTCCTCTTATCGAGGTCTCCACCGTAGTCTGAGTCAACATACCCAACTAAACAACATTTACTCCACCCAAACTCCAAACAAACATCAGAAGTGCCACGTAAGTACCTGAGAATCCATTTAACGGAGTGTAAATGCTCTTTTCCTGGATTCGCCATGTATCTACTCACTTTGCTCACAGCGTAAGCAATATTTGGATGAGTACATACCATAGCATACATAATACTACCAACCGCACTAGAGTAAGGGAACTATGACATGTACCCGACATCATTCATATGAAATCGGTCCAGAGCCTTCTCAATATACTTCTCCTGAGACAAGTATAATTTCCTACTTTTCAGTCCCTGCTGATTTTCATACCGAATATCTTCTTGGCTGCTCCCAAATCCTCCATCTCGAACTCGCTTTTCAACATTGTTTTCAAACTATTAACATCAGTCATGTCCTTAGCTGCAATCAACATATCGTCAACATATAACAGAAGGTAAATGAATGAACCTGGTCCTGTCTTCCTGAAGTACACGCAATTGTCATATTTACTCCTGAAGAACCCATTACTTGTTATAAACGGATCGAACCTTTTATACCATTGCCTAGGTGACTGTCTCAAACCATATAAAGACCTTTTGAACAGAAAAACATTGTCTTCCTTACCCTCAACCACGACGCCTTTAGGCTGATGCATATAAATACTCTCCTCTAGCTCACCACGCAAAAATGTAGTTTTCACATCTAACTACTCAAGTTCGAAATCATGCATGGCTACTAAAGCAAGTATCGCTCGTATAGAACTATGTCTAACAACAGGTGAGAAAATATCATGAAAATCAAACCATGTACATGACTGTAGCCTTTAGCTACTAACTGAGCCTTGTACCTTGCATCTTCCACTCCAGGAATGCCTTCTTTTCGTTTGAAGACCCATTTGCATCCTATAACTCTCTTTCCTGTTAGAGGCTTGACTAGCTGCCAAGTCTAGTCCTTCTACAATGACTTCATTTCTTCATGCATGGCCATTAGCCACTTCTCTGAGTCAGATCTAGATACAGCCCCTGAATAAGTACTTGGTTCACAGTCTTCCACTGTCTCTGCTGTAGTAAGGGCATAGGCTATCATCTTCTCATACCAATATCTCTGTGGTAGTCTAATCTATCTTTTTCTGTCTTCCACCTGCAATATTATACTGTCCGACCTGCTAACCTACTTCCGTTTCATCATTCTCATCAGAAACCTGTACTAGAGGTGCCCGTACACTCTCAATCTAAACTACCTGCTGCTAATCTGAACTATATGACCGCATCTAACTATCATCAGGCTTCTGCACCAGACTCGAATCACGAATTGAGGAGGGCGTGTGTGGCGGATGTAGTAGGGTAGACTCATCAAATATAACATCCCTACTGGTCAGATATTTATGAAATTTTGGATCCCATAAACGAAATTCCTTCATACCTAACGTATAACCAAGAAAGATACACTTCTTGGCTCTAGGCTCTAGCTTCCCATCATTCACATAAGCACAAGCAGGACAACCAAAAATTCTTAAATGAGAGTAATCAACAGGGGATCAAAACCATACTTGTTCTGGAGTCTTCAACTGAACCGATGAATGAGGTGATCGGTTCACTAAGTAACATGCCATGTTAATTGCCTATGCCCACCATTCTCTCCCTAAACCTGCATTGGATAGCATATACTAAGCCTTCTCTATTAACGTCCTATTCAGTCTTTCTGCCACTCTGTTTTGTTGGGGTCAACCTGTACAAGTCCTATGTCTGACAGTGCCTTAATTCTCACAAAATTTGATGAAATCACCCTCAATAAATTCAAGACCATTATCATTCCTCGACCTCTTTATCTGCTTCCTTGTATGTTTTTCAAGAAATGCCTTCCACTTCTTGAAGACTTCATAAACTTCATTTTTCTGCTTAAGAAAATAGACCCAAACTTTTCTTAAATAATCATCAGTGAATATTAGAAGATACCTAGAACCTCCTTTGGAAGTCACTCTGGACAGTCCCCACAAATCTGAATGAACATAATCTAACATTCCCTTAGTCTGATGCATTGCCTGCTTGAATCTAACTTTCTTGTGCTTTCCATAGATGCAATGCTCACAAAATTGCATCAACCCTGTAGACTGACCACCCAATAAACCCCTCTTACTCAGCTCTGTTAGACCCTTATCACCCATATGACCCAATCTCATGTGCCACATCTTGGTAACATCTGATTCTGATATAGACGATGTAAAAATAGCAACTGACGCTATCACAGTAGAGACTACAAGCTCATACAAGTTTCCTACCCTTCATCACAATCAACACACCCTTAATGACCCTCATAGCTCCATCTTCAGCTGTGTACTTGTACCCATATGACTCAAGGGTACATAAAGAGATAAGGTTCTTTTTCAAGTCTAGGATGTGTCACACATTGTTAAGTGTCATGATAGTACCATCAAACATCTTAACTCTAATTGTTCCTATACCCTTGACCTTACAAGCAGCATCATTGCCCATCAAAACTATTCCACCCTAAATTGACTTGTATGTGGTGAACCAGTCTCTATTAGGATAAACATGATACGAACAACCTGAATCCATGATCCACTTCTCTTTGGATCTAGCCTGGGATTCGGTTACTAAAAGAACATTAGCATTACCCTCATCTTCAACTACACTAGCCTCAGCAGACTTATCACCTTTATTATGGTCATTCCTGTTATCTTCTTTATACTTGTTCTTAAGTTTATAATAGTTTTTCCTTATGTGCCCTTTCTTGTGACAAACGTTACATGACATGTTCTCATGTCCAGACTTAGGCTTGACTTCTTTCCATCATTAGACTCTCTATTCTCAGTTCTACCTCTCACAAACAAACCATTACCAGAGTCATTCATAGAGTAAGACAATTCTTTATCTACTCGTTCTTTACTCACTAGGTTCCTCTTAACTTCATCAATTGTGATAGTTTACCTACCACCGTATATCAAGCTTTCTGCAAAGCCTTTATATGAATTAGAGAGTGAACATAATAACAACATGGTCTGATCTTCATCTTTAGGGGCATCATCCAATTCTTTTTACTCTTGAATTATAGAGTTTAGTTCAATAATATTGTTCTTCAGAGATGTACCTTCCGACATACAAAACGTGAATAATCGGCGCTTGACTACGAGTCTATTGGAGACCGATTTGAAATAGAATATCTCCTGTAACTTCTTCCACAACTCTTTAGTGGTTTTCACCTCCAAGACTTCTGTTAGTACATCATCTGTAAGACACATCTAAATATCTTTGAGTGCTTTCTCATCTAACTCCTCCCATTTAGCATTGGCTAAATTCTCTGGTTTCTTCTCTTTTCTATCCAGTGCTTTCTTCAAGCCATTTTGTGTTAGGAGACCTTTAACATGGACTTACCACAAATTGAAACTCCCTTAACCACCAAACTTCTCTACTTTAGATTTAATCGATGATGTCATAGTACCAAAACGAACAATAAAGGCTCGAATTCCAATTTGTGCGGAAGTGCAGAATCCCAAGTACTTAATTCGAATCAAATACTACGACCAAATGAGAAGTAAATTCGGATAAACAAAATGGGGCTATGGAAACGGTTCAAAAGTGTTTCCATAAACACAAAACCGTTACCATAGACCTATGGCAACGGTTTTTGAACCATCGAATACGTGGCAGTTGTTGTAGCCTATTACTCTATGGAAATGGGTTTGTCTTAAAATTTTTGCCTATGGTAACGGTTTTGATAAGAAATAACACCAGTTTCATATACATATTGTAGTGGTTTGGGATGCCTATTGCAACAGGTTTTTTCCCTCAGCTGTGACATTTGTCATATTCAATATTATATATGGCAACAATTTATTAGCATAAACGACCACGATGCCTATTGCGACGTTAACATATTACATATTGCAACAATTTTTCCCCTATTAAATTTTTAATATGTTAACGGTTCTTTCTTGGTCCAATATGCCTATTGCGACGGTTTACAAGATTTTCAATAAAAAAAAAATAAAGACTTTTAGTAAAAATGATTATCCACCAACTACAACTTTCATCCAATGGCAACAAAATTCATCCTCCAATTAACAACAAAATAAAATTCATCCATCGAGTCCAACATATAGCCCAACTACTTTAACACAACTTTCCACCAAACTGAAAAATAACCTAATACAAATTCAGTTGTCACTCGAAGAAATATGCACCATCTAAAATATTCAAGTGCACTTCAGAACAATCAGAGAACATCTTCAATATCTTCTTCTGAATCTTCTTTAAACATCAACTTCATCAACCTGTCATAACAAAACACTAAATCATGAGCACAAAGTTGAACAATATTTAATTCGAGTGATAAGCATTGGGTAAGTTAGTGTGTTATAATTTATATCTTCCACCTCTTCTCTTTTTCTCTCAAATCCATATTAATCATTGATAAAATACAATAAATAATTTGAGAGCTCAAGTGACTAGTTCAGCAAAAATATTAAATACAATAACCCAATGCCTTAAAGATGCTTAAATTTAAGGCAGCGTCCGGGACGGTAAGATTTGCGCAGCCTTAACCCTACAAGTTGCTACCCGATAGCCAGACTATTTGTGAAAGGCCTCAATCCTAAAAAGAATTAGACATTTCATGCCATGTAAACATCATGGTACGATAATCTTCCTTCCTTTCTCTTTTTCTTTTTTCTTTTTTATTAGTTAATGTATCCGAAAAACTTTAAACATAGCTTCATATTAGGTTTGGCTTCTTCATAACTTGGTGAAGGGATGGAGTTCACTTAAGGAAGCATATTAGACAAGCTAATGTAGGCGAAAGGTTTGAAATGAATTTCACACTAATGTCTAGTAAAAAGGCTTCATTTAACCCAAGTTTCTATGAATATGTGCTATACATCATCGTCAAGCTCGAAGCATCACTAAGAGTATGCAAGAAATGAAATAATCCAGCATTTTAAGACAAATGAATGAACACTAAGTCAACAATAACTTCAATACCCTAGAGCTATTAGTCCCATCAAACACAGTCCTTTCTGTTCCAATTGAGGTCTAAGGGGAAATAATTGCAACTCAATAACCATTCTGAGGCCCTTATGACAAAAGTCACCCGGTTCAAATTTAGAATTTTGTTGATTTCTCCGACAATACCAAAAGTACACACTACCCACAGAATAAAAAATAAGCTATTGTTAGCACATTTGACATTTTGCAATGGATTTTGGGCCAATCATTACAAGATTGGCCACTTTTGTTATGTTAATTTGTTTTTTTTTGAACACATCGTGATGTTAATTTGTTGTGGCCTCCGTACATATGTTGTTGTTCTAGCTTTAACATTAAGTAGTTCAATTTATGTTTGGTTATTTTTATTTTATAGTTTATTTTGACGATCTATAAATATGTTAGCAGCTTATCAAACTTATTTGTTAAAAAAGGTCACACATAATTAGACAGGTAACTTGTATGTCCCACTTTCAAATTTATTAAATAAAGGGTTGTATCACGTTGTCCCTTTACTAGAACCATTTATATAACATGAACACAAAAATAAATATAATATGCACCACATATTTGCTACCCTTAACCGAAAACAAAGAAAACTTTGCAAAAAAGGCGGATAAGGGAAATTTCAAATAGTAAACAAATGCTACCAAGAAAAACTCCACAATGGCAAGAACGTAAAGCCAAAATATTTGGGTTTACTCAGTCTGCACATAACTTTGTTTGACATGTTCTTGGACATTGTAGCAATAAGCATGAACTAAATATTGGAGAAATGATCAATGAACTATATAATTTTTAGATAAGGCTGGAATCTAGCTGCTAATGATACCTACATCCAGAACTTATCTCAAGCTTATAACTCTATCATTCCGATCAACCAAAAAGAGTGCATCCAATGGGGGTGTTTACTAGTTCGGCAAAAAAAGGACTTTCCTTCTTATATATACTTTTCTTCTAAAAATATTTTTAACTAAAAGTTTTTTTTTTTCCCTTCAAAATTCTCTCTTGTTATTTTATTTTTCTCATTGAAAATTTACTCTTGTTTAGTTTCGGAATAATCTCATTGCACAGCCTTACATGAGTCTGGGTTTAGAACATTTGAGCTTGGACTTGAAATGAAGCAGAGCGAGTCTTGAGGTGGACTATGAAGAATGGTGCAAGAGAAAATGACTTCCCTTGTCCTTTAGAGGAAGTAAGATTCCCCACTATGGGTGGAGAAAGAGGCATTTCCTTCAAATTATTTTTTCTACTCATTTATATGAGCAAACAATTGCAATATGGCAGGATCAGGACTTCCACCCAACTAGATGGATCCTTAACATTCAAGACTAAGTTAAGGTGCTCTGTAATTGAGCTGCAAAGGGAGCTTTAATATCAACTATTAGTGCAACTCCAACAATCTCCATGTTCCTTCAATTTCAGCAAAGCCAACACAAATGCTTAACCTCATAAGCATTTTTAACTAGGTTTAGATGAATAAGGTGTACAGTTCGCATAAATCCAACAATGGACAAATGACAATGCCAATGCGGTTTGGCCTATCAAGTAACCAATTATTGCAAAAGCTTCAATTAATGGGTGAAAGCTCATGAATCGTTGTATACTCTAACACATCTCGTCAAGCAAATACCCATTGAGCTTCAAGCTTGGACAATGTATAAACCCACCTCATATCTTGTACTGATTATATTAATATTAGAATGGGGCTATTAGGATTAAAACTTGCAACCCATCAATCCACAAGGCTTTGATACCACGCCAAATAAACAATTATGCCACTATATTAAACTAATTAAAGGCCCTTAAAATATTTTATATTCTAACATGATCTAGTGACAAAATACACTATCAAGCTAGAGACGCTAGAAAAACACATGAATCATATCTTCATTACGCTACAAAATATGATCTTTAAATAAAAACCTAGCCCATGTCCTCTTGTGTTTCTCTTTTCCTTCCTGATGTGAGTGGCTCCCATTGGCTCACCCTCTCACTCGGCATAACCTAGGTTCTACTCCACATACATAAACTATATAAAACTTGTCTCCCTCATCTTGTCTTCTGTAAGTTGTTCCGTTTATTTTTATGCTATAGAATTGGAACAAAATCAAGTTGCATGAAAGTATTTTCCATGAATCACAATCCCAAAGCAGCGGTCTTAACACACAAAACCTCTTTAATCTCCCTCATCTCTATTTGAACCATTAACTTTCTTTTTCTTTATTCTTTAAGTTAAAGTTTCAGGTTTTTGTATGTGTGGTGTTTATTCATTACATAAAAATTATTTTTCCTTACGTGAAAACAAAATTAATTCTTTTTCCATACAAAATAGTTATTTAAGTACAACCATTGTATTTCGGGGGTAGGGGTGGCCAGTTGGCTAGGCCGGGCCCCGGGCCCGAGCCTAGACCGGGGACCGCCCCGAGGTGTGGCCCGATGGGGGCCAAAAGCCCACCAATGTCTTTTCTATATTTGTTAAATTATTTTTTACACAATAAAATCACAAAGAAATTGTAGCTCACATGGTAATGGTGTGCTTTATAAGTTAGGAGTATGGGGTTCGAATCTTACTAGTGTAATTTTTGTGATATTAAAATTAAACAAAAAAAAAAGGCCCGCAGGGGGGAAGGGCGGGGGGTGAGCCAGGCCCGGTTAGAAAATCTTTCCAAATTCAAAAATATTGTATAATGTACCAAATTATTATAGCCCGAACAGAGGTGAATGCGGGCGGGCATGGTGGAGGACTGGCCGGGCTAGCTAGGCTATGGCGAAGCCCAAGCTTAGCCCAGGCCCGGCCAGCGGCCGCCTCTATTGAGGGGTTAAAAGTTTAGTACATTATACAATATTTTAGAATTTGGAAAGATTTTAGAATTGTAACCATTATAGCATTTTTTTTTTTTTTGAGCACAACATTGTAGGATATTGTAACCAATATATTTTTAGCATATTTTATTCATTTATGAATTTTTGATTTTTTTAAAAGATAATTAATTATTCCATTACTTTTTTGGCATTTTTATTTTTATATTTTATTTTATTTTATGCATTTATGTATGAAAGGATATGAAAAGTTTTTTCGGATGTTTTGAATGAATTAAATAGTGTGAATAGTTTCTTGCCTTAAATGAACTGTCCAAATTTAAAAAAAAAAATAATTTCATGTATTTTTGAATTTTGAATTTTTTTAAAAGAAATTAATTATTTCATTACTTTTTTGGTGTTTTTATTATTACCGTTTATTAGTTTGTTTTATGTGTTTATATTTTATTTTATTTCATCTTACGTATTTCTGTGAAGTGAAGGAAAAAAATAATATGAAAACATATGAAAGCATTAATTGTAGATTTTTGTATGGGTGGTGTTTATTCCTTATATAGAAACAGTCATAAAACTTATTTTTCTTTACATAAAAACAAATTTAATCCTTTTTTGTCTCAAAATAGCCCTTTAAAATTAGAACTATTGTAATTTGAGGGATAAAAATTTAGGACATCAACATTTTAGAATTTGAAAAGACTTGAAATTGAAAACTTTTATATTTATATTTTATTTTATTTTATATATTTATGTATGGAAGAATATGAAAAGTGTCTTTGGGTATTTTTTTTCATTGAATTAAAAATGTTATAGTTTCTTACCTTAGATGAAGTGTCGAATTTTTTAAAAGAAAATTAATTTCAAGTATTTATGAATTTATGAATTTTTTTTAAATTAATTATTTAATTCTCTTTTAGTATTTGTATTATTAGTTTATTTTATTTTATTTTATATGTTTATATTTTATTTTACATATTTGTATGGAGTGAAGGAAAAAATAGTTTGAAAACATATAAAAAATTAATTGTAGATTTTTGTATGGATGGTATTCATTCCTTATATAAAAACGGCCATCAAAATTAATCTTCCTTACATAAAAACAAAACTAATTCTTTTGTCATGCAAAATACTCCTTTAAAATTATAACCGTTGTACTTTAAGGAAGAAAATATTAGGACATTATACAATATTTTTGAATTTGGAAAGATTTGAACTTGGAAAGATGTTAGAATTGTAACTATTGTAGGATATTGTAACCAATAGTTTTTTTAAGATGTTTTATGTAGTTATGAATTTTTGAATTTTTTAAAAGAAAATTAATTATTTCATTACTTTTTTGATATTTTTTTGTTATTTTATTTTATGTGTTTATATTTTTACTTTAATTTATTTTACGTATTATTATGTATGAAAGGATATGAAAAGTTTGTTTTTTTGGTATTTTTTAATTGAAGTAGTGGATGTGATTAGTTTCTTATTCTAGATGAAATCCATTCGGGTTAAGAAAAGATTTAAGGGGGGAAGCACAACATCTTAGGACAAATTTAGGATATTGGGGAAAAGAAGCATATTGTGACACATGGAAGAAACAAAATATGAGAAAATGTAATTCTAAGGGGAAAAAAGACAATATATTCATTTGTATAAAGTGAAGGGAAAAAAGAAAAAATGAAAAAAATGTATAAAATATATATATATATTTACATTTTTTTTCATATTTTGTTTTTTCCCTTCACTTTATACAAATGAATATGAAAAAAATGTAAAGAAAAATATTAATTCTAGGTTTTTGTATGGTGGTATTTATTCCTTATATAAAAATAGTCATAAAAATTATTTTAAAAGCAAAATTAGTTATTTTTTATACAAAATAATCTTTTCAAATTATAATCATTGTACTTTGGAGAGAAATGTTTAGGATATTATACAACATTTTAGAAAAAACTTGGGACATTATAGGATATTGGGAAAGAAAACATCATGAAACAAAGACAATAAACAAAAATGTAATTCAACAGGAAAAAAATGAAGAATTATAATATGGGAAATTGTAATCTTTTTAGAATTTGGAAAGATTTGAACTTGAAAAAATTTTAGAATTGTAACCATTATAGGATATTGAAACCATTTTATAATATAACAATACAAATTATAACCATTTTAGAATTTGGAAAGATTTGAAGTTTGTAAGGCAAATGAAAGAAACAAAATATGGGAAATTATAAATGTAAGAAAAAAAATTACATAGCAGTCTAATACATCCAATACGTACAAATACATACAGCAGCCATGTATCGCACGGGGTTTTGCTAGTTATATTTTAATCTAAGTAAACCTAATATAACTCAAAAATAGTAAATCTAATTTCATAATTTAGTCAAAATAAATCCCAATAAATAAAATATTAATTAAATAAAAGATATAAACCAAATTAAGTAAAAATACCCCAAAATCCTAATCAAAATAAAATTGCATCTCGCACTACTTTTCTAGGTTGGATGCGATTTAATCAGGTTATTTTCATCCTTATTTGAATCACTAATACTCATGTGTCAAAATAGAATTAGACCCTAAAAATAATACTAAATAATTATTTTTAGAAACTAATAAATTATGCTATATAAAATAAGTACATCATTTGGGTGCATTTGCATTAAGTAATTTCATTATTTTATTCTTTTTATCATATTTGCAGTAATTAAATTGCTTAGAAAATAAATATTATACGTAATTTAACTGTATCTTATTTGTGTTTTCATTAAAATATAACAAAACATATCAAACATGTCAATTCAATCAATTTGTTCAATGGACATAATATGTATCTTTTTAAAATCAAAATTAATTGTACTATAATATTATACATACTATATCTAATAGTATTGGAGTTGTATTATCATATCATATTACATTTTCTTGCAAATCAAAGATCTCATGGTTAGTGTTAAAAAAAAAAAAAGGATCTCATGGTTTGAAAATTCAACGAAAAACCTCTATAAATTCCAACCAATCCCACAAACTCTACATACAAACACTTACACACGGAAAAAAAATGGCTTACTCTAAACCCTTGAAAACACTTCAATATGTGTGCTTCCTAGCCCTAGCCATAATGAGCCACCTATGCCAAGCCCAAAACTCCCCACAAGACTACCTCAACGCCCATAATGCTGCTAGGGCTGCAGTGGGTGTTAGAGGCTTGGTTTGGAGCGATAAACTGGCAGCTTATGCTTAGCAGTATGCAAACAAAAGGGCAGGCGATTGTGCCCTCCAACACTCTGCCGGGCCCTATGGAGAAAACCTAGCTAAGGGAAGTGGAGAATTTATGACTGGTACTGTAGCGGTGCAAATGTGGATCAATGAGAAGGTAGACTACAACTATAATGACAACACATTTGCACTAGGGAAGCAATGTCTGCACTACACACAAGTGGTTTGGAAGAACTAGCTTCGCTTTGGGTGCGCTAGAGTTCGATGCAGCAACGGAGGGTTTTCTGTTGCATGCAATTATGACCCTCCAGGCAACTTCATTGGCCAAAAACCCTACTGATCATATATATGATATTGTATGAGTAATCAGATTTACTCATAAAATATTGAATAATACTCGTGTTTTTAGTGGAATTATATATTGAACCTTGTGGATGATTTAAGATATATGCAGGTGCCATAGATGTTGTGGGGGTGAAAGATTGCTAATATTTATTTATGTCAATGTTTCGGTAGCTTTTTCCATGTTTTAGATTTGCATAAAAGATTGCCTCTCTCTTGAAAATGCCACTTTGTTCATAGATAAAAGCATAAAACTAAAAATATTCAGTGAATCTATCGAGAATATTAGTAATTAAAAATTATGTAATGAATTGTATGTCTTATCCAAATTAGCTGCTCTAAGTAAACCAAAAGCTAAATTTTTAGGGGCCAACTTGAAAGGTGTTTGACTTACATGACATCAGAAAGAAGCAAATTGTCAAAATAGGTTACATTCGCAAAGAGAAGGGAACATCTATCAATATCAAAAATAAGGATTATCTTTTGTCCTTATACTTTACATTTTGCATCGAATTACGCTCTTTTATTTTTAGCTATATTTATTTATTTCTTGTACATTATTCTTTTTACATATTATTGAGAAGTGTCTTCAATGCTCAATAACATCCATATATTAATCCCAATACTTACGTAAGCCTAATGATCAAAGAATAAAGGAAAAACCAATTTAAAAACTTATTAAATTATAGTCATATCGTGCTAAAGTTAATTAATGCACTACAAGAAAAAATGGTCATTAACAACAGTGATTATCATCATTAAAAGCCTGGTTTACCATCGTTAGTACTATTAACGACGGGAAACTTCCTGTCGTTCGTCATCGTTATTGCTTTTGACCTTAATACTATCTGGGATTAACGACAGCTACACCGAGCCGTCGTTAAAAAGTATCTACAATGGTATACTATGTCCATCGTTAAAAGTGAAATCAATAATGACGGCACAAGTTGTCGTTAAAAGTAAATTCTTTAACGTCAAGTGGCATCTTCGTTAAAGAGTTGATTAATAACGACAACAATTGTCATCGCTACAAATATTTACCGCCGTGTACAAAAAGTTTTAACGATGACAAAAACCGTCGTTAAATGTTTTCGCACTCACAATCACAATCACAATCCCAGTGCCTCGATGGCTCCTGCTTTCGCAGGGTCTGGGAGGGGTAGGATGTACGCAGTCTTACCCCATCATGGTGATAACCAGACGGGAGTCTGTTTCCGAGGACCCCTAACCTGATGTTTGATAGTTGATAATTATAGCTGATAGTTATGAATAGCATATGAATAACATGTAGAATACGTAGAGTATAGAGATCATACTATACAAGTAAGCCTATATGCATGTAAGCATGTAAGCACATAGGCAAGTAAACAAATAAACAAGTAAGTAAGTAGGTAGGTAAGTAGGCATGTACGCATGAAATCGCATGGAATCATATAGGCATAGAAGCATAGTAGGCAGAGCAAGATGTAAAAGGTAAAAGGTAAATGTAAAAGGTAAAAGCAAAACAGCATGTAGAGTGAGTGGAGAGAAATGAGCGTCTAGAGCATAGGGAGAGCGGGGAAGCGAGAGAAAGAAAGTAGAGAGAGAGAGAGAGGGAGAGGAAGAGAGAGAGAGAGAGGGAGGGAGGGAGATAGAGAGTGAGAGAGCGAATAGCACTACATCCCAAGGTAATATGCCCTACAAGCATTAAGCAACCAACGTATGCCGGTCCTGCGTGCACACAAACAAACATACAAGCAGCCTCGTGATACTAGACCTAACTGACGAGAGCTCAATGCTCCTATACTGCCCCGCTAAATCGATTACCCCTCTACTAGTCCAATGATAATCCTCAGCTGAGCTCTTTGTTGGGCCATCTCTTTACTGCGGTTGAGGTAGGCGAGGTCCTGCCCAATTGTCTTCTTCCATCTATTCTTCCAACACTTCTTTGGCCGGCCTCGTCCTCTCTTCCCATTTGCATTATGAAGTTGTTCGCATCTCTTTACCAGGTAGTGGTGGGTCCCGATCCTACTCTTCTTGGGCCGGCCTCTTCCTCTCTCCCTCTCTTCCCATCCGCTGGATTGTGTCCATTCAACCATAGGAGCACTAGGCGGCCAACATATGCCAGAAACTGCGTCACAACTAGGCGTATAAGTGTTCTCTTGGTGTTTGAACGAGCTTATGAGTGGTCCATGCTCTTACCCCGCTATATCGGTTACACCTATACTAATCCTCCACAGGGCTCTGTCTGGGGCTATCACTTCATTTAGGTTGAGATAAGCAAGGTCTTGTCGAATTGTCTCCGCTTAACTCTTATTTGGCCTGCCTCTCCCTCGTTTCCCATATGTACTATGGAGTTGCTTGCATCTCTTGATAGGGGCCGTGATGGGTCTCCTCCTAACATGCCCAAACCACCGCAGACGTTGCACCCTTAACTTATCCTCTATTGGGATGACGCCTAATTTGCTTCTTATAACATCATTTCTAATCATGTCCTTCCTTGTCCACACATCCATTTCAACATCCTCATCTCGGCCACTTTTAGCTTCTGCGTGTGCTGACACTTAATTGGCCAGCACTCTGCTCTGTAGGACATAGCCGGTTTGACTACTGTCTTGTAATATTTTCTCTTTAACTTTAATGGGAACTTCCTATCGCATAGTATCGTAGAGGCCATCCTCTGTTTATGCCACCCCCACTATAATCCTATTGTTGACAACACAGTAATGACAACATAGATCGTTGTCAGTAAAAAAATAGCAACAAGATTAAACAATCATTAAAACATTTTCCATCAATTAATGACAACAAAAGCTGTCGTTAAAATACTTTTCCCCATCAAACACAATTAAAACGAAAAAAATTTATCGACATTAAAGACCTTGCACAATCATATAGTACAACGTATACATACATAAACACCTATAAATTCATGCAATATAACTATAATATTTTTTTGTTGTTTATAACAACTGTACATCCATATAAGGACAATTTTGGAGCTATTTGTAGCACCTGTACGTAAATGGAGTATAACAATATTTCATGTCAATTACAACACGTATAGAATAGAACAATATAACCATACAGAAATAATTCTTACATATCATTCAATGAAGCAACAAGTTCTAATAAAAAATAAAGATGTCATTGAAACTTAAATATCCGAGTACTCACAAAAGCCAATTTTAATACACGAGACATTAAAGTGTACATTTTAAAATTTGTCACCTAATAATTTAGCAAAAATTACAAATTTGACAAAAGTTTACGAATAAAAGTTCCAACAAAAATAAGAATTTGAAGTGCAGTCTTCCAACACCTGGAAAAAAAATACAATATTCATGTAAGAAAATTTTTGTCATCTGAAGTTCAATAATCAATAGTATAGACACACCACAGACTAAGCAATTAAACAAAAAGTACACTAGAAAAAAACTATATTATAGTAATCAGCATAAAATTGGCAAAAAAGGAAACAATTTGTGTGCTTTTTAATACAAAATAATTGCAAACCCAATCTCCACATTATAGAACTCAATCATAGCATCACAAATTCACAATATTCTTAAATTCCACTAGTAGTCCAAACTCCACAGCAATTCCAAACAACTCAATAATGTGTTCTTACTGAGTACCAAAATGATTGCAAACTCTAACTCCATAATGAATCACAAAGTCCTAAATCCAAAAATCTCAAACTCACATAAAACTAAATTACAGAGCCAAAATGCATCAACAATTTCAAACAAAAAAATAGTGACTTTTTTCTGATAAAGGAAAAGACTCTCAATACAAAATAGGGCACACCTACCAAGGAGTGCCCCAGGAGAATGGACAATCAATATCAAAACAAAACAAAACAAAATACAGCCTACATGCCATCATACATCAGAAGACCTAGCAAGATGCAAACTAAAAATAAAGTGAAACGACTACCCACACCTCGTTCAAAATGCCAATTCGAACCCTCCTCGCTCCATACATCATGGACGTCCCATAAAGCCTAACAAACAAGAGTTTAGTAGCATAAAAATACCCTTCACAAGACCTTAGGCCTAGAGCTTAGAATAGTAGAAGCCCAGGGAACAATGTATTATTAATGAATACGAAAATATTCACAAACTCAAACTCTACGTAGAACTCAATCACAGAGTCCAAATCCACAACAATTTCAAATAACTCAATAATATGTTCTTAATGAAAATCTCTACAAATTAGTAAACTGTAGTATATAACGAATCACATACTCCAAAAGCAATATCAAACATATAGTTGTTGGAATTAGTCATTTACCTTAAAAAACAATTTAATTGAAGTCCACCAAGTTGGAGCCGGTTGGGTGACCATGGGAATGCCAGCTTGAGTGCGTCAACGGACCAAGAAGCAAACACGAACAAGGACACGAATTTCCAACGAACAACATACATGGGCTTATAATAAACACGAACTACTAATTAATTTGTTAATTTAGTGAAAATAACATAAACTACCGACATAATAGGGACAAATTTGGTTTGAGGCATTGCCAATCTAGCAAAAAAATCATTCAAAATCTGGGTATAGTGTGTCAATATAGCGAAGAAAAAAATAGAGGTGTTAATCACTAACAAACAATAGATATTGGCATATAACAAACAAGACCTCCCAACTAATTTGTTAATACAGTGAAAATAACATGAACTACCAATATAAAGGGACAAATTTGCTTTGAAACTTGTGCAAAAATTATTTAAAATTTGTGTATAGTGGGTCAATATAGTGAAGAACTGAATAAGGGTTGTCCATCACTAACAAACAATAGACATAGGCTTATAATAAACACAAACTACCAACTAATTTGTTAATTCAGTAAACATAACAAGAACCACTAGCATAAAAGTGACAAATTCACTTTGAAGCCTTGTAAATCTAGGGAAAAAAAATCATTCAAAATCTGGTTATAATAGCAAAAAAATAGAATTAGGATACAATAGACATGGGTTTATAACAAATACAAACTACCAACCAATTTGTTAAGTCAGTGAACATAACATGAACTATTATAATAAAAGGGACAAATTAGTTTTGATGATTTGTCAATTTAAAAAAAAAAAATAACAAACTCTGGGTATAGTGGTTCAATATAACAAAGAACTGAATTAGGGTTCTTAATCACTAACAAACAACCGATATGGGCTAATAACAAACACGAACGACCAACTAATTTGTTAATTCAGTCAATATTACACGAACTGCCAATATAAATGGGACAAATTTGCTTTAAAGCTTTGTCAATCTTGCAAAAAGTCATTCAAAGTCCGGGCATAGTGGGTCAAAATAGAGAAAAACTGAATTAGGTTATCAATCACTAACTAACAATAGATATGGGTTTATAACAAACACAAGCTACCAACTAATTTGTGAATTTAGTGAACCTAACACAAGCTACCAACATAAAAAAACAAATTCGCTTTGAAGCTTTGTCAATCTTGCAAAAACCATTCAAAATATGGGTATACTAGGTCAATATAGCAAAGAACCAAATTAGGATTGTTAATCAGTAACAAACAACAGACATGGGCTAATAAAAAACACAAACTACAAACTAATTTGTTAATTCAGTGAACATAACACGAGCTACCAACATAAAAGAGACAAATTTTGCTTAAAGCTTTGTCAATCTAAAAAAAAATCATTCAGTATAGTGGGTCAATATATCGAAGAACCGAATTAGGGTTGTTAATTAATAAAAACAACAGACATCCTTATAACAAATACGAACTGGCAACTAATTTGTTAATTCAGTGAAAATAACACGAACTACCGACATAAAAGAGACAAATTTACATTGAAGGTTTGTCAATCTGGCAAATAATCATTCAAAATCTAGGTATAGTGGGTCAATATAGCAAAGAACCAAATTAGGGTTGTTAATTACTAACAAACAACAGACATGGGCTTATAAAAACCACAAACTTCCAACTAATTTGTTAATTCTGTAAATATTACACAAACTACCATCATAAATGGGAAAAATTCTATTTGAAGCTTTGTTAATCTAGCAAAAGATCATTCAAAATCAAGGTGTAGTGGGTCAATATAACAAAGAACTGAATTACGGTTGTTAATCACTAAGAAACAATAGACACGGGCTTATAAGTAACACGAACTACCATATAATTTATTAAGTCAGTGAAAAAAACACGAACTTCCAACATAAAAGTGACATTTTTTCTTTGAACCTTTTTCAATCTAGCAAAAAATAATTCAAAATTTGGGTATAGTGGGTCAGTATAGCGAAGAACTGAATAAGGGTGGTTAATCACTAACAAACAAAAGACATTGGCTTATAATGGATATGAACTACCAACTAATTTGTTAATTCAGTGAACATAACAAGAACTACCAGCATAAAAGGGACAATTTTGATTTGAAGCATTGTAAATCGAGCAACAAATCATTCATAATCTTGGTATAGTTGGCCAATATAGCGAAGAACTGAATTATGGTTGTTAGTCACTGAAAACAACAGACATGGGCTTATTAAAAACACGAACTATAAGCCAATTTGTTAAGCCAGTGAACATAACATGAACTATCAACATAAAAGGTTCAAATTTGCTTTTAAGAGTTTTCAATCTAGCAAAAAATATGCAAAATCTGGGTATAGTGGGTTACTATAGGGAAGAACTGAATTAGGGCTATTAATCACTAACAAACAATATACATGGGCTAATAACAAACACGAACTGCCAACAAAGCTTTGTCATGCTAGCCAAAATCATTTTCAATCTAGGTATAGCGTGTCTACATAGAGAAGAACCGAATAATGGTTGTTAATCACTAACAAACAACAAACTTTGTAACACACATGAACTACCTACTAATTTGTTAATTCAGTCAACATAACATGAACTACCAACATAAAGGGGACAAATTCGCTTTGAAGCTTTGCCGATCTAGCAAAAAATCATTCAAAATCTGGTTATAGTAGGTCAATATAGTGAAGAATTGAATTACGGTTGTTAATCACTAACAAACAACAGACAGGGGCTTATAATAAACACAAACTCCTAAATTATTTGTTAATTCAATGAACATAACATAAAGTACCAAAAAAAGGGGACAAATTCTCTTTGAAGCTTTGTTAATCTGACAAAAAATCATTAAAAATCTTGGTATAGTGGGTCAATATAGTGAAGAACTGAATTAGGTTTAACAATCAATAATGAACAACGAAAATGGGATTGTAATGAACACGAACTACTAACTAATTTGTTAATTCAGTAAACATAACATGAACTACCAACCTAAAACGAAAAAAAATTGCTTTGAAGCTTTATCAATCTAGCAAAAAATCATTCAAAATCTTGATATAGTGGGTGAATACAGTGAAGAATCAAATTAGGGTTGTTAATCACTAACAAACAACAAATATGCGCTTATAACAAACATGAACTACCAACGAATTTGTTAATGCAACAAACACAACATGAACTATGAATGATCAATACAAATTCGCTTTGAAGCTTTGTCAATCTAGCAAAAAAGCATCCAAAATCTTGTTACAATTGTTCAATAAAATAAAGTGTCGAATCAGGGTTGTAAATCACCCGCTTTGCTACTTCGCTGCTTCACTTCTTCACTTTGCTTTGCTTTGCTTCACTACTTCACTTCTTCGCTTCACTTTGGTCCGAGTTAAGGTTGGAAATTTAGGGTTTTGGCAGGGGTTAGGAGAGTGTGATGGTAAGTGCGGAGGGACTGAAATTGTTTTTGTCCAAAGCTTTCAATTGTATTTGATGTCTATTTTTTTTTAAAATTATTTTACTTACTATCTTTTTTAATTAGTTTAAAAATTATACTTTAGTATATTAAATAAATAATTATCAAGTGCAACTAAAGCGTACCGAAAGAGTTAAATATCAAGTTATGTATTAATTGGGATATTATTGGATTCTCTCGAATTTTAATTATAATATAGATGGGCAAAATTCCAATTAGAAAAATTTAAGAGAATAAAAAAAATTTGCAATACTAAATTTCAAAAAAAGCGCCTGATATTTTTAAAACTTAACAAATTTTAACTTTCTAAACCAAATTTTTACAGCTTACTTGAGCCTATTAATGACGGTTGTGAGTAGAAATAACGACCTTATTTAGTGGCCATCATCCTCCGAAACAGCCTCTCTTCTGGGTAGCCCCCTGAAGGGGGAAGGCTGCGTACATCTACCCCCCCAGACCCTGCTTAGGCGGGAGCCCTTAGAGGCACTGGGTTTGTTGTTGTGGTTGTTGTTGTATTTAGTGGCCATCGTTATAGGCCAAGACTGTACCGCCCTTTAACAACGGTGTTTTAGTTTTGTCGCAACTACGCATTGCACATATAAACACACTTTTAACGACCAAAAAAAAAAATATTCCAGTTGTTTTTTTTGGTTGTTAAAACCCTGCTTTCTTGTAGTGAATTATCATTTCTTTCATTTATTTCATTCGCTTGATTTTTTTGTAAACTTATTTTTATTTGAAAAATTCATATAGCACCCCCCCCCCCCCCCCCCCCCCCCCCCCCCCCACCAAAAAAAAATTTGTGTTTTTGTTAAGTTTTGTTAAGTTTGTGATATTTTGTTATTTTTCTTGTGTTTTCTCTTTATTTTTATCTTTCTTTTACTTATAAGTTCACTTTGATAAAATTTTCAAAGTCAAAATTGTTGTTTTAAAGTTTCTCTCCCCCCCCCCCCCCCCCCCCCCCCCCTTCTTCTCCAATTTTTGTTTTTGTTAAGTTTTGTATTATATTGTTGTATTTTGGTGCTTTCTCATTCTTTTTATCTTTCTTTCAACTTTTGAGTTTGTTTTTCTTACTTTGTACAATAAATCAACCCAAAAATGAAATAATCCCTTTGGATCTTGAAATCGAAAAAGCACTTCGATAAATCAGGAAAATATAATGAATTGAAACAATTGCTGATGAAAACAGGGATAATGAGAAAGCTTTCAAAGATTATGCTATCCCAACTGTTGGTGGATGCACTTCTAGCATCTGACATCCACCAATACAAGCGAACAATTTTGAAATAAAACCTGCGTTAATACAAATGATTCAACAAACTGTTCAGTTTGGCGGTCTGCCTAGTGAGGACCCGAGCTTGCATATCACTAACTTCTTAGAGATATGTGACTCATTTAGGCATAATGGCGTCAGTGATGATGCCATTCGCCTAAGACTGTTCCCATTCTTTCTAAGAGAAAAGGCCAAGACAAGTTTATTGTCATTGCCACTAGGTACTCTCACCACATGGCACGATTTGGCATAAAACTTTCTTGCTAAATATTTTCCATTAGCTAAATCAACCAAAATAAGGAATGACATTACCTCTTTTACGCAATATGATATGGAATCATTACATGAAGTGTGGGACTGCTATGAAGAGCGTTTTAAAAGGTGTCCACACCATGGTTTACCAGTTTAGATGCAAGTCCAAACCTTTTACAATGGTTTGGCACCTAATACTCAAACAATGGTAGACGCAGCTGCTGGAAGAGCCTTAAATAACAAGACACTAGACAAAGCATACGAGTTGCTAGAGGTAATGGCTAGAAACAACTACGTAAGAATAGCTAATCGAGCAATGCTAAGGAAACTTGTAGGTATTCACAAAGTAGACGCATTCACCACATTATCCACTCAAATTTTGATAATTCCGAAACAATTGGGTAACATAAGTGTTAATGCCACCAATTCTTCTATGCTAGCATGCGACGTTTGTGCGGAAAATCATGCGAGCATAGAATGTCAGACGGAGAACTCTTTTACCACATAAAGTAATGAGCAAGCAAATTTTGTTTCAAAATTTCAAAAATTATAACACAATCTCTACTCTAGAACTTGCAATCCTAGGTGGAGGAACCACCCAAACTTTTCATGAAGTAACCCAGGGATTCAAAAATAGCTCATTTACCCACCATTGGAAAAGAAAATTGATCTCGAAGAAATTTTCAATAAGTTTATGCAAGAAACCAGAAGTTTCATGCAAGAAACACAAACAAATCTTCGAAATCAAGAAGCTTCTATTAGAAACCTCGAGACTCAAATCAGACAAATTTCAAACCAACTCTTTGAAAGGTCTCAAGGTTCTTTGTCTAGTAACACAATCACTGACCCACCAGAGCACTTCAAAGCATGAATTAAGAAGTGGAAAAACTCTGAATGAACCGACTCAAGTAACCAAGACCGCAAAAAAAGAACTACCCATAATCGACCTGTCCACAGACACAAGCCACAAAATTGAAAATGAGGAAGGGACAAAAATCCAAAATGAAGGTGAACCAATAAAGGCTGAACCTCAACCCTACAACCGAAGGTCCCATTTCCTCAGTATTTGAAAAAAACAAAAGTGGACGAACAAATTGTTAAATTTTTTGAAGTTTTCAAAAAATTACATATTAATGTCCCTTTTGCTAATGTGTTAGAGCAGATTCCTAGGTACTCAAAATTTATGAAGGAAATCTTATTTTACAAAAAGAAGTTGGGAAATCTTATTTAACAAAAAGAAGTTGGGAGAAGTAAAAACAATGCCACTAACTGGAGAATGTAGTGCCATACTCCAAAAGAAGTTACTCCCAAGCTAAAAGATCTAGGGAGTTTCACTATACCTTGCACCATTGGCAAAATTAGCTTTCATAAAGTTTTATGTGATTTAGGTGCAAGAATTAATGTAATGCCTCTCCCTGTGTTCAGGAAGCTTGGCTTAGGATGGGTGAAGCCAACTATAGTATCTCTCCAACTTGCAGATAGATCGATCAAGTATCCAAGAGGTGTGGTTGAAGACATCTTAGTGAAGGTGGACAAATTAATCTTCCAAGATGATTTCATAGTACTCGACATGGAAAAGGACCGCGAGATACCTCTTATTCTTGGCCGACCCTTCCTTGCGATAGGAATGACCCTGATCGATGTGCAACAAGGGAAACATGTTTCAAGAGTGCAAGATGAACAAGTAACCTTTAATATTTTGAATGCAATGAAATTCCTCACTGATGTGGATTCTTGTTTTAAGGTTGATATCATAGGTAGTTTGGTAGCAAAAACGTTCAGGGAGACATTCCCTAAGTCACCACTTGAAGCGTGTCTAACAAAAATAGGGACCTTACACACTGAGAATGAATCACTAATGGAGTGTGCCCAAAACTTAGAAGATTGTGAAGCTTTCAATTCGCACCATGAAGCAAGTGTGGAAGATATACAAGCGGTTAGAATTTAGCAGAGAATAGGGTAAGATGCGCCTCCCAATCTCAAAATCAAGCCATTGTCGTCTCATCTCAAGTATGCTTATCTTGGCAATTCAAACACTTATCCTGTTATTATTAATGCTTGTTTAAGTAATGTTAGAGAGGAAAGGTTGCTTAGAGTTCAAAGGGAGCATAAGTCAGCCATCAAGTGGACCATTTCAGATATTACGGGAATTAGCCCTTCCTTATGCATGCATAAGATTCTTATGGAGGATAGCTTCAAGTCTACCGTGCAACCACAACGTTGATCAAACCATGATATGAAGGAGGTGGTGAGGAAAGAAGTTGTCAAGTTATTAGATGCCGGGATCATTTATCCCATATTTGTAGTCCGTGGGTATGTCCAGTGCAAGTAGTTCTAAAGAAAGGGGGATAACCGTGTGGAAAATGAGAACAATGAGCTCATCCCTACTAGGACCGTCATAGGGTGGAGGGTATGTATAGATTACAGAAAGCTTAATGATGCTATCCGAAAAGATCATTTTCCCTTAACATTCAATGATCACATGTTAGAAAAACTTGTGAGCCATTCGTATTACTGCTTCCTTGATGGTTATTCAGGATACAACTAAATTGCCATAACATCAGAAGATCTGGAAAAGACCACTTTTACTTTTCCATACGGTACCTTTGCCTATAAGAGAATGCCTTTTGGATCATGCAATGCTCCTGCCACATTTTAGTGGCTTATGTTGGTTAGTGACATGGTGAAAAATTTTATAGAAATATTTATGGATGATTTTTTAGTCTTTGGGGCCTTATTTGATGACTGTTTGTCCAGGCTAACCTCTCAATGGTCTTACAAAGATGCACTGACACTAATCTTGTTTTAAATTGGGAGAAATGCCATTTCATTGTACCGAAAGGGATTGTGACATATGATTTCAAAAAAGGCAATTGAAGTTGATCAAGAAAAAACTGAAATGATAAATCGACTATTACCCCCTACTAAAGTTAAGGGCATTCGAAGTTTCTTGGGTCATGCAGGTTTCTATAGAAGATTTATTAAGGACTGCTCTAATATCACTAAGCATCTTTGTAATTTATTGATGAAGGATGTCTCTTTTAACTTTGATAGTAACTGTATCTATGCTTTTAAAACATTGAAGGAAAAATTAGTGCCAGCACCAATAATCGTAGCACGCAATTGGACCTTGCATTTTGAACTTATAGGCAATGCTAGTGGCTATGCAGTTGGGGCCATGCAAGGGCAAAGAAAGAAAAAAAAAATTCTTCATGTAATTTACTATGCTAGTAGGACTTTAACAGACGCGCAGGTTAACTACGCTACCACCGAAAAGGAATTATTAGCTGTTGTTTTTGCATTTGATAAATATCATTCCTACTTGCTAAATTCTAAGGTAATTGTCCGCATTGATCATTCCGCTTTTAAATACCTCTTTGCAAAATAGGGCTCGAAACCAAGACTATAAGATGGATTTTCTTTGCATTGAAATAGCAGCTGCTTCAACTCGAAAGTCCCTCTATCAATGAAAAATTCCTGGATGAGAGTCTTACGATGGTAAGAGAAAATCCTAATTGGCCATGGTACGATGATATCGTCAACTATTTGGTTGCATAGGAACTGGCCAAGAACATGACATATCAATAAAATAAGACGTTCTTTGCTGATTTATAGCACTATTTTTTGGAAGAACCATTCTTATATAGGCATTGTGCAAACTAAGTCCCGAAAGCAGAAAAGGAAGACATTCGATGTCATTGCCACTCCCTAGAAGCTACTGGTGATTACGGTTGAATAAGGACTGCCGCTAAGGTTTTACCATAAGGATTTTACTAGCCTACACTTTTTAAAGATGCTTTCAAATTTGTTAGCAAATGCGATTGATATCAAAGGACAGGAACTATTTCCAGGAGACATGAAATGCCCCTAAACAACATTCTAGTTGTTGAATTATTTGACATTTAGGGGGATTGATTTCACGGGTCCTTTTTCCTTCATTATTTTCAAACAGATTTATTATTGTTGCTGTAGATTATGTATCAAAGTGGGTTGAAGCAGCTGCTTTTTCAACCAATGATTCAGGAGTTGTGGTCAAGTTTGCATGAAAGAACATCTTTTCTCAATTTGGAACTCCTAGAGCATTTATAAGTGATGGCGAGAAACACTTTCATGACCATCAACTTAAAGCTTTATTCAGTAAACACGGAGTCATACACCATGTGGGTGCTCCATATTATCCTCAAACAAGCGGTCAAGTGGAAGTTTCAAATAGAGACTTGAAAACTATTCTTGAAAAGACCATTAGTGCTTCTAGAAAAGAAGGCCTTAAAAGTTAGATAACGCACTTTAGACATATAGAACAACATTCAAAACACCAATTGGAATGTCTCCATATTGACTGGATTTTAGCATGGCATGCCATTTACTAGTAGAATTGGAAAATAAAGCATACTAGGCCATAAAAACCTTGAATTTCATTTGGAAGCTCTAGGAGAGAAGAGGCTACCACAAATCAATGAAATGGATGAAAATGGCTCGAAATTACAAGGATCGAACCAAAAAATGGCATGACAAGCACATTCTGAACAGGGAATTCGTAGTCGGACCAAAAGTTCTGATTTTTAACTCTTGATTACGACTTTTCCCATAGAAATTATGCTCCAAATGGTCCAGACCCTTTGGTGTAACTCGTCTCTTTCCTAATTGCACAATCGAGATTCAAGATGAAAAGAAAGACACATTCAAAGTTAATGGTCAAAGGCTGAAACCTTACACGAGCCACAGAAGTCCTCTATTCATCTCAACAAAGTCGAAATGATCCACCCAAAAAGTCGAGTTAACAACTATAACTTAAGCGCTTATTGGGAGGCAACCAAGTTTCCTTTCCTTATTTCTTTTCTTTCAATTTCCTTTCATTTTTATTATTTTTTAATACTTTTGTACGTTTTTTTCAACTTGTTTTTGAAACAAGTTTGGGGGTAACCTGATAACAACATTTACCATCAAATAAGCAATCCTCAAACCTGGGAAGTATATCTCACCAACTGCTTCGTTCCTTATATTTCTTTTAACATTGAGGACAATGTTAAATTTTAAGTTTGGGGGTGGGAGAGGCTTTGTTTCTCACATTTTTAAAATTTTGAACAAAGTTTTTCAAAAACGTTTTCTTGTGTAATCCAATTTTTTCTTTAAGAGTCGGCTTTAGTGCCTCCCAAAGTTCGTAGCCTTTGTATGTAGATGTAGATAGTGTCGGCCAACAAAAAGATTTCCTATTTTCTATAGTTTAGATCATTAGACATTTTTAAATTTCATCAAACATTTTGAACCACTTAAAATTTTTTTTTTTTGAGATCGTATCATCATGCTTTTTAGGCAATTTTTCTACTCTTTTTAGCTCGTTTACTTTAATTGGACTTGAATAACCTAAGACTCAATTGGTTTTGTGTTTTAATGGCAATACATGATCTGTTTTTAAGGCATTATCTTGATAAAACCATGGTGTTTGAATTCACTAGTTAGCATAGCTGTTTTACCTTTCTTTCTGATTAAAAGATGCTCAAATTTGAACGGATTGCATTAAGATTATCATTTGCATAAAAGAGTTATGCCTAAGTCCAAGTAAAAGCAAAACGGGAGGGCGTCTTAGTGGTGGCATCTCTTACCTATGCAGTCATCACCTAGGAGTCAGGAGTTCGATTCTCGTCGAAGATATACTCATGTATCATATTGAGGGCGTCTTAGTTGGTGGCGTCTCTTACCCACGTGGTCATTGTACAGGGGTCAGAAGTTCGATTCTTGCTAAAGATATACTCATGGGCTAGGGTTGGCTGGGGGCAATAATTCCCTCATAAAAAAAGGAGAAAATTTAAGTGAGTAATTTTTAGGCTTGAGAATACCTGAGAAGTCTTGTTGGGAGTGGTATGATTTTTGTCATCTATTTGATTTGAATGTCTTGAAATTAGAAAGAACGGATAAGCTTAATTTGCTCTGCCAACTTTTGAATTCAATCTCCTAGGTAATTGATGGATTTTTTCTAAAAAAGATTGTTTTGCAATTAGAACCTTAAGCTTTGAAACTTGGTTATTATTTTCAAATAGAATTGTACTTGCTTTATTGTTTAGCCTTGGCCAAGGACGAGCGAGATTTAAGTTTGGGGGTATTTTGATATGTCCAATTGCTATATATTTATTTCTATCATTTGGGTTCATTTACTAGCCATTTTACACCAAATTCTTATCGCTTTTGCTCTTTTTCGCTTCTATTGTTATTTTCTTGCAAAAATACTCATTTTATGCTAATTCTTGCTAGGTTTTATCATCAACATAAGCAATTGAATGCAAGATACAAAAAAAATGGGAAAAGCACATCAAGAACACATGGCTATGGCAAAGAAAAACAAGAACATGTACAACTTGCTTCAAATAGCACTTTTGGGCGGCAAATCTAGCAAATAAAATTCAAGAACTTCTTCAACACTTCATTAATATGTTCAAATTTATTCTATAGCGGATTTTGGGAGGTGGAATGAAGAGAAAAAAAAAATAAAAAAATAGCAAGTTGTAGCAAAAATTATCCATGGGCGGCAAGAAGAGAAAATGAGAATGAAGCTTATGTAATTTTTTATTTCATGTATTTTCCAACCTCAAATACTATAAATAGGCATGTTGGGGAAGTGTTTAAGCATCACCCAATCAGCCAAACAAAGTTAAAAAAAAAAAAAAAAGAAAAAAAGGGAGAGAAACCGTGAGGAAGAGGAAGGAAGAGAAAAGAGAGAGTTTTGCTTGTAATTTTTCAATTTCAAGCTCTTTTCTATCCTTTTCTTCTTTATGTTCATGAATTTTGTCTTAGTTTTCCTTTATAATATGTAAGCTATGAACTAATTTTGTCTTTCCGAGGCTATGATGCAGCCTAAGTTGTAATATACGTTCTTTTCTAATTCAACGTATTCAAAGTTTGTTTATTGTGTTGTTTGAGTGTTTTTCATTGTTCATCACGAGTTTTGAATGCTTGATCACCATTCAAAGCTTGTAATGATTTATAATGAGTCTGAGAGGAGATTTATGATGATTGCTAAAATGATAAAGACCACAAATTGAGCGAATGCTAAAGATAGATTAACGCGATTTGTGTGGTCTTTAGTGAAAAACGTGGATCCTCAATTCTTTTCTTATTTAAATTCATGCAAGAGATTGATGAGTTAATATGTAAAAGAGTATGTAAAATGTTTATCGAGAGCGAGTATTTAATATATTAGGGTTTTCGGCCATAAACGTGTAATAACAACTTGAATACCGAGAATAGAAAGGCGTATTGATGCAACATTGTGAAATTGGATGCCTTAGGTCTTAAAAATCAGTAAATATTTTTTTTAAATCCATACACTTTTATTCAAATCAGATTTTTGTCTTCATTTTGTTTGTTACATATCAGAAACTTCAAATTTCGGTTTCTAAAATAGTGCTAAAACTACTAATTTCAATACTCATTCAATAAACAATCCTCGTGGGACAATACTCTATTCACCCAATCCATAACTCCACAAGTGTTTTAGAAACTAACTAAGTTAAGAAGATATGGTGTTTTCTCTGAGGCATAACCCCAAAAAGAGATCGATAAAGTAGAATGACACATCACAGACCTTACTATCTCTAATAATGTCCTATTCCTTCTTTCTATAACACCATTCTGCTGCGATGCACCCATAGTAGAAAACTTAGATCTCATCCCATTTTCAATTAGGAAATCTAAAAACTCACTCGAAAGATATTCTCCACCTCGATTCGATCGAAGTGACTTAACTTGTTTACCTAACTGTGTTTCAACTTCAATTTTGTACTCTTTGAACTTTTCAAAAGAGTCTGACTTATGTCTCATTAAGTAACATATCCAAACCCTTATTAGTCACCAGTAAATGTGATGAAGTACTCATACCCACCTCTTGCCTAAACATTTATTGGTCCACATACATCTGTATGAACCAGCTCAAAGAAGTCACCAACCCTGTTGTCTTTACTCTTCAAGACAGACTTGGTCATCTTCCCATCTATGCAGGATTCGTGAACTAGCAATGAGTACAAGTCCAAAGCCTCTATTAGTCAATCTTTCACCACTCCTTAGATCCTGTTCAAATTAATGTGACCTAAATACTAGTGCCATGTGAAGGCATTATCCCTTTAAGGTTGTTTTCTTTTAGGAGATTGAACAAGTGAGCTTGTGTTAGATTTATTTAAACATAAATCAGAGTTTTCGTTAGAAAATAACATTAACAGATCATTTATACATGTACCTTTGCAAATAAATAATTTATTTCTCGTAATACCAGGTTTATAACAAAAATTAACAGAATAACCATTAAGCAAAGTAGGTACAAATAAACAATCAAAACTCTACCACTAAATACTTAGCTAACATCTCCTACTCATGAGACCGCTACTCTAGTACCATGTCCAACCGTAAGGTACAAGTCCCTATCATGCAGCTTTCTGGTTAACCTAGGCCCCTGTAACATATTATAGAGGTGGTTATTTGAACCTTAGTCGACACATCAGGAACCTGGTGGACTCTCAACCATGCATGACTCAAATAATTGAAATGTCAAAATATATTGACCATATGGCGTAGCAGTCTTCGTCGGAAGAGAAGTTAAGTGCTTAGTGCAGTTCTTTTTCCAGTGGCTAGTGTTCCGGTAAAAGGAAGACTTTCCTTTTGCTAGCTTCTTTATGGACTTCATTCCTACACTAGCAACCTTGCCCTTTCCTTTCATTCCAATAGGTACCTTATTAGTATTAACTAAGTCCAACTTGTTTTCATAGGCAAAGTAATTTGATCCAGTGAGTGCATTATACATTAAAATCGAGTGAAGTTCACCAGTCGTATCCATTTTAAAACATTGTAAGTGCAAACGTTTATGTAACTGTCTAACATGAATCATTTATAATGCAGTGGTGTCTATTATTTTATTTTGGAAAACACAATCAGTTAGGTACCAACAAAACTGTACTATCATGTATGCAATGATGACCCAAACACACCACTCCTTACTCCTTGGCAGCGGGGTCGTATGAAATTAGTTTGGGTGAGAACTATTCTCAATTAACATGTTTTTTTTCTAACTCTTACTAAATATGACTAACTCACCAGTTTACCTTAGTCTCTAACATAACACAACAAAGCTCCTTGAGGAGGCTAATTTATCATGGTAGTCAAGTGTAAACCATTGCCTAAGCCTCCATTCAAATACGGGTAATACTCCACGGCAGGGTGGTCACATCTCTTCTTTGCATTTTGGTTTATCCCAACAGAAGTCTGACCCTGTAATCTGCAAACTTAGATCCTCTGCAGGGAGATCTATCTATTTAGTATACTGTTAGACCAGTAATGGAGACTCGTGCACAACATGGGATAGATGAGGCTTCCCACAGCCAAAGCATATGGAACACTACTCATCATCTGCTCCTCCTCTTGAGGTGTCTTAGGATACTGCTCTAGAGAAAGATGGACTCCATGTCCGAAAGGTTAAAACCCTATCTTCAAGTCCTCCATTCTAGACTTTCACAACATCTTTTCAAAATAAGTGGCATGAGAAAGATCCGACATCCTACTCTTACGATCTCGCACAAAGCTTGATCCCAAGAATATAGCTAGCTTCTCCTAAGTCCTTCATATGGAACTAACATTATAACCAAATCTTTACAGCTGATAACACCCCTACATCATTCCCAACGGGTAGTATATCATTGACATATAACACTAAAAAAGTCACTGCATTCTCTTGATATTGTTTGTACACACATGGTTCATCAACCAATTGCTTAAAACCATAAGACTTAGTTGCTTCATTGAATCTAATATTCCATGAGCGTGATGCTTACTTCGGTCCATATATGGGCTTCTTCAGTTTGTATACCATATGCTCATGATTTTTGCCAATGAAACCATCTGGTTACAACATATAGATATGTTCTTCAGGACGACCATTCAAAAAGGCCGTTTTGACTTCCATTTGCCAAATCTCATAATGAGCTATAATGGATGGGAGTATTCTTATGGAATTTGGCATGGCTACTGGAGAGAAGGTCTCGTCATAATCGATTCCTTCCTTTTGAGTAAAACGCTTAGATACCAGTCTTGCCTCGAAGGTCTCCACCTTTCCATGCATTCCTCTTTTCCTCTTATAGACCCATTTACAACCAATGGGCTTAATGTGGATAGGCGCCTCTGCAAGATCCTAGACTTGATTAAAATACATAGATCCTATCTCAGATTTCATTGCTAAGACCCACTAGTCAGCATCCTTGTCTTTAATTGTCTCATTGCAGCTGAAAGGATCACTTTCAATGTTATAGTCAGCCATCCCACCATGAACCTGTGAGGTGCCCTGACAATCCTCCCAATACACTAAGGCTCTCATGTACTTAGAACATTCTAAATCCTATCAGTAGATGCATCTAATGCATCCACTATGTCCCTAGTTGTGTCTAGCTGTTCAAACTTAGCGTCATTTTCTTTCATTTCCTCTAACACTACATTGCTTGTACTTTTGTAGTCTACTACAAAATCCTCCTCTAAATATTTCACATTTGCAAACAAAAACTTTTTATAAGAAGGATTGTAAAAAAGACCACCCTTGGTTTCTTTGGGATGACCAACAAACACGCACACCTACATCCTTGATTTCAGCTTGTCAGTATTCTTTTCAACATATGTGCTGGGCACCCCCAAACTTCGCTTTTGCCCAGTCCATAACTCCACATGTTTTTCAGGAACTGACTTAGAACTAAGTTAAGAAGGTATGCTACTATATCTAAGGCATAACACCAAAAAGGGATTGGTAAAGTAGCATGACTCATCATGGACCTTACCATCTCTAGCAATGTCCTATTCATTCTTTCTGCAACACCATTCTGCTGCGATGCACCCACAGCAGAAACCTAAGATCTCACCCCATTTGAAGCCAAGAAATTTAGAAACCCACCCGAAAGATATACTCCATCTTGATCTGATCAAAGTAACTTACTTTCAGTTAAATTTACCTTGAATTAAGCAACTCAATTATTGTCATGTTGACCATTTTTATTTTGCTTTTTCTTTTTCTATTAATTTAAAACTAAAAGTCACACTCTAAGTGATTTTCAACTATGATTACTTTCATACTGGGTTTTATTTTAGATTTTCCAGTAAATGAACTTATATTTATTTTCAATTAAATGCCTTAATCTTTTTTGGTAATGAGGGACTGTGTTAGGATATGCCTCAAATTTTTTATAATTTAGTTATAAGTCTCGCCGTGAGCAAGCCAATCAATCGGGGGAATATCCGATCGATCGATCGAGTGCGGCGCTAGAGCATGGGAGTAGCAGAGACTCCGCCAATCTATAGGGGGGAGCCGATCGATCGGGAGCCCAAATACGCTTGACCTAATTCACTCAGTATAAATAGACCTTGAGGGTTTCAGTTTTAGGTGATCCAATCCAAACCAAAGAGAGCCACCGTCATCATTGATTTGAGAGCATTACGAGAGTTTAGAGGGAGTGATTCAGTAATTCTTCATAGATCTCGTTCAGAGGAAGTGTCTTTGTAATTCTTCCATTATTTGTGATCAGTAAAGAATCTTCATCTCCACCCATGGTTTTTCCCTTCTTAGAAGGGTTTTCCACATAAATCATTGTGTCCTTCATTTATTCTCTTTTATCCTGTTATTTACTACTCTTTTGTGTTATAGTATTTAAATCGAATCCTATTCTTGGGGTATTAAGTTCTGCATTAGGAAGATATTACTTCCTTTACAAATTGACATCGTAGTGTATCAGATTTGTCTAGATTCCTAACAAATTGACATCATAGCATACCAATATTGTTCAAGTTTTTCCTTAACAATCGGTATCATAGCCTGCATTTAATCGATTTGGTACTATAACGCCTGAAGTTAAATCTGAATTTGAGAGTTTGGTGGTCAAGGGAGTTTCAGTTTATGGTAGGTTCGCGTAAGGGCCTCTTGAGATAGAGTAGCTTGAAGAAAGCTTTAGATGGGAAAGAGAAGAAACCTTAGAGTTTATCCGAAGCACAATGGGAGGAGTTAGACGAAAGGGCTCTTACAGTAATTCAGATGTGTCTTACCAATGACATTTTGACAGAAGTTCTGGAAGTAAAGACAGCTAAGGAGTTGTGGACGCAATAAATCGTTACTGTAAAATAACGGATGTAATCAATTGCAACGACTATATTATTAATTCATTTCCCAACGGTCACAATTTTAATGATCCTAAACGACTTATAACAGTAAACAGTCAGTAAATGGGCAGGGTTAAAATATTTTCCGACAACACTTATGTTTAGCTTGTATCATTTTTCCAACAATCCTCCACAAAGGACACAACTGGAAGAGAATAAAAAAATTAGATTGGGCAAAGGGAGTTCAGGTTTTCAGTGTTGATGGCTTGCTACTTGAATCGTCACCCAGTGTAACCCAAGTTTAGGACCAACATCTTGTAAGGTGACTTTCGTCTTAAACCTCACAAATGGTTGTATAGTCTTCCACTTAGATACATACCAAATTTCAGATCTCGGCAACTCCTGCAATTTGGTGCTTTTTATCGGCCATGCGCTCGTCGTGGATATTCATAGGCTCTCTAGAAGGCAAGTCTTAAACCTTCATAGGGAGCGGCCAGACTCCCACACCTACATAGGTAGATCCCATTAAGTGTATGTTACTATACACCACCAAACATAGGGCTATAGGTCTATAAGAGCTAAAGCTCCACTTTACTCCTTGGTAGCATAATGACAACTCATGCAGTTCGGCACGTTTTATCAGGCATGCGCTCGTCCTGTATATTCATAGGCACTCTAGAAGGCAAGTCTTGAACCTTCATAGGGAGCAGCTAGACTCCCACACCTACATAGGTGGATCCCGTCAAGCGAGTGTTACCGCACGCCACCAAACTTATGGATATGGGTCCATCAAGAGCTAAAGCTCAACCTCACCCCTGGTAATATACAGACAGTGTCCATCAAGTGCAAGCCTTGCTTACACCACTAAACATCTGGCTATGGACCCGCCTCCACACTGTCATATAATAGGTAGGGACAACATAAAAGACAGTGCATTCCTTGAATGAAACTTTGAATTTTCACATTGAACCTATTAGGACCAGGTTGGATACATCACAGTTTATTCATGTATAGACTTTAGTTGCGTCCCCTCGATGTTTCCATGATCATTTTTCCGACATAGCGCCTTTATCAACGGATCCACAAGTCTCTTTTCAGACCTTACACATTTTAGTAATATCACTTTTTCGAGTAAATTGTTTACGATCTTATGCCTGAGACAAATAGGTCTCCTATTGCCAAACCCATCAAGTATGCAGTGTCCATACCACCCGTCACGGACTATGGGTTAGGTTAAAGCACCATGCTCAACCATCATGCATGGCATTTCACACTATATTGCAACAAAGCGGTACTTGAGAGTTAACCATTGCCAGCGTCAATCACGAATTGTTCTTACCCCCACATTGAGGTATCTGCAACGAACTGTTAAACAACTAGCTCTATCGGCAAGTTGTTTTGACCCCTACATTGAGGTATCTACAACAAGCTCTATCGCCTGCCAACTTCAACAAAAGTCAGTATAACACAATAGAGGAGCAAATATTATATCAATAAAATCATATCTCCACCCCAAGTACTCAAATAGTATGCATAGTACGTATATCGTACATACAGCTTGCACGAAAAACATATACCGCAAATTTGTCAATTTCACATATCATCACAATTGTGAAATATTATCATATCAAATCAATTGGATCACCACTAGTTTAGATCACAAATAACCATATCCCCATTCTCATCGTACTTAGAGTACGTGCATTATCACTATTAAGGGTTGTCCATGTATTACTAATGTTGTATCAAATTTTGGTGATACTAAGAGAAAGAGGTACCGAAGACCATAATTCACAAGATGCCTTTTACAATTCAACCTAAGGCAACCCAAGCCCTTACAAGGCTCTCGAGCCCAAGTACTAGCATCGTCAAGCTATTCTCACTGACTTTGGACAGTCACCAAAATAAAATTTCTACCATAATCAATTTTCATAAGCTAGCCATAACTAGCAAACTTCCACAAAAACAAAATGATCAGACAACATATCTCATAAGCTCTAAGGTGATCTTACAACCCCCGCAATGGAATGTCTCACACTACATTCCTGAGCCATTTAATTTTTCCACCAGCCAACTCAATCTTTAAGGACAATTAAACAATGCAAGTTTTAAAAAAATGTCAAAAAATATAGCTCACTAATGAGCCTAAATACATTGTCAATAGTAAAATATCTCTCATTGATATCAGACACCCAACACGACAAGATGTCTATTACAACGTAAACCCCATTTATAGTACTATACTAGTACCTCAACAATTTAATTAGAGCACTTCAATATTCATTATTTGGATCAATGTACATAGACTAGGTCTACCATTCACATATAAAATCATAGGACGAATGTTGTGTTTTTCATCAAACCATAATGCTATCAATCACCTTAGCGTATTTAGCTTGTGATGCAATGCCAAAATATATATATATATTTTTTTCATCAAGTGAACACAAGGGTCATATAGTATGTCATCTAAATGACTAAACGGCTTGTAATAGTAAACGATCAGTAAATATGTTTAGCTTGTATCATTTTTTCAACAGGTACTACGTTGACAGCTTCAGGATATGCTTATGAAGAGTTAGCCTTTTCCTTGAATAACTCCTTACTCATCAAGCTTTGTGAAGAAATCTCATCCCAAACATGTCACCTACTACCTTCTAACATCTTCAGACCTCCACCAAAAGTTGATGCAACAACCAACGAAAAAGCTTTAGATTGTGTTGGTGGAGATTCGAAAACTATAGCAAGCAATGGAGCACTTCTAGCTTTTGCATCATGAACGTTCAATGCTCCATAGAGTGTCCCAGCTGATGCAACACCAAACTTTGGTGGTTGAATTAGAATTTGACTTTTTGTTGCTTCCTCAACGTCCTTTGAAGGATGAAAAAATTGATGTCTAACACACAACAATTGTTAAATATGTTCCTGCCATGCAAATTTGCAAATATTGAAGCCGCATTTTATCTTGAAGAAAATGTGATGTGTTATTTAACCTCAAAGATTGATGATGAGATCATTTTGATGCCCTCAACATGGCCATAAGGAGAGAAGACTCGATGAAGAACATCTTCACTTATAGGATAGAAGACCTTAGAGACCTTGACCAAGGCTATAGCATAACCGAAGGGCTTGACTTGATCCAAACTGGAGTTCACATGTTTTTTCTTCCTTATGTCAAACTGCATGATTTCACCAAATTAGTAGTAAATCAACTCCATTGAAATGCAACTGAACCTTCAAAATAGCTATCAAATTCTTTTGTTGCTAAATTTTTGTTTTCTTTTTCTCTATCCTTTAAGTTATTATGTATGACCGGGAATCGACTGCTCTGATACCAATTGATAATCTATTTATATTGTGTCTAGATTTAGGAAGAAGAATATTCGAGGAGAACAAGATTAGAAAGAAATACGAGAAGAGTAGAAAAGAAAGTCCTCAGCAAAATTAGGCATAGCAAGAACAGGGGCTTCACACATAGCTGCTTTCAGAGCTTCAAAGGATGCTTGAGCTCTATCACTCCACACAAAAGCATCCTTCTTAAGCATATCTATCCAGGGTCTTGCAATCGATCCAAAATTAGCAATGAACTTCCTGTAATAGCCTATTAAGCCCAAGAAACCTCGCAATTGCTTCAAGGTGACTGGAATTAGCCAATCTTTCATGGATTTTATCTTTGAGGGATCTATAGAGACTCCCTTGGATGATATGACATGTCCCAACTAATCCAACTGCTGCTGCATAAAAGCACACTTAGACAACTTTGCAAAGAACTTGTGATTTCGCATAACAAGGAAGACTTCCCTCAAGTGCTGTAGATGATCTTCATAAGAGGCACTATAAATGAGAATATCATCAAAAAAGACCAACACAAATCTCCTCAGAAACGGCTTGAAGATATCATTCATTGCTGCCTGAAATGTAGCCAGTGTATTGGTTAAGCCAAAAGGCATAACCACAAACTCATAGTGGCCATGATGAGTTTAAAATGCAGTCTTGTAGATGTCTTGCTCAAACACTCTAATCTGATAATAAAACTGTCTCAAATGCAACTTAGAGAAGAAACATGCTCCACACAATTCATTGAGTAAATCATCATTAACAGAAGTTGGAAACTTATCTTTGATTGTTAGAGAATTGAGTTGCCTATAGTCAATGCCCATTCTGGCAAACCATCTTTCTTCTTCACTAAAATGACTGGTGAAGCAAAAGGACTGTGGCTTGGTCTAATGAAACAAGTCTTAAGCAATTCCTCTACTTGTCTCTCAATTTCTGATTTCTGAGCATGAGGACACTTGTATGGCCTCAATTTGAATGGCGCTGCACCCGATTTCAGAGGAATGGCATGATCAAGGCACCTCTATGGAGGAAGAGACTTAGGCTGCTCAAAAATTTCCTCAAACTCCTCTATCAAAGCTTTAACTTCAGGCTGCTATGCAGAACACAATTCTATTGGAGCAATTGCAAAACGCTGACCAATCCACTTGTAAGCACTCTTCTTGAAACCTCCTTGCAAGCTCTTGCCTTTAATTAGTTGCAATTGTTCTTGATCTTCAATGCCTTGCAAAGTAACTTTTGTTCCTTGAATCTCAAAAGAAACAGTTAGCTCAGCAATGTCAAAAAACACAGGGCTGAATGATCTCGTCCAATCAACTCTAAGCACCACATCACATCCTCCCAAGGGAAGAATTCTGAAATCATAGGTGAATTGATGCTCCTGCATAGACCATTAGAAGTCTTGGCATTTGTCCTATGTGAGGATAGAATCCCATCTGCTATGGTAATAGTTAAGGGATGGGTTTTAATCACTTCATGCCCAACCTTCTTCACAACCTTTGGATCAAGAAAAATATGAGTACTTCCGCTATCTATTGAGACAGTGACGTGCCATTTTCCTGCTTTTCCTTTGATCCTTATCGTCTTGTCAGCTCCATTCCCAATTAGTGCCTTCATAGAAATCTTAATCTCATCCTCAGCCAATTCATCCCGGGACTCATGATCAGAACTGTCCTCATCAGGTTGAGATTCATCACTGTTTGACTGTACTGTAGCATTAACGCCTCGAGCAGACATCAAAAACTTGGAACTACACTTTTTTCAGGGCTGATAAGGCTGATTGCACTTGTAATAAAGCCTTTGAGGCCTCTTCTCAGCAGACCTACTAGCCTTGGTCCCAATTACAACTCTATGATGAGATTTTGAACCATTTTCTTTGAACTTGCCTTTTGTCACTTGAAGAAATGACAGTGGCCTCAATCAATTTGGCTTTAACACACCTTTGTTAAGGTCTCAGGACCAACAGCGTTCACCATGATTTTAATTCGTGGCTTCAATCCACTGATAAAACTTGAGACATAATAAGATTTAGTTGCTTGAGGATAAGTAGCTATCATACTTCCTCTTAAGTTCTCAATTCTTATCATATATTCTCTCACAGTTGTGGTTTGAAAGACTTTATTGAAATTATCCACTACATCACTAGTGTCCTCATCACCGTATCTTTCACACAACTCCTTCACAAATTCAGCCCAAGAAAGATCTGGATTGCTTTTTAACAAACTGTAAAACCATACCCCATAATCACCGTGAAGATATACCGCTGCCAATTCCACCTTTTCAGATTCTTTGATGCTGTAGAATTGAGTTGCCAATTGTCGATGCACATCCTGGCAGAACCATCTTTTTTCTTCACTAAAATGACTGGTGACGCAAAAGGACTGTGGCTTTGTCTAATGAAACAAGTCTTGACCGTTTCCTCTACTTGTCTCTCAATTTCTGATTTCTGAGCATGAGGACACTTGTATGACCACAATTTGAATGGTGCTACACCAAATTTCAAAGGAATGGCAAGATCAAGGCACCTTTGTGGAGGAAGAGACATATATATATATACATATATATATATATATATAACTTTGTGTTGCTATACATAACACAATTCTGTGGGAGCAATTACAAACAGCTGACCAATCCACTTGTAAGCACTCTTCTTGAAGCCTCCTTGCAAGCTCTTGCCTTTAATAAGTTGCAATTGAGCTTGATCTTCAATGCCTTACAAAGTAACTTTTGTTTGCTGAAACTCAGAAGAAGCAATTAGCTCAGTGAAGTCAAAAACCACAAGGCTGAATGATGTCATCCAATCAACTCCAAGCACCATATCACATCCTCCCATGGGAAGGATTCTAAAATCATAGGTGAATTGATGATCCTGAATAGACCATTGGAAGTTCTGGCATTTGTTCTGTGTGAGGATAGAATTCCCATCTGCTATGGTTACAGCCAAGGGATGGGTTTTAATCACATCATGCCCAACCTTCTTCACAACCTTTGGATCAACAAAACTATGAGTACTTCAATTATATATTAAGATAGTGATGTGCCTTTTCCTATTTTTTCTTTTGATCCTAATCGTCTTGTGAGCTCCATCCACAGTTAGTGCCTTCATAGAAATCTCAATCTCATCCCAGCCAATTCATCCTGGGACTCATGATCAGAACTGTCTTAATCAGGTTCAGATTCATCACTGCTTGACTGTATTGCATCATTAACCCCTCAAGCAGACATCAAAAACTTGGAACTACACTTATGTCATGGCTAATAAGGCTTATTTCACTTGTAACAAAGCCTTTGAGGCCTCTTCTCAGCAGACCTACTGGCCTTTGTCCCAATTACATCTCTGTGATGAGATTTTGAACCATTTCCTTTGAACTTGCCTTTGCCACTTGAAGAAATGACAGTGGCCTCAATCAATTTGGCTTTTTCATAGGCCTTTGTTAAGGTCTTAGGACTAATAGCTTTCACCATGTTTTTAATTCGTGGCTTCAATCCACTAATAAAACTTGAGACATAATAAGACTCAGTTGCTTAAGGATAAGCAGCTATCATAGTAGCTCTCAAGTTCTCAAATCTTGTCGTATATTTTCTCACAGTTGTGGTTTGAAAGAATTTATTGAAATTATCCACTACATCACTAGTATCCTCATCGCCATATCTTTCACACAACTCCTCCACAAATTCAGCCCAAGAAAGATCTAGATTGCTTTTTAGCAAACGATAAAACCATACCTCATGATCACCATAAAGATATACTGCTTCTAATTCCACCTTTCAGATTCTTTGATGTTGTAGAAATGGAAGTATCTATCTCATCTCCTCAATCACGACTGAGGTTGCTTGCCATCAAAGGGATCAATCTGCACTCTTGGATGTCTGAATGTATTGCTTCTATTCTCAGATGAAGCATCATTAGTACCAGATCTTTGCTGCTAGTAGTGATCAGGTGGACCCTCCTGATGCAAAATGTTATCGAAAGAAGTTCTGGTATGATCAACAGAATCCAGATGCCTCACATTTTGATTTGAGTTCATGCCAGATGTTCAAGACTGCACTTTCTCAACAGGATGATCTTGTGATCCGGCAGTTGCTTCAACTCCTTGTGGCCTTATCTCAACATGTTGTTGAAGATCCTGAGGTCTAGAATTCGTATGAATCATCGAAGGAGCATTGCTTGGTCTGTTCAACACTGCTGCACTTGTGCTCGACACTTGTGATTGCATCACTTCAACCGGAGGCGGTAGTTGACTACCAGGTCAAAGAACTCAAAAAATAGATGATTCACCTTGCTGATTTACTTGATTTTGCAGATCAGAAAGTTTGCTCTCAAATCCTTGGAGTTTTTGCTCATTCAAAACTTCATACTTCTTCACATTCTCTGCTTTATCTTGCTTCAAGCGATCAATTCCTTGTAGTTGCAGAACCTGAAATCGATTGAACATATCATCCAATTGTGACTTCAATTGATCATTTGTCACAAACTGAACTTCTTTTGTTGCATTTGCACTTGCAACAGTAGCATAGGAAACATTTGGATCAACAATAGCAACGGAATGACCAGCTCCTGCTGCTTCTACTCCTCTTGCTCCCGATTGGGTAGTTACACCTCCTATCATGTTAAAACTATTCTTTTTAAGTTTTTCCTACTCAAATCAATCAATTGACAGCATGAACCTGGCTCTGATACCAACTGTTAAGCCTCAATTTGAGAAATTGAAGTTAACTTGTGAAGAGAGAGTTTAGGTGAGAAGAGAATTGAGGTTAGGTGAGAGTTAGAGAACAGATGAGAAGAGAGAGAAAAATATCTGAAGAATCAAAGTAATTTTCATTCAATGAATCAAGAATTACCAGGATTGACGCTCTTATAGGAGAAACTAGAAACAAAGAATCAAAAATACCTCCAACTAAACATTAACTGTCAAACTAGCAACATTTTAGTTAGTTAACCGACTTTGGCGCCAAAAAGATCAACCAACATTTGAACTAGCAACACTTCTAACGCAATACAAGACTCTAACAATTCAATACATCAGGCACTCGCCGTCTATTTTCTTTGTTCAACTCTTTGACAACACGAAAAAACCATTGTTCAACTCTTTGACAACATGAAAAAACCAAAAGCCCTTGAACTATCCGTGTGGTTCAGATCCCTCACAGCCCAGGCATAATGACGCAATTATCAGGGGGGCGCTCTACCACTTAGCTAATAGCATGTCGTGCGGGCCCCCAGTGGGAGGCCTGCTAGAGTATTGGTTACGGAAAAAAAAAAAAAACAAAGAGAGATTCGTATTCCCATATATGGGAATTATATAGGAACAAGAATAATCTTTGATTCCCCTTAAAAAAAAAAGAAATGGATTTATTTGAAGTGAAAATACTATTCCAGTTATGATACTTATAAAGAAAGAGTCGTAATAAATGCAAGGAAGAGGCATCTTTCACCTAGGAGCGCAGAGTTTGAACTAAGATTTCTATATGGACGGGGTAAGGTATCAGTATATCTAATATATAATTTAAATGTGGGAATTTATCCTCAAAAAAAGGAAATATTGAATGAATTGATCGTAAAATATGAAATTTTACTATTTCTTTTCCTGGTAGGGAAGATATTAATTGTAGGGAAAATCGAATTTCCACAATGACTGCAAATCCCTCTGATATCATTTGAGAATACAAATTCTTCTTGTGTCCAAAAAATTCATTTTGATTAGAATCATTAATAGAAAGAATAAAATGATTCTGTCGATACAATCGAGTAATTAAGCGTTTCACAATTAGGAAACTATATTTCCTATCATAACTTACATTTTTCGACAAAATATATCTATTTAAGCCACGATCATGTGCAAATGCATAAATATATTCCTGAAAGATAAGCGGATATAAAAAGTCGTGTTTCCAAGACCTATCTAGTTCTAAATATCCTTGGAATTTCCCCATTTCATTTGAAGTTAGACCAAAAATTAAAGTTCTTAAATACAAGAAGTACTTAAATACACAGTAGAGGGTTTCTTGAATTATCAAATGATACATAGTGCGATACAATCAAAACAAGGTATTATAGCAACAAATAATGGATACCTCAGAGACAGATAAATTCATCAATGGACTCTCTATCTTTTTTCCATCTCATTGGTTTATTTCGTTATAAGATAATAAGATGGTAAGAAATCTTTTATTTTGTCAACCCAATCGCTCTTTTGATTTTGGAAAATTTTATATATCAATATATTGTTTCTTCTACACATTCATCTCCATTCCCTAAT